>OY757317.1:117420185-118080763 GCA_963583905.1 Stenurella melanura | reverse complement strand
CCTAACCTAACCTAACCTAACCTAACCTAACCTAACCTAACCTAACCTAACCTAACCTAACCTAACCTAACCTAACCTAACCTAACCTAACCTAACCTAACCTAACCTAACCTAACCTAACCTAACCTAACCTAACCTAACCTAACCTAACCTAACCTAACCTAACCTAACCTAACCTAACCTAACCTAACCTAACCTAACCTAACCTAACCTAACCTAACCTAACCTAACCTAACCTAACCTAACCTAACCTAACCTAACCTAACCTAACCTACCTAACCTAACCTAACCTAACCTAACCTAACCTAACCTAACCTAACCTAACCTAACCTAACTAACCTAACCTAACCTAACCTAACCTAACCTAACCTAACCTAACCTAACCTAACCTAACCTAACCTAACCTAACCTAACCTAACCTAACCTAACCTAACCTAACCTAACCTAACCTAACCTAACCTAACCTAACCTAACCTAACCTAACCTAACCTAACCTAACCTAACCTAACCTAACCTAACCTAACCCTAACCTAACCTAACCTAACCTAACCTAACCTAACCTAACCTAACCTAACCTAACCTAACCTAACCTAACCTAACCTAACCTAACCTAACCTAACCTAACCTAACCTAACCTAACCTAACCTAACCTAACCTAACCTAACCTAACCTAACCTAACCTAACCTAACCTAACCTAACCTAACCTAACCTAACCTAACCTAACCTAACCTAACCTAACCTAACCTAACCTAACCTAACCTAACCTAACCTAACCTAACCTAACCTAACCTAACCTAACCTAACCTAACCTAACCTAACCTAACCTAACCTAACCTAACCTAACCTAACCTAACCTAACCTAACTAACCTAACCTAACCTAACCTAACCTAACCTAACCTAACCTAACCTAACCTAACCTAACCTAACCTAACCTAACCTAACCTAACCTAACCTAACCTAACCTAACCTAACCTAACCTAACCTAACCTAACCTAACGCCGCCCACGCTATCTAACGCAACCAAGGGGCATTCTCGCACTATCTAACGCAACCAACGGGCGTTCTCGCACTATCTAACGCAACCAAGAAGCGTGCTCGCGCTATCTAACGCAACCAAGGGACGTTCTCGCACTATCTAACGCAACCAAGGGACGTGCTCGCGCTATCTAACGCAACCAAGAAGCGTTCTCGCGCTATCTAACGCAACCAAGGAGCATGCACGCGCTATCTAATCCAACCAACGGCATCCTTTTTCGTTATGTTAGATCGCGCGCCTTGGTTGGGTTAGGTTAGGTTAGGTTAGGTTAGGTTAGGTTAGGTTAGGTTAGGTTAGGTTAGGTTAGGTTAGGTTAGGTTAGGTTAGGTTAGGTTAGGTTAGGTTAGGTTAGGTTAGGTTAGGTTAGGTTAGGTTAGGTTAGGTTAGGTTAGGTTAGGTTAGGTTAGGTTAGGTTAGGTTAGGTTAGGTTAGGTTAGGTTAGGTTAGGTTAGGTTAGGTTAGGTTAGGTTAGGTTAGGTTAGGTTAGGTTCTAACCCAACCAAACTATCTAACGTAACCAAGAATCTAACCTAACCAGCTGGCGCGCGGGCAGTGGACAGAGGGCTACAAACATCGGGCACGCGGCGATGGACAGCGGGCACGCGGGCAAGCGATCTAACCCAACGATTCTATTAGATTTCGTTGGGTTAGATTTCGTTGGGTTAGATTTCGTTGCGTTAGATTTCGTTGCGTTAGATTTCGTTGGGTTAGTTTTGGTTGGGTTAGGTTAGGTTAGGTCAGGTTAGGTTAGGTTAGGTTAGGTTAGGTTAGGTTAGGTTAGGTTAGGTTAGGTTAGGTTAGGTTAGGTTAGGTTAGGTTAGGTTAGGTTAGGTTAGGTTAGGTTAGGTTAGGTTAGGTTAGGTTAGGTTAGGATCTTACCCAACCAAACTATCTAACGCAACCAAGGATCTAACCTAACCAGCTGGCATTTGGGTGGGTTAGATTTGGTTGGGTTAGATTTGGTTGGGTTAGATTTGGTTGGGTTAGATTTGGTTGGGTTAGATTTGGTTGGGTTAGATTTGGTTGGGTTAGATTTGGTTGGGTTAGATTTGGTTGGGTTAGATTTGGTTGGGTTAGATTTGGTTGGGTTAGATTTGGTTGGGTTAGATTTGGTTGGGTTAGATTTGGTTGGGTTAGATTTGGTTGGGTTAGATTTGGTTGGGTTAGATTTGGTTGGGTTAGATTTGGTTGGGTTAGATTTGGTTGGGTTAGATTTGGTTGGGTTAGATTTGGTTGGGTTAGATTTGGTTGGGTTAGATTTGGTTGGGTTAGATTTGGTTGGGTTAGATTTGGTTGGGTTAGATTTGGTTGGGTTAGATTTGGTTGCGTTAGATTTGGTTGGGTTAGATTAGCTGGCAGCAGGCATCAAAGGATCTAACCCAACCAAGCATTCTAACCCAACCAAGCGTTCTAACCCAACCAAGTCATCTAACCCCACCAAGCGTTTCTAACCCAACAAAGGATCTATTTGGCAGGAATTGCGCGGGAATCGCGCCGGAATTGGGCGGTAATTGTGCGGTAAACACGCGGGAATCGCGCGGGAATTCGTGGGGACACGCGGGAAAAACGCAGGACCCACGCGGGAATTGTGCGGAAAGGGCACAGGAATTGCGCGAGAGTCGCGCTGGACATACGCGGGAATCACGCCGGACACGCGCTGTAATTGCGCGGGAATCGCACGGAAATCGCGCGGGAATAAGTTCGCTGCACAGCCAACCAGAGCTTTTTACTTCCCTCGCATACCGAAGGGAAGTATTGTATTCGAAAAAAAATCACCCTCCGAGATTTTTTCGGATTTTGACGTTTCAGATCATGTAGATTACGAAAATGTAGGTTTTTTAATTCCGTCAGTTTGTCTGTCGGACTGTCTGTCTGCCTGTTGGTGCATTAACTAAAAATCTACTTGACGGAGAACAGTCAAATTTGGTAGGTAGCTCACGCCACTGTCAGCGAAGAAATGGTTAACCTTCACTGGAAAATAACCGTCTAAAGGGAATAAATAATGAAAAAAAATTGTTTTGCTCAAATTTAAAATGTTCACGTTTCATGGCTTTCTAAACCTATTTCAAAAACCAATTTTTTGAAAAAATGTGTAATCTTTTACCACGACTATAAAATAGGTGAAAAAAAAAATGTTTTTGCTTTTTCAGATTTCCACGTTTCATGACATTCTAAATATATTTTAAAGAAAGAAAATCCTATTTTTTTTTTTATTTGAAATGTTCTTTTACCACTACTATAGAATATAAGGAACCGTTTTTTTTTACTCAAACTTAAAATTTCCATCTTTCACGACATTGTAAAAGCCTATTTCAGAAATTTTTTTACCAACATTTTTGAAAAATTTCAAAAATAATGAAATTTATTGAAGAATTTACCGATTTTTTTTTTCTACCTGACCTGAGCTGACCTGACCTGACCTGACCTGACCTGACCTGACCTGACCTGACCTGACCTGACCTGACCTGACCTGACCTGACCTGACCTGACCCGACCTGACCCGAACTGACCCGAATTGACCCACTGAACTAACCCAAGGAGCTAACCCAACGAAATTTCGCACTCTGTCTTCTCACTCTACTCTCTCCCTCTCTACTGAAAATGTATTCACACTTTCACAAGCTAACCATTATACTCTTCGCCGATGTATGCATTATTTATATAATTGTTGCACATTCTATAGGATAATCGTCGCAGCTTTTTTTGTAAATAATATTAGTTTTAGACATTTTTTGCTCAATTACAAAATATACACCAAAAATAAATAAAATTTCATTTAAATCATTAACAACTTTTTGATTTATTCAAAAACAATAACAACACTAACTTACTGCCCGAATTTCAATACAATCGGACTGTTGGTTCTTAAATTCTCGTGCTTACAAGAAATGTAACGAGACGGACGGTCAGACAGACAGGCAAACAGACGGACGGTTTTCTTTAAATCGAAATGGTGTATGTGTTTAATCTGGTGATCGAATGTTTTTTGTTTATCGGGAGGTGCTGAATAATCGAGCTGAAATTTCGCACGCAACTTTCATACAATACGATAACTATATTGTACTAATATTAACCCTTTAAGGGACAGAACACTGGGACTTTTCAAATTTTGTTTTACCTCAATTATATGTTCTAAATAATATAAAATAGAAAAGTATCTGTCATTAGAATACTAATTTTTTTGTTAGTTTTTTTGAAAATGGGTGGTACATATTTGTACCACTGAGCGTTATAACGAAAAAAAATATTTAGTGAGCACTGGTACAAATGTATACCACATTTTGTTTTTCCGTATTTAAGAATTTAACCCTTTAAGGCTTGTTGGTACATATTCGTACCACTTTATATTACTGTCGAACAATCAGTTTAAATTTCATGCATCACCCACCTTATGTTCGTAAGGATGTTGTAGCTGTTTTCTGGTGAAAATACGTACCATATATCAAATATCCCGCCTACTATCTACAATAGTTTCAGAAACTGTCAAAAAGTGGTATATTATATTTGTACCACTGGTTGCTAATGTGCGATATTTGTAAATGTGCCTTATTTTCTCAAGTTGTGAAGTTACAATATTTATAAAATAGTGAACAAGGTAGGTAACAGTGACTCTATTATCTATATTTCAAATCTTTTTAGAAAAATTTGCTTGCAATAATATTTTTACGTTAGGCAACAGCTGATTTCATGGTTGAGTTAGTAATGACTTATTTTCTAATGATAATCTGTGTGTGTCTGCGAATATGTGAATTCGGTTTATAAATATTTAATTATTCTTTACAATATATAACATGTGCAATAACTTTTTCCGCTAAGATAATTTTTTTGTCTAAATAAAAGTGGTACCATTAAACTTTTGTTCTTACAAAAATTTTATATTTCATTTATATAGTTCCTATAAGCGTATAGGGATATGACTTTTGGTTCTCTCTCTTGATTTTCAGATATTCATTTTTTTTTTAAGATTTTGAGAATCCCAAAGACGTCGAATTGTTATTAAACGAAATAGATGATGATATGGCAATAAATTCTGATGTAAATGGAGATTCAGATGCAGATGATGACATTCCTAATTATGAATAAACGTATTCTTTATAGGATTTTCCTTAAGGATTTTTAATTTGCTAGCATAACCAGAAGTCAGGTTATCGAAAGAATGCAAAGATTTCATTAATATTTTTACACATAGCTTTTCTTTTACTGATGTTTGCAAAATCCTATAAAGAATATGTCTCAATACAATTAAGCAAATAAATAATAATTCACTTTTAAATATTCCTAATTACCAAAGAATAACTGTTCCCTTTTTAAATTGTTACTATTTTATGAGAAAGAAAATATGTAATAAGAATTATTGATTTCTTTATAATTGTAGGAATGGATTGTTTATTTTTCTAAATAGAATGAATTTGGTAAGTTTTTTGTTGTTTAAGATAGCAGGTCCGATTTGGCGGCCGCCAAATTCTACCCTATATATAAACAATAAGCTGCGTGACATCATTCTAAATCCCATATGGAGACCGGCACAAAATGACGAATCGCCTAAGTTTTTACAACCTCCTCGGCATTGGTATCAAATGAAAAGGTATTACAAAGCTGTGCGACGTTATTTTCTCTTCTCTGTGCTCTCTTTCCACCTGTTTCTCTCCTGTTTTCTCTTTCTCACTTTTCTCTCCCTTTTCTATCTCTGTTCTCTCTCTTTTGTCTCCCTTCTGCATCTCTCGCTCTTTTTTCATATCTCTCTCTGTTCTCCTCTTTCCTTTCTCCACCGCTCTCTCTCTCTCTCTCTCTCTCTCTCTCTCTCTCTCTCTCTCTCTCTCTCTCTCTCTCTCTCTCTCTCTCGCTCGCTCTCTCTCATTTGCTCCGCAATTTCTCTCTCTTTTCACTTATCTCTCTCGTCTCTTTTCTCTCTACCTCTCTCCTCCTCTTTCTTTCTCACAACGTCTCTCTCTTTCTCTCTCTCAATCTAACACAACCCGCGGGCAGCGGACAGCGGGAAACGGGCAGCATGCAGCGGACAGGAGGCAGCGAGCACGCGGGCAGCGGACAGCGGGTATGCGGGCAATCGGGCAGCGGGCACGCGGGCACGCGGGCAGCAGGCACGCGGGCAGCGGGCAATTCGGGGGGACCACGCGGGAACATCGCAAGACACGCGCGGGACACCGCGGAAATCGAAAGAGCTGACCTTAATTGACCTGACCTAACCTGACCTGGACTGATTATTATATTACAAGTAAAATAACTGTGCCCTCTTTCTATCCGTTTCTCTCCTGTTTTCTCTTTCTCACTTTCCACTCCCTTTTCTATCTTTGTTCTCTCTTTTTTGTCCCCCTTCGTATCTCTCGCTCTTTTTTCCGATCTCTCTCTGTTCTCCCCTTTCCTTTCTCCACAGCTCTCTCTCTCTCGGGCGGGCAGCAGGCAGCGGACAGCGAGCAGCAGGCACGCGGGCAGCCGGCATGTCGGCATGTGGACAGCGCGCAGCTGGCGCGGGCAGCGGGCACGCGGACAGCTGACCTGACATCTCCTCCTCTCTCTTTCTCACAACTTCTCTCTCTATTTTTCACTCTCTCTCAATCTAACCCAACCCGCGGGCACGCGGGCAGCGACAGCGGGAAGCGGGCAGCGGGCACGCGGGTAGCGGGCACGCGGACAGCGGGCACTCCGGTTACCCTTGAGACTCTCCGAGACCATTAAATAAAATTATACTTACTGTGATTGCTACTGTCTGCTCTCTCCGTCATAATCTGATATCGAGCGGTGCACTTCTAATGAATATATCTTATAACTAGTACTTTCTCAGGACTATCGACAAATAAAAATGCTCCAAGGGATCTTTCGATAAACAATTTCTCAGCCTATTTAAAATATATTTAAATTTGGAGAACGTTATCTCGCATCTCACTTGGGTTGACTAAAGTGTCAACTGGTATATAGCTGAACGAATTCGATTGGTTGAATAGGAAAGATCGCCTTAAAACCTATGCCCTTTGTTTGTTTCACAAAATTCTATTATCTCGGTCACCTCCCTATTTATATAACAAAATGTCGTTTCAAAGTGATTGACGCCTCCCCCTCACAAAATGTCTTTGTTGAAAGAAGTTTTCGATATACCATTTATAAGCTATACAACTCTATCTCAGATAGTTTGAAGGTTTTTACTAATGCTACACATTTTCTCGATGCATAAATAGGATACTCTATACATGGACTTCTTTCACAGTTTGTGTAATCAGCATATGTTGTCTTAAATATCCTAAGGTTTATGTTGTTTATTTTTTAATAATTATTATTTGAATAATTATTGTCAGTTTAATCTAATTTAATATCAAGGGGTAATTAATCCAACACCTAACACATCCAACACAGAATATGTTGCATTTGCTAAACTGCCTCCACATTCAACATTTTTAATTTTCTCATAAAATGAAATTGCACTACCTGAATACTTAAAATAGCTAATATTAGTTAATAAAATACGTTCATATCATACCAGATCTGCCTTAAACTTTTATGTTTCACCAATTCTAAAAAACTGTACCGTGAATAGTTTGTTTCATAAAGGCATTAGTCTATTCTTCCTCGACCCCTTAAAGATCTTAAGAGTATTCATCTATTTAATACACAAAATGGCGGCGAATCGCCTAATTTTTTACAACCTCCTCGGCATAGGTATCAAATGAAAAGGTATTACAAGTAAAATAGCTGTGCGACACTATTTTATTTTCTCTGCGTTCTCTTTCCATCTGTTTCTCTTTCTCGCTTTCCTCTCCCTTTTCTATATGTATATATTCTCCCTCTTTTGTCTCCCTTCTGTATCTCTCGCTGTTTTCCAATCTCTCTCTGTTCTTTCTTTTTCCTTTCTCGACCTCTCTCTCTCTCTTCCTCTCTTTCTATCTCATTTGCTCTCTCTCATTTCTCTCTATTTTCACTTATCTCTCTCGTCTCTTTTCTCTCTTTCTCATAACTCCTCTCTCTCTCTCTCTGTCTCATCTCCTATCCCCCCTCTTCCTCTTTTCCGGTCCGGTTACCCTTGAAACTCCCCAAGACGAAATTAAATAAAATTATACTTACTGTGATTGCTACTATCTGCTCTCTTCGTCATAATCTGAAGTCGAGGGGCGCACTTCTAATGGATATGTATATTAAAACTAGCAGAGGTGACCCGTAGTAAGTAGTTATTCGACTCACGTCACAGAGTCACACGCAGGTCGTTAATCTATAATTAGTGGACCGATAAGAAATCGAATTCAAAACTTATTTCCATTTATTGAAATACATTTTATAAAATATAAAAAATATAACTCCACATTAAACTAGTGTATATAAGACAAACATCGGAGACCCCTACCGCTTGGCAAGACGTTACGTTCTGCAGGATCGCGACCTATAACCCCTTCGACTGTACAAAGAGACTAAGAGTCCCAGTCGTTTACGGTAATAAAATGTATGTCGAACTTTCTGAAAAATTATTCCCTAGTTTTGCACTGAAATTTGTGATGTGGAAATGAAACATGAAATTTGTTTTTATGGATTAGCATAACGTTTACAATTTTAATTAATATATAAACGAACAAGCTAACCTATACTCATCGCCGACTTACTACACTTGTTATGTAATTGTTGCACATTCTATAGGATACTCCTCGCAGTTTTTTTTGTAAATGGTATTAGTTTCAAACGTTTTTTGTTTAATTACAAAACAAAACAAAATTTTTTTCATTTAAAAAATTAACTGTTTTATTTATTAATCTATTTTGTTTAAAAACAATAGTGTTCTTCCTCTAGCTCACACTAACTTACTGTCCAAATTTCAATACAATCGGACTAATCGTTCTTAAGTTATCATGCTTACAAGAGACTTGACGGACGGGCAGACATACAGACCGACGGACGGACATTTTTTTTCTCTACGAGCTATATTACCGGTTTTAGAAATATGCCGATTGAATGCAATATACTCTCCGTTTTGTATTTGCGAAGAGTATAATAAAGGAATTTGGCTGTTTCTTAATCTTAATTTGTTGATTATTCCGTTGCATCTTCTCTGGTGATTTTAAACCTTCGTTGAAATGGGGGAACTATTTGATTTAAGATGACCCGATATATTTTGTCTTGTAATGTTGATCGCCTATGCGACAGAAATCTAGAGGCAGAAAGTTTCATATTAATAATGTAACTCTGAGAAGTTTTTTGTTTACTTTACTTTTTCTTTGACGAATTTCTTCTTTCGTTTGCCTGGCAGATTTCATTAGATCGGACACCTTGATTTGCTTATTTATCTTCAAAGAAAAAATCTCCTGTTCTTTTATTGGGTACATTTTATTAAATGTTATATATTTTTAATATTAATTATATCATTTGTAACTTTTATAATGAAAAATATCAGACAAACCGAGGTCCTAACTGGTGTGTACATGAGATCTAACTAGATTTTCTCAAACTTTGCTACGCTATATCCCTATTGCTATTTTGACCATTTTCGATTTATTGAGCAAGAAGTACAACATTTAAAAGTAAATTAAATATAGAAATTCCTTCCTATAGTTCAAGAGAAACACTTAAGTGCTCCGCACGTTCACCATTTTGGTAGACACTATGTGGATCATTGTGCAGCAGACTTGCTTGTTTTTTGCACAACAAATATGAAAAAAGGATGTTCGGTCATTTTGATACAGGCGCGTGCAAAATCTGAGAGCTAACAAGAGTGGAGGGCATATAACCTCAATCAGAGACAACCATGAGACGCCCAACTCCATGTAAAATTTGGTATCGCCAATATTGCACTGGTTTGCTATGTAGGAAGGTGAGCATAGATGGCAAGCATGTCTCTTAGAGGCGATTTAAAAATGCGCGACATACCTTTCTGTATCTATTATTAATTATTATATTATTTTCAATTAAATTTTAAGGAGAAAATGAAACAAACAGATAAAATAAATCGTTTATTAATAGAATGCTGCACATAATTTATGTAATGTTGTCTCCACCTCATGTATACTAAATCCAAAATCAAAATAGTGTTTTTGGGGCAATAGAATATCAACAGCTAACACTATACGAATAACCCTAACTAACCTAACACTACCCTAATACAAGATCCGAATATTTATAAACGTAACATTTTACAATTGACCATTCTGCACTAAAATTATTACCTAACACCCACAATTTTGCATGAAATTGATTTAAAAGGAAAACAATAAACAAAACCAACCTAACCTACAGTAAAAGGTCCCAATGAAATTAATATATACAAAAGTAGGAAATGATTTACAGTTCACAATTCGGCAATAACCACAATTTTGCACAAAAATAATTACAATAGACACAAACTTTACAAATTCATTATCAAAACCATAGATAAAATACAAAATCAAAACAACAAATATGGCGACATGACACATGATTTCGTCCAATAGTTAATAGGCACAGAGTATTATTACTACTCTATGTAATAGGTATATGTCCAATAGCAACACGGTGCTGCTAGCGCCATCTATCTCCACCTTCCTCATCTGCGAGACGAAGATGGCTTGATGCGAAAGCAGTATGTACAACAAGGATGTGGTTGTTCCAGCAAAAAGCGATCCAATTTCCATATGGTACTCGGCCGTCTCATGGTTGTCTCTGCCTCAATGTTCCAAATTAATTAACGTGAAATTCACTGTTTTCGTTCGCTTTATTAACTTCTTGTGCTATCAACTATTGAAATAAACATTTTTAAGTTTAGTTTTCATTATATATAGACAATTACGTGTTTTGTACAATAATATTTTCTTTGATTTGGCGAGATGTGCATTTACCTGTGTTTCTAGTTATTTTATTCGTATTTAAACAATGTATGGGATTGCTCTTATTATATATGGAGCATATTTAGATTATTTAAGATTTAAATGCTGTTAATTATTCTGTTACTAGTTTACCACAAGACGCAATTATATTGTATGGAATCTGGTTGTCAATGTATCACTGAATGCCAATTAAAGCTTTAAAAGGTATGTGACTATTACTTAACATTATAACTTATAGTCCCTTCAAATTAGAAGAAAAATCACTGATTTTGGGAAATTTTTCCTACAGCTAAGCCACTCCGTATAGAAAGTTGTCCTTGGGTTGTGTTAACATATTTTTCACCAAGCGCATGAAAGAAAAAGGGTTGTTTTTTAGATATTGAAACATATATTTGTTTTTTTTGCCATTTTGCCTTCTTGCGTTTTGCTGCAAATTTTCGAGAAAATATAAACTGATTTGATATTGTAGATCTAGCGATTCTCTGCAATTTTTGTTCTCTTCATTTTTTTTAAATTCCGCTTAGTTACGCCGCTAGATCGCGCTGAAATCTATGTAAATGTATACATTTTTTTGGTGTTTGATTTTTAGCCAAAATTATGCATTTTATAAAAAAATATCAAGATATCAAAGTTGTAGATAAAAAAATTTTCGACAAATTTTGTCTTTGTCGCGCGGTTTTGCCGCTAGAGCGCGAAAAACATTTCTTCAATACTATTGAGAGGAAAAAATATTGTTACGAGTTTTCACCCTTTTAGGAAACACCCTGTATGAATCCGTGGGTTCTAAGTAATTTTAACAAGAGGTATTTAATAATTTACTGATTACGCAAACTAACTTTTACAATGTTTATATTTACACTTCGAATTTATAACCTCACTTTCGCTATTAACTTCCCTTTAGTAAAACTTCTCGTCTTCCGCCGATAATCGCGCCTTATATACTCTGAAATTGCCTCCAGAGTCATCCAGAATACAATCGAGAATCTTCTCCTACCACACTCTAGAAAACTCTATCTCTTTCTACAAGTTTCCGGTCACTATTAGGCATAGGCGTATCATAGAGAACTGTAATGCATAACAATATAGCGCATATATTTTTGATATACAGCCAAACTATGCATTTTTTAGAGTACTCGTCAATTATTGAAAAATTTGAAGAGCAAAAAAAATTTTTTTTTTTTGAAACCCATCGTTCATTTGTTACACAGCTGCGCATAGAACGCTGCATCTAATAGTATCAACTACGCGCATTCAGCTATAGTGGTCATGATGGGCCCTTTTGTATATGTCATCCTTAATGTCATCTATATTAGCTTAGCCCGTTAAAAATATTGAGTAGAGGGAGGTGGAGGGGCAAAATACATCTGTTCACGATGCCTATATTTTTTTTATCCGCTCAAGAGTATTGAGAAAATGTTTTTCGCCCTCTAGCGACAAAATCTCGCGACTGAAAAAAAACAAAGAAGAAAATTTGTCGAAAATTTTTGTATCTACAACTTTGATATCTTGATATTTTTTTACAAGATGCATAGTTTTGGCTTAAAATCAAACATCAAAAAAATGTATACATTTACATAAACTTCAGCATGCTCTAGCGGCGCAACTAGGCGGAATTTCAAAAAAATTAAGAGAACAAAAATTGTAGAGAATCTACAATATCAAATCAGGTCATATTTTCTCAAAAATACATAGTTTTACAGCAAAATGCAAAAAACCGCCAAAATGGCCAAAAACACATATATATGTATCTATACCTAAAAAACAACCCTTTATTTTTCATGTGCTTGGTGAAAAATATGTTCACACAACCCCAAGACAACTTTTTATATGGGTGGCTTAGCTGTAGGAAAAATTTCCCTCAATTTTCCTAATTTGAAGGGACTATTATTACTTATTATGTAACATATTTAATAAATACATAGTAGTATACCTACCTCATGCACGAAAATAAAGTTATAGTTATTTCAGATTGCTATCGATTTACACCAAGAGAAGAAAAGTTTGTGCTCAATCAAGAGAGCAAAGCGAAAAAGCCTTAGAGAGATCCGTGCGATCTTACTGAGTCAAAGATGAAATATGGTCATAGTTCCAGACATTGTCTTAGCGGATAATCTTTATGGATAATAATTTCGTTTAAATTTTATACTATCTAATTTTTAGGAAAACCTGCTGAACTAGATAAGGTTACTCATCCAGATTGACTAATAAATAAATTTATGGGTTATGCAGCCTTAAAGCATTTAACCACTTTCTCTTTGAACTCTTAATTGACCACAAACTTATCTTCTTTGGTGTAAATCGATGACAATCTGAAATAACTGTAAGTTTATTTTCGTACATGCGGTAGGTATAGTACTATATGTTTATTAAATATGTTACTTTTGTATTGTGTACTCATTATATTAAATAAAGACACACGAATTGTAAATCAGTCTTTTATTATCACAGTTAGTAACATGGGTTTCCCGTTATAACATACGTCTATATCTAACGACGGTCGAAGGAGGAGAGAGAGCTCGGTACCCTGCGGTACATTTATCGAGGTTCTTAAGTTGCGCTGCGTGTGCGCTTTAGCATATATTATGGTTAGCAGGGTTGCTACATACCTTGCACCCCCATACTTAAATATTTAGTAGTCTGAAATTTTACAACACTAATATTCCCTACTTGCTACGTATCTAGTATGTTTATGTAAGCCTTAAGTTATTTTATTTTACAATTTTCTTGGCACCTAGCTTTTACAATATTTTGACGCTCCAAAATGACTATTCCTCTTCGACCGTAACGTAGTCTTGTAACTTCCTGGATAGCTTCCGAATTCGACTTGAACGTCTGGCTGAGCTGCTTTGTTCGCTGTGCTCCTGACTCTTGGGTTGTGCTGACCTGATCGTGCTGTCCTTGAGGCTACACTTGGCTGGCTCATCGGGCTGTGGATCGTGCCTGTTAAACAAATTATTTGCATTAGTTATTTTGCACGGTGTTGTTTTCCGTTTCGTCCATGAGTCGTTTGTCATATTTTTATTTAACATAACCTAAAAACGAGCACATGTTTAGAATTGTCTTCCAGATTTTTATAGTGTTTTTTTAAGTAAAAAATAGTTAAATAAACAACAACATTGTTTATAAATCATTGTTAAATAGTGCTAGATAATGAAATACAAAAATCACAATGGAATGTGTATTCTGTAAACAAACAAAAAGGAAAGAAATTTTCAAATGCGATGGATGTCGAGAAGCAGTGTGTAAACATTGTGGAAACCTTACATCATCTGAAGTGAAATGCCTAGAATTAAAAGAAAGCAGAGTGATGAAATTCTATTGCACTAATTGTTTGCAATTTAATACTTTCCACCTACTTCAAGCCAGTATTGATGACAAAAAAAGTTTAATAGAAACAAAAAATAAATTAATAGAATTGTTGGAAACAGAAATAAAGAATTTGAAGGCAAGAAATGAGATAACACAAAAAAAGACCTATAGTCAAATAGTGGAGAAGAAACAAGAAACAGTAGTGCTAGTTAAACCTAAAGATGAATCACAAAAAAGAAGCAGTACAACCCGAGAAATCATACAAGAGAAAATTAATCCAAGTTCAATTGGTGCCTGTGTATCCAGAATTAAGCATGCACGAGATGGGGCAGTGGCAATATGCTGTAGTGATAAAAAGTCAAGTGATAACATAGTAAAAGATGTGGAAAATAAACTTAGTGAAGAATATGAAGTGAGCGTAGTAAAAAAGAGAAATCCAAGAATAAAAATCTTAAATGTGAATAAAAATGATGCAGCCAACGAGGAACAACTTGTTGAGAAAATAGTTTTTCAAAACAGAATAAAAACTGATGAGAAAATGTTAAAAATGAAAATGTTGTATAAGTATGAAACCAAAAATCAAAGAAACTATAATATTGTATTAGAAATAGATTCCTATACATATACTCAAATTAACCAAGCACAAGTTTTGCATATAGGTTGGAAGAATTGTAAGTTTGTAGACTATATTAATGTTATTCAGTGCTATAAATGTTGTAAATATGGACATATGGAAAAAGAGTGCAAAAGTGATAAGCAGATATGTGCAAGATGTGCCAAGGAGCATAAAATTCAAGAATGTCCTATCGAAAGTGAAAATAATAAAATATGCTCCAATTGTAAATATGCAGCTGAAACTTTACATATTCCAAATATAAATTACAATCACTCAGCCTTCGATAAACATGAATGTGAATCATACAAAAGAATATATAATAATCTAAAAAGTAGAATAG
This sequence comes from Stenurella melanura, assembly GCA_963583905.1. Taxonomy (NCBI): domain Eukaryota; kingdom Metazoa; phylum Arthropoda; class Insecta; order Coleoptera; family Cerambycidae; genus Stenurella; species Stenurella melanura. The sequence continues at coordinate 118,065,669 of OY757317.1, read as the reverse complement.
AATACCCAGAAATGTTTAATAACAACCAATCATAGCCATTAAAAAATGAAAATATTCTGTACCTAAACATTGAGAGCTTACTAGCACATAAAACAGAATTAGAATGGTCCATTAATCAGTTGAAACCTATTATAGTATGTCTTACAGAAACACATATAACGGAAGAAATAGAAGCATCGGAAATTAATATTAAGGGTTACAGTCATGTATCAACAAATTCATCTAGTCGACATACAGGAGGAACGTTAATATACATTAAAGACGAATATCGATTTAAGAACATTTTATCGGATAGTCTTTATATGAATATGTGGATTACAGGTATTGACATCACAATAAATCATAAAAGGTACATAATATTAAATTGCTACCACTCACCTAATGCCAGTCATTCAGACTTCTTGACAAAGTTGGAAAATATCATCGCAGAATGGACAACAGTCAACGGTGTACTTATAGTAATTGGTGATTTTAATATAAATATGGCACGAAAAACTTATTATTCAGAAAAATTAAATATGCTTATAAAAAATTGTGGACTAATGCAAATTATGGATAAATTTACAAGAGTAACAAATGAAAGCAGTACTATAATTGATTTGATTATTACAAATAATAAACAATTGGAATTCGAAGTACATACTACTCCAAAAATCACAGATCATTCTATTATCACAATCGAATTAACCACTGAAAAAAATAAGCAAATCACCTATAAGAAGAAAATGAGAAATTACAATAACATGAATGAGCTCCAGTTTCAGTTAGACTTGAAGGATGAAGAATGGCTACCAGATTGCACAGATACAAATAAGATAGCAGATAAATTAACGCACACAATAATTAATATGTTAAATAAACATGCACCTGAAAAAGAAATTTGTATTTTTAACTCTTATGGAAATAAAAACTGGTTTAACACTGAGGTAAAACAAAAAATAAAAGACAGAGATACACAATACAAGAGAGCAATAATAACAGGAGTAGACAGTGACTGGACAGATTTCAGAAACAAAAGAAATGAAGTAGTAAAGTTAATTAGAGAACAAAAACAGAAATACTATGCAGAAAAGGTAGAAGATGTAAGAAATGACCCAACCGAGCTATGGAAAATATTAAAAACATTAGTTAAAGGCAACGTAAAAAACAAAAAAACTGGAATAATGTTTAATAATGAGCTATGTGAGAATGATAAGGAAATAGCCGAAAAATTCAATAACTACTTTTTACGAAGTATTGAAGACATAACTCTTAGTCTAAACAAAAGTAACAACTATGAGTACATACTAGAAAATATGGATAAACCCTCTAGTCATTTGAGCAATTTTAAAAAACTGAATTTTAATGAATTAAAAACAATTGTCAGAAACTTGAACAACAAAAAAAGCAGTGTGGATGGGATAAATACTAAAATTTTAAAACTGTCTTTTGAAGGTATAGGAGATCGATTCTTACAAGTGATGAATACGAGCATGGAAAAAGGCGTATTCCCTAAGTCGTGGAAAACTACAACCATAGTACCAATTGAAAAGAAACCAAATTCAATACTATGCGAAGAACATCGACCCATAAATATGGTACCGTGTTATGAAAAATTGTTAGAATTAGCAGTGAATGAACAATTAGTGGGCTATGTAGAAAGTAATAGTATTTTATCTAAGTACCAGTCTGGTTTCCGCAAGAATAACTCATGTGAAAGTGCCCTTCAATCAATTCTATTCAACTGGAAAAATGCATTAAATGATAAAAAAATTATTGGTGCTGTGTTTTTAGATTTCCAAAGAGCGTTTGAAACTATTGATAGAGAACTTTTACTGTTGAAATTAGAACATATGGGAATTATTAACTGTACAATGGATTGGTTCAAAAGTTATTTACAAGATCGTTATCAAGTAACTAAATTCGGTGATGATGTCTCATCTAAAATGATTACGAAATATGGAGTGCCACAAGGAACCGTACTAGGCCCGAACCTATTTATATTATATATAAACGATATTGTTAAATACGTCAATAAGTGTAATATTCAGATGTTTGCGGATGACACGTTGTTATATATAGTGGGTGATGATGTAAATGATATTATGTCTATACTGAATGAGGAACTGAATATACTAATTAACTGGTTAACTGATAATAACTTAAGGCTGAATATAAACAAGACAAAATACATGATAATAAAAAGTAAACATAATTCTCTTGATGTAAATAACAATGTCGTTCTATCCATCAATGGCAGTGATATCGAAAAAGTTTCAGAAATTAAATATTTAGGAGTGATAATCGATCAAAACTTAACCTTCAGTAGGCATGCAGAATTCTTAAGAAACAAGGTTGCGAAGAAGATAAATTTTTTAGGAAGAATTGGAAAAAACCTTAATCAGTGTACCAAAAGAACAATATATAACTCAATAATCCATTCTCACTTCCACTATTGCTCAACAATAATATTCCTCTTCAGTGATTCCGAATTCAGTGTTTTGCAAAAAAAACAAAATCAAGCCTTAAGAATAATCTTACAATGCAACAGATATACAAATATTAAGCGAATGCTGGATAATGTTGAAGTCCTAAGTGTTAAACAAACTGTGATATTGAATACTATGACATTTATTTATAAAATGTTAAATGGTTTCTTACCAGAGCATCTATTAGAACATTGTACCTTTGTTAGAGACATTCACCATTATGATACTCGTAATCAAAATAACTTTTATGTAGCGACGGTTAGAACAAACTATGGTCAAAATGATTTATTCCACAACGGTCTAAAAATGTATAATGAATTGCCAGATAGTATAAAAGATAGTGCAAATATAACGTCTTTTAAAAAAAATTGTAAGATACATGTCTACAATAATAGCGAAATTTAAATGTGATGTGTTCTTTAAATTATGTGTTTGTATATTATATATGATTATGATTATATGATTATATTATAATATATATATTATAATATCTTGTATGTATATATATGTATGTTTCTCTGTATTTTTTTTAGCTATGCTAGTAATAAAGTATTATTATTATTATTATTATTATATATATCACAACTGTCTATTTGTTGTTCGTCATTTACGCTTAAGTCTCTGTCTTTTAAAAGTTCACTTGACATATACACTGATGATGTTCAAGGGTGAGCTGGTTGGTCTGGTAGGTTAAAGGTACTTACGGGATGAGTTGCATTGGTACTTTCGGGGTTATTATGAGGGTTATATGTTACCTTTGACACCATTTGTGTCCTGTCATTTGGTGCTGTATACTTACTGAGATCCCTGTGTTCAGGTTGCGTTGTTCCTATTTTATGAAGTTGATTAACATGCCGTTTCCATGTTCGTCCTTCTACGTTTTTCAAATAAGTTGTTCTTCCTATTCTCTTCACTATGGTTCTTTCTGTCCATTCAGGTTTATGCGGTGTTCGAAGATCTTTTACCGTTATCCTCTCCCCCACTGAGAATTCTCGTCTTTTTCCGTTGCCGTAGCTTTTTGCCTGATTTTCCTGGGATTTCCGGAGTCTTTCGGTTACTTCCGTGGGTGGCTCGTCGGACGAGTTCCTTATAAGATCGAAGCGTATTCTCAATTTCCTGCCAAAAATGATCTCGGCTGGTGATTTACTCGTTGATGCGTGTTCTGCAGTCCTGTAGTTGAATAAAAATCTGGTGATTATGGTTGTAATTTTTTCGTTCTTATTTTTAGCTGACATAGCTGTTTTTACTTTGTGTTTGAACGTTTTTACCATGTTCTCAGCTTGTCCATTACTTTGAGGATTATTGACCGGAGTTGTGACATGTTTTATGCCATTCTTCTTGAAAAAAGTTGTCATGTTTCCTGCTACGAAGTTCGTTCCCTTGTCTGTTACTACAATTTTTGGTATTCCGAATCTCGCAAAGCATTCTCTGAATTTTTCCTCGGTTTCTTGCGATTTTAGTGACTTACAAGGAAAAATTTCTGGATATTTACCTACTATATGAGTCGATGGTTACTAAAAAGTACATACGATTTAGTTCCAAATAGTCTGCATATATGCGATACCATGGTTCTTTTTCTGGTTGCCAGGGTGTATACTCTGCTTTTGGTGGGTTTGTTCTGTGTTTGAGACATGCGACACAGGATTTCACCATTTCCTCCAATTTCCTGTCTATTCCTGGAAACCACAAAAATCCTCGAGCTATTGGCTTGATTTTGGTGATGCCTAGATGTGCTGGTTCGTGAAGTTTTTCTAATAGCTTTTCTTGAAGATTCCTTGGTATTACAACTCGATGTCCCCATAATATGATATCTTGATCTACGGAAAGTTCATGTATTTTTAGAAAATACTGTTTTAATGTGTCATTGACTCTACTAGGCCATTTGTCATGCATGATATACTTTTTTACTTTTTTTAAAATGATATCCATAGAGACACCATAGTTGTTTCGGCTCTAATAAGTCTATTATCATAGAGCTCAAAAACGACCGCTCGTGTTGATGTCTTGCCAAGTTTTAAAACGCTTTATTTTATGAAAATATAAACCTACTGGATCACCAAATGCCATTTCTGAAAATGGATTTTTCTCCAGTAATCCACAATTCAAGATGGCGTCAGGCTGATTTATCAAGAAATCATATCTTCGGTAATAATTGACCGATTTTCAATTTTAGAAAAAGTAAATACTAACAAGAAAATACTTCTTAAGAAAAAAAACACTAGAGTCAAAAATGTTTAATACCTAATGGAATATTCCCAAAAAACTAAAATATTTATTTTTTCATTTTATTTAACGCTTTATATTTTGAAAACGGCACGTCATATGGAAAAAAAGATCAAACCAAAGATGTGTAGAATTTTCTGCTGAATCCAACGATATGCAAATTTCTAGGTATTGGTTGCAAAATAACCCTATAAAAGTGCAAAAATATGTCCGCACACCATTGTGTCGACCCATTTCAATTAGTATATGCATATATATTTTTTATTGTGACGCGTGCTACGACCTGTTATTATTATACTTTTCACAAATACAAAACAAAGACCATATTGTATTTGAACGGCACATTTCTAAAACCAGTAATATCGCTTATAGAAAAAAAATTTTCATATCACTATGTTGGCGATCGAATTCTGAACAACAAATGTCCGTCCTCTATCTGTCTGTTTGCCCGTCTGTCTGCCCATCTGTTTGTCTGTCCGTCCGTCCGTCACGTGTCATATAAGCATGATAACTTAAGAATGAAATGTCCGATTGTGTTGAAATGTGGACAGCAAGTTAGTGTTAGCTAGAGGAAAAACCCTATTTGAACAAAATTGCTGAATAAATAAAAACGTTATTTTTTATTTAAAATTAAAAAATATTTTTTCATATTTTGTGATTAAAAAATGCAAAGTCCAAAACAAAACAAGGCGAGAAAATTTTAGAAATAAGAGAAGAAAGAAGTTTACTTCAGCGTTTGGTTTTAGTATCAAGGACTCGTCAAGATATAGACCTAGAGAAATTAGTTGGTGAATACGAATTTGGATCAGTACCTCGTTCTTTATTTACTGCCGATGGCAGTTTATTGTTTCCAACTGATAAATTTAAACTCATGCAAAAACTAGAAGACACTTCTAAAAAATTGCGAAACTCAAGTCACGTTATAGAAGCCTCGTTGGTTAAACCTAGAACAGTTATTTTAGTTGATGGAATGGCATTGGTTCAATGTATCATTGTATCACAAAATCTTCAAGTATGTCAAGATTTTGCAAATATTTTTCTTTCCATGCTTTTTGAAATTGCCTTACCACATGATGAACTACATTTAATATTTCATACATAGAAGGAAGACTCGCTAAAAAGCCGCACAAGGTCGAAAATAAGTCAGAAATATTCTGGCACATCTTATCATGTCTCAGATGGATCATTAATAAAATATATTACACTGAAAGATTTTTTATCTAACATAAAGATCAAAAAGGAGCTCACTGAATACCTCGCCAAGAAAGTTTGGGATTGTAAAAGATTTAAAAATGTTGTAATTTTACATAATAACAAAACAATTTCAAATATCCCTTTGTTAAATATAAAAAACAACAATCACGAAGAAGCAGTGGCGGCTCGTCAGGGGAGGCAGAACCACCATGTAGGAGAGCTTTTCTTTTATATATTATTTATTATTGTCTAATTAATATTTAGTCGCTGGATACGCCACTGGACAACGTCAAGTGGGCGGAGGGGATACGCCGGCTGGGCGCGAAACAGACAAGACAGACGCAAGAAACAAAAAGATGACGAAAGACGTATTTGGGAAGACGGAGTTAAAACTCAAAAGTGATCTGCTAATAAGTAATAATAATAATAATAATAATATTGCTTTATTCTGTAAAAGGAATATTACAAGAAACGTCAATACAGTTTATAAATTACAATAAAAATTATAATAATAAAAAAGCATAAATAAATGACAATACTACCTAGGTATTGTATTTTGTCACAAGAAATGTAAAAGAAATGTATATAGACACGTATTATATATTACAAACACAATAAAAAAAAATATATATATACATACATATATATATACACACACATATATATAGACAAACAATATATCACATAAATAATCAGTACATTTATTATCACTGCTCTAAAAATTCAGCCAAAGAGTAAAACACTTCGGTGGTCAATAATTGTTTTGCCCAGTTGGAAAACACATTAAAATTTTTATTTCTGATTTCGAGCGGGATTTTATTAAATAACTTTGGACCCCAATAGTCCACTCCCTGCTGCGTTACACTTAAACGGTGGTGCGGTATTTGTAATTGTTCCCTGTTTCTTGTGTTGTGGTGATGAATTTCAGAATGATGTGTAAATTTCTCTTTGTGTGAGTGCACATATTTAAGGCAGCTGTATATGTATAATCCAGGAATGGTAAGTATACCGTGTTCTTTGAAGGCACCTCTGCAGCTTTCCCTGTTGGTCATACCACATAATATTCTAACTGCCTTCTTTTGTAAAATGAAGATTTTATGAGCATCAGGTGCTGTTCCCCATAGGAGTATTCCATATGCTGCAATGCTATGAAAATTTGAGTAATAGGCTACTTTAGCTGTTTGGTAGGTAGACACATTTTTCAGTACTCTGATAGTATAAATAGCTGAAGCAAGTTTTTTGCACAGCTCATCAATATGACCTTTCCAGTTTAGCTTGCTGTCTAATGTTAGTCCCAAAAATTTCAAAGATGCATTCTCAGTATCCCTATTTGTCGATAAAATTACATTTTGTGTTTTTTCTCTGTTTAATCTCAATGAGTTCGCACTTAACCAGGTATTTGCTTCATGCAGTATATTTTGTGACTGAATTGTTAGTTCAATTTTATTTTTTCCTTTTGTTATAAAAGTTGTATCATCCGCATATAAACAAGCCCCATAACTGTTGACATTAAACAGTAAGTCGTTTATATATATTATGAATAATACAGGTCCCAACACTGAGCCTTGTGGTACACCTTGAGTTACTAACATTGGGTCTGATTTTTCATTGTTCCACCATGTTGTCTGGTATCGACCAGTCAGATATGACGTGAATAATTTATGTGGAGTTCCTCTCACACCATAGTAGTGTAATTTATCAAGTAGAACTTTATGGTCAACTGTGTCAAAAGCCTTACTTAAGTCGCAACAAATTATTTCTGCGTCTTCTTGTCTATCGAGCGCCTCCATTATTTTCTGTACTGCTTCTATTAGAGCTGTGGTAGTTGATCTTCCTTTACGATACCCATGTTGATTGCTATTCAGTATTTTATATTTTTCACAAAATGTTATTAACCTATTCTTCAAAATAATTTCAAATATTTTCGATATAACTGGCAGAATTGAGATAGGTCTATAGTTATTGATATTATTAATGTCTCCTTTCTTATATATGGGAATAATTTTTGCATGTTTCAGGTCATCGGGAAATATACCTTCGTGTATACATCTGTTTATTATTATTGTAATTGGTTCCACCAGAACATCTCCAATTTTCTTTAAGATGCAAGTTGATATTCCATATATATCATTAGTTTTTTTTGCTTTAATGTTCATTATGACATTTCTAATCTCGTTTTCGTCTACTTCCTCCAAATATATAGACCTACTGTTGTCAATTGTGTGAATTCTCAGCAGTTCATCAGCTGGTTTTGATGATTTTATTTTGGCAGCAACATTTGATCCTATATTTGCAAAAAAAGTACTTACTTCTTCAGCTGTCAAAGTAGAGTGCTCCTTTTCAACACAGTTCTGATTTTTTCTTGTTTCCGACTTAATTATTGTCCAGATTGCTTTCGACTTATTTTCAGAAACAGCTATATAGTTGGCATTTGCTGTCTGTTTTTGTTCATTTAGCCTTTCGATATATGCCTTCTTGAAATTTTTATATATGTTCAGAGAGTTCTGATCTTTTCTTATATTATGTATAGTAGATAAAGCATCTAGCTGATTTCGCATTCGTTTCAACTCTTCAGTGTACCATCTGTTAATTCTGTTGTTACTTTTATTATTATTTTTTTCTGTGACTACTTTCTTAGTTTCAGGTATGTAAGTTTCATAGAATTCTGTGAAGATGTTATGGTAACACTGATATGATTGAGAGGCATTCTTACCTTCTAATAATGTTTTCCAGTCTACAGCAGCCATTTTGGATTTGAATTGGTAAATGTTATAATCATTAATTTCTCTATAGTTAATGATTTTCTGTTTTTTTGGATTATTGGTTTCAATCGGAATTTCGAGGAGCTGTCCCAAATGGTCTGATACATGTAAATTCACAGTAGCTGCTTTATAATTTCTTGTATATGCGTTGGTAAAAATATTGTCAATACAACTCTCTGAAGTATTTGTGATTCTGGAAGGCTCTGTAAAAATTTTGAAGAGGTTGAAAGATGATAATAAATTTTCAAGATTGGTCTTTACATTTGATTCTGTCATAAAGTTAACATTGTAATCTCCACATAGGTATATTTTTTCTTCCTTATATGTTTTTGTAACATGACTTAATGCACTGCTGAGTTTGTCAAGAAATACTTCTATATCTCCTAAAGGCGATCTATATATAGATAAAATAATGCCATATTTTGTTCTTAATCCAACCATTTCTATATGTTTTTCTACTGACAGAGCTTTTATTTGAGAGATTTCAGTGGATTTAATACATTTGTTTAAGAGGATCATAACACCCCCATGTATATACTGTTTTCTAGTGAACGAAGTTCCAACATAAAAATTAGGTATATTAAGCTTCTCAATTTCAAATTCTTTAAGCCAATGCTCAGTCATAGTCACTATATTTATATTGTAGTTATTTATTAAACATGCATTGAATATATTTGTTTTGTTTGTTAATGACTGGATATTAATATTTAATAACATAATTTTGTTGATACCTTTGTTATATTTTTGGCCTTTTAAATTATTAAGTGGAGCTGACTGAGTCTGGGGTATAAAAAATTGTCATTATTTGTATCCTCTTTTTGAGCAACATTTCCCATTTCATTCGCCACTATTGGCATGCAGCAGGATATATCAGAAATAATTTGAATTTTGTCATTTAGGTTTTGTCTATTTTGTCTAGCTTTTCTTTGTATATTTATGTTATTTGTACTATTGTCAACCTGAAATGTTAAGTCAGTTATTTCTAAACTTTTGTTTGTAGATGTTTGTTTTACATACGTTTCATTTGGTTTAATAAAAATTAATGATTTTTTTATACTGACTTTATCAGCTGTAATAATGTCACACAGATCCTTGGTAATCATATTTTTATTGATGACATAATTTTCTTTATTTATTTCATAATAGACGATCTTTCCCTCCACTAATTTGTTTAGTTTTTCGATAAATAAATTGAGCTTACTATTATAGTCATAGATGCGCTGATTTAAAAAGTTACTCTTGGAGTAAGGCACAGATGAAACAATTATATTTATATTAGAACACCTTTTTAATTTTTCGTTCATAAATTTGAAAGAAGGAAACTGTTTTCTATAAAAATCATTTTTTCCTGCCATTATGATAATGAAATCATTTTGATTGTAATCTTTGGACATTACCTCTACATTTTCAATAACGGGCCTTAGGTTAGCAAAGGGTTTCACAATAGCGGTTATTTGGGTACCTCCAATAAGCGAACGTAAGTTAGAGCTTATACCTTTTCCTAACTCATCCGATAATATTAGAATTTTATTTCTATTTCTTTGGAGACTCCCTACACCTTTTGTTGGTTCATTAAAATGTTTTCTACTGTTGTCCTGTTTGTTCAAATGTGTGTTGCCTCTTTTTTCATGCATATCACCATTATTTTTCTCTGAAATATTATCTTCTTTTAAGTTATTCATTTGCATTAAAATTTTACTATTTTCCATTGATAAATTATTTACGTATTCCTGCAAATCTTGGTTCTTTTGCTTCAATATTTCAATCTCCCTTTCGTATGTAGTTATTTTATTAATTTCTCTACACAAGTCTTCTTCGATTTCACTATTTTTCTTAATCATTTGATCCAGTTTGACTTTTAAATTAACTATTGTTGCTTTCTGTTCACTTATTTCAGTAACATAGTTATGTTCAGCTTCGAAAACATCATTTTCAAATTTTTGGGATCTCCTTTTTATGTTACTTATATGCATATCCTTTTCTTCCATTTCTACTTTGAGGTCATTTATTTGTATTTTCAGCTCAGCTATCAGTTCTTGTTCATTATTAGTTTTTTCTGCACATATTTTCGAACAGTAAATTCTATGTTTGTCAAGCACCACCACTTCTTTTTTCCTTTCCCAACAACTTTTATGAAAGATCTGATGGCAAGAGATGCAACAGTAATTATGCAAATCTTTTTTACAGCATTTAAATTTTGGTTCAGTTGATTTAAGTCCGGATCTGTTCATTTTTTGTTTGTTCTTACTTTATTTTTAACTTTTTTCTTGTATTCAGAGTTTTTATTATTTTTTACTGCTGTCTTCAATCACATATTATAAACTGTTTTACTTGATGTTTATGCTGTATTTATTTATTTATTACTATGGCAATATTTAATGCTTTCTTTTTTTTTAAGTCTGTTTACACCACTATATTAAAAGTCACTTCATTATCTAACTGCACTAAAACGTCAATTTTTTTAATTATGATTTACCGCACTTTTTAATACTTTTTTTTGAGAGCAGATGAGCATGTCTTACTTTTAGTCACTTTTAGTCACATATAAAAATAAAAATAAGTGTTACGACGAAAGCATACAAAAGGAGTGATAGTTGTTCGTTGATATTGTTATTTTTGTGCTGTACTGATTTGTTTGGATATGTTTTGATTTTATTATTGGAACCGTGCTATATATAATATGTATATGTTTGAATAAAGGACAATTAGTTTTACCCTGGCGTTTACCTGGACATATAAAATCCTACATTTTGGGGGCTCAACCGTGTTTAAAAACTGAAAATGGTGTTTTAGATGCTCAACCGTGTTTAAAAACTGAAAATGGTGTTTTAGATGCTCAACCGTGTTTATAAACTGAAATTCGATGTTCAAGAGTGTGCAAAAACTATAATTCTACATATTGTATGCTCAGCTGTGTTTAAAAGTAACATCATAAATGTTCGAGTGTGTGTAAAAACTAAAAGTTTTACATTGGATGTTCAATCGTGTTTAAAAACCCTGTTTAAACGATTGACGAACATTAAAACAAGCATTGACAGTTAAAAAACTTAAGTAAAATAAAATAGCGCGCTATGAAAGTGTGAAACGGATGCCGGACGGCATAAAAACTTTCAGCTGACAGTGTCCAGAGTTGAATAAATCTGAATAATATAAACTATTATTAAATAAATCAACTAAAGTGTCTATTTGAACTGTGAAAGATATAAACTAAACATAATTATAAATCTGAATCCTGTTCTTATGAAGGCGACAGAGAAGGCGATAAAAAATTGTTTGTCATCTGCATTCTCATAACCTTGAAAATATTTGGTGGTTTGGCGGTACTGCAGGGAAAGTTATCGAGTTTTTTTATTGGTAACCGTGATTTCATTTGGATTGTTGTCAAGCTAAAGGCGAGGTAGGATGCATGTTTTTGAATCTTAAATTCCATCAGGACAGAGGCGTGCCATAGAGATGAAGATTGAAAATTTTAAGTCAGATGTTAAATAATAATTAAATGTTGTATTTTAAATAATTTTCTAAAGCTTTGTAAACGAATCAATTATCACTATCCTTTTTTTGCTTTAATAGATAAATTAATGAATTTTTAGATTTTTAAAGTATTTAACCAGATTAAAGATGGCAACTTTAGGCAATATTTTTAATATCGAATATAACATAGCACACAGTAGTTTAAAAGCAATTAAAGCACTACATATTATTGCTTTTGGCGATGAAGGTCAACCTAGGATGGGGAGAAAAGCTCTGCGCGGTTTTTCTGGGTACAAAATTGACAAAAATTCGAACGAGTATATAGAAAAAATTCAGAATGCTAAACAATTGGAATTACCTGATTTAACGGCGGTTTGTCATATTCTTAATTTAGATTATTCTGGTACGAAAGATGACGTGGCAGATCGCATTTGCTCTTTTATGAACGATTTAAAAATCCAAGAAAAGAGGACAGAGGACGAAGAAGAAGCAGAAGACGACGAAGAGAATGAAGAAGCAGAAGACGACGAAGAGAATGAACAAAACGAAGAAACAAATTATTACGAAGACGTGGATGAAAGAAGTACCGTCAGTACACATAGGCATACTGGAAATCGAAAACCCGAGGCGTTTTCATTAACTTTTCGAGACGTAGAAGACAATATTAGACTGTTTAATGGAAAAGACGAATATCCTATACGAAAATGGATTTCGGATTTCGAAGAAATCTCCGAGATAACAAGGTGGAACGATTTGCAAAAATTATTATTTGCAAAAAAATCATTAAGAGGATTGGCAAAGTTGTTTGTTCAGTCAGAAAAAGGGATCAAGACATGGGCTATATTGAAAAATCGATTAATCAATGAATTTGAAGTAAAAGTTAGCAGTGCAGATATTCATAAAATGTTAATGGCACGAAAAAAGAAAAGAGAGGAATCTGTTCAAGAATACGTTTTTACAATGAGAGAGATAGGAAGCAGAGCAAATATTGAGGCAGAAGTAGTGATACAATATATAATCGATGGAATACAGGACGATACGCAAAACAAAATTATGCTTTATGGTGCAAAGAATTTTGCAGAATTTAAAGAAAAAGTGAAGCTGTATGAACGTATTCAAAGTACAAAAAACATAAGTGGACAATCTACTTTTAAAACAAAGACGGATGTGAGAAAAGACAAAGTAGATATGAAAAAAGATAAAGAAAAGAGTGCAAATTGTTTCAATTGTGGAGAAAAAAATCATAAGTCTAGAGATTGTCCCCACAAAAGCAAAGGAACAAAATGTTTCAATTGCAATGCATTTGGGCATGTGTCAACGAAATGTCCTAAAAAATCTACGCCAAAGACAGATGTAAACCAACCAAGCACCTCTGCGAACGTTAGCATTATCGAAGTAGTACCAAAAAATGCTGTGAAATTACGAATTGATGATATTCAGCTGGTCGCATTATTCGACACAGGAAGTGACATATGTGCTATCAGAGAAGACGTTGTTACCGATTATTTTCATAATATTCAGTTAACTAAAGATTATATAACCGTCAAGGGAATAGGAGGAAATAAGGTGTCAACCTTAGGAACACTATGCAAGAATGTGATGGTAAATGATGAATGTTTTACGCTAACGTTTCACGTTATTCCTACAAGTACTTCCAGTTTCAAGGCAATAATAGGAAACAACCTATTGGAACAAGCTGATGTCAGTATGAGAAATGATAGTATAATTATTCACAAGAAGGAGAAAAATAACTTTCTCATGGAAATTACCTTGGGAGAACACGAAAATGAAGACGATAAAGTAGATGTGAAACACATTAAAAATCCTGAACACCGTGAAGCTGTAGAAAAACTTATTATGAATTATAGACCTGAGAAGACTAAAACAACGAATATTGAGATGAAACTAATTATGAAAAATGAAGAACCGATATATCATAGACCGAGACGATTATCAGCGCCTGAGAAAGAGGAGGTAGAAAAACAAATAGAAGAATGGTTAGAAGAAGGAATAATAAGACCAAGCTCGTCAGACTTTGCTAGTGCACTGGTACTAGTCAAAAAGAAAGATGGTCGGACTAGAATTTGCTGTGACTATAGAAAATTGAACAAAAATATTGTGAAGGACCGATTTCCGCTTCCTGTAATCGAAGACATACTGGACAGGCTGCAGAATGGTAAATTTTTTTCGACAATAGATTTGCGGAATGGGTTTTTTCACGTCGCCATAGAAGAAGAAAGCATAAAGTATACCGCATTCGTCACACACCATGGGCAATACGAATTCTTGAAATGTCCCTTTGGACTCTGCAACAGCCCAGCTGTTTTCCAGCGATTCATAAGCCACATTTTTAGAGAACTAATGATAAAAAACATTGCAATCTATTATATGGATGACATAATAATTCCTAGTAGCACCGAGGAAGAAGGAATAAGCCGACTAAGGATGGTCATAGATGTTGCAAGGGATTATGGATTGGAATTAAAAAAGAATAAATGCCAGTTTCTAAAGAAAAAAGTAAAATTCTTAGGATTCATCATAGAAGACGGAAGAGTACAACCATCAGAAGAAAAGACGCTAGCCATTAAACATTTCCCGCAGCCTACGACACCGCGACAGGTTCAATCTTTCCTGGGACTAACAGGATATTTTAGAAAATTTATAGCATCATATGCATTAATTGCTAAGCCGCTCAGTGACTTATTGAAAAAAGAAAAGACATTTGAATTTGGAGAAAACCAGAAACAATGTTTCGAGAAACTAAAAGAATACTTTGTAATGAACCAGTATTACTTATTTACAAGCAAGGATGTGAAACAGAGCTACACACCGATGCAAGCATGTATGGATATGGGGCCTGTTTGATGCAAAAATCCAACGAAGATGGTAAATTTCACCCTGTATACTATATGAGTAAAAAGACTACCCCAGCCGAAGAAAAATATAGCAGTTACGAGCTTGAAGTTCTTGCTGTTATACAAGCTGTCAAAAAATTTCGAATATATCTATTAGGAACTAAATTTAAAATAATAACGGATTGTTCCGCTTTTCAGAAAACAATGGACAAAAAAGATTTGACGACTAGAGTAGCAAGATGGGCTTTACTATTGGAAGAATACGACTATACCGTGGAACATAGAAGAGGTAACCGAATGTCACATGTGGACGCACTAAGTCGATACCCTGAAATTATGTTAATAACTGAAGAAGAAGATGGAATAATTAAAAGAATTAAATTAGCTCAAGATAAGGATGACCACCTAACAACTATAAAAACAGTATTAGAAGCAGTAGGAGAATATGAAGGTTATTTTATCAAGCACGACATTTTATACAAATATGAAAATGGAAAAGAACTATTGGTAGTACCAAAGGCTATGCAGAATGAAATAATAAAAAGAGCACATGAAAACGGACATTTTTCTATTAGGAAAACGGAAGATCTAATCAAGAAAGAATTCTATATTTCGAAATTAAAAGAAAAAATTGAGATACAAATCAAAAACTGTATACCTTGTATACTAGGAAGCAGAAAAGCAGGTAAAAAAGAAGGACTATTACACTCTATACCAAAGCAAGAGGGTCCATTACACACTTACCATGCTGATCACTTAGGACCAATTCCGTCGACTAATAAGAACTATCAATATATTTTAGCCGTCATCGACGATTTTTCAAAATTTACTTGGTTATATCCAACAAAATCCACTACATCTAAAGAAACCGTAAATTGCCTGACAAAGCAACAAAAAACTTTTGGAAATCCAGCTAGGATAATAACGGATAAAGGAACTGCCTTTACATCAAACGAATTTAATGAATATTGTACCACCGAAGGAATAAATCATGTAACTATAACGACAGGAGTACCGCGTGGAAACGGACAAGTTGAACGTATTCATCGTATTGTTATTCCAGTGTTGACAAAATTGAGTATAAATGACCCTACGAAATGGTACAAATATATCGATCGTGTCCAAAGAGCATTAAACTCTACTATCCAAAGAAGCATTGCTACGACACCATTTGAAGTATTAACAGGCGTTAAAATGAAAACCAAAGAAGATATTTCTATTAAAGAATTAATTGATGAAGAAGCTATAAAGATTTTCGATGAAAATAGAGAAATATTAAGAGGTGAGTGTAAGAAACAATTATTAAAGGTACAAGATGAAAATAAAAGGAGTTACAACTTAAGAAGGAAAGCGCCAAGAGCTTACAAGGAAGGTGATTTAGTAGCTATCAAGAGAACACAGTTCGGAGGAGGATTAAAAGTAAAAAGAAAATATTTAGGACCATATGAAGTAACAAAGACGAAGCCTGATGAAAGATATGATGTGATTAAAATCGGAAACCATGAAGGGCCGATGCGAACTTCCACGTGTGCGGAATTTATGAAACCATGGGTAGATAATGACAGTGAATCCGAGGCGGATTCATAGTCGGATGGCCGAGTGTAGGAGAGCTTTTCTTTTATATATTATTTATTATTGTCTAATTAATATTTAGTCGCTGGATACGCCACTGGACAACGTCAAGTGGGCGGAGGGGATACGCCGGCTGGGCGCGAAACAGACAAGACAGACGCAAGAAACAAAAAGACGACGAAAGACGTATTTGGGAAGACGGAGTTAAAACTCAAAAGTGATCTGCTAATAAGTAATAAAAATAAGTGTTACGACGAAAGCATACAAAAGGAGTGATAGTTGTTCGTTGATATTGTTATTTTTGTGCTGTACTGATTTGTTTGGATATGTTTTGATTTTATTATTGGAACCGTGCTATATATAATATGTATATGTTTGAATAAAGGACAATTAGTTTTACCCTGGCGTTTACCTGGACATATAAAATCCTACACACCATATCTTCAAAAGTAATATCTTAAGAAATTTCTATTAGGTATATCTCAATTTTCAATATTTTTTATTGTTTATTATTCATTAACTAATTTTCAGTTTATATATAACATTTTTGCATTTCCTTTCCACAAACATACCTATAACGTTATAGTCCGGATAGTCTTTGTATGCATATTTCCCGGTCGGCCGGTCTTTTCCTGAATGAACACTGTGGTTCGCTGGAGGCTAATACGAAATAGCTTCCAACTTTACCGCATTTACTTATAACATGAATGACCTTGAATTTCTTTGCGCTGTGTAAAATAGCAAACACTTGGAATAGCCAAGTATGAGGCTAGCCTCAGATCTTTGTTTTTATAGTGCATGTGCACAGGTCATTCAAGAGTCAGGTGATTCACAAAGAAAACGAACTGACGTCTGACAGTTGCGTTTAACCGGATAAGAACAACTTGACGTATAAATACATAAAACATTTGATAGGCGGGCTAGAAATAAGTGCTCTAGGTGAAAATATTCCCAACAACATGTCTTGTTGTCCAGACGTGGTGGATTATTTGTTATTAAATGGATTTACTACTCTTATTTATGACGAAAAGGTAAGAATTAAAAGAAATGCCAGGCCTACACCAGCAATGCTTTCGTTACTTTTTAAAAGTCGTAAACAAAACAGAGGGTTTTGTGATAACAATTATAAAAAAGTCGAGTGGTTAATGGCATCAGCAGTTAGAAACAAATTATATTGTTGGAGATGTTTATTATTTACTAATGATCAATCCTCAATTTAGGGCAGGGCAGGGTTTAATAATTTGCAAAATTTGTCGCGAGGTTTAGAAAGGCACGAAAAATCCCAGGAGCACATTTCATCTTGCATTAAATTCGAAATGTTTGGTAAACAAAATATTGTAAATTTCTTGGATTCTGCACATAAGAGAGAAATAGAAAATGTTAACGAAAAGGTCCGTGAGAATAGGGAAATATTAAAGAGGTTAATAGATGCCGTTATATAGTTATCTTCACAAGAAAATTCTTTCCGAGGACATGACGAAAAACGAGAATCGTGCAATAAAGGAAATTTCAAAGAGCTGGTAGATTTTTTAAAAACTTATGACCCAAGATTAGAGAACTTTTTGAATAACGCCACTATTTTTTTAGACAATTCCGGTAAGCTTCTGTAGAATGATCATTTTCAACACTTAAACGCATTAAAACATTTTTACTAGAAACAAAATGAGTCAAGACCGCCTTTCAAATGTATCGCTTATTTCAATAGAAAAATGTTTTTTGTCAGAATTGAGTAAACGCAATTCATTTTATGATGAAATAATCAACCATTTTGCTAGTTCCAAAAATCGCAGGTTACCACTCATTTATAAAAATATTCAGGCTTTAAAGCAGAGAGCAGAGAGCAGAGATTAGGTAGTTGTTATTTTAGAAAAAATATTTATTTGTGTTATTTATTTTTTAGGAAATATTTTTTATAATTCTCCATAATATAAAGTTCCGCGATTATATTTTTTTTATATAACTTCTTTCTCAAAACTATTTTAATTTCTATTAAAATTTATAATTTTACACGCCTGGCAGTGATAATGAATACAATTTTTTGTTTGTAGAAAAACACTTTAATTTTTTTACCAAAACTATTTTTATTTTTATTAAAAGTTATATAATTTAATTACAAGTGGGATAGTAGGACTCCTTTGGATACCGATACTCGAGTCGTAGTAACGAGAATTTCATGAGAATGATTTTTTCATCTCATCATATTTTCTATTTGCTTTTCATTCTATTCTTTTATTAGTTATATTCTCTCAAGTCGTGAATCGGTATCCTGGCGAACAACCCACGGCAAAAAAATGTAACGCGCCGTTGTAATACCTCAGGGGTGGTGGGGAAATGTACAAATGGGCTTGTTCGGCATTTTTTTTTTATTTCATAAATCGAAAGTGCAAGTATAAATTAATGGATCTGCAAAAAATCAGAATCTTATTCGCACGTTTAGTATCTTAAAAACTATTACAAATCTCCATCTCGCGAAAATGGGGCGTGGCCAGGCGATACGTCACTATACGCATAGACTCGGTGATCTCAATAGACTTGATGCTCCTTACTTGTTATAATTATAAGCGTTTTCGAAGTATTGTTTGTTTTGCTTACTACTTGACAGTAGGGGAGTACAATTTGGTGAAATGTCAAAAAATTGCAATTTTCTCTGGCTCCTGTCGGGACGAATTTTCGATTTTGACCCTGCAATTTATGATTAGAATTCATCGCCGACCCTCTCCTTTCCGTAGACACATAGAACGAACTTCCACTCGACGTATTTATTTAGTTACCAGCGTTTAAAAATTCCATGTTTTTCGACTTTTCAGGTTAAATCTGAAAGGTCCCAGAAAGCCAATTTTCTTACGTCACTTGCGTACAGTGACGTCACAAATGAGCGCTCGGTTTTTGCAACTATTACTAATTTCAACTCCTTATATCTCGAGAACGGAAAAAGTTAATAATACGAAATTTTAAGTGTATAATGAGAATATCGAGTACTATATGAAAAAGTATAAAAACCATATAAAAAGAATATCATGGAACAAGCCCATTGTAGTCATATTGCACATCAGTTGTCTTTCAGAATATCAAGCCTCCTCTGCAGACAATATCACGAGCCGCCACTGCGAAGAAGCGGATACTGTTCTAGTACTTCATGGTGTTCATTTAACTCAACAATATGGAAAAGACAAAAATTACTGTTCACAGTCCTGATACAGATGTATTTGTACTTCTGATTAGT
The DNA here is from genome assembly GCA_963583905.1 of Stenurella melanura. Lineage (NCBI taxonomy): Eukaryota > Metazoa > Arthropoda > Insecta > Coleoptera > Cerambycidae > Stenurella > Stenurella melanura. Next base: position 118,045,901 of record OY757317.1, on the reverse strand, counting down.
TTTTATGAGCAATTACCGAAGAAAGTCATAATGGCAACCAGTCGAGGAAAAACTAAAAAAGAAATAAATATAGGAAGTCGTCAAATCGTTAAGTGTCGGACACAGACGATCATTAATTGGTTTCCATGCCTTTACTGGAACTGATATAATCGGCAGATTCTTAAGAATTAGCAAAGAATTTTGCACCAAAGTATTTTTAGAACTGCAGGAATCATCGGCAATACTGAAATCGGTTGAATTGTTGAGAACGTTGAATACGACTATCACAGAACTTGAAGACAATCTCCACGAATTTGTATGTTTGCTCTATAAAAATAAATTAATAAAAAAGCTAACTGACTTGCTTTGGTATCTGTTTTCCACCAGAAATCAAGAAGGACAAAACCTACCACCCAGAGTTGATGCTATGAAGCAACATATTTTAAGGTAACATACATGACATATAAAAATTAACAGAATTTCATTATTATTTTATTTTAGAGCCCATTATATTGCAACAATATGGAGAAGTGCGAATTAAAATAATCAAAATTTGCCAGATGCCAGTCTCTGTGGATGGTGAAAAAGTGATGAATATTTAGAACCAGTCCTCATGCTTAACCCACCCGCTCCAAGAGCTATAATTAACCTGGTAAAATGTAGCTGCACGAAGGGATGCGGAACTAATGTATGTTCTTGCAAAAAAAATGGGATAGTTTGCACTGAAGCCTATCAGTGTTCTGTAGGAAACATCTTTTCTGCAAATACACCCGATTTGGTAACTCCATCGATCATGGAAGAATATGAAGATAACTCAGGTAAATTATGGTATTTTTACTTTAAACATATGACGAATAACCAAAAATATTTTTTAGAAGATGATGACCTGGAGATCTCTTAAGAAGTATTTTAAGTCGAAAAAGACAATTTGAGGCAATTTAAGTTAAGTTTACATTATATAAGTTTATGTTTACCACAGAATATAAGATTTGTTTCCTATTATAAATATTTAATTTGTTTTATTAGATTATTTGTATTGTCTAAGTCAAATAATATACCTTATGATGTTAATAATAAATACAGGTTTATTTAATCCGCCATTTTGAAAAAGTTGAAATTCTTTGCTACTAAAAAATTAAAAACATTTCTGATAACGGTTCATTGTATATATATTTTAAAGACCATAATGTTTATTAAAAGAAACCTTCATAAGCTCAATATAAATGCTGATGTCCATTCACATGATACTAGGCATGGAAACTTAATCAGAATAAATAAACAATTCATCAGCATATGAAAAATCACCTTATTATGCTGGAATTAAATTATATAATAGGTTACCTACAGAAATAAAAAACATAACATCACTGAATAAATTTAATAATGTACTAAAGAAATTCCTCATCACAAATAGCTTTTATTCCGTTCAGGAATATTTACAGTTACATAATCACCTGACATAATACTAATTAAGACTGAGGTTGTGATTTACATATTTTGTAATTGTATCTTGTGTATTTTTATATCGTATTTTGTGTATTTTTGAAATGTATTTTGTGTATTTTTAAATTGTATTTGTGTACTTTTAGACTATTTTACATTGTGACGTTCATATATGTACCTTGTACATCTACATGATTATAAATAAATAAATAAATAAATAAATAAATAGATATGGCCGGAATGTAATTTTTTACCCAGAGAAGCTATATTATCATATAAATATGGCGTTAATTAACTGGGTACCCGATCAAAGTCACCTTGTGCACCGCAAGATTCTTCCACGATACCGGTAGCGCACCATGATTTTTAAATTTTACGGCGTTATTGTTTAACCAATACTCAATAAACTATATATCATTGGATTCAGCATTAAATTCTGAACATTTTTTATTTCAACTTTATTTTCATGTAACTTATTGTTTTTCAAATAAAAAATATTTAAAACATTTTTAAAACTAAATTATTATTTTTTTGCCAAATTTTCAGTTAGGTATTCAATATTTTTAGATCTTGTATTTCTTATAGGAAAGTATATACTTTTTGAAGTAGTTCCTTTTTTTGAAATAAAAGATCGGATAATTATTACCGGAGATATGATTTTCTTTTAAATCGCCCTATCCGCCATCTTGTTTTGTATATTAATGGAGAATGATCCATTTTCAGAAATGCCAACATTCCATTCGGTGATTCTGTAGACCTAAATAATCATAAAATAAAGAGTTTTCAAACTTGGCACGACATGGACACGAGCGGACCCTATCATAATAGACTATAATTAACTCGTTATCGATTGGCCATTCTGAACTATTAGAAATAAAATTGATGAAATTACCTTTTTCTTCGAACTCTTGGTCCATCGTTCTTATTCTTAGCGGGGCTCTGGATAGATAATCTGCTAATTGATTTTCTTTACCTTTGACGTACTCTGCCTTGTAGTTGAATCCAGATAGGTACAACGCTATCCTTTGGAGGCGGTTGGCATAAGTGGTCGGTATCTGCTTATGCTCTCCGAAGATAGTTGTTAAAGGTTTATGGTCCGTCCTTACAGTGAATTTGTTTCCGATAAGATATTGTTCGAATTTTTGCACTCCATAATAAATTGTTACGCTTCAAAATGGTAGAGTAATTTTTCTTGGCTGGCATCAGTGTTCGAGACACACAAGCGATGGGTCGTTCGCTTCCGTTTGGCATCTTGTGAATTAAAACAGCTGACACGCCTGTATTGGATGCATCTGTCTGTAAAATTAAAGGTAATTTAGGATTATAATGCACTAATGTTATATCTTCAGCTATTAATAGCTTTACTTTCTCGAAAGCCTTTTTTTGATTCAATAACCAATGAAATTTCACATCCTTCTTTAACATTGCATACAGAGGTTAAAGATGTGTTGCCAAATGGGCCTTTACAGTACATTCGAATTTTGACATTTAAATATGGTAGGTGTCATTTGGGGAAAATAAAATAATTTTTTATCTAAAAATGAGGCGTCTTAGAACAGCGATCTCTGAGAAATAAATTCGCGAAATACAACAACTTCCACGGGGTATTTCAAACGCTCGAGTTTCACGCGCCTTGGTTGCACACTTAATCCCACCAATCATCGTCGAGGGCACAACAGAAGAACTTGCAAACCGGCAACACTGCGATCACCGAGCGTGCGGATAGCGGATAACCTTAAACTTTCATTTGAGCTGTCGTATTTAACCGAAGTAATGTTTATAGTATAGACTTTACTATAATTTATTGCATTGTACCAGTGAGAAAAGTCTTTTCTGGGGCATTTTCGGTCGTATTTTCAGAGATTAGAACAAAACACTGCTTGCTAGATATTTTAATCGAAATCAGAGGCTTTCAATTTACGCTAACCTCAAAACCAAAATGTTAACATCAAAAAGCTGTCAAACGTCTAGTCATGAGCGATGTATCACTGCCGGTGATTAAATCACTGTGATTATACAGGGTGACTGGTACCGCGCCGTATTCCTTTGAAGAGGTGTTAACAGAGACGATTTGCAGTTGATTGAACCATAATATGTATAATACAAAAGTTGATAGATTTCGAGATATTTCAATTTTTGTGTTTTCTTAGAAATGTACTACCTATTGCTACAAATTGTAAAATAAAAAAAAGAGGATAAATGTTTCTGTAATTTTTTTTTATTCTACCGTTAATACACATAGTAGTTCATATTATGTAACAAAAATAATGTTAAATAGTTTGACATGACAAAAATACAGGAGCTAAAACCTGCAAGGGTTGTTAGAAACTCTAACTCAATTGTTCATTCACCAGGATTTATTTCAAAAATTTGTGAATACGTTAAACGTACAAATTATTTTAAAAACTTTTCTGCTTCATCACCTTTCGAAGTAGGTATAAAGTTTTAAGAAAATTCCTGTTACTTCCAGGAATAATACAAAATTAGTAGGCGCACACACAATTTAGTCATAAAAATTTGGGAAAGTAAATAAACTCCATACATTTATTTTACATTTCATTTGATGTTTTTATAGATTTTCGAAGTGTCTACCTCTGCTCCTTATGCAAATACGAGCCCGTTTTCTCATTTCGGTTCTAGTAATTCTGTTGGAAAAATTATTTCTTAGAATTATTGCTGCTTCTTGTATCCTACGTATTAATTGTTCCCGAGTTGTAATTTCGGTCCCATACACAAGTTCTTTCATGTGCCCCCATACATAAAAATCCAGAGGGGTAAGGTCGGGGCTCCTAGCAGGCCATGGAATAGACCCTCCTCTCCCAATCCACCTGTTTGGGAACCATTGATCCAATAATTGTCTTATCGGACGATAATAATGTAAAATAAATGTATGGAGTTTATTTACTTTCCCAAATTTTTATGTCTAAATTGTGTGTGCGCCTACTAATTTTGTATTATTCCTGGAAGTAACAGGAACTTTCTTAAAACTTTATACCTACTTCGAAAGGTGATGAAGCAGAGAAGTTTTTAAAATAATTTGTACGTTTAACGTATTCACAAATTTTTGAAATAAATCCTGGTGAATGAACAATTGAGTTAGAGTTTCTAACAACCCTTGCAGGTTTTAGCTCCTGTATTTTTGTCATGTCAAACTATTTAACATAATTTTTGTTACATAATATGAACTACTATGTGTATTAACGGTAGAATAAAAAAAAATTACAGAAAAATGTATCCTCTTTTTTTATTTTACCATTTGTAGCAATAGGTAGTACATTTCTAAGAAAACACAAAAATTGAAATATCTCGAAATCTATCAACTTTTGTATTATACATATTATGGTTCAATCAACTGCAAATCGTCTCTATTAACACCTCTTCAAAGGAATACGGCGCGGTACCAGTCACCCTGTATAAAATATTAATATAAAGTGTAATTTACATCGTTTTACTTTCAATTCATACTTGTCCAGTGCTGCTTAGTGCAGCCATACATTCACACAAACAAATTACGGCGAACGGTAAACATATCAGCTTGCAGATTGTGATCGCATTTAGTTTAAAACCACCGTAAGTGAAAAATATAAGTCGCCGTTAAGGAGTGATTGGAAAATCGCGATATCGCCCACACTACAAACGTCAATTGAATCAAATCTACTATAATAGCTGACCATGCCCAAGAAAGCTCCAAGTTCTGTTAGATTTCTTGGTGCGGGGGCAAGAGAAATAGCTCTTATTTTACTATCTATTTTCTGCAAGCCATTTTTTGAAATTTTATGACCTAGATATTCGATTTTGTCTTAAAAAAACTGACACTTATCTAACCTAGCTGTTAGTCCTGCTTCTTCTAAGTTCTCTAGTACCGCTTCTAAGGTGTTTAGGTATTCTTCCTCGCTTTTGCCTGTTAAAATAATGTCATCGGAAAAATTTATAACATTGTCCATTCCTTGGAAAAGTTGTTCGACATACTTTTGACATTTAGCGCTTGCGGGTGAAATTCCGAAAGGCATTCTTTTTGGTCTAAATAAACCCTTTTTTGTGCTTACCACTAACAATCTACTAGCTTCATCATCTAACTCGAACTGATTGTAAGCTTGCGATAAATCAATCTTAGTGAATTGCTTACCTTTGTGAAGTTTTGCAAAAATGTTATCGATAGTTGGTAGTGGGTAAACTACTTCTTATAAATGAGGATTTACAGTTGCTTTTTAGTCACCACAGATTCTGATTTTTCCATCGGCTTTCAATACAGCTACCAGCGGGGTTCCCCAGTTACTACTATCCACCGGTGCAAGTATCTCTTCATCCACTAGCCGTTGCAACTCCTTATTCATCTCTGTTCCGTTGGCAAATGGAACATTTCTTGGTTTACGGAACACAGGTCTCGCTTCGGGTTTCAACTGTAAGGAAATTTTAGTATATTTATAACAGCCCAATTTTTTTCCAAAGATGGTGTCTTTATATTTGTCTACACTACCAAGTCCATATCCGCAAGCTCTGTATAAGTGTAATCTACCATAATGTCCAAAATCTGCGTTTTAAAACACCACACTAAACTGTGAATTAACGTTATCAATAAAGAAAACAAAAAGAAAAACTTGGTCCAAAATCCAAAAAGTAACACAAAAAGCACGAACAAGAAGTTGTGTCTTACGTACAAGTACTAATGACTTGAACGATAAGTCAATAAAATAAATCTTAACACAAGTGGCACAAAATTCAAAAAGAAGAGCAACAGACAAGACCAAGGAACGGGTACGTTGCGTTATGTTCTTTACCAAGTAAGGACAAAACTGAAATTATTACTTGAGAATATTACAGGGAGAGATAGCACGCTTAATAGGATAATTGGCCACGAAGAAGCAAAAAACATGACGATGTCCTCTGTCGGTCACTTTTAACTGCTTTGTTGGCAAGCTTATTTGCAGGAATGTCAGAGTATCTCGTGCGACAAGACGCGAAGCAATAAAACCTACCCCAATATGCCAGCAGTTCTCAAACTAGGTTATTAAGTATTTTGGAAATTTTTGTTTATTTTTTTTCTCCAAAACTATAAGCTTTAGACCCCATGTTATATAAGGTTTTTTTGTTTGTCTTGTCGTTCCCTACCACCAGTTTTTTTTAATGACATGAAACTAATTACACCCTGTAGTTAACACTATTAACAAGGAACACACCTATTAGAGTTCTAGTGAAAAATATACAAGACGGTCATCTTAAGAAATAATTCAACCATGGTGGAGTAAACGTATTTTCGCGAATCTTCCATGAATGACCCTTCTTATTTAATATTTATTTATTGCTGTCGGATGACCATTCTGTATAAGTATTTTTTTGGCCAAAAGTTATCAGGTTTTCTTTGTAATAATAGTGTCACATGACAAAAATAAATAACTATTGACCATGATTCTGAACGCTCTACAAGTTTAGGGAATAAGCCATTATGAATCCGAAAATAATAATTCCAAAATGACGGCACTTCATCCAGAAATATCGGAACCGTCTTTGCATTTTTAAACGGACGCCCAATTTTTGCATTTTTTTTTAAATTGGACATTAAATTCTGAGTGTAAAAAGCATTCAGGTTGTTTTACCTGTAACAATTTTTGACATGTCCATTTTTCTCTTCCGTTGTAAAGACACAAGGGTCTTTTAAAAAATTCATAAGAAATAATTTAAGTGGCAATGAAGTTTTCAGTGACTACTGCTAAGAATTTTTGAAAATTATAATGAATAACCCCCTTTTCAAATGGCAAGTGCCAAATATTATGACAATCGATGTTAAATTAAATTTAAAATGAACTATATCAGCATGTAGTACAGGTAACACATGCACTTTGAATTATTCACAGCTAATAATAATAATAATAAATGAATTTATTGAACCAAAAATGATTCAACAGGCTATTGACCGAGGTCCTTCTGCCTATTGTTACATTAATAATATAATTTATAATTTTCATTCTATACTAGTGAGTATACATATTTGCATACAAAAAAAACAAAAAAAATTAAATAAATAAACAAACAATTATGAATATTTTGTACCTATATATATAAAAAAATGTAGTGAATGATTTTATATTTAATTTAAGTAGAGTGCAATATTCTTTTTTATAAATTTTCGATTTTTTCTAGCGTGGTTTGTTGGGGATGTCTGTGCCTGGGTCTAATTCCTGGAGTTCTTCTTATACAATATCTTCCTATTATTTCTCTGTTTTGGGGGTTCTGGGCAAACCTTGTAGATAATTGAATGAGACGTTCCTCAATAGGTACTACGTTAGTCAGTTGGTAAAGAAGGGGATTGGGCGGGTTGTGAAGAGGATTGTTGGGATGTCGGATCTTTGTAATTTTTCTGATTGCCGATGTTTCAGCTATTTTTAGTTTTTTTTTAATGCTTGGTTTTTGCAATTTAAAAACAAAGTGTGACCATATTCAATCATGGGACGGCATATTAGCTTGTATATTTTGCTTGCAGTTGGTATGTTTATTCCATTCTTCCTGTATGTCAAACTTTGAAAGTGTTTAGCTCTTGAAATCATGTTCTTTTTTTTGAGTTCTGTATGTGCATTAAAGTTAATTTTATTATCAAAGAGGATGCCAAGATAGGTGGTAGAAGATTCAGGAGTAATGGTGTGTTGATACATGTTGATAGTTGGAGAATCTGGTGTTATTAGATGGTTGAATATAAGAAAGTGTGATTTTAAAGGATTGGGTTTAAGCTTCCAAGTATTAAACCAAGTGCATGTCGAGGTAATTAAGTTCTGTAGGTTTTGAATTGCCTTGTCTATGGTGACGTCATGTGAAATTAGGGCCGTGTCATCGGCAAATTGCAGTACGTATCCCATGTGCGAGCATTCACAGCTTTTTGTTAAAAATTATAATTTGTCAAAAAAAAAAAACAAGCCTATGAAACAATTGAAACGATAAAAACAAAAAAACTAAAATTAACAACAAACCTTATTAGGTAAGTGTTTGATGCGAGTTTTCAACACAAGAAGTCGACATTTTTGGACCACTTCAAATCCCCACATAATCTTTAGTAAGAAATAATCAGTTACAATGGTACATGTATGATGAAAATTTGTAAGGGTACAAATATTTGGATATTATTGGTTCTAAATTTTGTCAATAATCTTCCATTGCAGCAGGGCAGTATTTAGAGTCTGTAGATCCCTAGGCTGAATCTGTGGTGCGGGCCCTACCGAGGGGTCGGGGGAGTAGGAATACCCCCAGGGCTCCGAAGCCCTCCTTGAAAATTAGCAATTAAAGGTTATTATTAAATTGTAGAAAATTTTACTACACAATATTTAAAATAGGATGAATTGATATGAGATAAAAATGAAGAGAATTGAAAATCATCAATAAGGTAACACGATTTATTAACATTGCTATGAACAATTATATTGAAAAAAGAACACCCAGCTGAGATTCATGTCTGTATTCCCAAATACGCAAAAATCTGCATTTCAGTTTTAAGAATAATATTGTAATTTTAAAATAACCAGTTTGGCAAGTGCAAGATAATGTTTGATTCAAATACAGTACTTTCTCAAACAATCAGAATTCAGACTTAAAACAAAAGTGTCAAATAATTTGAAATAAAATGCATAGAAATGCATTGATAAGTAATAGGTGTGACGTAGGTAATGTACTATCATTTTAAAGGAACAGAAACTGGACACTTGAGAGGATATAAAAAAAAGTAATTTTAGTCTATTCAAAATTAAAATTTTTAAACAATTTTTTTATATGGTGCCGGACCATAGGCTTCAGCCTGGGTAGGCTGCACGTAAATACAGCCCTGTATTGCATTCTTGGTATCAAGTGGATGAAGCACCAGCACTTTCAACAAACGCTGTAGATTCAAAACTTGATTCAAGACAAGACGGTGAGACAATAGAAGTCAATTTCTTCGGCCCCCTAGATCACCGGATCTGACACAATTAGATTTTTATTTATGGAGGTAAGTTAAGAATATACTTTATCAAACTTCATCCGCATCTTGGGAAGACTTCAGATTGAAAATAACACAAGCCACGAATGATATTGATAGAAATAAAGTCGAAAATGCTATCACAGCCGCAGCCATCTGACGTTGGGTTTTTTAATGTTTAACCCATAACGGTGCACATATCGAGCATCATCTGTATTGTTCATAGTTTATATAATCATTTCATTATCAATTTATGCTAGACCAAGTATTTCCAAATTTATACCAAATTGAATTAGGTGTAGATGAGTTTGAATATGTACATACTATTTTGTATTAAACACTTACCTAAGTTTAGTTATTTTTTGTTCTATTATTTTACTGTTTCAATTCAAACTTCAAATATCTATCTCATTTGCAAGTGGGAAATATTGTAATGGCCGCCTTAAAAGAATCACCTTATACAAATAGTCCAGAATGAATGGGGTAGTGGCAGTCCATCCTGAGGATTCATCTGTTCCCAACATATTGTGCTTATGCTAAGAACACTTTACTTGTTTCATTTATATTCAGCATATTTTTTACTTTGTTGTTTGGCTGCAACCATTTATTATTTGATTAATAAATATTATTCACCGTTTAATTGTATTTGATAAATTTCAAGCAGGAAAACCTCTCCTAGGCTATGTGGTCCTATTGTGATCGTCATAGATTGGCGGTCTTGACACTTGGTGGAAGCGCCTTGGTTCGATTCTGTTGAGTAAATTCTTCATACTTAATTAAGTCACTTTGAAATTTTTTCACTTCTATCTCAACCAGGCATTATCTGAAATTAAAATATTGTCTAAGTTAAAGCAATTTTTATATACAAGACTTTAAACAATCCTCTTTTATTTGCTCTTTAAAGCCGGTATATCTGGCTTGTAGTATATACAAGACCCTGAAACACTACCATTTTATAGCCAGTCTAGCTGGTTTGAAGAGTATAAGGTTTACCTTGACTAAAGCCCGTTATAATTCTTCAACTATTGTTCCTTTTTTTAACAAAAGAATTACATTGTTCAGTACATCTTGTTATTTTCATTTTTTCTCTTTCAAATCCCTGTAATCTTACTACATAGAACATTTTATTTGTCATATTTTCCTCATTGCTAAAAATAATGACTTTATGCTATTGTGTATCAAAATTTATTAAATGTCAAAACACATTGTGAGGACTATGTAACTCATGAGGATATACACAATCACAACACTCGATTTAGGTATACTCTAGCAATACCTCACCAAAGGTTAAAAAAAAACAGAATCGGAATTCAACTTTTCAATAAACTTCCCCGGTCACTTCGAAACTCACCTTTCAATAAATTCAAAAACTATCTGAAATTAATTCTGTCATCAAACAGTCTGTACGGCATCGAGGACTTTGATGGACTATGTATGGAGAATGGAGGCATCCCAAATACAGGGTGTAATCAGTTTCATGTCATAAAAAAAAACTGGTAATTTTTGTTTATTTTTTTTTCTCCAAAACTATGAGCTTTAGGCCCCATGTTATATCAGGTTTTTTTGTTTGTCTTGTCGTTTCCTACCACCAGTTTTTTTTAATGACATGAAACTAATTACACCCTGTAGAAATTTTGGACACCATTATAGTCCAAATTGAAATGAGATTTTCTGATTTAAATTCTTTGCAATGTTTCGATTTAGTAAATCCTAATAATTTTACGTTTTCTAAATCATTTCCTACTAGTCTAATGAAGAAATTAATGGACCATTATCCTGTTTTTGATCGTATTTCGTTAAGAAATGAAAATTCAAAATCATCTCAAGAAATGCTTACTTTTATATATAATAACAATTTAAAAAGCTGTCTCCCCGAACTGTACAAACTTTTGTCATTAGTGTCAACAATTCCGGTAACCTCAGCTTCTGTGGAACGATCATTTTCAGCACTTAAACGCATAAAAACATTTACTAGAAACAAAATGAGTCAAGACCGCCTCTCAAATGTATCGTTTATTTCAATAGAAAAACGTTTTTTTTTGTCAGAATTGAATAAACACGATTCATTTTATGATGCAGTAATCAACCATTTTGCTAGTTCCGAAAATCGCAGGTTACCACTCATTTATAAAAATATTTAGGCTTTAAAGCAGAGATTAATATAGGTAGTTGTTATTTTAGAAAAAATATTTATTTGGGTTATTTATTTTTTAGAAAATATTTTTTAATTCTCCATAATATAGAATTCCGCGGTTATATTTTTAACCCTCCCCACAATAAACTTGTGGGAGGTTACTAAAATTGGTCCAAAATCGAAAATTGAGATAACATCAAATCTTTACGTTTTGAGGTGCCAGGAATCCAAAAAAGTGGTTTTTGAAAAATGTCTGTGTGTGTGTATGTGTGTTAGCACGATAGCTGCGAAACTACTGGACGGATTTGGATGAAACTTTGCACGAGGGCTTCTTTAGTGCTCTAGAAGATCTGAAAAGGTTTTGGTTGAGATCGGATTACGTTTAGTGCCATTTTGGCACAACAACTTGTTTATTTTATTATTACTTACAATTTGTAATCTAACCATTGGAAAGCAGTTAAAATTCCGATTTCAACGATATATCACACTTGCACCTTTTTTTATATACCTACATTTTTTTTTATACAAATTATTTATAGAGAACAAACAAAATTCAATGTCTCTATAATATCAACATATATAAAACTACGTCACAAATTGTCGGTGGTCCAGTGAGCTAAAGCATCGATTTACAAATCAAGAGATCGACGGTTCGATCCCAACACTGGTTTCTTTTTCTTTTTTTTTCATTATAAACTTTATTAATAATTGCGGAAAATGTTACATGATTAAATATCATCATAAATTAGGTGTTTATAATTATTCAGAGTTTGAGGATTGGTCACTAGTTTTAAATGAAATATAAATAATTCTATTGCTGTTTGGGCGGTGAACACATACGACGTCGTAAATTAAATAAATATAGATGGGTTATATTACAATAATATATTTGATTTAAAATCATGACGGCTGATTTGAATGACTATCAGAGCTCGTAGCATTTGCTACTGCTACGAATCAACAGTTAAAAAGTAGCAGACTGCTGTTTTTTATATAACTTCTTTCTCAAAACTATTTTAATTTTTATTAAAAGTTATAATTTTACACTCCTGGCAGTGATAATGAATACAATTTTTTGTTTGTAGAAAAACACTTTAATTTTTTTACCAAACCTGTTTTTATTTTTATTAAAAGTTATATAATTCAATTACAAGAGGGATAGTAGGGCTCCTTTGGATACCGATACTCGAGTCGTAGGAACGAGAATTTCATGAGAATGATTTTTTCATCTCATCATATTTTTTATTTCCTTTTCTTTCTATTCTTTTATTAGTTCTATTCTCTCAAGTCGTGAATCGGTATCCTGGCGAACAACCCACGGCAAGAAAATGTAACGCGCCATTGTACTACCTCAGGGGTGGTGGGGAAATGTACAAATTGTAGTCATATTGCACATCAGTTGTCTTTCAGAATATCAAGCCTCCTCTGCAGACAATATCACGAACTGCCACTGTTTTAAGAACAAAATTATGTTCAATAAACACCAGGAAGTCGGTAACCGATCATCTAAAAGACGAGAAGAAAGTTCATTCCCTAGAGAAATGTACGGAAAATCGAATAGCATTGACCGCAACTTCCTATATCGCTCCGTTTCAGAGATAATTTGAGAAAAAAAATTTAAAACTGAACCCACGATGAAACCTGTACCATAACTAAACTACGTAGAAATGTAAAATGATAAAATAAAACAATGACAATTAAAAACCCACCCGATGATGACCACTTTCACACCAAAACTAAAATCCCACGAAATACACCTACACAGGAGAATCGAGTAATCCTCACTTAATAATAAATGTTAAAATGTTTACATGTTTGATCGCCCACCCCCGCTTTAAACTACGAGATCGCGCTGGTAGACAGGACGGATTGGGCTCGGCTACATTAAAGGATACTTTTCCGATAGGAATCAAATTGTATAGCTGATGCTACGCACGGTTTGCTGTTTTTATGTAGCCACCTCTCCGTCTATAAATATAAATACAAAAATGTCCAAATGTGTGGAGTGTCAGAGCATTCAAATACTAACAAATTCATCAATCTAGTAACAGCACTTTACAATAAAAAATTTTGTTATATTAAGTGCAGCCTTGTTTAGCCAATATTTAGACATACCGACAGTCATATGCATATTTATCGAGATCAGGGATGCATTATTCACTTTGTTTGAGGGGCATTGAATACACAGAACTTGCCTCTTATCCTTACCTACAGGGATCTCACTATAGAAAATAATTAATTACGAAACGACGCATGAGAATAGTAGTCGGAATGTAGTTACCACTATTATTACAAAGAAAACCTGATAACCTTTACTACAAGAAATATACAGAATGGTCATTCAAAAACAAAAATTCAATATTAAATAAAAAAACTCACCCTATGAAGATCCCCTTTCCCATCGAAACCAAAATTCAACGAAACGTGAGGTTAGGTCGCAAAAAATTGCGAAATTACGTGAGGTTAGGTCGCAAAATCGCGAAATTTCGTTGTGTTAGGTCGCAAAACTCGCGAAATTTCGTTGGGTTAGGACGCGAAATTACATGACGTTAGATCGCAAAACTGCGAAATTTCCTTGGGTTAGATCGCAAAAATCGCGAAATTTCAACCAAGCTAACCCAACGAAAGAAAATCGAAAATATCTCGAGAACGGTTCATTTCATAAAAAAATGACAAATAGAAAAAAGTTTCCATATTAAATTTCCTACACAATCCTTACGTTTTCGAGATATGATGTCTGAAGCTTGACGGAAGGTGATTTTTCAATAATTGCACCTGACGAAAATACTTTAAGAACAAAATTATGTTTAATAAACATCAAGAAGTCAGTAACGGATCATCTAAAAGACGCGAAGAAAGTTCGTTCCATAGAGAAATGTACGGAAAATCAAATAGCATTGAGAGCAACTTCCTATATCGCACCGTTTCAGAGATAATTTGAGAAAAATAATTTAAAACTCAACCCACGATGAAACCTGTACCTTAACTAAACTACGTAGAAATGTAAAATGATAAAATGAATCAATGACAATTAAAAACCCACCCGATGATGACCACTTTCACACCAAAACTGAAATCCCACGAAATACACCTACACAGGAGAATCGAGTATTTATTTTTCGCTATTTACCTCCAGTTACCCCCCCCCCCCCCCCACACACACACACTCCAACGCAATCAACTCAAAATATAATATAGTTCCAGATGTCGCTATAATACATACGGGTACCAAATTTCAAGTGAATATCTCAATTTTATTTTATCAACCACTTTAATATTGAAGTGGGGGTTGGGAAGAAAAATATAAAAACATTTGAGGCGTGGCTTGTAGTACATACATCAAATTTCAAGTTTCTGCACTCTTACCAGCTTGCTATACATATTTCCCCCTATTTACCCCCAACCCTTCACCGGATATCTTCAAAAAACAATCCAGTTCCAGATCTCGTTATAATATACGTGTACAAAATTTCTAGTCAATATCTTAAACCGTTACGGAGAAAACGTGCGGACAAAAAATAAAGTTACAGACAGATTTTTCGTTTAATTTTAAAATCTCGACGTTTCATGAGATTCTATTTCAAGAAAAAAAAAAAATATATATGATTACTATACTTCCAATCCGCTACGTGGATATGGAAGTGATATTATAATTCACCCATATTGGAAATTTGTAAAGGTATTTACCCAGCCTTCCATATTTGGCACCTATTATTTAATACTGAATTTTTGTTTACGAATGACCACTCTGTATATTTTTTTGACAAAAGGCAACAGGTTATCTTTGTAATAACACCTTCCGATTGTTATTCTCATAATATGTGGTTTCGTAATAATTCTTTAGGTCGCCCGATGCGTTAGGTCGCAAGGTGTTAGGTAGCGAAATTTCGTTGGGTTAGATCGCAAAATTGGCGAAATTTCGTTGTGTTAGGTCGCGAAATTACATGAGGTTAGATCGCAAAACCGCGAAATTTCCACCAAGCTAACCTAACGAAAGAAAATCGAAAATATCTCGAAAACGGTTCATTTCATAAAAAAATGACAAATAGAAAAAAGTTTCCATGTTAAATTTCCTACACAATCCCTACGTTTTCGAGATATGGTCTGAAGTTTGGTGATTTTTCAATTATTGCACCTGACGAAAATACTTTAAGAAGACAGATTTTTCGTTCAATTTTACAATCTCGACGTTTCATGACATTCCATTTCAAGAAAAAAAAAAAATTAAAAATTTTTATGATTACTATACTTCCAATCCGCTACGTGGATATGGAAGTGATATTATAATTCACCCATGTTGGAAATTTGTAAAGGTATTTACCCAGCCTTCCATATTTGGCACCTATTATTTAATACTGAATTTTTGTTATGGAATGACCTCTGTATATTTTTTTGACAAAAGGCAACAGGTTATCTTTGTAATAACACCTTCCGATTGTTATTCTCATAATATGTGGTTTCGTAATAATATTTTAGGTCGCCCGATGCGTTAGGTCGCAAGGTGTTAGGTAGCGAAATTTCGTTGGGTTAGGTCAGGAAAATCGCGAAATTACGTGAGGTTAGGTCGCAAACTCGCGAAATTTCGTTGGGTTAGATCGCTAAATTGGCGAAATTTCGTTGTGTTAGGTCGCGAAATTACTTGAGGTTAGATCGCAAAACCGCGAAATTTCTTTGGGTTAGATCGCAAAATCGCGAAATTTCAACCAAGCTAACCCAACGAAAGAAAATCGAAAATCTCTCGAAAACGGTTCATTTAATAAAAAAATGACAAATAGAAAAAAGTTTCCATATTAAATTTCCTACACAATCCCTACGTTTTCGAGATATGATGTCTGAAGTTTGACGGAAGGTGATTTTTCAACTATTGCACCTGACGAAAATACTTTAAGAACAAAATTATGTTTAATACACAACAAGAAGTCGGTAACGGATCATCTAAAAGCGCGAAGAAAGTTCGTTCCATAGAGAAATGTACGGAAAATCGAATAGCATTGAGAGCAACTTCCTATATTTCACCGTTTCAGAGATAATTTGAGAAAAATAATTTAAAACTCAACCCACGATGAAACCTGTACCATAACTAAACTACGTAGAAATATAAAATGATAAAATAAATCAATGACAATTAAAAACCCGCCCGATGATGACCACTTTCACACCAAAACTGAAATCCCACGAAATACAACTACACAGGAGAATCGAGTATTTATTTTTCGCTATTTACCTCTAGTTACCCCCCCACACACACTCCACCAACGCAATCAACTCAAAATATAATATAGTTCCAGATGTCGGTATAATACATACGGGTATCAAATTTCAAGTGAATATCTCAATTTTATTTTATCAACCACTTTAATATTGAAAAATATAAAAACATTTGAGGCGTGGATTGTAGTACATACATCAAGTTTCTGCACTCTTACCAGCTTGCTATACATATTTCCTCCTATTTACCCCCAACCCTTCACCGGATATCTTCAAAAAACCATCCAGTTACAGATCTCGTTATAATATATACGTGTACAAAATTTCTAGTCAATATCTTAAACCGTTCCGGAGAAAACGTGCGGACAAAAAATAAAGTTACAAACAGATTTTTCGTTCAAATTTAAATTCTCGACTTTTCATGACATTCTATTTCTAGAAAAAAAAATAATTTTTTTTTATGATTACTATACTTCCAATCCGCTACGTGGATATGGAAGTGATATTATAATTCACCCATATTGGAAATTTGTAAAGGTATTTACCCAGCCTTCCATATTTGGCACCTATTATTTAATACTGAATTTTTGTTATGGAATGACCACTCTGTATATCTTTTAGACAAAAGGCAACAGGTTATCTTTGTAATAACACCTTCCGATTGTTATTCTCATATGTGGTTTCGTAATAAGTCTTTAGGGCGCCCGATGCGTTAGGTCGCAAAGTGATAGGTAGCGAAATTTCGTTGGGTTAGATCGCCAAATTGGCGAAATTTCGTTGTGTTAGGTCGCGAAATTACATGAGGTTAGATCGCAAAACCGCGAAATTTCCTTGGGTTAGATCGCAAAATCGCGAAATTTCAACCAAGCTAACCCAACGAAAGAAGATCGAAAATATCTCGAAAACGGTTCATTTCATAAAAAAATGACAAATAGAAAAAAGTTTCCATATTAAATTTCCTACACAATCCCTACGTTTTCGAGACATGATGTCTGAAGTTTGACGGAAGGTGATTTTTCAATTATTGCACCTGACGAAAATACTTTAAGAAGACAGATTTTTCGTTCAATTTTACAATCTCGACGTTTCATGACATTCTATTTCAAGAAAAAAAAATAATAATAATAATTTTTTTTATGATTACTATACTTCCAATCCGCTACGTGGATATGGAAGTGATATTATAATTCACCCATATTGGAAATTTGTAAAGGTATTTACCCAGCCTTCCATATTTGGCACCTATTATTTAATACTGAATTTTTGTTATGGAATGACCACTCTATATTTTTTTGACAAAAGGCAACAGGTTATCTTTGTAATAACACCTTCCGATTGTTATTCTCATAATATGTGGTTTCGTAATAATTCTTTAGGTCGCCCGGTGCGTTAGGTCGCAAGGTGTTAGGTAGCGAAATTTCGTTGGGTTAGGTCAGGAAAATTGCGAAATTACGTGAGGTTAGGTCGCAAACTCGCGAAATTTCGTTGGGTTAGATCGCTAAATTGGCGAAATTTCGTTGTGTTAGGTTGCGAAATTACTTGAGGTTAGATCGCAAAACCGCGAAATTTCCTTGGGTTAGATCGCAAAATCGCGAAATTTCAACCAAGCTAACCCAACGAAAGAAAATCGAAAATATCTCGAAAACAGTTCATTTCATAAAAAAATGACAAATAGAAAAAAGTTTCCATATTAAATTTCCTACACAATCCCTACGTTCTCGAGATATGATGTCTGAAGTTTGACGGAAGGTGATTTTTCAATTATTGCACCTGACGAAAATACTTTAAGAAGACAGATTTTTCGTTCAATTTTACAATCTCGACGTTACACGACATTCTATTTCAAGAAAAAAAAAAAAAATTAAAATTTTTTATGATTACTATACTTCCAATCCGCTACGTGGATATGGAAGTGATATTATAATTCACCCATATTGGAAATTTGTAAAGGTATTTACCCAGCCTTCCATATTTGGCACCTATTATTTAATAGTGAATTTTTGTTATCGAATGACCACTCTGTATATTTTTTTGACAAAAGGCATCAGGTTATCTTTGTAATAACACCTTCCGATTGTTATTCTCATAATATGTGCTTTCGTAATAATTCTTTAGGTCGCCCGATGCGTTAGGTCGCAAGGTGTTAGGTAGCGAAATTTCGTTGGGTTAGGTCGCGAGAATCGCGAAATTACTTGATGTTAGATCGCAAAACCGCGAAATTTCCTTGGGTTAGATAGCAAAATCGCGAAATTTCAACTAAGCTAACCCAACGAAAGAACATCGAAAATATCTCGAAAACGGTTCATTTAATAAAAAAATGACAAATAGAAAAAGTTTCCATTTTAAATTTCCTACACAATCCCTACGTTTTCGAGATATGATGCCTGAAGTTTGACGGAAGGTGATTTTTCAATTATTGCACCTGACGAAAATACTTTAAGAAGACAGATTTTTCGTTCAATTTTACAATCTCGACGTTTCATGACATTCTATTTCAAGAAAAAAAAATAATAATAATAATTTTTTTTATGATTACTATACTTCCAATCCGCTACGTGGATATGGAAGTGATATTATAATTCACCCATGTTGGAAATTTGTAAACGTATTTACCCAGCCTTCCATATTTGGCACCTATTATTTAATACTGAATTTTTGTTATCGAATGACCACTCTGTATATTTTTTTGACAAAAGGCATCAGGTTATCTTTGTAATAACACCTTCCGATTGTTATTGTCATATGTGGTTTCGTAATAATTCTTTAGGTCGCCCGATGCGTTAGGTCGCAAGGTGTTAGGTAGCGAAATTTCGTTGGGTTATAATTCACCCATGTTGGAAATTGGTAAACGTATTTACCCAGCCTTCCATATTTGGCACCTATTATTTAATTCTGAATTTTTGTTATCGAATGACCACTCTGTATATTTTTTTGACAAAAGGCATCAGGTTATCTTTGTAATAACACCTTCCGATTGTTATTCTCATAATATGTGCTTTCGTAATAATTCTTTAGGTCGCCCGATGCGTTAGGTCGCAAGGTGTTAGGTAGCGAAATTTCGTTGGGTTAAGTCGCGAGAATCGCGAAATTACGTGAGGTTAGGTCGCAAACTCGCGAAATTTCGTTGGGTTAGATCGCTAAATTGGCGAAATTTCGTTGTGTTAGGTCGCGAAATTACTTGATGTTAGATCGCAAAACCGCGAAATTTCCTTGGGTTAGATAGCAAAATCGCGAAATTTCAACTAAGCTAACCCAACGAAAGAAAATCGAAAATATCTCGAAAACGGTTCATTACATAAAAAAATGACAAATAGAAAAAAGTTTCCATTTTAAATTTCCTACACAATCCCTACGTTTTCGAGATATGATGCCTGAAGTTTGACGGAAGGTGATTTTTTAATTATTGCACCTGACGAAAATACTTTAAGAACAAAATTATGTTAAATAAACATCAAGAAGTCGGTGACGGATCATCTAAAAGACGCGAAGAAAGTTCGTGCCATAGAGAAATGTATGGAAAATCGAATAGCATTGGCGCAACTTCCTATATCGCACCGTTTCAGAGATAATTTGAGAAAAATAATTTAAAACTCAACCCACGATGAAACCTGTACCATAACTAAACTACGTAGAAATGTAAAATGATAAAATAAATCAATGACAATTAAAAACATCAAGAAGTCGGTAACGGATCATCTAAAAGACGCGAAGAAAGTTCGTTCCATAGAGAAATGTACGGAAAATCGAATAGCATTGAGCGCAACTTCCTATATCGCACCGTTTAATTTGAGAAAAATAATTTAAAACTCAACCCACGATGAAACACCTGTACCTTAACTAAACTACGTAGAAATGTAAAATGATAAAATAAATCAAAGACAATTAAAAACCCACCCGATGATGACCACTTTCACACCAAAACTGAAATCCCACGAAATACACCTACACAGGAGAATCGAGTATTTATTTTTAGCTATTTACCTCTACTCCCCCCCCCCCCACACTCCACCAACGCAATCAACTCAAAATATAATATACTTCCAGATGTCGCTATAATACATACGGGTACCCAATTTCAAGTGAATATCTCAATTTTATTTTATAACCTACTTTAATATTGAAGGGGGGGGCGGTGGGTGATGAAAAATATAAAAAATTTTGAGGCGTGACTTGTAGTACATACATCAAATTTCAAGTTTCTGCATTCTTATCAGCTTGCTATACATATTTCCCCCTATTTACCCCCAACCCTTCACCGGATATCTTCAAAAAACAATCCAGTTCCAGATCTCGTTATAATATATACGTGTACAAAATTTCTAGTCAATATCTTAAACCGTTCCGGAGAAAACGTGCGGAAAAAAAATAAAGTTACAGACAAATTTTTCGTTCAAATTTAAAATCTCGACGTTTCATGACATTCTATTTCAAGTAAAAAAAAAAGAATTAAATTTTTTTATGATTACTATACTTCCAATCCGCTACGTGGATATGGAAGTGATATTATAATTCACCCATGTTGGAAATTTGCAAAGGTATTTACCCAGCCTTCCATATTTGGCACCTATTATTTAATACTGAATTTTTGTTATCGAATGACCACTCTGTATATTTTTTTGACAAAAGGCATCAATCAGGTTATTTTTGTAATAACACCATCCGATTGTTATTCTCATATGTGGTTTCGTAATCATTCTTTAGGTCGCCCGATGCGTTAGGTCACAAGGTGTTAGGTAGCGAAATTTAGTTGGGTTAGGTCGCGAAAATTGCGAAATTACGTGAGGTTAGGTCGCAAAATCGCGAAATTTCGTTGGGTTAGATCGCAAAATTGGCGAAATTTCGTTGTGTTAGGTCGCGAAATTACATGACGTTAGATCGCAAAACCGCGAAATTTCCTTGGGTTAGATAGCAAAATCGCGAAATTTCAACTAAGCTAACCCAACGAAAGAAAATCGAAAATATCTCGAAAACGGTTCTTTTCATAAAAAAATGACAAATAGAAAAAAGTTTCCATATTAAATTTCCTACAAAATCCCTACGTTTCAGAGATATGATGTGCCAGAAGTTGACGGAAGGTGATTTTTCAATTATTGCACCTAACGAAAATACTTTAAGAACAAAATACCAAACTACGTATGAGAAAATAGTAGTCTGAATGTATCACCATTATTACAAATAAAACCTTGTAACTTTTGCTTCAAGAAATATACAGAGTGGTCATTCAACAACAAAAATTCAATATTAAATTTAAAAAACTCACCCTATGAAGATCCCTTTCCCATCGAAACCAAAATTCAACGAAACGTAAGGTTAGGTAGCAAAAAATTGCAAAATTACGTGAGGTTAGGTCGCAGAATCGCGAAATTTCGTTGGGTTAGATCGCAAAATTGGCGAAGTTTCGTTGTGTAGGATCGCGAAATTACATGAGGTTAGATCGCAAAACCGCTAAATTTCCTTGGGTTAGATCGCAAAATGGCAAAATTTCGTCCTGTTAGGCCACAAAACTCGCGAAATTTCGTTGGATTAGGCCACCAAATTACGACATTAGATCGCAAAAATTGCGAAATTTCAACCAAGCTAACCCAACGAAAGAAAATCGAACAAATCTTGAAAACGGTTCATTTCATAAAAAAATGACAAATAGAAAAAAGTTTCCATATTATATTTCCTACAAAATCCCTACGTTTCAGAGATATGATGTGAGAGAAGTTTGACGGAAGGTGATTTTTCAATTATTGCACCTAACGAAAATACTTTAAGAACAAAATACCAAACGACGTATGAGAAAATAGTAGTCTGAATGTAGTTATCACTATTATTACAAATAAAACCTTGTAACGTTTGCTTCAAGAAATATACAGTGTTCATTCAACAACAAAAGTTCAAAATTAAATAAAAAAACTCGCCCTATGAAGATCCTTTCCCATCGAAACCGAAATTCGACGAAACGTAAGGTTAGGTAGCAGAAAATTGCGAAATTACGTGAGGTTAGGTCGCAGAATCGCGAAATTTCGTTGGGTTAGATCGCTAAATTGGCGAAATTTCGTTGTGTTAGGTCACGAAATTACATAAGGTTAGATAGCAAAACCGCGAAATTTCCTTGGGTTAGATCGCAAAATGGCGAAATTTCGTTCTGTTAGGTCGCAAAACTCGCGAAATTTAGTTGGGTTAGGTCGCGAAATTACATGATGTTAGATCACAAAAATCGCGAAATTTCAACTAAGCTAACCCAACGAAAGAAAATCGCAAATATCTCGAAAACGGTTCATTTCATAAAAAAATTACAAATAGAAAAAAGTTTCCATATTAAATTTCCTACATAATCCCTACGTTTTCGAGATATGATGTCTGAAGTTTGACGGAAGGTGATTTTTTAATTATTGCACCTGACGAAAATACTTTAAGAACAAAATTATGTTTAATAAACATCAAGAAGTCGGTGACGGATCATCTAAAAGACGCGAAGAAAGTTCGTTCCATAGAGAAATGTATGGAAAATCGAATAGCATTGGCGCAACTTCCTATATCGCACCGTTTCAGAGATAATTTGAGAAAAATAATTTAAAACTCAACCCACGATGAAACCTGTACCATAACTAAACTACGTAGAAATGTAAAATGATAAAATAAATCAATGACAATTAAAAACATCAAGAAGTCGGTAACGGATCATCTAAAAGACGCGAAGAAAGTTCGTTCCATAGAGAAATGTACGGAAAATCGAATAGCATTGAGCGCAACTTCCTATATCGCACCGTTTAATTTGAGAAAAATAATTTAAAACTCAACCCACGATGAAACACCTGTACCTTAACTAAACTACGTAGAAATGTAAAATGATAAAATAAATCAAAGACAATTAAAAACCCACCCGATGATGACCACTTTCACACCAAAATTGAAATCCCACGAAATACACCTACACAGGAGAATCGAGTATTTATTTTTCGCTATTTACCTCTACTTACCCCCCCCCCCCCCACACTCCATCAACGCAATCATCTCAAAATATAATATACTTCCAGATGTCGCTATAATACATATGGGTACCCAAATTCAAGTGAATATCTCAAGTTTATTTTATAACCTACTTTAATATTGAAGGGGGGGGTGATGAAAAATTTTGAGGCGTGGCCTGTAGTACATACATCAAATTTCAAGTTTCTGCACTCTTACCAGCTTGCTATACATATTTCCCCCTATTTACCCCTAACCCTTCACCGGATATCTTCAAAAAACAATCCAGTTCCAGATCTCGTTATAATATATACGTGTACAAAATACCAAACTACGTATGAGAAAATAGTAGTCTGAATGTAGTTATCACCATTATTACAAATAAAACCTTGTAACTTTCCCATCGAAACCAAAATTAGACGAAACGTAAGGTTAGGTAGCAGAAAATTGCGAAATTACGTGAGGTTAGGTCGCAGAATCGCGAAATTTCGTTGGGTTAGATCTATAAATTGGCGAAATTTCGTTGTGTTAGGTCACGAAATTACATAAGGTTAGATAGCAAAACCGCGAAATTTCCTTGGGTTAGATCGCTAAAATGGCGAAATTTCGTTGGGTTAGGTCGCGAAATTACATGATGTTAGATCACAAAAATCGCGAAATTTCAACTAAGCTAACCCAACGAAAGAAAATCGCAAATACCTCGAAAACGGTTCATTTCATAAAAAAATTACAAATAGAAAAAAGTTTCCATATTAAATTTCCTACACAATCCCTACGTTTTCGAGATTTGATGTCTGAAGGTTGACGGAAAGTGATTTTTCAATTATTGCACCTGACGAAAATACTTTAAGAACAAAATTATGTTTAATAAACATCAAGAAGTCGGTAACGGATCATCTAAAAGACGCGAAGAAAGTTCGTTCCATAGAGAAATGTACGGAAAATCGAATAACATTGAGCGCAACTTCCTATATCGCACCGTTTAATTTGAGAAAAATAATTTAAAACTCAACCCACGATGAAACACCTGTACCTTAACTAAACTACGTAGAAATGTAAAATGATAAAATAAATCAAATACAATTAAAAACCCACCCGATGACGACCACTTTCACACCAAAACTGAAATCCCACGAAATACACCTACACAGGAGAATCGAGTATTTATTTTTCGCTATTTACCTCTACTTACCCCCCCCCCCCCCCACACTCCATCAACGCAATCAACTCAAAATATAATATACTTCCAGATGTCGCTATAATACACACGGGTACCCAATTTCAAGTGAATATCTCAATTTTATTTTATAAACCACTTTAATATCGAAGCGGGGGGGGGGTATAAAAAAATTTGAGGCGTGGCTTGTTAGTACATACATCAAATTTCAAGTTTCTGCACTCTTACCAGCTTGCTATACATATTTCCCCCTATTTACCCCTAACCCTTCACCGGATATCTTCAAAAAACAATCCAGTTCCAGATCTCGTTATAATACAGTGTGTTTCACTTCTCGTGAAGACACCCCTGTATCTTCTTTATTTGTGGCCGAATTAATTTCAAAATTTTATGAGGTATACAACTGTGTAAGGCGACTTTAATCAACACATAAATGTCGTTTAGATATAAAACCTCGGCTTACTGCGATAAAAAGAAAATCGCAATTTTCGAGAAATCATAGTAGGCTTAGATATAGACGAAAATTTTGTTAATAAAAGTTGTCCAGAATCACTAGATATGCCACCCTATAAAATTTGGTGAAAATTGGAATACGTTGAAAAAAAATTTTTTTGTTTCACTTCTCGTGAAGACACCCCTGTATCTTCTTTATTTATAGCCGAATTAATTTCAAATTTTTATGAGGTATACAACTATATAATGCCACTTTAATCAACACATAAATGTCGTTTAGATATAAAACCTCGGCTTACTGCGATAAAAAGAAAATCGCAATTTTCCAGAAATCATAGTAGGCTTAGATATAGACGAAAATTTTGTTAATAAAAGTTGTCCAGAATCACTAGATATGCCACCCTATAAAATTTGGTGAAAATTGGAATACGTTGAAAAAAAATTTTTTTGTTTCACTTCTCGTGAAGACACCCCTGTATCTTCTTTATTTATAGCCGAATTAATTTCAAATTTTTATGAGGTATACAACTCTATAATGCCACTTTAATCAACACATAAATGTCGTTTAGATATAAAACCTCGGCTTACTGCGATAAAAAGAAAATCGCAATTTTCCAGAAATCATAGTAGGCTTAGATATAGACGAAAATTTTGTTAATAATAGTTGTTCAGAATCACTAGATATGCCACCCTATAAAATTTGGTGAAAATTGGAATATGTTGAAAAAAAAATTTTTGTTTCACTTCTCGTGAAAACACGTATCTTTTTTATTTGTTACAGAATTTCAAGACTAATTTATTTTAAAAAAATTATCAGTTACACAGCGATATTGTCCAAACATACGGAGAGAACTTTTTCCAACAAATGAGTCGTGCACAATTATTATTAAAATTATTTATTAAATAAAAGGTAATGAAACAGTATTTACAGTGAATGACTAAAATGCCACTTATTATACTATTATATTCGGCCCCTTTCTACTAACCCACCCTCAAGTGTAATACACTTCTCAATCCGCTTTCTGTTATTTATTACAACTCTTCGCAGTTCTTGAGCCGTAACTTCTAAACACGCGTGCCTTATCCTCACACAAAGCTGCTCCACATTTTGAGGTCTGGTCTTATAAACTTTATTTTTAATATGACCCCAAAAATAAAAATCCATGGGAGTGAGATCAGGAGATCTGGGTGGCCAATGTATTAGAGGGCTATTTCGTCCTATCCATCTTTGGGGAAAATGTTCGTTCATCCATGCTCTTACTACTACGGAATTATGGATAGATGCTCCGTCGAGTTGGAAATACAATTGTTCCAAAGGAAAATCGACTATTGCATTCCACAGATCATTATTTAAAAATTGTAGCATATGTAACGCATTTATATTTTGAAAAAAGAAGAACGGCCCTATTATTGTTTCATTAAAAATTCCACACCACACATTTACCTTCTGGGAATATTGCCTTTTACAATTTATTATCCAATCAGGATTTTCTACTGCCCAGTATCTAGAATTTTGTGATGATACTACCCCGTTGGTGGAGAAAGTTGCTTCGTCCGTGAAAATTACTTTCTTCAAGAAGTCTCTATTATTTAAATAATTACCTTGGATCCATAAACAATATTCTAGTCTTCTCTCTTCATCACCTTCCTCCAAGGTATGTACAAATTTTGGTTTAAACGGTTGTAACTTATGGCGTTTTAAACATCTCCAAATTTTTGACGCCGACAAATTGAGGTCACGAGCCATATTTCTAAGGCTGGTAGTGGGATTGGCGTTAAACGCCGCTAATATAACGTCATCCTCTCCATGTCTTCGACTGAGATGTACTCTCGGTTTAAGCACATTACCAGTTGTATTGAACAAGTGACATATTCTTGCAACGGTACCATGGTGTATTGGTCGTCTTAGAGGATGTCTTAAATTAAATTCTTCTGCAGCTTCTCTTGAAGACCGTACATTTTCACCGACTATCTTTATTATTTCTACTTTTTCATCAGTGGTTAAAAGAATTCTAACCATTATGATTAAAAAAATTAAATAATTAAACTTACGAACTGAACAATAAATAACAATAATCACTTCTGTCATAAAAGTAAGAATGGAGAAATAAACAAAATAGTTATTGACAGTTAATTTCACGGCACTCTTAACATTTAAAACAAAAAATCAAAAAACCCCTAATGTTCCTAAAATTCTGAGTCGATAAGAAGGATATGATGGAAAGTTACTCCTCAAGAACATTGACAACGAAAAAAACAAAAAAAAAGGAACAGTGTTACAACTTGATATGTAATAAAAAGTGGCCCTTTTAGCGTTTTATTGAATCATGATTTTTGTTCACGACTTTCGTTTGTTGGAAAAAGTTCTCTCTGTGGGTTGGATAAAGTCATTTTATAGAGTTGTATAATTGATACATTTTTTAAAATAAATTAGTCTTAAAATTCGATCACAAATAAAAAAAAGATGGGGTGTCTTCACGAGATGAAAAAAAAATTTTTTTTCAAAGTTTTCCGATTTTCACCAAATTTTATAGGGGGGCATATCTAGTGATTCTGAACAACTATTATTAACAAAATTTTCGTCTATATCTAAGCCTACTATGATTTCTCGAAAATTGCGATTTTCTTTTTATCGCAGTAAGTCGAGGTTTTATATCTAAACGACATTCATGTGTTGATTAAAGTCGCCTTACAGAGTTGTATACCTCATAAAAATTTGAAATTAATTCGGCCACAAATAAAGAAGATACAGGGGTGTCTTCACGAGAAGTGAAACAAAAATTTTTTTTTCAAAGTATTCCGATTTTCACCAAATTTTATAGGGGGGCATATCTAGTGATTCTGAACAACTTTTATTAATAAAATTTTCATCTATATCTAAGCCTACTATGATTTCTCGAAAATCTCGATTTTCTTTTTATCGCAGTAAGCCGAGGTTTTATATCTAAACGACATTTATGTGTTGATTAAAGTTGCCTTACAGAGTTGTAAACCTCATAAAAATTTGAAATTAATTGGGCCACAAATAAAGAAGATACAGGGGTGTCTTCACGAGAAGTGAAACACACTGTATATACGTGTACAAAATTTCTAGTCAATATCTTAAACCGTTCCGGAGAAAACGTGCGGAAAAAAAATAAAGTTACAGACAGATTTTTCGTTCAAATTTAAAATCTCGACGTTTCATGACATTCTATTACAAGTAAAAAAAAAGAATTAAAATTTTTTATGATTACTATACTTCCAATCCGCTACGTGGATATGGAAGTGATATTATAATTCACCCATGTTGGAAATTTGTAAAGGTATTTACCCAGCCTTCCATATTTGGCACCTATTATTTAATACTGAATTTTTGTTATCGAATGACCACTCTGTATATTTTTTTGACAAAAGGCATCAATCAGGTTATTTTTGTAATAACACCTTCCGATTGTTATTCTCATAATATGTGGTTTCGTAATCATTCTTTAGGTCGCCCGATGCGTTAGGTCGCAAGGTGTTAGGTAGCGAAATTTCGTTGGGTTAGATCGCAAAATTGGCGAAATTTCGTTGTGTTAGGTCGCGAAATTACATGATGTTAGATCGCAAAACCGCGAAATTTCCTTGGGTTAGATAGCAAAATCGCGAAATTTCAACTAAGCTAACCCAACGAAAGAAAATCGAAAATATCTCGAAAACGGTTCATTTCATAAAAAAATGACAAATAGAAAAATTGAGCGCAACTTCCTATATCGCACCGTTTCAGAGATAATTTGAGAAAAATAATTTAAAACTCAACCCACGATGAAACCTGTACCATAACTAAACTACGTAGAAATGCAAAATGATAAAATAAATCAATGACAATTAAAAACCCACCCGATTATGACCACTTTCACACCAAAACTGAAATCTCACGAAATACACCTACACAGGAGAATCGAGTAATCCTCACTTAATCATAAATGTTAAAATGTTTACATGTTTGATCGCCCACCCCCGCTTTAACCTACGAGATCGCGCTGGTAGACAGGACGGATTGGGCTCGGCTACATTAAAGGATCCTTTTCCGATAGGAATCAAATTGTATAGCTGATGCTACGCACGGTTTGCTGTTTTTATGTAGCCACCTCTCCGTCTATAAATATAAATACAAAAATATTCAAATGTGTGTAGTGTCAGAGCATTCAAATACTCGAGTGAAGCTTAGCACCATATACTTAATCCAACAAATTCATCAATCTAGTAACAGCGCTTTACAATAAAAATTCTTGTTATATTAAGTGCAGCCTTGTTTAGCCAGTATTTAGACAAACTGATAGTCATATGCATATTTGTCGAGATCAGGGATGCATTATCCACTTTGTTTGAGGGGCATTAAATACACAGAACTTGCCTCCTATCCTTACTTATACAGGGGTCTCACTATAGAAAATAATTAATTACGAAACGACGCATGAGAATAGTAGTCGGAATGTAGTTATCACTATTATTACAAGGAAAACATGATAACTTTTGCTACAAGAAATATACAGAGTGGTCATTCAACAACAAAAATTCAATATTAAATAAAAAAATCGGTAAAGGTATTTACACAGAACTTCCCTCGTTCATGGCAGTCTCTCTAAAAAAATAATAATTACGAAATGACATTGAGAATAATAATCGGAGTAGAGTTATTGCTATTATTACAAAGAAAACTTGACAAGTTTTGGTCAAAAAAATATACAGATTGCTCATCCAACAGCAAAAGTTCAATACTAAATAGCAGGTGCCACATATGGCAGGCTTGCGCAAATACCTTTACAAATGTCCACCATGACTGAATTATTTCTTGGGATGACCACCCTGTACATTTTCAATAAAAGTATAATAGGTGCATATGCCAGATGTTATTGCCATCTGTCACATTTTCAATCCAACATTTACGTAATGGAGTGGAAGTATAGTGGTGGTTAAAAATTTCATTTTTTAAAAATTTTTCAAAAGATGGTAAAATAATTTTCAAATTTTTTTCTTCTGAAATAGGTTTAAAATGTCAAAGGTAGAAATTTTAAATTAGAGCAAAAAGGAAAGTTTCCTTCTGTTCTATAGTAGTGCTAAAAAAAGTTTAAAAATTAAAAATGACGTATTTTTAAAATAGGTTTAGAATGCTATAAAACGTGAAAATTTTAAATTTGAGCAAATAAAAAAAAATTCGATCTATTTTAGTGATAAAAACTTTTTGAAAAATGTTGGTGAAAAAAATTTTCAAAATTTTTTTTCTGAAATACCTAGGTTTAGAATGTCATTTAAATTTGAGCATTCTGGTGTTAAATTTTTTTCCAAACTGGTAACAAAATGTTGCAAATTTTTTTTTCCGAAATTGGTTTGGAATATCATGAAACGTGGAAATTTTAAATTTGATCAAAAAAATTTTTTTCGTCTGTTCTATAGTAGTGATACATAAATGGATTAAAAATGTTTTCAAATTTTTTAAAAATTCTTCAAAAACATTTTTAAATTTGTTTGAATAGTTTTAGAATGTCATGGAAACGAGGATAGTTAAAATCTGAACAAAGAAAGAAAAATTCTATCTTAGTGATAAAATTTCAAAAAACTTTTTTTTTAATCAGGCTTAGAATGCCATGAAACGTGAAAATTTTAAATTTGAAGAAAGAAAAAAAAAAATTCATTTTAGTAGTAAAACTTTTTTCAAAAATACTTCCCTTCGGTATGCGAGGGAAGTAATATTGGTGAAAAAAATTTTCAAATTTTTTTTTCCTGAAATAGGTTAAGCGTGTCATGAAACGTAAAAATTTTAAATTTGAGCAAAAACAAATTTTTTTCATCTTGGTAAAAATTTTTTGAAAAATGTTTGAAAAAAATTTTCAATTTTTTTTTTTTCCTGAAATAGGTTTAGCGCGTCATGAAACGTGGAAATTTTAAATTTGAGCAAAAAAAAATTTTTTTCATCTTGGTAAAAATTTTTTCAAAAATGTTTGAAAAAAATTTTCAAATTTTTTTTTTTCCTGAAACAGGTTTAGCGCGTCATGAAACGTGGAAATTTTAAATTTGAGCAAAAAAAAATTTTTTTCATCTTGGTAAAAATTTTTTGAAAAATGTTTGAAAAAAATTTTCAATTTTTTTTTTTTCCTGAAAAGGTTTAGCGCGTCATGAAACGTGGAAATTTTAAATTTGAGCAAAAAAAAATTTTTTTCATCTTGGTAAAAATTTTTTCAAAAATGTTTGAAAAAAATTTTCAAATTTTTTTTTTCCTGAAACAGGTTTAGCGCGTCATGAAACGTGGAAATTTTAAATTTGAGCAAAAAAAATTTTTTTTCACTATTTATTCCGTTTAGACGGTCCACCCTGTATATTTTTCAGTGAAAATTCTACCAGTTCTTCGCTGACAGTAGGGTTAACTACCTACCAAATTTGACTGCTCTCCGTCAAGTAGTTTTTTAGTAAATGCACCAACAGACAGACAGACAGACAGACAGACCGACAGACAGACCGACAGACAGACAGACTGACGGAATTGAAAAACCTATATTTTCGGAATCTACGTGTTCTGAAACGTCAGAATCCGAAAAAATCTCGGAGGGTGATTTTTTCTCGAATACAATACTTCCCTTCGGTATGCGAGGGAAGTAAAACTCACCCTATGAAGATCCCTTTCCCATCGAAACCAAAATTCGACGAAACGGGTTAGGTTGCAAAAAATTGCGAAATTACGTGAGGTTAGGTCGCAAAATCGCGAAATTTCGTTGGGTTAGGTCGCGAAATTACATGACGTTAGATCGCAAAAATCGCGAAATTTCAACCAAGCTAACCCAACGAAAGAAAATCGAACAAATCTTGAAACCGGTTCATTTCATAAAAAAATGACAAATAGAAAAAGTTTCCATATTAAATTTCCTACAAATCCCTACGTTTCAGAGATATGATGTGCCAGAAGTTTGACGGAAGGTGATTTTTTCAATTATTGCACCTAACGAAAATACTTTAAGAACAAAATACCAAACGACGTATGTGAAAATAGTAGTCTGAATGTAGTTATCATTATTATTACAAATAAAACCTTGTAACTTTTACTTCAAGAAATATACAGAGTGGTCATTCAACAACAAAAGTTCAATATTAAATTTAAAAAACTCACCCTATGAAGATCCCTTTCCCATCGAAACCAAAATTCGACGAAACGTAAGGTTAGGTAGCAGAAAATTGCAAAATTACGTGAGATTACAGGGTTCAGACTTTGCGAAGTTGAAAAAATTCCCTGATTTTCCAGGTTTTTCCATAACCAAAAATATTAATTTTCATATATTTTTTAGTGAAGTAATTTTTTATTTGACATAAAATAATTTCTTGAATTGGATTGAATCAGTGAAAATTCTATGGTTTTCCATATCAATACGCATAATTCCCTGATTTTTTTATATAATTCATAAAATTCCCTGATATTTCCAGGTTTTTTTAAAGATTTTTAAATTCCCTGAGTTTTCCAGGTTCTCCATACGAGTCCGAACCCTGGGTTAGGTCGCAGAATCGCGAAATTTCGTTGGGTTAGATCGCTAAATTGGCGAAATTTCGTTCCGTTAGGTCGCAAAACTCGCGAAATTTCGTTGGGTTAGGTCGCGAAATTACATGATGTTAGATCACAAAATCACGAAATTTCAACTAAGCTAACCCAACGAAAGAAAATCGAAAATATCTCGAAAACGGTTCATTTCATAAAAAAAAAAATTCCATATTAAATTTCCTACACAATCCCTACGTTTTCGAGATTTGATGTCTGAAGTTTGACGGAAAGTGATTTTTTAATTATTGCACCTGACGAAAATACTTTAAGAACAAAATTATGTTTAATAAACATCAAGAAGTCGGTAACGGATCATCTAAAAGACGCGAAGAAAGTTCGTTCCATGGACAAATGTACGAAAAATCGAATAGCATTGAGCGAAACTTCCTATATCGCACCGTTTCAGAGATAATTTGAGAAAAATAATTTAAAACTCTACCCACGATGAAACCTGTACCATAACTAAACTACGTAGAAATGTAAAATGATAAAATAAATCAATGACAATTAAAACCCACCCGATGATGACCACTTTCACACCAAAACTGAAATCCCACGAAATACACCTACACAGGAGACTCGAATATTTATTTTTAGCTATTTACCTCTACTCCCCCCCCCCACACTCCACCAACGCAATCAACTCAAAATATAATATACTTCCAGATGTCGCCATAATACATACGGGTACCCAATTTCAAGTGAATATCTCAATTTTATTTTATAACTTACTTTAATATTGAAGGGGGGGGGGGGGGGGTGATGAAAAATATAAAAAATTTTGAGGCGTGGCTTGTAGTACATACATCAAATTTCAAGTTTCTGCACTCTTACCAGCTTGCTATACATATTTCCCCCTATTTACCCCTAACCCTTCACCGGATATCTTCAAAAAACAATCCAGTTCCAGATCTCGTTATAATATATACGTGTACAAAATTTCTAGTCAATATCTTAAACCGTTCCGGAGAAAACGTGCGGAAAAAAAATAAAGTTACAGACAGATTTTTCGTTCAATTTAAAATCTCGACGTTTCATGACATTCTATTTCAAATAAAAAAAAAGAATTAAAATTTTTTATGATTACTATACTTCCAATCCGTGGATATGGAAGTGATATTATAATTCACCCATGTTGGAAATTTGTAAAGGTATTTACTGTCATCGGCGTCGGCGTCGCGAACAAGTTATGACTTGTCTAGCGCGCTGTGCTCATGTTTAGTCTTCTGCCGAAACCGAAGTCATTTGAGCACAAAAAATAGTCCTTCTGCCGAAGCAGAAGTCATTTGAGCACAAAAAAGTCTATATAAGAAAACACTTTTTCTCAGCGAGCAAGTAGTGATCGATCCTTCAAGTAGTAATGTTCCAGCCTTCAGCAACTAATAGTCTTCTGCCGAAACAGAAGTCAGTTGAGCACAGAAGCCAACGCCAATGCTGACGAGGTCATCCCTTCCTCTTGTGTTGTAACCAGACAGTGTGTTTTATTTGAGTTTTATTGTGTTGAGTGTCAAGTGGCAATGCATACCCGGAGTGGCAAGGCAGTAGGCACTGGGGTCGAGAGCGACGTCTCCACGTCGGCCCCCCCTCACTGCACGACGCCCCTCACAGCATCTGACCACGAAGTGCTCCGCCAACACGACGCCCTGGACAAGGGGTACGGGGGTCACGCCGACGTCTCCACGACGGTGGCCCCACACTGCACAGCAAGCAACACAGCAACCCGGCTCGGCGAGGTAAGCATGTCCTCTGATTTTTCCACAGGCACAAGTGCTACGCATGGCGTCGCGACGACGGCGCCCCACTACTGTGCGTCGCCGGGCTCAGCGCCTAGGCACAGCGAGGCAGGACTCG
Source organism: Stenurella melanura (assembly GCA_963583905.1). Classification (NCBI taxonomy): domain Eukaryota; kingdom Metazoa; phylum Arthropoda; class Insecta; order Coleoptera; family Cerambycidae; genus Stenurella; species Stenurella melanura. The sequence continues at coordinate 118,011,217 of OY757317.1, read as the reverse complement.
CCACCAACATAGGACACGACACTGGGGTCACGCATGACGTCATCACGACGATGCCCCCTCGCTGCATGGCACGCAGCGCAGCCACCTGGCACGAAGCCCAGGCAACAAATATGGAATGGAGTAGCAACGATTCTCATGCGATGCCCCCCTACTGCATGGAGCGCAACGCAGCATCGTGGCATGGAAACTCGGCGATGGAACAGAGATTGGGTGGTGATGATGATATGGTGATGCCCCCTCGCTGTATGGTGGACCCAACAGCATCCCGGGCCAACGACGATTCCTCGACGCTGGGAGATCGCCGCTTCGCTGGATTCGCTTCCACACATGGGGAAGCCTCCCACTCTGGCTCAGGGCTGCCCAGCGATCAGTACACCATTGCTGCCACACCCGACTGGCCCCAACTCTTCAGCGACGCCTCGCTGACACCGCGCCGCCAGCTGGCCACCCCTCACTGCATGGTACCACCAACAGCAACCAGCCCAAGTCCAAGCACGCCGCCCAACGCACAGTACTTCGTCACGCCTACCTCGTCGGCCGGCGCCTACCACGTCACCCCGCCGTACCAGACGGCAAGACCTGGTGCTACGCCCCAAAGACAAATAGTGCTCCAAAACCAAACGACTGGAACGATCCAGTCCCCTCTGCCGCCATAACGGACCAACCCCAACCGAGCTTGGGACTACCCAGCTATGAACAATTAGCGCAACTCCTGGCTCTGACCACTTCAAACCTAGCCTCCATTACCCGGCAGCAAGAAAATTGCCGGCCACCCATTACTGCACGTAACGAATCACAGCCGTACGCCACAGAAAAGGCTAACTTACGTGGACATTACCCAGCCTTCCATATTTGGCACCTATTATTTAATACTGAATTTTTGTTATCGATGACCACTCTGTATATTTTTTTGACAAAAGGCATCAATCAGGTTATTTTTGTAATAACACCATCCGATTGTTATTCTCATATGTGGTTTCGTAATCATTCTTTAGGTCGCCCGATGCGTTAGGTCGAAAGGTGTTAGGTAGCGAAATTTCGTTCGGTTAGGTCGCGAAAATCGCGAAATTACGTGAGGTTAGGTCGCAAAATTGGCGAAATTTCGTTGCGTTAGGTCGCGAAATTACATGACGTTAGATCGCAAAACGCGAAATTTCCTTGGGTTAGATAGCAAAATTGCGAAATTTCAACCAAGCTAACCCAACGAAAGAAAATCGAACAAATCTTGAAAACGGTTCATTTCATAAAAAAATGACAAATAGAAAAAGTTTCCATATTATATTTCCTACAAAATTCCTACGTTTCAGAGATATGATGTGCCAGAAGTTTGACGGAAGGTGATTTTTCAATTATTGCACCTAACGAAAATACTTTAAGAACAAAATACCAAACGACGTATGAGAAAATAGTAGTCTGAATGTAGTTATCACTATTATTACAAATAAAACCTTGTAACGTTTGCTTCAAGAAATATACAGTGTTCATTCAACAACAAAAGTTCAAAATTAAATAAAAAAACTCGCCCTACGAAGATCCTTTCCCATCGAAACCAAAATTCGACGAAACGTAAGGTTAGGTAGCAGAAACTTGCGAAATTACGTGAGGTTAGGTCGCAGAATCGCGAAATTTCGTTGGGTTAGATCGATAAATTGGCGAAATTCCGTTGTGTTAGGTCACGAAATTACATAAGGTTAGATAGCAAAACCGCGAAATTTCCTTGGGTTAGATCGCTAAAATGGCGAAATTTCGTTGGGTTAGGTCGCGAAATTACATGATGTTAGATCACAAAAATCGCGAAATTTCAACTAAGCTAACCCAACGAAAGAAAATCGCAAATACCTCGAAAACGGTTCATTTCATAAAAAAATTACAAATAGAAAAAAGTTTCCATATTAAATTTCCTACACAATCCCTACGTTTTCGAGATTTGATGTCTGAAGGTTGACGGAAAGTGATTTTTCAATTATTGCACCTGACGAAAATACTTTAAGAACAAAATTATGTTTAATAAACATCAAGAAGTCGGTAACGGATCATCTAAAAGACGCGAAGAAAGTTCGTTCCATAGAGAAATGTACGGAAAATCGAATAACATTGAGCGCAACTTCCTATATCGCACCGTTTAATTTGAGAAAAATAATTTAAAACTCAACCCACGATGAAACACCTGTACCTTAACTAAACTACGTAGAAATGTAAAATGATAAAATAAATCAAAGACAATTAAAAACCCACCCGATGATGACCACTTTCACACCAAAACTGAAATCCCACGAAATACACCTACACAGGAGAATCGAGTATTTATTTTTCGCTATTTACCTCTACTTAACCCCCCCACACTCCATCAACGCAATCAACTTAAAATATAATATACTTCCAGATGTCGCTATAATACATACGGGTACCCAATTTCAAGTGAATATCTCAATTTTATTTTATAACCTACTTTAATATTGAAGGGGGGGGGGGGGGGGGTGATGAAAAATATAAAAAATTTTGAGGCGTGGCTTGTAGTACATACATCAAATTTCAAGTTTCTGAACTCTTACCAGCTTGCTATACATATTTCCCCCTAACCCTTCACCGGATATCTTCAAAAAACAATCCAGTTCCAGATCTCGTTATAATATATACGTCTACAAAATTTCTAGTCAATATCTTAAACCGTTCCGGAGAAAACATGCGGAAAAAAAATAAACTTACAGACAGATTTTTCGTTCAAATTTAAAATCTCGACGTTTCATGACATTATATTTCAAGTAAAAAAAAAAGAATGAAAATTTTTTATGATTACTATACTTCCAATCCGCTACGTGGATATGGAAGTGATATTATAATTCACCCATGTTGGAAATTTGTAAAGGTATTTACCCAGCCTTCCATATTTGGCACCTATTATTTAATACTGAATTTTTGTTATCGATGACCACTCTGTATATTTTTTTGACAAAAGGCATCAATCAGGTTATTTTTGTAATAACACCATCCGATTGTTATTCTCATATGTGGTTTCGTAATCATTCTTTAGGTCGCCCGATGCGTTAGGTCGAAAGGTGTTAGGTAGCTATATTTCGTTCGGTTAGGTCGCGAAAATCGCGAAATTACGTGAGGTTAGGTCTCAAAATCGCGAAATTTCGTTGGGTTAGATCGCAAAATTGGCGAAATTTCGTTGCGTTAGGTCGCGAAATTACATGACGTTAGATCGCAAAACCGCGAAATTTCCTTGGGTTAGATAGCAAAATTGCGAAATTTCAACCAAGCTAACCCAACGAAAGAAAATCGAACAAATCTTGAAAACGGTTCATTTCATAAAAAAATGACAAATAGAAAAAAGTTTCCATATTATATTTCCTACAAAATCCCTACGTTTCAGAGATATGATGTGCCAGAAGTTTGACGGAAGGTGATTTTTCAATTATTGCACCTAACGAAAATACTTTAAGAACAAAATACCAAACGACGTATGAGAAAATAGTAGTCTGAATGTAGTTATCACTATTATTACAAATAAAACCTTGTAACGTTTGCTTCAAGAAATATACAGTGTTCATTCAACAACAAAAGTTCAAAATTAAATAAAAAAACTCGCCCTATGAAGATCCTTTCCCATCGAAACCAAAATTCGACGAAACGTAAGGTTAGGTAGCAGAAAATTGCGAAATTACGTGAGGTTAGGTCGAAGAATCGCGAAATTTCGTTGGGTTAGATCGCTAAATTGGCGAAATTTCGTTGTGTTAGGTCACGAAATTACATAAGGTTAGATAGCAACACCGCGAAATTTCCTTGGGTTAGATCGCAAAATGGCGAAATTTCGTTCTGTTAGGTCGCAAAACTCGCGAAATTTCGTTGGGTTAGGTCGCGAAATTACATGATGTTAGATCGCAAAAATCGCGAAATTTCAACTAAGCTAACCCAACGAAAGAAAATCGAAAATATCTCGAAAACGGTTCATTTCATAAAAAAATGACAAATAGAAAAAAGTTTCCATATTAAATTTCCTACAAAATCCCTACGTTTCAGAGATATGATGTGCCAGAAGTTTGACGGAAGGTGATTTTTCAATTATTGCACCTAACGAAAATACTTTAAGAACAAAATACCAAACTACGTATGAGAAAATAGTAGTCTGAATGTAGTTATCACCATTATTACAAATAAAACCTTGTAACTTTTGCTTCAAGAAATATACAGAGTGGTCATTCAACAACAAAAATTCAATATTAAATTTAAAAACTCACCCTATGAAGATCCTTTCCCATCGAAACCAAAATTCGACGAAACGTAAGGTTAGGTAGCAGAAAATTGCGAAATTACGTGAGGTTAGGTCGCAGAATCGCGAAATTTCGTTGGGTTAGATCGCAAAATTGGCGAAGTTTCGTTGTGTTAGATCGCGAAATTACATGAGGTAAGATCGCAAAACCGCTAAATTTCCTTGGGTTAGATCGCTAAATGGCAAAATTTCGTCCTGTTAGGTCACAAAACTCGCGAAATTTCGTTGGATTAGGTCACGAAATTACGACATTAGATCGCAAAAATTGCGAAATTTCAACCAAGCTAACCCAACGAAAGAAAATCGAACAAATCTTGAAAACGGTTCATTTCATAAGAAAATGACAAATAGAAAAAGTTTCCATATTATATTTCCTACAAAATCCCTACGTTTCAGAGATATGATGTGCCAGAAGTTTGACGGAAGGTGATTTTTCAATTATTGCACCTAACGAAAATACTTTAAGAACAAAATACCAAACGACGTATGAGAAAATAGTAGTCTGAATGTAGTTATCACTATTATTACAAATAAAACCTTGTACTTTTGCTTCAAGAAATATACAGTGTTCATTCAACAACAAAAGTTCAAAATTAAATAAAAAAACTCGCCCTATGAAGATCCTTTCCCATCGAAACCGAAATTCGACGAAACGTAAGGTTAGGTAGCAGAAAATTGCGAAATTACGTGAGGTTAGGTCGCAGAATCGCGAAATTTCGTTGGGTTAGATCGCTAAATTGGCGAAATTTCGTTGTTAGGTCACGAAATTACATAAGGTTAGATAGCAAAACCGCGAAATTTCCTTGGGTTAGATCGCAAAATGGCGAAATTTCGTTCTGTTAGGTCGCAAAACTCGCGAAATTTCGTTGGGTTAGGTCGCGAAATTACATGATGTTAGATCACAAAAATCGCGAAATTTCAACTAAGCTAACCTAACGAAAGAAAATCGCAAATACCTCGAAAACGGTTCATTTCATAAAAAAAATTACAAATAGAAAAAAGTTTCCATATTAAATTTCCTACACAATCCCTACGTTTTCGAGATTTGATGTCTGAAGTTTGACGGAAAGTGATTTTTCAATTATTGCACCTGACGAAAATACTTTAAGAACAAAATTATGTTTAATAAACATCAAGAAGTCGGTAACGGATCATCTAAAAGACGCGAAGAAAGTTCGTTCCATAGAGAAATGTACGGAAAATCAAATAGCATTGAGCGCAACTTCCTATATCGCACCGTTTAATTTGAGAAAAATAATTTAAAACTCAACCCACGATGAAACACCTGTACCTTAACTAAACTACGTAGAAATGTAAAATGATAAAATAAATCAAAGACAATTAAAAACCCACCCGATGATGACCACTTTCACACCAAAACTGAAATCCCACGAAATACACCTACACAGGAGAATCGAGTATTTATTTTTCGCTATTTACCTCTACTTACCCCCCCCCCCCACACTCCATCAACGCAATCAACTTAAAATATAATATACTTCCAGATGTCGCTATAATACATACGGGTACCCAATTTCAAGTGAATATCTCAATTTTATTTTATAACCTACTTTAATATTGAGGGGGGGGGGTGGGGTGATGAAAAATTTTGAGGCGTGGCTTGTAGTACATACATCAAATTTCAAGTTTCTGCATTCTTTTCAGCTTGCTATACATATTTCCCCCTATTTACCCCCAACCCTTCACCGGATATCTTCAAAAAACAATCCAGTTCCAGATCTCGTTATAATATATACGCACAAAATTTCTAGTCAATATCTTAAACCGTTCCGGAGAAAACGTGCGGAAAAAAAATAAAGTTACAGACAAATTTTTCGTTCAAATTTAAAATCTCGACGTTTCATGACATTCTATTTCAAGTAAAAAAAAAAAGAATTAAAATTTTTTATGATTACTATACTTCCAATCCGCTACGTGGATATGGAAGTGATATTATAATTCACCCATGTTGGAAATTTGTAAAGGTATTTACCCAGCCTTACATATTTGGCACCTATTATTTAATACTGAATTTTTGTTATCGAATGACCACTCTGTATATTTTTTTGACAAAAGGCATCAATCAGGTTATTTTTGTAATAACACCATCCGATTGTTATTCTCATATGTGGTTTCGTAATCATTCTTTAGGTCGCCCGATGCGTTAGGTCACAAGGTGTTAGGTAGCGAAATTTAGTTGGGTTAGGTCGCGAAAATCGCGAAATTACCTGAGGTTAGGTCGCAAAATCGCGAAATTTCGTTGGGTTAGATCGCAAAATTGGCGAAATTTCGTTGTGTTAGGTCGCGAAATTACATGACGTTAGATCGCAAAACCGCGAAATTTCCTTGGGTTAGATCGCAAAATGGCGAAATTTCGTTCTGTTAGGTCGCAAAACTCGCGAAATTTCGTTGGGTTAGGTCGCGAAATTACGTGAGGTTAGGTCGCAGAATCGCGAAATTTCGTTGGGTTAGATCGCAAAATTGGCGAAATTTCGTTGTGTTAGGTCGCGAAATTACATGAGGTTAGATCGCAAAACCGCGAAATTTCCTTGGGTTAGATCGCAAAATCGCGAAATTTCGTTAGGTTAGATCGCTAAATTGGCGAAATTTCGTTGTGTTAGGTCGCGAAATTACGTGAGGTTAGATCGCAAAATCGCGAAATTTCCTTGGGTTAGATCGCAAAATCGCGAAATTTCAACAAAGCTAACCCAACGAAAGAAAATCGAAAATTTCTCGAAAACGGTTAATTTCATAAAAAAATGACAAATAGAAAAAAGTTTCCATATTAAATTTCCTACACAATCCCTACGTTTTCGATATATGATGTCTGAAGTTTGACGGAAGGTGATTTTTCAATTATTGCACCTGACGAAAATACTTTAAGAACAAAATTATGTTTAATACACATCAAGAAGTCTTTAACGGATCATCTAAAAGACGCGAAGAAAGTTCGTTCCATAGAGAAATGTACAGAAAATCGAATAGCATTGAGAGCAACTTCCTATATCGCACCGTTTCAGAGATAATTTGAGAAAAATAATTTAAAACTCAACCCACGATGAAACCTGTACCATAACTAAACTACGTAGAAATGTAAAATGATAAAATAAATCAATGACAATTAAAAACCCTCCCGATGATGACCACTTTCACACCAAAACTGAAATCCCACGAAATACACCTACACAGGAGAATCGAGTATTTATTTTTCGCTATTTACCTCTAGTTACCCCCCCACACACACACTCCACCAACGCAATCAACTCAAAATATAATATAGTTCCAGATGTCGCTATAATACATACGGGTACCAAATTTCAAGTGAATATCTCAATTTTATTTTATCAACCACTTTAATATTGAAGTGGGGGTTGGGATGAAAAATATAAAAACATTTGAGGCGTGGCTTGTAGTACATACATCAAATTTCAAGTTTCTGCACTCTTACCAGCTTGCTATACATATTTCCCCCTATTTACCCCCAACCCTTCACCGGATATCTTCAAAAAACAATCCAGTTCCATATCTCGTTATAATATACGTGTACAAAATTTCTAGTCAATATCTTAAACCGTTCCGGAGAAAACGTGCGGACAAAAAATAAAGTTACAGACAGATTTTTCGTTTAATTTTAAAATCTCGACATTTCATGACATTCTATTTCAAGAAAAAAAAAAAAAAATTATGATTACTATATTTCCAATCCGCTACGTGGATATGGAAGTGATATTATAATTCACCCATATTGGAAATTTGTAAAGGTATTTACCCAGCCTTCCATATTTGGCACCTATTATTTAATACTGAATTTTTGTTATGGAATGACCACTCTGTATATTTTTTTGACAAAAGGCAACAGGTTATCTTTGTAATAACACCTTCCGATTGTTATTCTCATAATATGTGGTTTCGTAATAATTCTTTAGGTCGCCCGGTGCGTTAGGTCGCAAGGTGTTAGGTAGCGAGATTTCGTTGGGTTAGGTCAGGAAAATTGCGAAATTACGTGAGGTTAGGTCGCAAACTCGCGAAATTTCGTTGGGTTAGATCGCTAAATTGGCGAAATTTCGTTGTGTTAGGTTGCGAAATTACTTGAGGTTAGATCGCAAAACCGCGAAATTTCCTTGGGTTAGATCGCAAAATCGCGAAATTTCAACCAAGCTAAACCAACGAAAGAAAATCGAAAATATCTCGAAAACAGTTCATTTAATAAAAAAATGACAAATAGAAAAAAGTTTCCATATTAAATTTCCTACACAATCCCTACGTTCTCGAGATATGATGTCTGAAGTTTGACGGAAGGTGATTTTTCAATTATTGCACCTGACGAAAATACTTTAAGAAGACAGATTTTTCGTTCAATTTTACAATCTCGACGTTACACGACATTCTATTTCAAGAAAAAAAAAAAATTAAAATTTTTTATGATTACTATACTTCCAATCCGCTACGTGGATATGGAAGTGATATTATAATTCACCCATATTGGAAATTTGTAAAGGTATTTACCCAGCCTTCCATATTTGGCACCTATTATTTAATACTGAATTTTTGTTATCGAATGACCACTCTGTATATTTTTTTGACAAAAGGCATCAGGTTATCTTTGTAATAACACCTTCCGATTGTTATTCTCATAATATGTGCTTTCGTAATAATTCTTTAGGTCGCCCGATGCGTTAGGTCGCAAGGTGTTAGGTAGCGAAATTTCGTTGGGTTAGGTCGCGAGAATCGCGAAATTACTTGATGTTAGATCGCAAAACCGCGAAATTTCCTTGGGTTAGATAGCAAAATCGCGAAATTTCAACTAAGCTAACCCAACGAAAGAAAATCGAAAATATCTCGAAAACGGTTCATTTCATAAAAAAACGACAAATAGAAAAAAGTTTCCATTTTAAATTTCCTACACAATCCCTACGTTTTCGAGATATGATGCCTGAAGTTTGACGGAAGGTGATTTTTTAATTATTGCACCTGACGAAAATACTTTAAGAACAAAATTATGTTTAATAAACATCAAGAAGTCGGTGACGGATCATCTAAAAGACGCGAAGAAAGTTCGTGCCATAGAGAAATGTATGGAAAATCGAATAGCATTGGCGCAACTTCCTATATCGCACCGTTTCAGAGATAATTTGAGAAAAATAATTTAAAACTCAACCCACGATGAAACCTGTACCATAACTAAACTACGTAGAAATGTAAAATGATAAAATAAATCAATGACAATTAAAAACATCAAGAAGTCGGTAACGGATCATCTAAAAGACGCGAAGAAAGTTCGTTCCATAGAGAAATGTACGGAAAATCGAATAGCATTGAGCGCAACTTCCTATATCGCACCGTTTAATTTGAGAAAAATAATTTAAAACTCAACCCACGATGAAACACCTGTACCTTAACTAAACTACGTAGAAATGTAAAATGATAAAATAAATCAAAGACAATTAAAAACCCACCCGATGATGACCACTTTCACACCAAAACTGAAATCCCACGAAATACACCTACACAGGAGAATCGAGTATTTATTTTTCGCTATTTACCTCTACTTACCCCCCCCCCCCCCCACACTCCATCAACGCAATCAACTTAAAATATAATATACTTCCAGATGTCGCTATAATACATACGGGTACCCAATTTCAAGTGAATATCTCAATTTTATTTTATAACCTACTTTAATATTGAGGGGGGGGGGGTTGATGAAAAATATAAAAAATTTTGAGGCGTGGCTTGTAGTACATACATCAAATTTCAAGTTTCTGCACTCTTACCAGCTTGCTATACATATTTCCCCCTAACCCTTCACCGGATATCTTCAAAAAACAATCCAGTTCCAGATCTCGTTATAATATTTACGTACAAAATTTCTAGTCAATATCTTAAACCGCTCCGGAGAAAACGTGCGGAAAAAAAATAAAGTTACAGACAAATTTTTCGTTCAAATTTAAAATCTCGACGTTTCATGACATTCTATTTCAAGTAAAAAAAAAAAGAATTAAAATTTTTTATGATTACTATACTTCCAATCCGCTACGTGGATATGGAAGTGATATTATAATTCACCCATGTTGGAAATTTGTAAAGGTATTTACCCAGCCTTACATATTTGGCACCTATTATTTAATACTGAATTTTTGTTATCGAATGACCACTCTATATTTTTTTGACAAAAGGCATCAATCAGGTTATTTTTGTAATAACACCATCCGATTGTTATTCTCATATGTGGTTTCGTAATCATTCTTTAGGTCGCCCGATGCGTTAGGTCGCAAGGTGTTAGGTAGCGAAATTTCGTTGGGTTAGGTCGCGAAAATCGCGAAATTACGTGAGGTTAGGTCGCAAAATCGCGAAATTTCGTTGGGTTAGATCGCAAAATTGGCGAAATTTCGTTGTGTTAGGTCGCGAAATTACATGACGTTAGATCGCAAAACCGCGAAATTTCCTTGGGTTAGATAGCAAAATCGCGAAATTTCAACTAAGCTAACCCAACGAAAGAAAATCGAAAATATCTCGAAAACGGTTCTTTTCATAAAAAAATGACAAATAGAAAAAAGTTTCCATATTAAATTTCCTACAAAATCCCTACGTTTCAGAGATATGATGTGCCAGAAGTTTGACGGAAGGTGATTTTTCAATTATTGCACCTAACGAAAATACTTTAAGAACAAAATACCAAACTACGTATGAGAAAATAGTAGTCTGAATGTAGTTATCACCATTATTACAAATAAAACCTTGTAACTTTTGCTTCAAGAAATATACAGAGTGGTCATTCAACAACAAAAGTTCAAAATTAAATAAAAAAACTCGCCCTATGAAGATCCTTTCCCATCGAAACCAAAATTCGACGAAACGTAAGGTTAGGTAGCAGAAAATTGCGAAATTACGTGAGGTTAGGTCGCAGAATCGAGAAATTTCGTTGGGTTAGATCGCTAAATTGGCGAAATTTCGTTGTGTTAGGTCACGAACTTACATAAGGTTAGATAGCAAAACCGCGAAATTTCCTTGGGTTAGATCGCAAAATGGCGAAATTTCGTTCTGTTAGGTCGCAAAACTCGCGAAATTTAGTTGGGTTAGGTCGCGAAATTACATGATGTTAGATCACAAAAATCGCGAAATTTCAACTAAGCTAACCCAACGAAAGAAAATCGCAAATATCTCGAAAGCGGTTCATTTCATAAAAAAATTACAAATAGAAAAAAGTTTCCATATTAAATTTCCTACATAATCCCTACGTTTTCGAGATATGATGTCTGAAGTTTGACGGAAGGTGATTTTTTAATTATTGCACCTGACGAAAATACTTTAAGAACAAAATTATGTTTAATAAACATCAAGAAGTCGGTGACGGATCATCCAAAAGACGCGAAGAAAGTTCGTTCCATAGAGAAATGAATGGAAAATCGAATAGCATTGGCGCAACTTCCTATATCGCACCGTTTCAGAGACAATTTGAGAAAAATAATTTAAAACTCAACCCACGATGAAACCTGTACCATAACTAAACTACGTAGAAATGTAAAATGATAAAATAAATCAATGACAATTAAAAACATCAAGAAGTCGGTAACGGATCATCTAAAAGACGCGAAGAAAGTTCGTTCCATAGAGAAATGTACGGAAAATCGAATAGCATTGAGCGCAACTTCCTATATCGCACCGTTTAATTTGAGAAAAATAATTTAACACTCAACCCACGATGAAACACCTGTACCTTAACTAAACTACGTAGAAATGTAAAATGATAAAATAAATCAAAGACAATTAAAAACCCACCCGATGATGACCACTTTCACACCAAAACTGAAATCCCACGAAATACACCTACACAGGAGAATCGAGTATTTATTTTTAGCTATTTACCTCTACTCCCCCCCCCCACACTCCACCAACGCAATCAACTCAAAATATAATATACTTCCAGATGTCGCTATAATACATACGGGTACCCAATTTCAAGTGAATATCTCAATTTTATTTTATAACCTACTTTAATATTGAAGGGGGGGGCGGTGGGTGATGAAAAATATAAAAAATTTTGAGGCGTGACTTGTAGTACATACATCAAATTTCAAGTTTCTGCATTCTTATCAGCTTGCTATACATATTTCCCCCTATTTACCCCCAACCCTTCACCGGATATCTTCAAAAAACAATCCAGTTCCAGATCTCGTTATAATATATACGTGTACAAAATTTCTAGTCAATATCTTAAACCGTTCCGGAGAAAACGTGCGGAAAAAAAATAAAGTTACAGACAAATTTTTCGTTCAAATTTAAAATCTCGACGTTTCATGACATTCTATTTCAAGTAAAAAAAAAAGAATTAAATTTTTTTATGATTACTATACTTCCAATCCGCTACGTGGATATGGAAGTGATATTATAATTCACCCATGTTGGAAATTTGCAAAGGTATTTACCCAGCCTTCCATATTTGGCACCTATTATTTAATACTGAATTTTTGTTATCGAATGACCACTCTGTATATTTTTTTGACAAAAGGCATCAATCAGGTTATTTTTGTAATAACACCATCCGATTGTTATTCTCATATGTGGTTTCGTAATCATTCTTTAGGTCGCCCGATGCGTTAGGTCACAAGGTGTTAGGTAGCGAAATTTAGTTGGGTTAGGTCGCGAAAATCGCGAAATTACGTGAGGTTAGGTCGCAAAATCGCGAAATTTCGTTGGGTTAGATCGCAAAATTGGCGAAATTTCGTTGTGTTAGGTCGCGAAATTACATGACGTTAGATCGCAAAACCGCGAAATTTCCTTGGGTTAGATAGCAAAATCGCGAAATTTCAACTAAGCTAACCCAACGAAAGAAAATCGAAAATATCTCGAAAACGGTTCTTTTCATAAAAAAATGACAAATAGAAAAAAGTTTCCATATTAAATTTCCTACAAAATCCCTACGTTTCAGAGATATGATGTGCCAGAAGTTGACGGAAGGTGATTTTTCAATTATTGCACCTAACGAAAATACTTTAAGAACAAAATACCAAACTACGTATGAGAAAATAGTAGTCTGAATGTATCACCATTATTACAAATAAAACCTTGTAACTTTTGCTTCAAGAAATATACAGAGTGGTCATTCAACAACAAAAATTCAATATTAAATTTAAAAAACTCACCCTATGAAGATCCCTTTCCCATCGAAACCAAAATTCAACGAAACGTAAGGTTAGGTAGCAAAAAATTGCAAAATTACGTGAGGTTAGGTCGCAGAATCGCGAAATTTCGTTGGGTTAGATCGCAAAATTGGCGAAATTTCGTTGTTACGGTTCATTTCATAAAAAAATGACAAATAGAAAAAAGTTTCCATATTAAATTTCCTACACAATCCCTACGTTTTCGAGATATGATGTCTGAAGTTTGACGGAAGGTGATTTTTCAATTATTGCACCTGACGAAAATACTTTAAGAACAAAATTATGTTTAATAAACATCAAGAAGTTGGTGACGGATCATCTAAAAGACGCGAAGAAAGTTCGTTTCCATAGAGAAATGTACGGAAAATCGAATAGCATTGAGCGCAACTTCCTATATCGCACCGTTTCAGAGATAATTTGAGAAAAATAATTTAAAACTCAACCCACGATGAAACCTGTACCATAACTAAACTACGTAGAAATGCAAAATGATAAAATAAATCAATGACAATTAAAAACCCACCCGATTATGACCACTTTCACACCGAAACTGAAATCTCACGAAATACACCTACACAGGAGAATCGAGTAATCCTCACTTAATCATAAATGTTAAAATGTTTACATGTTTGATCGCCCACCCCCGCTTTAACCTACGAGATCGCGCTGGTAGACAGGACGGATTGGGCTCGGCTACATTAAAGGATCCTTTTCCGATAGGAATCAAATTGTATAGCTGATGCTACGCACGGTTTGCTGTTTTTATGTAGCCACCTCTCCGTCTATAAATATAAATACAAAAATATTCAAATGTGTGTAGTGTCAGAGCATTCAAATACTCGAGTGAAGCTTAGCACCATATACTTAATCCAACAAATTCATCAATCTAGTAACAGCGCTTTACAATAAAAATTCTTGTTATATTAAGTGCAGCCTTGTTTAGCCAGTATTTAGACAAACTGATAGTCATATGCATATTTGTCGAGATCAGGGATGCATTATCCACTTTGTTTGAGGGGCATTAAATACACAGAACTTGCCTCCTATCCTTACTTATACAGGGGTCTCACTATAGAAAATAATTAATTACGAAACGACGCATGAGAATAGTAGTCGGAATGTAGTTATCACTATTATTACAAGGAAAACATGATAACTTTTGCTACAAGAAATATACAGAGTGGTCATTCAACAACAAAAATTCAATATTAAATAAAAAAATCGGTAAAGGTATTTACACAGAACTTCCCTCGTTCATGGCAGTCTCTCTAAAAAAATAATAATTACGAAATGACATTGAGAATAATAATCGGAGTAGAGTTATTGCTATTATTACAAAGAAAACTTGACAAGTTTTGGTCAAAAAAATATACAGATTGCTCATCCAACAGCAAAAGTTCAATACTAAATAGCAGGTGCCACATATGGCAGGCTTGCGCAAATACCTTTACAAATGTCCACCATGACTGAATTATTTCTTGGGATGACCACCCTGTACATTTTCAATAAAAGTATAATAGGTGCATATGCCAGATGTTATTGCCATCTGTCACATTTTCAATCCAACATTTACGTAATGGAGTGGAAGTATAGTGGTGGTTAAAAAATTTCATTTTTTAAAAATTTTTCAAAAGATGGTAAAATAATTTTCAAATTTTTTTCTTCTGAAATAGGTTTAAAATGTCAAAGGTAGAAATTTTAAATTAGAGCAAAAAGGAAAGTTTCCTTCTGTTCTATAGTAGTGCTAAAAAAAGTTTAAAAATTAAAAATGACGTATTTTTAAAATAGGTTTAGAATGCTATGAAACGTGAAAATTTTAAATTTGAGCAAATAAAAAAAAATTCGATCTATTTTAGTGATAAAAACTTTTTGAAAAATGTTGGTGAAAAAAATTTTCAAAATTTTTTTTCTGAAATACCTAGGTTTAGAATGTCATTTAAATTTGAGCATTCTGGTGTTAAATTTTTTTCCAAACTGGTAACAAAATGTTGCAAATTTTTTTTTCCGAAATTGGTTTGGAATATCATGAAACGTGGAAATTTTAAATTTGATCAAAAAAATTTTTTTCGTCTGTTCTATAGTAGTGATACATAAATGGATTAAAAATGTTTTCAAATTTTTTAAAAAATTCTTCAAAAACATTTTTAAATTTGTTTGAATAGTTTTAGAATGTCATGGAAACGAGGATAGTTAAAATCTGAACAAAGAAAGAAAAATTCTATCTTAGTGATAAAATTTCAAAAAACTTTTTTTTTAATCAGGCTTAGAATGCCATGAAACGTGAAAATGTTAAATTTGAAGAAAGAAAAAAAAAATTCATTTTAGTAGTAAAAATTTTTTCAAAAATATTGGTGAAAAAAATTTTCAAATTTTTTTTTCCTGAAATAGGTTAAGCGTGTCATGAAACGTAAAGATTTTAAATTTGAGCAAAAACAAATTTTTTTCATCTTGGTAAAAATTTTTTGAAAAATGTTTGAAAAAAATTTTCAAATTTTTTTTTTCCTGAAATAGGTTTAGCGCGTCATGAAACGTGGAAATTTTAAATTTGAGCAAAAAAAAATTTTTTTCATCTTGGTAAAAATTTTTTCAAAAATGTTTGAAAAAAATTTTCAAAATTTTTTTTTTCCTGAAACAGGTTTAGCGCGTCATGAAACGTGGAAATTTTAAATTTGAGCAAAAAAAAATTTTTTTCACTATTTATTCCGTTTAGACGGTCCACCCTGTATATTTTTCAGTGAAAATTCTACCAGTTCTTCGCTGAAAGTAGGGTTAACTACCTACCAAATTTGACTGCTCTCCGTCAAGTAGTTTTTTAGTAAATGCACCAACAGACAGACAGACAGACAGACAGACCGACAGACAGACAGACTGACGGAATTGAAAAACCTATATTTTCGGAATCTACGTGTTCTGAAACGTCAGAATCCGAAAAAATCTCGGAGGGTGATTTTTTCTCGAATACAATACTTCCCTTCGGTATGCGAGGGAAGTAAAACTCTCCCTATGAAGATCCCTTTCCCATCGAAACCAAAATTCGACGAAACGGGTTAGGTTGCAAAAAATTGCGAAATTACGTGAGGTTAGGTCGCAAAATCGCGAAATTTCGTTGGGTTAGGTCGCGAAATTACATGACGTTAGATCGCAAAACAGCGAAATTTCCTTGGGTTAGATCGCAAAAATCGCGAAATTTCAACCAAGCTAACCCAACGAAAGAAAATCGAACAAATCTTGAAACCGGTTCATTTCATAAAAAAATGACAAATAGAAAAAAGTTTCCATATTAAATTTCCTACCAAATCCCTACGTTTCAGAGATATGATGTGCCAGAAGTTTGACGGAAGGTGATTTTTTCAATTATTGCACCTAACGAAAATACTTTAAGAACAAAATACCAAACGACGTATGTGAAAATAGTAGTCTGAATGTAGTTATCATTATTATTACAAATAAAACCTTGTAACTTTTGCTTCAAGAAATATACAGAGTGGTCATTCAACAACAAAAGTTCAATATTAAATTTTAAAAAACTCACCCTATGAAGATCCCTTTCCCATCGAAACCAAAATTCGACGAAACGTAAGGTTAGGTAGCAGAAAATTGCAAAATTACGTGAGATTACAGGGTTCAGACTTTGCGAAGTTGAAAAAATTCCCTGAATTTTCCAGGTTTTCCATAACCAAAAATATTAATTTTCATATATTTTTTAGTGAAGTAATTTTTTATTTGAGATAAAATAATTTCTTGAATTGGATTGAATCAGTGAAAATTCTATGGTTTTCCATATCAATACGCATAATTCCCTGATTTTTTTATATAATTCATAAAATTCCCTGATATTTCCAGGTATTTTTAAAGATTTTTAAATTCCCTGAGTTTTCCAGGTTCTCCATACGAGTCCGAACCCTGGGTTAGGTCGCAGAATCGCGAAATTTCGTTGGGTTAGATCGCTAAATTGGCGAAATTTCGTTCCGTTAGGTCGCAAAACTCGCGAAATTTCGTTGGGTTAGGTCGCGAAATTACATGATGTTAGATCACAAAAATCACGAAATTTCAACTAAGCTAACCCAACGAAAGAAAATCGAAAATATCTCGAAAACGGTTCATTTCATAAAAAAAAAAATTCCATATTAAATTTCCTACACAATCCCTACGTTTTCGAGATTTGATGTCTGAAGTTTGACGAAAGTGATTTTTTAATTATTGCACCTGACGAAAATACTTTAAGAACAAAATTATGTTTAATAAACATCAAGAAGTCGGTAACGGATCATCTAAAAGACGCGAAGAAAGTTCGTTCCATGGACAAA
Organism: Stenurella melanura; assembly: GCA_963583905.1. Taxonomy (NCBI): domain Eukaryota; kingdom Metazoa; phylum Arthropoda; class Insecta; order Coleoptera; family Cerambycidae; genus Stenurella; species Stenurella melanura. The sequence goes on along the minus strand of OY757317.1, from coordinate 117,993,476 downwards.
TGTACGAAAAATCGAATAGCATTGAGCGAAACTTCCTATATCGCACCGTTTCAGAGATAATTTGAGAAAAATAATTTAAAACTCTACCCACGATGAAACCTGTACCATAACTAAACTACGTAGAAATGTAAAATGATAAAATAAATCAATGACAATTAAAAACCCACCCGATGATGACCACTTTCACACCAAAACTGAAATCCCACGAAATACACCTACACAGGAGACTCGAATATTTATTTTTAGCTATTTACCTCTACTCCCCCCCCCCCCACACTCCACCAACGCAATCAACTCAAAATATAATATACTTCCAGATGTCGCCATAATACATACGGGTACCCAATTTCAAGTGAATATCTCAATTTTATTTTATAACTTACTTTAATATTGAAGGGGGGGGGGGGGGGGGGGTGATGAAAAATATAAAAAATTTTGAGGCGTGGCTTGTAGTACCATACATCAAATTTCAAGTTTCTGCACTCTTACCAGCTTGCTATACATATTTCCCCCTATTTACCCCTAACCCTTCACCGGATATCTTCAAAAAACAATCCAGTTCCAGATCTCGTTATAATATATACGTGTACAAAATTTCTAGTCAATATCTTAAACCGTTCCGGAGAAAACGTGCGGAAAAAAAATAAAGTTACAGACAGATTTTTCGTTCAAATTTAAAATCTCGACGTTTCATGACATTCTATTTCAAGTAAAAAAAAAGAATTAAAATTTTTTATGATTACTATACTTCCAATCCGTGGATATGGAAGTGATATTATAATTCACCCATGTTGGAAATTTGTAAAGGTATTTACCCAGCCTTCCATATTTGGCACCTATTATTTAATACTGAATTTTTGTTATCGATGACCACTCTGTATATTTTTTTGACAAAAGGCATCAATCAGGTTATTTTTGTAATAACACCATCCGATTGTTATTCTCATATGTGGTTTCGTAATCATTCTTTAGGTCGCCCGATGCGTTAGGTCGAAAGGTGTTAGGTAGCGAAATTTCGTTCGGTTAGGTCGCGAAAATCGCGAAATTACGTGAGGTTAGGTCGCAAAATTGGCGAAATTTCGTTGCGTTAGGTCGCGAAATTACATGACGTTAGATCGCAAAACGCGAAATTTCCTTGGGTTAGATAGCAAAATTGCGAAATTTCAACCAAGCTAACCCAACGAAAGAAAATCGAACAAATCTTGAAAACGGTTCATTTCATAAAAAAATGACAAATAGAAAAAGTTTCCATATTATATTTCCTACAAAATCCCTACGTTTCAGAGATATGATGTGCCAGAAGTTTGACGGAAGGTGATTTTTCAATTATTGCACCTAACGAAAATACTTTAAGAACAAAATACCAAACGACGTATGAGAAAATAGTAGTCTGAATGTAGTTATCACTATTATTACAAATAAAACCTTGTAACGTTTGCTTCAAGAAATATACAGTGTTCATTCAACAACAAAAGTTCAAAATTAAATAAAAAAACTCGCCCTATGAAGATCCTTTCCCATCGAAACCAAAATTCGACGAAACGTAAGGTTAGGTAGCAGAAAATTGCGAAATTACGTGAGGTTAGGTCGCAGAATCGCGAAATTTCGTTGGGTTAGATCGATAAATTGGCGAAATTTCGTTGTGTTAGGTCACGAAATTACATAAGGTTAGATAGCAAAACCGCGAAATTTCCTTGGGTTAGATCGCTAAAATGGCGAAATTTCGTTGGGTTAGGTCGCGAAATTACATGATGTTAGATCACAAAAATCGCGAAATTTCAACTAAGCTAACCCAACGAAAGAAAATCGCAAATACCTCGAAAACGGTTCATTTCATAAAAAAATTACAAATAGAAAAAAGTTTCCATATTAAATTTCCTACACAATCCCTACGTTTTCGAGATTTGATGTCTGAAGGTTGACGGAAAGTGATTTTTCAATTATTGCACCTGACGAAAATACTTTAAGAACAAAATTATGTTTAATAAACATCAAGAAGTCGGTAACGGATCATCTAAAAGACGCGAAGAAAGTTCGTTCCATAGAGAAATGTACGGAAAATCGAATAACATTGAGCGCAACTTCCTATATCGCACCGTTTAATTTGAGAAAAATAATTTAAAACTCAACCCACGATGAAACACCTGTACCTTAACTAAACTACGTAGAAATGTAAAATGATAAAATAAATCAAAGACAATTAAAAACCCACCCGATGATGACCACTTTCACACCAAAACTGAAATCCCACGAAATACACCTACACAGGAGAATCGAGTATTTATTTTTGCTATTTACCTCTACTTAACCCCCCCACACTCCATCAACGCAATCAACTTAAAATATAATATACTTCCAGATGTCGCTATAATACATACGGGTACCCAATTTCAAGTGAATATCTCAATTTTATTTTATAACCTACTTTAATATTGAAGGGGGGGGGAGGGTGGGGGGGTGATGAAAAATATAAAAAATTTTGAGGCGTGGCTTGTAGTACATACATCAAATTTCAAGTTTCTGCACTCTTACCAGCTTGCTATACATATTTCCCCCTAACCCTTCACCGGATATCTTCAAAAAACAATCCAGTTCCAGATCTCGTTATAATATATACGTGTACAAAATTTCTAGTCAATATCTTAAACCGTTCCGGAGAAAACATGCGGAAAAAAAATAAAGTTACAGACAGATTTTTCGTTCAAATTTAAAATCTCGACGTTTCATGACATTATATTTCAAGTAAAAAAAAAAGAATGAAAATTTTTTATGATTACTATACTTCCAATCCGCTACGTGGATATGGAAGTGATATTATAATTCACCCATGTTGGAAATTTGTAAAGGTATTTACCCAGCCTTCCATATTTGGCACCTATTATTTAATACTGAATTTTTGTTATCGATGACCACTCTGTATATTTTTTTGACAAAAGGCATCAATCAGGTTATTTTTGTAATAACACCATCCGATTGTTATTCTCATATGTGGTTTCGTAATCATTCTTTAGGTCGCCCGATGCGTTAGGTCGAAAGGTGTTAGGTAGCGAAATTTCGTTCGGTTAGGTCGCGAAAATCGCGAAATTACGTGAGGTAGGTCGCAAAATCGCGAAATTTCGTTGGGTTAGATCGCAAAATTGGCGAAATTTCGTTGCGTTAGGTCGCGAAATTACATGACGTTAGATCGCAAAACCGCGAAATTTCCTTGGGTTAGATAGCAAAATTGCGAAATTTCAACCAAGCTAACCCAACGAAAGAAAATCGAACAAATCTTGAAAACGGTTCATTTCATAAAAAAATGACAAATAGAAAAAAGTTTCCATATTATATTTCCTACAAAATCCCTACGTTTCAGAGATATAATGTGCCAGAAGTTTGACGGAAGGTGATTTTTCAATTATTGCACCTAACGAAAATACTTTAAGAACAAAATACCAAACGACGTATGAGAAAATAGTAGTCTGAATGTAGTTATCACTATTATTACAAATAAAACCTTGTAACGTTTGCTTCAAGAAATATACAGTGTTCATTCAACAACAAAAGTTCAAAATTAAATAAAAAAACTCGCCCTATGAAGATCCTTTCCCATCGAAACCAAAATTCGACGAAACGTAAGGTTAGGTAGCAGAAAATTGCGAAATTACGTGAGGTTAGGTCGAAGAATCGCGAAATTTCGTTGGGTTAGATCGCTAAATTGGCGAAATTTCGTTGTGTTAGGTCACGAAATTACATAAGGTTAGATAGCAACACCGCGAAATTTCCTTGGGTTAGATCGCAAAATGGCGAAATTTCGTTCTGTTAGGTCGCAAAACTCGCGAAATTTCGTTGGGTTAGGTCGCGAAATTACATGATGTTAGATCGCAAAAATCGCGAAATTTCAACTAAGCTAACCCAACGAAAGAAAATCGAAAATATCTCGAAAACGGTTCATTTCATAAAAAAATGACAAATAGAAAAAAGTTTCCATATTAAATTTCCTACAAAATCCCTACGTTTCAGAGATATGATGTGCCAGAAGTTTGACGGAAGGTGATTTTTCAATTATTGCACCTAACGAAAATACTTTAAGAACAAAATACCAAACTACGTATGAGAAAATAGTAGTCTGAATGTAGTTATCACCATTATTACAAATAAAACCTTGTAACTTTTGCTTCAAGAAATATACAGAGTGGTCATTCAACAACAAAAATTCAATATTAAATTTAAAAAACTCACCCTATGAAGATCCTTTCCCAACGAAACAAAAATTCGACGAAACGTAAGGTTAGGTAGCAGAAAATTGCGAAATTACGTGAGGTTAGGTCGCAGAATCGCGAAATTTCGTTGGGTTAGATCGCAAAATTGGCGAAGTTTCGTTGTGTTAGATCGCGAAATTACATGAGGTAAGATCGCAAAACCGCTAAATTTCCTTGGGTTAGATCGCAAAATGGCAAAATTTCGTCCTGTTAGGTCACAAAACTCGCGAAATTTCGTTGGATTAGGTCACGAAATTACGACATTAGATCGCAAAAATTGCGAAATTTCAACCAAGCTAACCCAACGAAAGAAAATCGAACAAATCTTGAAAACGGTTCATTTCATAAGAAAATGACAAATAGAAAAAGTTTCCATATTATATTTCCTACAAAATCCCTACGTTTCAGAGATATGATGTGCCAGAAGTTTGACGGAAGGTGATTTTTCAATTATTGCACCTAACGAAAATACTTTAAGAACAAAATACCAAACGACGTATGAGAAAATAGTAGTCTGAATGTAGTTATCACTATTATTACAAATAAAACCTTGTAACTTTTGCTTCAAGAAATATACAGTGTTCATTCAACAACAAAAGTTCAAAATTAAATAAAAAAACTCGCCCTATGAAGATCCTTTCCCATCGAAACCGAAATTCGACGAAACGTAAGGTTAGGTAGCAGAAAATTGCGAAATTACGTGAGGTTAGGTCGCAGAATCGCGAAATTTCGTTGGGTTAGATCGCTAAATTGGCGAAATTTCGTTGTGTTAGGTCACGAAATTACATAAGGTTAGATAGCAAAACCGCGAAATTTCCTTGGGTTAGATCGCAAAATGGCGAAATTTCGTTCTGTTAGGTCGCAAAACTCGCGAAATTTCGTTGGGTTAGGTCGCGAAATTACATGATGTTAGATCACAAAAATCGCGAAATTTCAACTAAGCTAACCTAACGAAAGAAAATCGCAAATACCTCGAAAACGGTTCATTTCATAAAAAAATTACAAATAGAAAAAAGTTTCCATATTAAATTTCCTACACAATCCCTACGTTTTCGAGATTTGATGTCTGAAGTTTGACGGAAAGTGATTTTTCAATTATTGCACCTGACGAAAATACTTTAAGAACAAAATTATGTTTAATAAACATCAAGAAGTCGGTAACGGATCATCTAAAAGACGCGAAGAAAGTTCGTTCCATAGAGAAATGTACGGAAAATCAAATAGCATTGAGCGCAACTTCCTATATCGCACCGTTTAATTTGAGAAAAATAATTTAAAACTCAACCCACGATGAAACACCTGTACCTTAACTAAACTACGTAGAAATGTAAAATGATAAAATAAATCAAAGACAATTAAAAACCCACCCGATGATGACCACTTTCACACCAAAACTGAAATCCCAAGAAATACACCTACACAGGAGAATCGAGTATTTATTTTTCGCTATTTACCTCTACTTACCCCCCCCCCCACTCCATCAACGCAATCAACTTAAAATATAATATACTTCCAGATGTCGCTATAATACATACGGGTACCCAATTTCAAGTGAATATCTCAATTTTATTTTATAACCTACTTTAATATTGAGGGGGGGGGGGGATGATGAAAAATATAAAAAATTTTGAGGCGTGGCTTGTAGTACATACATCAAATTTCAAGTTTCTGCACTCTTACCAGCTTGCTATACATATTTCCCCCTAACCCTTCACCGGATATCTTCAAAAAACAATCCAGTTCCAGATCTCGTTATAATATATACGTACAAAATTTCTAGTCAATATCTTAAACCGTTCCGGAGAAAACGTGCGGAAAAAAAATAAAGTTACAGACAAATTTTTCGTTCAAATTTAAAATCTCGACGTTTCATGACATTCTATTTCAAGTAAAAAAAAAAGAATTAAAATTTTTTATGATTACTATACTTCCAATCCGCTACGTGGATATGGAAGTGATATTATAATTCACCCATGTTGGAAATTTGTAAAGGTATTTACCCAGCCTTACATATTTGGCACCTATTATTTAATACTGAATTTTTGTTATCGAATGACCACTCTATATTTTTTTGACAAAAGGCATCAATCAGGTTATTTTTGTAATAACACCATCCGATTGTTATTCTCATATGTGGTTTCGTAATCATTCTTTAGGTCGCCCGATGCGTTAGGTCGCAAGGTGTTAGGTAGCGAAATTTCGTTGGGTTAGGTCGCGAAAATCGCGAAATTACGTGAGGTTAGGTCGCAAAATCGCGAAATTTCGTTGGGTTAGATCGCAAAACTGGCGAAATTTCGTTGTGTTAGGTCGCGAAATTACATGACGTTAGATCGCAAAACCGCGAAATTTCCTTGGGTTAGATAGCAATATCGCGAAATTTCAACTAAGCTAACCCAACGAAAGAAAATCGAAAATATCTCGAAAACGGTTCATTTCATAAAAAAATGACAAATAGAAAAAAGTTTCCATATTAAATTTCCTACAAAATCCCTACGTTTCATAGATATGATGTGCCAGAAGTTTGACGGAAGGTGATTTTTCAATTATTGCACCTAACGAAAATACTTTAAGAACAAAATACCAAACTACGTATGAGAAAATAGTAGTCTGAATGTAGTTATCACCATTATTACAAATAAAACCTTGTAACGTTTGCTTCAAGAAATATACAGTGTTCATTCAACAACAAAAGTTCAAAATTAAATAAAAAAACTCGCCCTATGAAGATCCTTTCCCATCGAAACCAAAATTCGACGAAACGTAAGGTTAGGTAGCAGAAAATTGCGAAATTACGTGAGGTTAGGTCGCAGAATCGCGAAATTTCGTTGGGTTAGATCGATAAATTGGCGAAATTTCGTTGTGTTAGGTCACGAAATTACATAAGGTTAGATAGCAAAACCGCGAAATTTCCTTGGGTTAGATCGCTAAAATGGCGAAATTTCGTTGGGTTAGGTCGCGAAATTACATGATGTTAGATCACAAAAATCGCGAAATTTCAACTAAGCTAACCCAACGAAAGAAAATCGCAAATACCTCGAAAACGGTTCATTTCATAAAAAAATTACAAATAGAAAAAAGTTTCCATATTAAATTTCCTACACAATCCCTACGTTTTCGAGATTTGATGTCTGAAGGTTGACGGAAAGTGATTTTTCAATTATTGCACCTGACGAAAATACTTTAAGAACAAAATTATGTTTAATAAACATCAAGAAGTCGGTAACGGATCATCTAAAAGACGCGAAGAAAGTTCGTTCCATAGAGAAATGTACGGAAAATCGAATAACATTGAGCGCAACTTCCTATATCGCACCGTTTAATTTGAGAAAAATAATTTAAAACTCAACCCACGATGAAACACCTGTACCTTAACTAAACTATGTAGAAATGTAAAATGATAAAATAAATCAAAGACAATTAAAAACCCACCCGATGATGACCACTTTCACACCAAAACTGAAATCCCACGAAATACACCTACACAGGAGAATCGAGTATTTATTTTTGCTATTTACCTCTACTTAACCCCCCCACACTCCATCAACGCAATCAACTTAAAATATAATATACTTCCAGATGTCGCTATAATACATACGGGTACCCAATTTCAAGTGAATATCTCAATTTTATTTTATAACCTACTGTACGTGGCTGCCTTTCGACTGCGTTCAGCAGAGCACTGTCTTACCTTAGATGGTAAGCTTCCACTTTTTAAGGTAACTGTTTTGTTCTTGAAAGAACGCTTTTATGATAATTGCTGTTTATATGAATCAAACTATGGTTATTTGAACAATATATTCAGCTTCGAATTACAAACAATTGTAGCTTGTTGCTTGTTGACATAATACATAATTATTTTTATTATTGACAGTTCTTAAAATTAGCTGACTATGTTTATTTTACAAAATAAATAAAGTAGTTGCTATATTAAACATTAACAAATAAACTTTTGAACATAAGTTGAACATAAGGCGCCCACCTTAAAGGATGTAGCCCTTTAATAACGAAGCACTACATTGCCACTTCAAAAGGTAAAACACAAATCTTTGAAATGGGTCGTTTGTATATTCCTTTGGTGGTCTTAATCGTCACTGCACGAGTGATTCCGTCACTTCCAGGATGTAACTACAGTATCCTACCCAAATTCCATTTAAGGGGGGGTAAGTTGCTTTCCTTAATGATTACTAAGACTCCTGGCTTTAATAATTCCACATGATGGGTTTTCCACTTCTGACGTACTTGAAGTTCACTTATGTACTCCTTTGACCACCTTGTCCAATAGTTTTGTGTTATTTGTTGAAGTTTTTGGAACCTATTTAGCCTTGTTGTTGGAATATCCATTAGATTTGGATCGGGAATTGCAGTTATAGCTTCGCCGATCAAAAAATGAGCCGGAGTCAAAGGTTCAGAATCATTAGGATCTAGTGATAGAGGGCAAAGTGGCCGAGAATTTAGACATGCTTCTACCTGCGTTAACACTGTTATAAATTCTTCGTAACATAAAATAGACTCACCAATAACACGCTTTATATGATATTTGGTGGATTTTACTCCGGCCTCCCAGAGTCCACCAAGATGTGGTGACTGAGGAGGAATGAAATGCCATGTTACTCCGTAGAGACTTAAATCAGTTGAAATTTGGTTGTTAGTTTTTAGCAAAAAATCGCGCAGTTCGGCATTAGCTCCAACAAAGTTGGTACCATTGTCGGAATATAAGTTTAAGCATATGCCCCTGCGAGCCATAAATCGTCTTAATGTCGCTAGAAAGGATTCGGAGGTCAGATCGCCAACCATCTCTAAGTGTACTGCTTTAGTTGAGAAGCAAACGAACAGACATATGTATGCCTTTGAAGCTTTATAATTTCGTCCCTTTCTATCGCGAATTAGGAAAGGACCAGCGTAATCAACGCCGGAGTTTAAAAAAGGCCGAGCTGGGGTGACACGAGACCTTGGTAGATTTCCCATAATAGCTTGAACATGTTTAGCGTTAAAACGAAAGCAACGAATACATTTATGTACGATTTTTTTTACCAAATTTCGCCCACCTATGAACCAATATCGATCTCTAAGCGAGGCTAGTAAAAGTTGCGGACCTGCGTGTAAAAGTCGCTTGTGTTCATATTCTGCTATTAAATAAGAAAAGTGATGATTGGAAGGTAGAACTGCGGGATGTTTTTTCCAATTGTCAAAATTGGAATGTTTCAATCGTCCTCCAACTCTCAATATACCGTCTACATCCAAAAAGGGAGTTAACGCAAACAACTTGCTTTTGGAATTCACTGACCCAGATTTAATTAAATCGATTAATTCTTGTTGATAGTGAGATTTTTGAATTAATGAAATTAAACGGTTTAATGCATCTTGTATCTCAAGAGGTGATAAGGGACCGCAATTAGTTGTCTTTTTTGAAGCATTGTTTTTGAACCGCAAGCAATAAGCAGTAACTCTTGTCAATTTGTTTAAATTAGAATAATTTTCAAAGAAATTTAATTCAATTGAAACCGTACTTATAACCCTCTTATCCTTTTGCATTTCAACCAACACGTCCTTGGGATAATGTTGAAATTCGAGTATTTCATGTTTACTTATTGGCCATAAGCTTGATGATAAAGAGAGCCATGGTGGCCCTTTCCACCATATCCTGCAATCTAATAGTAATTTAGGCTCAATACCACGTGAAAGTAAATCCGCTGGGTTTTCGACTGTGTTTACATAATGCCAGTCGTCAAGCAAAGTTAAGGACTGAATTTGAGAGATTCGATTAGCCACGAAGACTTGCCATCGACTGCATGAAGATTTTATCCATGAAAGCGTAATTTTAGAATCGCTCCAATAATAAAATTTGTCAAATTTAGGTTTCATCGATTTTTGTACTTTATTTGCCAACTTAGCTAATAATAAAGCCGCGCAGAGTTCTAACCTGGGAATAGTTATGGTCTTTAAAGGAGCTACTCGTGTCTTAGCGCATAAAAGTTTACAACAAACGTTTCCCGAGGAATCAGTACTCCTTATGTAAATACAGGCGCCGTAAGCTTGCTTAGAACTATCTGCAAACCCATGTAATTCCAATGATTTATATTTGTCGCATACTACGCGTCTAGGAAGTTCTATTTTATCTAGCGTTTGTAACTGATTTCGAAAGGTGATCCATTTGTAGTTCAAATGTAAGGGTATAGCTGAGTCCCATGAAATTTTTTCTTGCCAAATTTGCTGTAATATTATTTTTGGCGTTATAGTACATGGACCTAATATGCCAAGGGGATCAAAAATCTGTGCTGTTTCGGACAAGATTGTTCTCTTGGTTATTTTGGCAGATTTAGGCTGCGAGTCTGTGTCAAATGTGAAATGGTCGGTTTCGCAAGACCACATCAGACCCAAAGTCTTTGCATTTTTGTTTTCGCCAAAGTTAAACTTTGTAGGGTCATGTGCGCTTAAATTTTGAATAATTCTTTTGCCATTAGCACGCCATTTACGCAAGTCGAAACCGCCTTGTTTTAAAACATCTTTTACTTGAATGGAAATATTAGCGGCATGTTCGACTTCATTAGCGCCTGTTAATAGATCGTCCATATAAAAATCCGATTTAATAATTTCAGAGATTTCCGGTTTATCCTGTTGACATTCATTAGCTAATTCAAATAGACATCGTATGGCAAGATAACTAGCGGAAGCGGTACCGTAGCTAACTGTTTGTAGTTCATATGTTTCCAAAGCAATGGATGGGCTAGAGCGCCATAATATTCTAAGTAGAGCAGTTTGTTCAGGATGCACTAGTATCTGTCGATACATTTTAGCAATGTCCGCAGTTACTACATATTTGTGAATACAGAAACTCAAAAGAATGCTGAATAGGTCTCTCTGCAATACTGGACCTACCATCTGTAAGTCGTTTAATGATTTCCCAGTAGACGTTGGCGCGGAAGCATTGAAAACGCAACGTAATCGCGTTGTCTCTGAATGTTCCCGAAAAACTCCGTGATGAGGCATATAATAATTAATTTTTGTTTGCTCGGGATTTGATACCCTTTTCATGTGACCTAGTTGTTCGTATTCACTTAGAAAATCCGAATATAGCTGGAAAATTTCAGGATTCTTTTGAAGACGGCGCTCAAGACTGTAGAACTGCTTTTCTGCCTGCTGCATTGATTCACCGAGAAGTTCAAGAGATTCTTTGAATGGAATCGCTACGACAAACCTACCGTCTTTATTTCGTTTCGTATTTTGAGTAAAGCTTAATTCACAAGACCGTTCTTCACTCGTGAAGATTTTTGACTCATCAACGTTTTCAAGTTCCCAGAATTTAGTTAACTGTGCATCGATGTCCTTACTACTAACAAAATGACACATAGCTTTGTTTGTGTGTGATTTTAATATTGGCGCGCTGAATAATCCCGAAACTATCCATCCAAGTTTTGTTCTTTGTAGATTTGGTTTGTCCCTACCCAATTTTATTTGCCCCACGGTCAGTAAATCCCAAAATATTTGAGCACCAATGAGTACATCAATGTCACCAGCCTGATCGAATGTTGGATCAGCTAGCTGTATGTTATGGGGAATATGTAGGGTGAGTTTGTTAAAAGAAACCGATGGCAAATTATCAGTAATTTTAGATAAAATGAGACAAGATAATGTTGATTGATAATTTTCGAATCGAGATTGTATTTTCAGTTGACAACGGGCTTTTATGTTGGTCAACCTTTGATTGATCCCAGAAATCGTGTACGAGATTTCTGAAGTTGATAGATTTAATTTGTTGCATAAAGAATTCGTTATGAAATTAGACTGTGAGCCGCTGTCAAGCGTAGCTCTAGCTTCGTGAATTTTACCGCTGCGATCTAATACCTGTATAATAGCAGTAGGTAAAAGTATTTGGGATGTATAAGAATAATTTGCTTGATTAGATAAAGCCTGCATTGTTTGAGGTAGTATGTCCTCACCAGGTTCCACATGGTTGGGAGCATCACTTTCAGACCTTTGGTTAATACAGGATTGATCTAACTTATTTACGTTTATTGGATCTGAATTACCGCGAGAAAAATTTGCATAAAATTCTGGATCATGAAGTAGCGTATGATGTCGTTTGTGGCATTTCTTACATGAACTTGATTTGCAGAATTTCACATTGTGATTTGCCCTCAAGCAATTTTGGCATAAATTCATACGCTTAATTTCCATCCATCGCGACTTAAAAGACAAACTGGAAAATTTTGGACAAGAGTTTATTACATGATTCTCTTTACATAACACACATGAGACATTTTCAGTTGAGAAATGCGAATAATTTTGTCGTGAGTTGCTTCCACGATCGTTTTGAGTCTTACCGTCTGCGTTAGTTGTTAGCAAATTCTCCAAGAGTCTACATTTTTTCTTGAGGAAAATTTCTAAATCATTAAATTTGGGTAAATCTGGCCCTGAACACCTTTCCTCCCATTCTCGCCTAGTTTTTGGATCAAGTTTCGACGTCACTAAATGAATAAGTAATATGCCCCAGTGATCTACAGGTAATTTCAAAACCTGCAGGGCTCTCACATGCTTTGTAAGGTTATCAAGCAATGACCGTAAACCTGCAAAGGATTCCTGTGTTACATTAGATAAATTAAAAATAGATTTAACGTGGATATTGATCAGAAAATTTTTGTTTTCAAACCGCTCATGGAGCAACTGCCAAGCCACGTTATAATTTGCGGGTGATACTTCTAATGCACTTATTACCTCTGCAGCTTCGCCTTTTAGTGATAACCTTAAATAGTGAAACCTGTGAAGATCAGAAATATTTTTATTGTTGTGAATGAGGGAAGTAAAAGTGTTCTTGAAAAATAACCAATTTTGTAAAGAACCGTCGAACGTTCCGAGTTTGAAACGAGGTAAAGTTATGTCTTCCTTTTAAATTGTCTGCGACCAACAGCTGAGTATTAGCCACCGACACCGCTTCCTTTCCTGCAACCGTATCTAAAATATACTGTGCTCGAGATAATACCGAATAGTAGGAATCTTCAAAACCTTCTCTAATCTTAACATGTTCTTCAGGCTTTGTTTCAGTATCAGAAATCTCCAAATTTGTTTGGATATCACTAAATTTGCCTAATAATGATTTAAAGTCCCCTAACCGATTTTTCAACTGATTTAAATCTGTTTGATTTGCTTCGAAATGATCCAAGAAATGTATAAATCGTGTTAACTGGCCTTTAACTACACCACGTTTATGAGTAAGAGATTTTTTGTCAATCTCTTCTGACATTTTGACAGTTCAAATAAGTTTAATCAAACTTAAGACAATTTGGCAATTTAGGAAACTGAGTTAACACAAATAAAGCATAGACTGGTAAATGATAATGGAAGAAACAGACCTTGACTCCGACTAGATTATTTGATGTTAATTCTTCTATGCCTGCTAACTTCTGTTTGCTGTCTCTATCCGCTAATGTGATAGAGTGATTCTTTATAAAAATGCTTCGAGGTTTTAACTGGAACTTCTACAAATTTGAGGCTTGATTGCTCAAAATGCTCGTCCGGCTGAAGGACCAAGATGTACGTGGCTGCCTTTCGACTGCGTTCAGCAGAGCACTGTCTTACCTTAGATGGTAAGCTTCCACTTTTTAAGGTAACTGTTTTGTTCTTGAAAGAACGCTTTTATGATAATTGCTGTTTATATGAATCAAACTATGGTTATTTGAACAATATATTCAGCTTCGAATTACAAACAATTGTAGCTTGTTGCTTGTTGACATAATACATAATTATTTTTATTATTGACAGTTCTTAAAATTAGCTGACTATGTTTATTTTACAAAATAAATAAAGTAGTTGCTATATTAAACATTAACAAATAAACTTTTGAACATAAGTTGAACACCTACTTTAATATTGAAGGGGGGGGGGGGGGGGGTGATGAAAAATATAAAAAATTTTGAGGCGTGGCTTGTAGTACATACATCAAATTTCAAGTTTCTGCACTCTTACCAGCTTGCTATACATATTTCCCCCTAACCCTTCACCGGATATCTTCAAAAAACAATCCAGTTCCAGATCTCGTTATAATATATACGTGTACAAAATTTCTAGTCAATATCTTAAACCGTTCCGGAGAAAACATGCGGAAAAAAATAAAGTTACAGACAGATTTTTCGTTCAAATTTAAAATCTCGACGTTTCATGACATTATATTTCAAGTAAAAAAAAAAGAATGAAAATTTTTAATGATTACTATACTTCCAATCCGCTACGTGGATATGGAAGTGATATTATAATTCACCCATGTTGGAAATTTGTAAAGGTATTTACCCAGCCTTCCATATTTGGCACCTATTATTTAATACTGAATTTTTGTTATCGATGACCACTCTGTATATTTTTTTGACAAAAGGCATCAATCAGGTTATTTTTGTAATAACACCATCCGATTGTTATTCTCATATGTGGTTTCGTAATCATTCTTTAGGTCGCCCGATGCGTTAGGTCGAAAGGTGTTAGGTAGCGAAATTTCGTTCGGTTAGGTCGCGAAAATCGCGAAATTACGTGAGGTTAGGTCGCAAAATCACGAAATTTCGTTGGGTTAGATCGCAAAATTGGCGAAATTTCGTTGCGTTAGGTCGCGAAATTACATGACGTTAGATCGCAAAACCGCGAAATTTCCTTGGGTTAGATAGCAAAATTGCGAAATTTCAACCAAGCTAACCCAACGAAAGAAAATCGAACAAATCTTGAAAACGGTTCATTTCATAAAAAAATGACAAATAGAAAAAAGTTTCCATATTATATTTCCTACAAAATCCCTACGTTTCAGAGATATAATGTGCCAGAAGTTTGACGGAAGGTGATTTTTCAATTATTGCACCTAACGAAAATACTTTAAGAACAAAATACCAAACGACGTATGAGAAAATAGTAGTCTGAATGTAGTTATCACTATTATTACAAATAAAACCTTGTAACGTTTGCTTCAAGAAATATACAGTGTTCATTCAACAACAAAAGTTCAAAATTAAATAAAAAAACTCGCCCTATGAAGATCCTTTCCCATCGAAACCAAAATTCGACGAAACGTAAGGTTAGGTAGCAGAAAATTGCGAAATTACGTGAGGTTAGGTCGAAGAATCGCGAAATTTCGTTGGGTTAGATCGCTAAATTGGCGAAATTTCGTTGTGTTAGGTCACGAAATTACATAAGGTTAGATAGCAACACCGCGAAATTTCCTTGGGTTAGATCGCAAAATGGCGAAATTTCGTTCTGTTAGGTCGCAAAACTCGCGAAATTTCGTTGGGTTAGGTCGCGAAATTACATGATGTTAGATCGCAAAAATCGCGAAATTTCAACTAAGCTAACCCAACGAAAGAAAATCGAAAATATCTCGAAAACGGTTCATTTCATAAAAAAATGACAAATAGAAAAAAGTTTCCATATTAAATTTCCTACAAAATCCCTACGTTTCAGAGATATGATGTGCCAGAAGTTTGACGGAAGGTGATTTTTCAATTATTGCACCTAACGAAAATACTTTAAGAACAAAATACCAAACTACGTATGAGAAAATAGTAGTCTGAATGTAGTTATCACCATTATTACAAATAAAACCTTGTAACTTTTGCTTCAAGAAATATACAGAGTGGTCATTCAACAACAAAAATTCAATATTAAATTTAAAAAACTCACCCTATGAAGATCCTTTCCCAACGAAACAAAAATTCGACGAAACGTAAGGTTAGGTAGCAGAAAATTGCGAAATTACGTGAGGTTAGGTCGCAGAATCGCGAAATTTCGTTGGGTTAGATCGCAAAATTGGCGAAGTTTCGTTGTGTTAGATCGCGAAATTACATGAGGTAAGATCGCAAAACCGCTAAATTTCCTTGGGTTAGATCGCAAAATGGCAAAATTTCGTCCTGTTAGGTCACAAAACTCGCGAAATTTCGTTGGATTAGGTCACGAAATTACGACATTAGATCGCAAAAATTGCGAAATTTCAACCAAGCTAACCCAACGAAAGAAAATCGAACAAATCTTGAAAACGGTTCATTTCATAAGAAAATGACAAATAGAAAAAGTTTCCATATTATATTTCCTACAAAATCCCTACGTTTCAGAGATATGATGTGCCAGAAGTTTGACGGAAGGTGATTTTTCAATTATTGCACCTAACGAAAATACTTTAAGAACAAAATACCAAACGACGTATGAGAAAATAGTAGTCTGAATGTAGTTATCACTATTATTACAAATAAAACCTTGTAACTTTTGCTTCAAGAAATATACAGTGTTCATTCAACAACAAAAGTTCAAAATTAAATAAAAAAACTCGCCCTATGAAGATCCTTTCCCATCGAAACCGAAATTCGACGAAACGTAAGGTTAGGTAGCAGAAAATTGCGAAATTACGTGAGGTTAGGTCGCAGAATCGCGAAATTTCGTTGGGTTAGATCGCTAAATTGGCGAAATTTCGTTGTGTTAGGTCACGAAATTACATAAGGTTAGATAGCAAAACCGCGAAATTTCCTTGGGTTAGATCGCAAAATGGCGAAATTTCGTTCTGTTAGGTCGCAAAACTCGCGAAATTTCGTTGGGTTAGGTCGCGAAATTACATGATGTTAGATCACAAAAATCGCGAAATTTCAACTAAGCTAACCTAACGAAAGAAAATCGCAAATACCTCGAAAACGGTTCATTTCATAAAAAAATTACAAATAGAAAAAAGTTTCCATATTAAATTTCCTACACAATCCCTACGTTTTCGAGATTTGATGTCTGAAGTTTGACGGAAAGTGATTTTTCAATTATTGCACCTGACGAAAATACTTTAAGAACAAAATTATGTTTAATAAACATCAAGAAGTCGGTAACGGATCATCTAAAAGACGCGAAGAAAGTTCGTTCCATAGAGAAATGTACGGAAAATCAAATAGCATTGAGCGCAACTTCCTATATCGCACCGTTTAATTTGAGAAAAATAATTTAAAACTCAACCCACGATGAAACACCTGTACCTTAACTAAACTACGTAGAAATGTAAAATGATAAAATAAATCAAAGACAATTAAAAACCCACCCGATGATGACCACTTTCACACCAAAACTGAAATCCCAAGAAATACACCTACACAGGAGAATCGAGTATTTATTTTTCGCTATTTACCTCTACTTACCCCCCCCCCCCCACTCCATCAACGCAATCAACTTAAAATATAATATACTTCCAGATGTCGCTATAATACATACGGGTACCCAATTTCAAGTGAATATCTCAATTTTATTTTATAACCTACTTTAATATTGAGGGGGGGGGGGGGGGGTGATGAAAAATATAAAAAATTTTGAGGCGTGGCTTGTAGTACATACATCAAATTTCAAGTTTCTGCACTCTTACCAGCTTGCTATACATATTTCCCCCTAACCCTTCACCGGATATCTTCAAAAAACAATCCAGTTCCAGATCTCGTTATAATATATACGTACAAAATTTCTAGTCAATATCTTAAACCGTTCCGGAGAAAACGTGCGGAAAAAAAATAAAGTTACAGACAAATTTTTCGTTCAAATTTAAAATCTCGACGTTTCATGACATTCTATTTCAAGTAAAAAAAAAAGAATTAAAATTTTTTATGATTACTATACTTCCAATCCGCTACGTGGATATGGAAGTGATATTATAATTCACCCATGTTGGAAATTTGTAAAGGTATTTACCCAGCCTTACATATTTGGCACCTATTATTTAATACTGAATTTTTGTTATCGAATGACCACTCTATATTTTTTTGACAAAAGGCATCAATCAGGTAATTTTTGTAATAACACCATCCGATTGTTATTCTCATATGTGGTTTCGTAATCATTCTTTAGGTCGCCCGATGCGTTAGGTCGCAAGGTGTTAGGTAGCGAAATTTCGTTGGGTTAGGTCGCGAAAATCGCGAAATTACGTGAGGTTAGGTCGCTAAATCGCGAAATTTCGTTGGGTTAGATCGCAAAACTGGCGAAATTTCGTTGTGTTAGGTCGCGAAATTACATGACGTTAGATCGCAAAACCGCGAAATTTCCTTGGGTTAGATAGCAATATCGCGAAATTTCAACTAAGCTAACCCAACGAAAGAAAATCGAAAATATCTCGAAAACGGTTCATTTCATAAAAAAATGACAAATAGAAAAAAGTTTCCATATTAAATTTCCTACAAAATCCCTACGTTTCATAGATATGATGTGCCAGAAGTTTGACGGAAGGTGATTTTTCAATTATTGCACCTAACGAAAATACTTTAAGAACAAAATACCAAACTACGTATGAGAAAATAGTAGTCTGAATGTAGTTATCACCATTATTACAAATAAAACCTTGTAACTTTTGCTTCAAGAAATATACAGAGTGGTCATTCAACAACAAAAGTTCAAAATTAAATAAAAAAACTCGCCCTATGAAGATCCTTTCCCATCGAAACCAAAATTCGACGAAACGTAAGGTTAGGTAGCAGAAAATTGCGAAATTACGTGAGGTTAGGTCGCAGAATCGCGAAATTTCGTTGGGTTAGATCGCTAAATTGGCGAAATTTCGTTGAGTTAGGTCACGAAATTACATAAGGTTAGATAGCAAAACCGCGAAATTTCCTTGGGTTAGATCGCAAAATGGCGAAATTTCGTTCTGTTAGGTCGCAAAACTCGCGAAATTTAGTTGGGTTAGGTCGCGAAATTACATGATGTTAGATCACAAAAATCGCGAAATTTCAACTAAGCTAACCCAACGAAAGAAAATCGCAAATATCTCGAAAACGGTTCATTTCATAAAAAAATTACAAATAGAAAAAAGTTTCCATATTAAATTTCCTACATAATCCCTAGGGATGAAAAATATAAAAAATTTTGAGGCGTGGCTTGTAGTACATACATCAAATTTCAAGTTTCTGCACTCTTACCAGCTTGCTATACATATTTCCCCCTATTTACCCCTAACCCTTCACCGGATATCTTCAAAAAACCATCCAGTTCCAGATCTCGTTATAATATATACGTGTACAAAATTTCTAGTCAATATCTTAAGCCGTTCCGGAGAAAACGTGCGGAAAAAAAATAAAGTTACAGACAGATTTTTCGTTCAAATTTAAAATCTCGACGTTCCATGACATTCTATTTCAAGTAAAAAAAAAAGAATTAAAATTTTTTATGATTACTATACTTCCAATCCGCTACGTGGATATGGAAGTGATATTATAATTCACCCATGTTGGAAATTTGTAAAGGTATTTACCCAGCCTTCCATATTTGGCACCTATTATTTAATACTGAATTTTTGTTATCGATGACCACTCTGTATATTTTTTTGACAAAAGGCATCAATCAGGTTATTTTTGTAATAACACCATCCGATTGTTATTCTCATATGTGGTTTCGTAATCATTCTTTAGGTCGCCCGATGCGTTAGGCCGAAAGGTGTTAGGTAGCGAAATTTCGTTCGGTTAGGTCGCGAAAATCGCGAAATTACGTGAGGTTAGGTCGCGAAATTACATGACGTTAGATCGCAAAACCGCGAAATTTCCTTGGGTTAGATAGCAAAATTGCGAAATTTCAAACAAGCTAACCCAACGAAAGAAAATCGAACAAATCTTGAAAACGGTTCATTTCATAAAAAAATGACAAATAGAAAAAGTTTCCATATTATATTTCCTACAAAATCCCTACGTTTCAGAGATATGATGTGCCAGAAGTTTGACGGAAGGTGATTTTTCAATTATTGCACCTAACGAAAATACTTTAAGAACAAAATACCAAACGACGTATGAGAAAATAGTAGTCTGAATGTAGTTATCACTATTATTACAAATAAAACCTTGTAACGTTTGCTTCAAGAAATATACAGTGTTCATTCAACAACAAAAGTTCAAAATTAAATAAAAAAACTCGCCCTATGAAGATCCTTTCCCATCGAAACCAAAATTCGACGAAACGTAAGGTTAGGTAGCAGAAAATTGCGAAATTACGTGAGGTTAGGTCGCAGAATCGCGAAATTTCGTTGGGTTAGATCGCTAAATTGGCGAAATTTCGTTGTGTTTGGTCACGAAATTACATAAGGTTAGATAGCAACACCGCGAAATTTCCTTGGGTTAGATCGCAAAATGGCGAAATTTCGTTCTGTTAGGTCGCAAAACTCGCGAAATTTCGTTGGGTTAGGTCGCGAAATTACATGATGTTAGATCACAAAAATCGCGAAATTTCAACTAAGCTAACCCAACGAAAGAAAATCGCAAATACCTCGAAAACGGTTCATTTCATAAAAAAATTACAAATAGAAAAAAGTTTCCATATTAAATTTCCTACACAATCCCTACGTTTCCGAGATTTGATGTCTGAAGTTTGACGGAAAGTGATTTTTCAATTATTGCACCTGACGAAAATACTTTAAGAACAAAATTATGTTTAATTAACATCAAGAAGTCGGTAACGGATCATCTAAAAGACGCGAAGAAAGTTCGTTCCATAGAGAAATGTACGGAAAATCAAATAGCATTGAGCGCAACTTCCTATATCGCACCGTTTAATTTGAGAAAAATAATTTAAAACTCAACCCACGATGAAACACCTGTACCTTAACTAAACTACGTAGAAATGTAAAATGATAAAATAAATCAAAGACAATTAAAAACCCACCCGATGATGACCACTTTCACACCAAAACTGAAATCCCACGAAATACACCTACACAGGAGAATCGAGTATTTATTTTTGCTATTTACCTCTACTTACCCCCCCCCACACTCCACCAACGCAATCAACTTAAAATATAATATACTTCCAGATGTCGCTATAATACAGAGCCTTCATTAATGACCGTAAGACACGTGACCAGTTAATTTGAATTTTATCTTTGTCATGTTTATGTCAGGTTTTCTAGGGATTTATCATGAATTTGTTGAATCCTACGTAGATCGCTCATTGCATCTTTACGGAGCCTAAGAAACAAGCAGCGTCGCCCGATTTGACAATTCGAGCAGTCTCTAAAATATTAATCTGTGACATGACATCTAGTTATTTTCTAGGGCATAGACGTACGCACGGAAAGTGTTTATTTCGTTATTTCCAGTCCTTTCTCATTTCCAAGTGTCTTTAATTATTTTTACTATTGTAATTTGCGTATTTATCAGTTCTTTTCAGAACTACCTAATATACATTTGCTATTTTTGGTGGTAAGTAATAATAAAGAGAATGATAATTGATAATTTTAGGTTAAGTGTATTTCTAATGTTTCAGACGTGTGCAATTTGCAATGGCTTTTACGCCGGAACAAGATGACTTTATTTTAATGGCCCATTTTCGAAGTGGATCTCGCAACGCAGATGGATCGTGGATGTATTCATTTCAATCGTGCATTGATCAATTTAGGGAAAAATTTCCTAATGCAAATATTCTATATGACACATTGGCCCATCGTAAGCACATAGTCCTTAAACGTTTTGCAGAAAAACACTGCATTTGCAAGGAAAAGCCAACTGGGAGGACAACTATTTTAACTGAGGTGGTTATGAATGACGTTCAGGAAAGAATGGATCAAAGCCCAACAAAGTCTGTATCAAAGTTATCTGCTCAAACAGGTAATTTATCTCTGACTTTTTTATCAATTTGATTACCTGCATTAAGTTACTGATAGCTAAAACTTTTGCTTTACACATGAAATCATAGTTTGAATAAAAATAAATTAGTGGGATTCTCTCAATAGTCGAAGAGCTCACAATATTTTCCCAATGTCATTTCAGCATAGGTAAGGACAATTCGGAATTTTTACTGTTACATTAAAGTTGGCGATTGTATTTCACAGTTTGCCGATGAGGAATACGAAACTTGCACATCTTTTTTATTGCATAAAAATATTCAAATATGTAAGAAAATTAAATATGTAAAATATGGGGCTTTAAATGTGAGTAAATAATAAGTGTTAAACTTCAGCAGGTCATTTAAAACAGTTCAGATGTGTGTGACGTTACGTGTGACACACTGTACGTAGAAGGCCTATGCTGCAGTGTTAGTAATGCGATCTGACGTCATGGCCGTAGGTAGTGAGTAATTTTTTTATACAAATTCTTTATAGGGTACTGTATAATAAGGCCGCATTAAATAAATTTATTTTTATATAGGTCGTAAAAGGATTAAAATGCTCTAGGAACCCATAAGAAACCAGAAACTAAGTTTATTGCACAAATTTACGGAGTGCTCAACGTTTGAGGCCGGGGGACGGGGGATTATTTGTATGTACTGTAAACGACTACTCCATTGCATATATTTATCGTGTATAAAAGTGTACACTAGCTCTATACATATCGTATTAATGAGTTATCTATAGATATGTTTTTTCGTTTTTTTTAGCATAAAAAATTTTTATACGAATACAAATTTCTGCTGTTTGATTTTTGTTATTTGTAATACATCTAGGTATATGAAAAAAAAAACAGCAGATATTTTTATTACATATTTTTCAATATTTAAGAAAAGTTGCAGTTTTGTGAAAATTCGGTCTTTCAAAGCGCTGCCACACTTGCCCAAAACCACTTGCGTGCCTGCCAAACGTATTTTCCCATCCCTCTCATGAGCCCCACGATAGATAACAAGGTTTTGAGCAGTTACCGGGACCTGTCGCCTCAATTCATGTAACAGTATCCGGCAAAATTCCAAAATGATGGTTTTTTGGACATATCTCTGAATCGCAACCACTTGCGCAAAACATATAGGCAGCTCTCTGACTATCATACTCACACATAATCTTGCCTTATGTAATGATTTATTTTTGTATTAATCGTTTAATAACTAGAAATAGCTTCAAAAAGTTTAACAATTATTTTGTGCTGATGGCTTTAGGGATGAGCTGTTGTACCCTCTAATAAATAGTAAGTTGGCGGAAAAATTATAAATTATTTTTGCTCAATTGATATTGAAAAAAATATCGCTGGCTTTTCGACTATAAAATGACCTACTGCAAACAACAAATCAATGAATTTGAACTTTTTCAGGTCTTTCAGTTGGTACAGCCCATAAAGCTTTAAAAAAGCTACATTTACATCCCTACAAGGTAACAGTTGTGCAAGAACTACTACCCCTTGACTTTGGTAAACGAGAAAGATACTGTCGTTGGTTTAACGAAAATTTAAATAATGATGATGTGCTGGATTTGACCTTTTTCACTGACGAAGCATGGTTCCACCTAAGTGGTTATATCAATAGCCAAAATTATAGGACATGGGCTACAGAAAACCTGTTATGTGGAAACAAGTTTACATCCGTTAAAAATAGGTGTATGGGTCGCAATATCCAGGAGAAGAATAATAGGCCCAATATTTTTTCAAGAGACCATAAATGGAGAAAGGTATCGAAATCTAATTTTGAACCCTTTGTGAATCAGCTACATGATGATGAATTGCAACTTGGTTACTTCCAATAGGATGGTGCTACTGCCCATACAGCAAGAGCTACTATGCAATTTTTAGAGGAATTCTATGATGATAGATTAATCAGCAAGGGACTTTGGCCTGCACGTTCTCCAGATTTGACACCCCTTGATTATTTTTTATTTGGACACTTAAAGAGCAACGTTTTTAAAAATCGATTGCAATAGAATTATCATGAAATATTTTTTTATCAAGTAACTGTTTTTACCTACTATCCGAGTTGTGTGATTCATATATTAAACCCATTGGTTGTTAACGTAGATTCAATACTTGTAATTTTATGTAGTTTATGTTTTTGAACATGTTTTATTATTGCATAGTATTGATTAATCTTATTAAATATTATAACTTGATAAATAATACACTTATAGACGTTTGTGGAATTAAAGATTATTAATTTATTCTGAATTCTATATAATAAATTCATTCTTAGGAGTAAGTTTTTATTGACATTTATACAGGTCTTGAAAGCCATTTGTTGACAAATCTGCAAATAATTTACTGTATCTTTTGTAGACTATAGCAAGTTTAAAAAAGTTGCATATTAATAGAATTATGAAACATACGACATAAGACTGATTCCCCTCTTTACGTTGTTTTTTTTTTTCATTGTCATAAAAGGCATCTACCATTCTACTTTATTATTGTCAAAAACTTATCGTTTGGTACAGAAGCCAGTATGCAATTACCCGACCATTTGTAACAGCTAGAAACATGGTTATTCCTTAAAGCACGGCGGACAAGAAAAGCGATATAAGAATGTTTCTTATATTGTCTATAATTGTTTATTTGTGGAATATTCAGATTTTCTTACTTTTTGTTTGGTATTTTGCCACTGAAAATATTTGAAAATTTTAATGAAAAAACCTCCGCCAAACGGATCAGATAGAAGTTGTTTCTTGAGTACTTTTTTATCACAAAATGTCTCGCACCTAAAAATATATAAACTAGAACAATGTTATAAACTAAAAAAATGAATATGAAAGCTAAAATCAGTTAACATTTCGGAAGGTTGTCTACATCCGTTCTCAAAACTTTTGGCTTAAAGGTTTGGTTTTTGATAAAACCGATCTTAGCATGGAGCCCGCTTGAAAAACCATTTGTACGGAAAACCTCTTCCCAACTTTTCGTAATTTATCCGATGAACCATGTATATATGGAATTGCTGCCATAGGCCTAAAGATCTCAGGTTAGTAAGAAAAAAGAAAAGAATGTTTCTTAGTGGTGCAAACTTAATTTATAAATAAAATTAATTATTTAACGAAAAATCAGCTTGATATTTACTAATCATGCATAAAAAGTAGACCCCTTGCTGGTTCAACATATCTCAGAACTCTACTAACTGGGTAAGTCAATCGTATGTTTGTAATAATTATTAAGTGGTAATTAATCGACCACAAAGAAATTAGATCATATTTCTTTGTCACGTCTAGTGACATAGCTTGTAGGTCTGTCGCTGGACCTCCAGTAACCAGGATGTATGCTAGTTGTATTTTGTGTTCACTAAGTGGTAAGTAATCGATAAAAAAATATTTGCTTAAAACAAATACTTGCACCAATTGGAAAAGACATTTCGAGTTATTTACTGAAGTTTCTACCATTAAGAAAATGTATCGTATCACTTTTGTTGTCTGCTAAACTCGAACGAACAAGATTAATGTCTTTAGCGGTTACAAATGTGTCAGGTAATTGCATGCGGTTTCTGTACCAGTGATGTTACTTCTTTTCCTAAATTCGGTAGATAAATTAGTGACACATGAAGATTATCACATGAAAAACTGAAAACAAATTATACGTGTTTGTTAGTTTATTCTCATATTTTTAATGTTTTTATTCACATTTTTAGATTAGAACCAGTGTAACATTAACAAACTCTTTCGGTTAAAATTCATATCATTTTTCAATATTGTTGAATATTGATTCTAACTCAATGTTGAAAACAGGCCGCTAATTATAGGTAACCAACTTGTAAATATGAGTACTTACATCTTTAAAATTCAATAAGATTAATAAATTATGTGTATTTATCTAAGAGAGTTTATTAATGTTACACTGGTTCCAATTTAGCAATGAGAATAAAGTTATAAAAACGTAAATATTGGGTTTAATTAAATTTATCCAACAGTAAACTTTCAAGTCGACGCAACTGGATTTAGGGATTTTTGTTAAACAGGCGCGCCAACAGTGTTTAGTGGGTTGCATACATTTTGCGGTCACGTGTCTTACGGTCATTAATGAAGGCCCTGTACATACGGGTACCCAATTTCAAGTGAATATCTCAATTTTATTTTATAACCTACTTTAATATTGAAGGGGGGGGGGGTGATGAAAAATATAAAAAATGTTGAGGCGTGGCTTGTAGTACATACATCAAATTTCAAGTTTCTGCACTCTTACCAGCTTGCTATACATATTTCCCCCTAACCCTTCACCGGATATCTTCAAAAAACAATCCAGTTCCAGATCTCGTTATATTATATACGTGTACAAAATTTCTAGTCAATATCTTAAACCGTTCCGGAGAAAACGTGCGGAAAAAAAATAAAGTTACAGACAGATTTTTCGTTCAAATTTAAATCTCGAGGCTGAAAGACTTCGGTCGCTGGCCTTTTGGAATATTTTATCCAATAAATATTATTCTCTCTCTAAAATCTCGACGTTTCATGACATTCTATTTCAAGTAAAAAAAAAAAGAATGAAAATTTTTTATGATTACTATACTTCCAATCCGCTACGTGGATATGGAAGTGATATTATAATTCACCCATGTTGGAAATTTGTAAAGGTATTTACCCAGCCTTCCATATTTGGCACCTATTATTTAATACTGAATTTTTGTTATCGATGAACACTCTGTATATTTTTTTGACAAAAGGCATCAATCAGGTTATTTTTGTAATAACACCATCCGATTGTTATTCTCATATGTGGTTTCGTAATCATTCTTTAGGTCGCCCGATGCGTTAGGTCGAAAGGTGTTAGGTAGCGAAATTTCGTTCGGTTAGGTCGCGAAAATCGCGAAATTACGTGAGGTTAGGTCGCAAAATCGGGAAATTTCGTTGGGTTAGATCGCAAAATTGGCGAAATTTCGTTGCGTTAGGTCGCGAAATTACATGACGTTAGATCGCAAAACCGCGAAATTTCCTTGGGTTAGATAGCAAAATTGCGAAATTTCAACCAAGCTAACCCAACGAAAGAAAATCGAACAAATCTTGAAAACGGTTCATTTCATAAAAAATGACAAATAGAAAAAAGTTTCCATATTATATTTCCTACAAAATCCCTACGTTTCAGAGATATGATGTGCCAGAAGCTCGACGGAAGGTGATTTTTCAATTATTGCACCTAACGAAAATACTTTAAGAACAAAATACCAAACGACGTATGAGAAAATAGTAGTCTGAATGTAGTTATCACTATATTACAAATAAAACCTTGTAACTTTTGCTTCAAGAAATATAGTGTTCATTCAACAACAAAAGTTCAAAATTAAATAAAAAAACTCGCCCTATGAAGATCCTTTCCCATCGAAACCAAAATTCGACGAAACGTAAGGTTAGGTAGCAGAAAATTGCGAAATTACGTGAGGTTAGGTCGCAGAATCGCGAAATTTCGTTGGGTTAGATCGCTAAATTGGCGAAATTTCGTTGTGTTAGGTCACGAAATTACATAAGGTTAGATAGCAACACCGCGAAATTTCCTTGGGTTAGATCGCAAAATGGCGAAATTTCGTTCTGTTAGGTCGCAAAACTCGCGAAATTTCGTTGGGTTAGGTCGCGAAATTACATGATGTTAGATCACAAAAATCGCGAAATTTCAACTAAGCTAACCCAACGAAAGAAAATCGCAAATACCTCGAAAACGGTTCATTTCATAAAAAAATTACAAATAGAAAAAAGTTTCCATATTAAATTTCCTACACAATCCCTACGTTTTCGAGATTTGATGTCTGAAGTTTGACGGAAAGTGATTTTTCAATTATTGCACCTGACGAAAATACTTTAAGAACAAAATTATGTTTAATAAACATCAAGAAGTCGGTAACGGATCATCTAAAAGACGCGAAGAAAGTTCGTTCCATAGAGAAATGTACGGAAAATCAAATAGCATTGAGCGCAACTTCCTATATCGCACCGTTTAATTTGAGAAAAATAATTTAAAACTCAACCCACGATGAAACACCTGTACCTTAACTAAACTACGTAGAAATGTAAAATGATAAAATAAATCAAAGACAATTAAAAACCCCGATGATGACCACTTTCACACCAAAACTGAAATCCCACGAAATACACCTACACAGGAGAATCGAGTATTTATTTTTCGCTATTTACCTCTACTTACCCCCCCCCCACACTCCATCAACGCAATCAACTTAAAATATAATATACTTCCAGATGTCGCTATAATACATACGGGTACCCAATTTCAAGTGAATATCTCAATTTTATTTTATAACCTACTTTAATATTGAGGGGGGGGGGGGGGTGATGAAAAATATAAAAAATTTTGAGGCGTGGCTTGTAGTACATACATCAAATTTCAAGTTTCTGCATTCTTTTCAGCTTGCTATACATATTTCCCCCTATTTACCCCCAACCCTTCACCGGATATCTTCAAAAAACAATCCAGTTCCAGATCTCGTTATAATATATACGCACAAAATTTCTAGTCAATATCTTAAACCGTTCCGGAGAAAACGTGCGGAAAAAAAATAAAGTTACAGACAAATTTTTCGTTCAAATTTAAAATCTCGACGTTTCATGACATTCTATTTCAAGTAAAAAAAAAAGAATTAAAATTTTTTATGATTACTATACTTCCAATCCGCTACGTGGATATGGAAGTGATATTATAATTCACCCATGTTGGAAATTTGTAAAGGTATTTACCCAGCCTTACATATTTGGCACCTATTATTTAATACTGAATTTTTGTTATCGAATGACCACTCTGTATATTTTTTTGACAAAAGGCATCAATCAGGTTATTTTTGTAATAACACCATCCGATTGTTATTCTCATATGTGGTTTCGTAATCATTCTTTAGGTCGCCCGATGCGTTAGGTCACAAGGTGTTAGGTAGCGAAATTTAGTTGGGTTAGGTCGCGAAAATCGCGAAATTACCTGAGGTTAGGTCGCAAAATCGCGAAATTTCGTTGGGTTAGATCGCAAAATTGGCGAAATTTCGTTGTGTTAGGTCGCGAAATTACATGACGTTAGATCGCAAAACCGCGAAATTTCCTTGGGTTAGATAGCAAAATCGCGAAATTTCAACTAAGCTAACCCAACGAAAGAAAATCTAAAATATCTCGAAAACGGTTCTTTTCATAAAAAAATGACAAATAGAAAAAAGTTTCCATATTAAATTTCCTACAAAATCCCTACGTTTCAGAGATATGATGTGCCAGAAGTTTGACGGAAGGTGATTTTTCAATTATTGCACCTAACGAAAATACTTTAAGAACAAAATACCAAACTACGTATGAGAAAATAGTAGTCTGAATGTAGTTAGTAGAATATTACGAAAACTAAATATATGTCATTTTCCCCAACAAAAGTTGGAATGCCCCAAGTGCAAGAACCTATACTCGTTAATAAATCGATTAACAATTGTGTACATAGTGCCGACACCATAAAATACTTAGGGTTGATCCTAGACCCGCACATGAAATGGGTAAGTCACGTCGCTTATTTAAATGGAAGATTACGGAAACTAATCTATAAATTTTATAGCCTAAAGGGCATACTAAACAATAAAACTCTACTAGTTGTGTACAACAGTTTAGTTGAATCTATAATTAGATATGGTGTCACAGTATGGGGCTCCGCTTATAAAGCAACTTTACAACCTCTGCAAATAACACAAAACTATATATTAAGAATAATTTTTAACAAAAAAACCAGAGACAGCTGCAGAGACATATTCATCGAAAAACAATTGCTTGATGTGAAGGGTATATACATGCATGCTGCCATATCCTACGTACATAATAAGAAGGACACCATTGGATCTGTTATTGAACACCAATATGAAACAAGGGCTAGGACATACAGCACATACACAGTACCGTTCCATACCAAAACTGTCACTCAAAAATGCATTAAATACAATGGAACCAAACTACTTAATAAACTTCCACCACACATTAAAAAAATGAGGAAAAAACGTTTTAGAATAGAAACAAAAAAATATCTGATTGACAATTACACTACACTCCTGTCCATCCTGGCATAATTTATACAAAAACGTCACATATCATTTCTTTAATATACTTAACATTACTACTTTAAAATTATAAAGGTTAATGTATTATATAGGTGGCAATCTACCGTTAAAACTTACAATTCTTTTTATATATCCATCTCTTTTCTTTCTTTCCACCTCATAATTATTACCCCCGTTTATAATTTATAAATTATTGCACTCTTTTCTACACAGCCGCAAAATATTTATACTATTTCTATGCCCACTTTATTAATTATCAACTTATTATACTTCAATCAAATTTATATACTATTTTACACATTGTTTAAAGATGATTAATTATATATGTAGATATAGAACACATATGTAGATATAGAATGTAAATACTGCTCGACACAATACGAGGTCTCCTCAGGTGTCACTTTTTTGTTCTTTATGTAATTAGGTTAAGACATTTTGTTTAATAATTTTGTTGCAGTAATAAATAAATAAATAAATAAAATAAAAGTTATCACCATTATTACAAATAAAACCTTGTAACTTTTGCTTCAAGAAATATACAGAGTGGTCATTCAACAACAAAAGTTCAAAATTAAATAAAAAAACTCGCCCTATGAAGATCCTTTCCCATCGAAACCAAAATTCGACGAAACGTAAGGTTAGGTAGCAGAAAATTGCGAAATTACGTGAGGTTAGGTCGCAGAATCGCGAAATTTCGTTGGGTTAGATCGCAAAATTGGCGAAATTTCGTTGTGTTAGGTCGCGAAATTACATGAGGTTAGATCGCAAAACCGCGAAATTTCCTTGGGTTAGATCGCAAAATCGCGAAATTTCGTTAGGTTAGATCGCTAAATTGGCGAAATTTCGTTGTGTTAGGTCGCGAAATTACGTGAGGTTAGATCGCAAAACCGCGAAATTTCCTTGGGTTAGATCGCAAAATCGCGAAATTTCAACAAAGCTAACCCAACGAAAGAAAATCGAAAATTTCTCGAAAACGGTTAATTTCATAAAAAAAATGACAAATAGAAAAAAGTTTCCATATTAAATTTCCTACACAATCCCTACGTTTTCGATATATGATGTCTGAAGTTTGACGGAAGGTGATTTTTCAATTATTGCACCTGACGAAAATACTTTAAGAACAAAATTATGTTTAATACACATCAAGAAGTCTTTAACGGATCATCTAAAAGACGCGAAGAAAGTTCGTTCCATAGAGAAATGTACAGAAAATCGAATAGCATTGAGAGCAACTTCCTATATCGCACCGTTTCAGAGATAATTTGAGAAAAATAATTTAAAACTCAACCCACGATGAAACCTGTACCATAACTAAACTACGTAGAAATGTAAAATGATAAAATAAATCAATGACAATTAAAAACCCTCCCGATGATGACCACTTTCACACCAAAACTGAAATCCCACGAAATACACCTACACAGGAGAATCGAGTATTTATTTTTCGCTATTTACCTCTAGTTACCCCCCCACACACACACTCCACCAACGCAATCAACTCAAAATATAATATAGTTCCAGATGTCGCTATAATACATACGGGTACCAAATTTCAAGTGAATATCTCAATTTTATTTTATCAACCACTTTAATATTGAAGTGGGGGTTGGGATGAAAAATATAAAAACATTTGAGGCGTGGCTTGTAGTACATACATCAAATTTCAAGTTTCTGCACTCTTACCAGCTTGCTATACATATTTCCCCCTATTTACCCCCAACCCTTCACCGGATATCTTCAAAAAACAATCCAGTTCCATATCTCGTTATAATATACGTGTACAAAATTTCTAGTCAATATCTTAAACCGTTCCGGAGAAAACGTGCGGACAAAAAATAAAGTTACAGACAGATTTTTCGTTTAATTTTAAAATCTCGACATTTCATGACATTCTATTTCAAGAAAAAAAAAAAAAAATTATGATTACTATATTTCCAATCCGCTACGTGGATATGGAAGTGATATTATAATTCACCCATATTGGAAATTTGTAAAGGTATTTACCCAGCCTTCCATATTTGGCACCTATTATTTAATACTGAATTTTTGTTATGGAATGACCACTCTGTATATTTTTTTGACAAAAGGCAACAGGTTATCTTTGTAATAACACCTTCCGATTGTTATTCTCATAATATGTGGTTTCGTAATAATTCTTTAGGTCGCCCGGTGCGTTAGGTCGCAAGGTGTTAGGTAGCGAAATTTCGTTGGGTTAGGTCAGGAAAATTGCGAAATTACGTGAGGTTAGGTCGCAAACTCGCGAAATTTCGTTGGGTTAGATCGCTAAATTGGCGAAATTTCGTTGTGTTAGGTTGCGAAATTACTTGAGGTTAGATCGCAAAACCGCGAAATTTCCTTGGGTTAGATCGCAAAATCGCGAAATTTCAACCAAGCTAAACCAACGAAAGAAAATCGAAAATATCTCGAAAACAGTTCATTTAATAAAAAAATGACAAATAGAAAAAAGTTTCCATATTAAATTTCCTACACAATCCCTACGTTCTCGAGATATGATGTCTGAAGTTTGACGGAAGGTGATTTTTCAATTATTGCACCTGACGAAAATACTTTAAGAAGACAGATTTTTCGTTCAATTTTACAATCTCGACGTTACACGACATTCTATTTCAAGAAAAAAAAAAATTAAAATTTTTTATGATTACTATACTTCCAATCCGCTACGTGGATATGGAAGTGATATTATAATTCACCCATATTGGAAATTTGTAAAGGTATTTACCCAGCCTTCCATATTTGGCACCTATTATTTAATACTGAATTTTTGTTATCGAATGACCACTCTGTATATTTTTTTGACAAAAG
Source organism: Stenurella melanura (assembly GCA_963583905.1). Lineage (NCBI taxonomy): Eukaryota > Metazoa > Arthropoda > Insecta > Coleoptera > Cerambycidae > Stenurella > Stenurella melanura. Next base: position 117,960,777 of record OY757317.1, on the reverse strand, counting down.
GCATCAGGTTATCTTTGTAATAACACCTTCCGATTGTTATTCTCATAATATGTGCTTTCGTAATAATTCTTTAGGTCGCCCGATGCGTTAGGTCGCAAGGTGTTAGGTAGCGAAATTTCGTTGGGTTAGGTCGCGAGAATCGCGAAATTACTTGATGTTAGATCGCAAAACCGCGAAATTTCCTTGGGTTAGATAGCAAAATCGCGAAATTTCAACTAAGCTAACCCAACGAAAGAAAATCGAAAATATCTCGAAAACGGTTCATTTCATAAAAAAACGACAAATAGAAAAAAGTTTCCATTTTAAATTTCCTACACAATCCCTACGATTTCGAGATATGATGCCTGAAGTTTGACGGAAGGTGATTTTTTAATTATTGCACCTGACGAAAATACTTTAAGAACAAAATTATGTTTAATAAACATCAAGAAGTCGGTGACGGATCATCTAAAAGACGCGAAGAAAGTTCGTGCCATAGAGAAATGTATGGAAAATCGAATAGCATTGGCGCAACTTCCTATATCGCACCGTTTCAGAGATAATTTGAGAAAAATAATTTAAAACTCAACCCACGATGAAACCTGTACCATAACTAAACTACGTAGAAATGTAAAATGATAAAATAAATCAATGACAATTAAAAACATCAAGAAGTCGGTAACGGATCATCTAAAAGACGCGAAGAAAGTTCGTTCCATAGAGAAATGTACGGAAAATCGAATAGCATTGAGCGCAACTTCCTATATCGCACCGTTTAATTTGAGAAAAATAATTTAAAACTCAACCCACGATGAAACACCTGTACCTTAACTAAACTACGTAGAAATGTAAAATGATAAAATAAATCAAAGACAATTAAAAACCCACCCGATGATGACCACTTTCACACCAAAACTGAAATCCCACGAAATACACCTACACAGGAGAATCGAGTATTTATTTTTCGCTATTTACCTCTACTTACCCACACACTCCATCAACGCAATCAACTCAAAATATAATATACTTCCAGATGTCGCTATAATACATACGGGTACCCAATTTCAAGTGAATATCTCAATTTTATTTTATAACCTACTTTAATATTGAAGGGGGGGGGGGGGGGGGGGGGGGGGGTGATGAAAAATATAAAAAATTTTGAGGCGTGGCTTGTAGTACATACATCAAATTTCAAGTTTCTGCACTCTTACCAGCTTGCTATACATATTTCCCCCTAACCCTTCACCGGATATCTTCAAAAAACAATCCAGTTCCAGATCTCGTTATAATATATACGTACAAAATTTCTAGTCAATATCTTAAACCGCTCCGGAGAAAACGTGCGGAAAAAAAATAAAGTTACAGACAAATTTTTCGTTCAAATTTAAAATCTCGACGTTTCATGACATTCTATTTCAAGTAAAAAAAAAAATAATTAAAATTTTTTATGATTACTATACTTCCAATCCGCTACGTGGATATGGAAGTGATATTATAATTCACCCATGTTGGAAATTTGTAAAGGTATTTACCCAGCCTTACATATTTGGCACCTATTATTTAATACTGAATTTTTGTTATCGAATGACCACTCTATATTTTTTTGACAAAAGGCATCAATCAGGTTATTTTTGTAATAACACCATCCGATTGTTATTCTCATATGTGGTTTCGTAATCATTCTTTAGGTCGCCCGATGCGTTAGGTCGCAAGGTGTTAGGTAGCGAAATTTCGTTGGGTTAGGTCGCGAAAATCGCGAAATTACGTGAGGTTAGGTCGCAAAATCGCGAAATTTCGTTGGGTTAGATCGCAAAATTGGCGAAATTTCGTTGTGTTAGGTCGCGAAATTACATGACGTTAGATCGCAAAACCGCGAAATTTCCTTGGGTTAGATAGCAAAATCGCGAAATTTCAACTAAGCTAACCCAACGAAAGAAAATCGAAAATATCTCGAAAACGGTTCTTTTCATAAAAAAATGACAAATAGAAAAAAGTTTCCATATTAAATTTCCTACAAAATCCCTACGTTTCAGAGATATGATGTGCCAGAAGTTTGACGGAAGGTGATTTTTCAATTATTGCACCTAACGAAAATACTTTAAGAACAAAATACCAAACTACGTATGAGAAAATAGTAGTCTGAATGTAGTTATCACCATTATTACAAATAAAACCTTGTAACTTTTGCTTCAAGAAATATACAGAGTGGTCATTCAACAACAAAAGTTCAAAATTAAATAAAAAAACTCGCCCTATGAAGATCCTTTCCCATCGAAACCAAAATTCGACGAAACGTAAGGTTAGGTAGCAGAAAATTGCGAAATTACGTGAGGTTAGGTCGCAGAACCGCGAAATTTCGTTGGGTTAGATCGCTAAATTGGCGAAATTTCGTTGTGTTAGGTCACGAAATTACATAAGGTTAGATAGCAAAACCGCGAAATTTCCTTGGGTTAGATCGCAAAATGGCGAAATTTCGTTCTGTTAGGTCGCAAAACTCGCGAAATTTAGTTGGGTTAGGTCGCGAAATTACATGATGTTAGATCACAAAAATCGCGAAATTTCAACTAAGCTAACCCAACGAAAGAAAATCGCAAATATCTCGAAAACGGTTCATTTCATAAAAAAATTACAAATAGAAAAAAGTTTCCATATTAAATTTCCTACATAATCCCTACGTTTTCGAGATATGATGTCTGAAGTTTGACGGAAGGTGATTTTTTAATTATTGCACCTGACGAAAATACTTTAAGAACAAAATTATGTTTAATAAACATCAAGAAGTCGGTGACGGATCATCCAAAAGACGCGAAGAAAGTTCGTTCCATAGAGAAATGTATGGAAAATCGAATAGCATTGGCGCAACTTCCTATATCGCACCGTTTCAGAGACAATTTGAGAAAAATAATTTAAAACTCAACCCACGATGAAACCTGTACCATAACTAAACTACGTAGAAATGTAAAATGATAAAATAAATCAATGACAATTAAAAACATCAAGAAGTCGGTAACGGATCATCTAAAAGACGCGAAGAAAGTTCGTTCCATAGAGAAATGTACGGAAAATCGAATAGCATTGAGCGCAACTTCCTATATCGCACCGTTTAATTTGAGAAAAATAATTTAACACTCAACCCACGATGAAACACCTGTACCTTAACTAAACTACGTAGAAATGTAAAATGATAAAATAAATCAAAGACAATTAAAAACCCACCCGATGATGACCACTTTCACACCAAAACTGAAATCCCACGAAATACACCTACACAGGAGAATCGAGTATTTATTTTTAGCTATTTACCTCTACTCCTCCCCCCCCCACACTCCACCAACGCAATCAACTCAAAATATAATATACTTCCAGATGTCGCTATAATACATACGGGTACCCAATTTCAAGTGAATATCTCAATTTTATTTTATAACCTACTTTAATATTGAAGGGGGGGGGCGGTGGGTGATGAAAAATATAAAAAATTTTGAGGCGTGGCTTGTAGTACATACATCAAATTTCAAGTTTCTGCATTCTTATCAGCTTGCTATACATATTTCCCCCTATTTACCCCCAACCCTTCACCGGATATCTTCAAAAAACAATCCAGTTCCAGATCTCGTTATAATATATACGTGTACAAAATTTCTAGTCAATATCTTAAACCGTTCCGGAGAAAACGTGCGGAAAAAAAATAAAGTTACAGACAAATTTTTCGTTCAAATTTAAAATCTCGACGTTTCATGACATTCTATTTCAAGTAAAAAAAAAAGAATTAAATTTTTTTATGATTACTATACTTCCAATCCGCTACGTGGATATGGAAGTGACATTATAATTCACCCATGTAGGAAATTTGCAAAGGTATTTACCCAGCCTTCCATATTTGGCACCTATTATTTAATACTGAATTTTTGTTATCGAATGACCACTCTGTATATTTTTTTGACAAAAGGCATCAATCAGGTTATTTTTGTAATAACACCATCCGATTGTTATTCTCATATGTGGTTTCGTAATCATTCTTTAGGTCGCCCGATGCGTTAGGTCACAAGGTGTTAGGTAGCGAAATTTAGTTGGGTTAGGTCGCGAAAATCGCGAAATTACGTGAGGTTAGGTCGCAAAATCGCGAAATTTCGTTGGGTTAGATCGCAAAATTGGCGAAATTTCGTTGTGTTAGGTCGCGAAATTACATGACGTTAGATCGCAAAACCGCGAAATTTCCTTGGGTTAGATAGCAAAATCGCGAAATTTCAACTAAGCTAACCCAACGAAAGAAAATCGAAAATATCTCGAAAACGGTTCTTTTCATAAAAAAATGACAAATAGAAAAAAGTTTCCATATTAAATTTCCTACAAAATCCCTACGTTTCAGAGATATGATGTGCCAGAAGTTGACGGAAGGTGATTTTTCAATTATTGCACCTAACGAAAATACTTTAAGAACAAAATACCAAACTACGTATGAGAAAATAGTAGTCTGAATGTATCACCATTATTACAAATAAAACCTTGTAACTTTTGCTTCAAGAAATATACAGAGTGGTCATTCAACAACAAAAATTCAATATTAAATTTAAAAAACTCACCCTATGAAGATCCCTTTCCCATCGAAACCAAAATTCAACGAAACGTAAGGTTAGGTAGCAAAAAATTGCAAAATTACGTGAGGTTAGGTCGCAGAATCGCGAAATTTCGTTGGGTTAGATCGCAAAATTGGCGAAATTTCGTTGTTACGGTTCATTTCATAAAAAAATGACAAATAGAAAAAAGTTTCCATATTAAATTTCCTACACAATCCCTACGTTTTCGAGATATGATGTCTGAAGTTTGACGGAAGGTGATTTTTCAATTATTGCACCTGACGAAAATACTTTAAGAACAAAATTATGTTTAATAAACATCAAGAAGTTGGTGACGGATCATCTAAAAGACGCGAAGAAAGTTCGTTTCCATAGAGAAATGTACGGAAAATCGAATAGCATTGAGCGCAACTTCCTATATCGCACCGTTTCAGAGATAATTTGAGAAAAATAATTTAAAACTCAACCCACGATGAAACCTGTACCATAACTAAACTACGTAGAAATGCAAAATGATAAAATAAATCAATGACAATTAAAAACCCACCCGATTATGACCACTTTCACACCAAAACTGAAATCTCACGAAATACACCTACACAGGAGAATCGAGTAATCCTCACTTAATCATAAATGTTAAAATGTTTACATGTTTGATCGCCCACCCCCGCTTTAACCTACGAGATCGCGCTGGTAGACAGGACGGATTGGGCTCGGCTACATTAAAGGATCCTTTTCCGATAGGAATCAAATTGTATAGCTGATGCTACGCACGGTTTGCTGTTTTTATGTAGCCACCTCTCCGTCTATAAATATAAATACAAAAATATTCAAATGTGTGTAGTGTCAGAGCATTCAAATACTCGAGTGAAGCTTAGCACCATATACTTAATCCAACAAATTCATCAATCTAGTAACAGCGCTTTACAATAAAAATTCTTGTTATATTAAGTGCAGCCTTGTTTAGCCAGTATTTAGACAAACTGATAGTCATATGCATATTTGTCGAGATCAGGGATGCATTATCCACTTTGTTTGAGGGGCATTAAATACACAGAACTTGCCTCCTATCCTTACTTATACAGGGGTCTCACTATAGAAAATAATTAATTACGAAACGACGCATGAGAATAGTAGTCGGAATGTAGTTATCACTATTATTACAAGGAAAACATGATAACTTTTGCTACAAGAAATATACAGAGTGGTCATTCAACAACAAAAATTCAATATTAAATAAAAAAATCGGTAAAGGTATTTACACAGAACTTCCCTCGTTCATGGCAGTCTCTCTAAAAAAATAATAATTACGAAATGACATTGAGAATAATAATCGGAGTAGAGTTATTGCTATTATTACAAAGAAAACTTGACAAGTTTTGGTCAAAAAAATATACAGATTGCTCATCCAACAGCAAAAGTTCAATACTAAATAGCAGGTGCCACATATGGCAGGCTTGCGCAAATACCTTTACAAATGTCCACCATGACTGAATTATTTCTTGGGATGACCACCCTGTACATTTTCAATAAAAGTATAATAGGTGCATATGCCAGATGTTATTGCCATCTGTCACATTTTCAATCCAACATTTACGTAATGGAGTGGAAGTATAGTGGTGGTTAAAAAATTTCATTTTTTAAAAATTTTTCAAAAGATGGTAAAATAATTTTCAAATTTTTTTCTTCTGAAATAGGTTTAAAATGTCAAAGGTAGAAATTTTAAATTAGAGCAAAAAGGAAAGTTTCCTTCTGTTCTATAGTAGTGCTAAAAAAAGTTTAAAAATTAAAAATGACGTATTTTTAAAATAGGTTTAGAATGCTATGAAACGTGAAAATTTTAAATTTGAGCAAATAAAAAAAAATTCGATCTATTTTAGTGATAAAAACTTTTTGAAAAATGTTGGTGAAAAAAATTTTCAAAATTTTTTTTCTGAAATACCTAGGTTTAGAATGTCATTTAAATTTGAGCATTCTGGTGTTAAATTTTTTTCCAAACTGGTAACAAAATGTTGCAAATTTTTTTTTCCGAAATTGGTTTGGAATATTATGAAACGTGGAAATTTTAAATTTGATCAAAAAAATTTTTTTCGTCTGTTCTATAGTAGTGATACATAAATGGATTAAAAATGTTTTCAAATTTTTTAAAAAATTCTTCAAAAACATTTTTAAATTTGTTTGAATAGTTTTAGAATGTCATGGAAACGAGGATAGTTAAAATCTGAACAAAGAAAGAAAAATTCTATCTTAGTGATAAAATTTCAAAAAACTTTTTTTTTAATCAGGCTTAGAATGCCATGAAACGTGAAAATGTTAAATTTGAAGAAAGAAAAAAAAAATTCATTTTAGTAGTAAAAATTTTTTCAAAAATATTGGTGAAAAAAATTTTCAAATTTTTTTTTCCTGAAATAGGTTAAGCGTGTCATGAAACGTAAAAATTTTAAATTTGAGCAAAAACAAATTTTTTTCATCTTGGTAAAAATTTTTTGAAAAATGTTTGAAAAAAATTTTCAAATTTTTTTTTTCCTGAAATAGGTTTAGCGCGTCATGAAACGTGGAAATTTAAAATTTGAGCAAAAAAAAATTTTTTTCATCTTGGTAAAAATTTTTTCAAAAATGTTTGAAAAAAATTTTCAAAATTTTTTTTTTCCTGAAACAGGTTTAGCGCGTCATGAAACGTGGAAATTTTAAATTTGAGCAAAAAAAAATTTTTTTCACTATTTATTCCGTTTAGACGGTCCACCCTGTATATTTTTCAGTGAAAATTCTACCAGTTCTTCGCTGACAGTAGGGTTAACTACCTACCAAATTTGACTGCTCTCCGTCAAGTAGTTTTTTAGTAAATGCACCAACAGACAGACAGACAGACAGACAGACCGACAGACAGACAGACTGACGGAATTGAAAAACCTATATTTTCGGAATCTACGTGTTCTGAAACGTCAGAATCCGAAAAAATCTCGGAGGGTGATTTTTTCTCGAATACAATACTTCCCTTCGGTATGCGAGGGAAGTAAAACTCTCCCTATGAAGATCCCTTTCCCATCGAAACCAAAATTCGACGAAACGGGTTAGGTTGCAAAAAATTGCGAAATTACGTGAGGTTAGGTCGCAAAATCGCGAAATTTCGTTGGGTTAGGTCGCGAAATTACATGACGTTAGATCGCAAAACAGCGAAATTTCCTTGGGTTAGATCGCAAAAATCGCGAAATTTCAACCAAGCTAACCCAACGAAAGAAAATCGAACAAATCTTGAAACCGGTTCATTTCATAAAAAAATGACAAATAGAAAAAAGTTTCCATATTAAATTTCCTACCAAATCCCTACGTTTCAGAGATATGATGTGCCAGAAGTTTGACGGAAGGTGATTTTTTCAATTATTGCACCTAACGAAAATACTTTAAGAACAAAATACCAAACGACGTATGTGAAAATAGTAGTCTGAATGTAGTTATCATTATTATTACAAATAAAACCTTGTAACTTTTGCTTCAAGAAATATACAGAGTGGTCATTCAACAACAAAAGTTCAATATTAAATTTAAAAAAACTCACCCTATGAAGATCCCTTTCCCATCGAAACCAAAATTCGACGAAACGTAAGGTTAGGTAGCAGAAAATTGCAAAATTACGTGAGATTACAGGGTTCAGACTTTGCGAAGTTGAAAAAATTCCCTGAATTTTCCAGGTTTTCCATAACCAAAAATATTAATTTTCATATATTTTTTAGTGAAGTAATTTTTTATTTGACATAAAATAATTTCTTGAATTGGATTGAATCAGTGAAAATTCTATGGTTTTCCATATCAATACGCATAATTCCCTGATTTTTTTATATAATTCATAAAATTCCCTGATATTTCCAGGTTTTTTTTAAAGATTTTTAAATTCCCTGAGTTTTCCAGGTTCTCCATACGAGTCCGAACCCTGGGTTAGGTCGCAGAATCGCGAAATTTCGTTGGGTTAGATCGCTAAATTGGCGAAATTTCGTTCCGTTAGGTCGCAAAACTCGCGAAATTTCGTTGGGTTAGGTCGCGAAATTACATGATGTTAGATCACAAAAATCACGAAATTTCAACTAAGCTAACCCAACGAAAGAAAATCGAAAATATCTCGAAAACGGTTCATTTCATAAAAAAAAAAATTCCATATTAAATTTCCTACACAATCCCTACGTTTTCGAGATTTGATGTCTGAAGTTTGACGGAAAGTGATTTTTTAATTATTGCACCTGACGAAAATACTTTAAGAACAAAATTATGTTTAATAAACATCAAGAAGTCGGTAACGGATCATCGAAAAGACGCGAAGAAAGTTCGTTCCATGGACAAATGTACGAAAAATCGAATAGCATTGAGCGAAACTTCTTATATCGCACCGTTTCAGAGATAATTTGAGAAAAATAATTTAAAACTCTACCCACGATGAAACCTGTACCATAACTAAACTACGTAGAAATGCAAAATGATAAAATAAATCAATGACAATTAAAAACCCACCCGATGATGACCACTTTCACACCAAAACTGAAATCCCACGAAATACACCTACACAGGAGACTCGAATATTTATTTTTAGCTATTTACCTCTACTCCCCCCCCCCCACACTCCACCAACGCAATCAACTCAAAATATAATATACTTCCAGATGTCGCCATAATACATACGGGTACCCAATTTCAAGTGAATATCTCAATTTTATTTTATAACTTACTTTAATATTGAAGGGGGGGGGGGGGGTGATGAAAAATATAAAAAATTTTGAGGCGTGGCTTGTAGTACCATACATCAAATTTCAAGTTTCTGCACTCTTACCAGCTTGCTATACATATTTCCCCCTAACCCTTCACCGGATATCTTCAAAAAACAATCCAGTTCCAGATCTCGTTATAATATATACGTGTACAAAATTTCTAGTCAATATCTTAAACCGTTCCGGAGAAAACATGCGGAAAAAAAATAAAGTTACAGACAGATTTTTCGTTCAAATTTAAAATCTCGACGTTTCATGACATTATATTTCAAGTAAAAAAAAAAGAATGAAAATTTTTTATGATTACTATACTTCCAATCCGCTACGTGGATATGGAAGTGATATTATAATTCACCCATGTTGGAAATTTGTAAAGGTATTTACCCAGCCTTCCATATTTGGCACCTATTATTTAATACTGAATTTTTGTTATCGATGACCACTCTGTATATTTTTTTGACAAAAGGCATCAAACAGGTTATTTTTGTAATAACACCATCCGATTGTTATTCTCATATGTGGTTTCGTAATCATTCTTTAGGTCGCCCGATGCGTTAGGTCGAAAGGTGTTAGGTAGCGAAATTTCGTTCGGTTAGGTCGCGAAAATCGCGAAATTACGTGAGGTTAGGTCGCAAAATCGCGAAATTTCGTTGGGTTAGATCGCAAAATTGGCGAAATTTCGTTGCGTTAGGTCGCGAAATTACATGACGTTAGATCGCAAAACCGCGAAATTTCCTTGGGTTAGATAGCAAAATTGCGAAATTTCAACCAAGCTAACCCAACGAAAGAAAATCGAACAAATCTTGAAAACGGTTCATTTCATAAAAAAATGACAAATAGAAAAAAGTTTCCATATTATATTTCCTACAAAATCCCTACGTTTCAGAGATATAATGTGCCAGAAGTTTGACGGAAGGTGATTTTTCAATTATTGCACCTAACGAAAATACTTTAAGAACAAAATACCAAACGACGTATGAGAAAATAGTAGTCTGAATGTAGTTATCACTATTATTACAAATAAAACCTTGTAACGTTTGCTTCAAGAAATATACAGTGTTCATTCAACAACAAAAGTTCAAAATTAAATAAAAAAACTCGCCCTATGAAGATCCTTTCCCATCGAAACCAAAATTCGACGAAACGTAAGGTTAGGTAGCAGAAAATTGCGAAATTACGTGAGGTTAGGTCGAAGAATCGCGAAATTTCGTTGGGTTAGATCGCTAAATTGGCGAAATTTCGTTGTGTTAGGTCACGAAATTACATAAGGTTAGATAGCAACACCGCGAAATTTCCTTGGGTTAGATCGCAAAATGGCGAAATTTCGTTCTGTTAGGTCGCAAAACTCGCGAAATTTCGTTGGGTTAGGTCGCGAAATTACATGATGTTAGATCGCAAAAATCGCGAAATTTCAACTAAGCTAACCCAACGAAAGAAAATCGAAAATATCTCGAAAACGGTTCATTTCATAAAAAAATGACAAATAGAAAAAAGTTTCCATATTAAATTTCCTACAAAATCCCTACGTTTCAGAGATATGATGTGCCAGAAGTTTGACGGAAGGTGATTTTTCAATTATTGCACCTAACGAAAATACTTTAAGAACAAAATACCAAACTACGTATGAGAAAATAGTAGTCTGAATGTAGTTATCACCATTATTACAAATAAAACCTTGTAACTTTTGCTTCAAGAAATATACAGAGTGGTCATTCAACAACAAAAATTCAATATTAAATTTAAAAAACTCACCCTATGAAGATCCTTTCCCAACGAAACAAAAATTCGACGAAACGTAAGGTTATGTAGCAGAAAATTGCGAAATTACGTGAGGTTAGGTCGCAGAATCGCGAAATTTCGTTGGGTTAGATCGCAAAATTGGCGAAGTTTCGTTGTGTTAGATCGCGAAATTACATGAGGTAAGATCGCAAAACCGCTAAATTTCCTTGGGTTAGATCGCAAAATGGCAAAATTTCGTCCTGTTAGGTCACAAAACTCGCGAAATTTCGTTGGATTAGGTCACGAAATTACGACATTAGATCGCAAAAATTGCGAAATTTCAACCAAGCTAACCCAACGAAAGAAAATCGAACAAATCTTGAAAACGGTTCATTTCATAAGAAAATGACAAATAGAAAAAGTTTCCATATTATATTTCCTACAAAATCCCTACGTTTCAGAGATATGATGTGCCAGAAGTTTGACGGAAGGTGATTTTTCAATTATTGCACCTAACGAAAATACTTTAAGAACAAAATACCAAACGACGTATGAGAAAATAGTAGTCTGAATGTAGTTATCACTATTATTACAAATAAAACCTTGTAACTTTTGCTTCAAGAAATATACAGTGTTCATTCAACAACAAAAGTTCAAAATTAAATAAAAAAACTCGCCCTATGAAGATCCTTTCCCATCGAAACCGAAATTCGACGAAACGTAAGGTTAGGTAGCAGAAAATTGCGAAATTACGTGAGGTTAGGTCGCAGAATCGCGAAATTTCGTTGGGTTAGATCGCTAAATTGGCGAAATTTCGTTGTGTTAGGTCACGAAATTACATAAGGTTAGATAGCAAAACCGCGAAATTTCCTTGGGTTAGATCGCAAAATGGCGAAATTTCGTTCTGTTAGGTCGCAAAACTCGCGAAATTTCGTTGGGTTAGGTCGCGAAATTACATGATGTTAGATCACAAAAATCGCGAAATTTCAACTAAGCTAACCTAACGAAAGAAAATCGCAAATACCTCGAAAACGGTTCATTTCATAAAAAAATTACAAATAGAAAAAAGTTTCCATATTAAATTTCCTACACAATCCCTACGTTTTCGAGATTTGATGTCTGAAGTTTGACGGAAAGTGATTTTTCAATTATTGCACCTGACGAAAATACTTTAAGAACAAAATTATGTTTAATAAACATCAAGAAGTCGGTAACGGATCATCTAAAAGACGCGAAGAAAGTTCGTTCCATAGAGAAATGTACGGAAAATCAAATAGCATTGAGCGCAACTTCCTATATCGCACCGTTTAATTTGAGAAAAATAATTTAAAACTCAACCCACGATGAAACACCTGTACCTTAACTAAACTACGTAGAAATGTAAAATGATAAAATAAATCAAAGACAATTAAAAACCCACCCGATGATGACCACTTTCACACCAAAACTGAAATCCCAAGAAATACACCTACACAGGAGAATCGAGTATTTATTTTTCGCTATTTACCTCTACTTACCCCCCCCCCCCACTCCATCAACGCAATCAACTTAAAATATAATATACTTCCAGATGTCGCTATAATACATACGGGTACCCAATTTCAAGTGAATATCTCAATTTTATTTTATAACCTACTTTAATATTGAGGGGGGGGGGGGGGGATGATGAAAAATATAAAAAATTTTGAGGCGTGGCTTGTAGTACATACATCAAATTTCAAGTTTCTGCACTCTTACCAGCTTGCTATACATATTTCCCCCTAACCCTTCACCGGATATCTTCAAAAAACAATCCAGTTCCAGATCTCGTTATAATATATACGTACAAAATTTCTAGTCAATATCTTAAACCGTTCCGGAGAAAACGTGCGGAAAAAAAATAAAGTTACAGACAAATTTTTCGTTCAAATTTAAAATCTCGACGTTTCATGACATTCTATTTCAAGTAAAAAAAAAAGAATTAAAATTTTTTATGATTACTATACTTCCAATCCGCTACGTGGATATGGAAGTGATATTATAATTCACCCATGTTGGAAATTTGTAAAGGTATTTACCCAGCCTTACATATTTGGCACCTATTATTTAATACTGAATTTTTGTTATCGAATGAATACTCTATATTTTTTTGACAAAAGGCATCAATCAGGTTATTTTTGTAATAACACCATCCGATTGTTATTCTCATATGTGGTTTCGTAATCATTCTTTAGGTCGCCCGATGCGTTAGGTCGCAAGGTGTTAGGTAGCGAAATTTCGTTGGGTTAGGTCGCGAAAATCGCGAAATTACGTGAGGTTAGGTCGCAAAATCGCGAAATTTCGTTGGGTTAGATCGCAAAACTGGCGAAATTTCGTTGTGTTAGGTCGCGAAATTACATGACGTTAGATCGCAAAACCGCGAAATTTCCTTGGGTTAGATAGCAATATCGCGAAATTTCAACTAAGCTAACCCAACGAAAGAAAATCGAAAATATCTCGAAAACGGTTCATTTCATAAAAAAATGACAAATAGAAAAAAGTTTCCATATTAAATTTCCTACAAAATCCCTACGTTTCATAGATATGATGTGCCAGAAGTTTGACGGAAGGTGATTTTTCAATTATTGCACCTAACGAAAATACTTTAAGAACAAAATACCAAACTACGTATGAGAAAATAGTAGTCTGAATGTAGTTATCACCATTATTACAAATAAAACCTTGTAACGTTTGCTTCAAGAAATATACAGTGTTCATTCAACAACAAAAGTTCAAAATTAAATAAAAAAACTCGCCCTATGAAGATCCTTTCCCATCGAAACCAAAATTCGACGAAACGTAAGGTTAGGTAGCAGAAAATTGCGAAATTACGTGAGGTTAGGTCGCAGAATCGCGAAATTTCGTTGGGTTAGATCGATAAATTGGCGAAATTTCGTTGTGTTAGGTCACGAAATTACATAAGGTTAGATAGCAAAACCGCGAAATTTCCTTGGGTTAGATCGCTAAAATGGCGAAATTTCGTTGGGTTAGGTCGCGAAATTACATGATGTTAGATCACAAAAATCGCGAAATTTCAACTAAGCTAACCCAACGAAAGAAAATCGCAAATACCTCGAAAACGGTTCATTTCATAAAAAAATTACAAATAGAAAAAAGTTTCCATATTAAATTTCCTACACAATCCCTACGTTTCCGAGATTTGATGTCTGAAGTTTGACGGAAAGTGATTTTTCAATTATTGCACCTGACGAAAATACTTTAAGAACAAAATTATGTTTAATAAACATCAAGAAGTCGGTAACGGATCATCTAAAAGACGCGAAGAAAGTTCGTTCCATAGAGAAATGTACGGAAAATCAAATAGCATTGAGCGCAACTTCCTATATCGCACCGTTTAATTTGAGAAAAATAATTTAAAACTCAACCCACGATGAAACACCTGTACCTTAACTAAACTACGTAGAAATGTAAAATGATAAAATAAATCAAAGACAATTAAAAACCCACCCGATGATGACCACTTTCACACCAAAACTGAAATCCCACGAAATACACCTACACAGGAGAATCGAGTATTTATTTTTCGCTATTTACCTCTACTTACCCCCCCCCACACTCCATCAACGCAATCAACTTAAAATATAATATACTTCCAGATGTCGCTATAATACATACGGGTACCCAATTTCAAGTGAATATCTCAATTTTATTTTATAACCTACTTTAATATTGAGGGGGGGGGGGGGGGGTGATGAAAAATATAAAAAATTTTGAGGCGTGGCTTGTAGTACATACATCAAATTTCAAGTTTCTGCATTCTTATCAGCTTGCTATACATATTTCCCCCTATTTACCCCCAACCCTTCACCGGATATCTTCAAAAAACAATCCAGTTCCAGATCTCGTTATAATATATACGCACAAAATTTCTAGTCAATATCTTAAACCGTTCCGGAGAAAACGTGCGGAAAAAAAATAAAGTTACAGACAAATTTTTCGTTCAAATTTAAAATCTCGACGTTTCATGACATTCACCCATGTTGGAAATTTGTAAAGGTATTTACCCAGCCTTACATATTTGGCACCTATTATTTAATACTGAATTTTTGTTATCGAATGACCACTCTGTATATTTTTTTGACAAAAGGCATCAATCAGGTTATTTTTGTAATAACACCATCCGATTGTTATTCTCATATGTGGTTTCGTAATCATTCTTTAGGTCGCCCGATGCGTTAGGTCACAAGGTGTTAGGTAGCGAAATTTAGTTGGGTTAGGTCGCGAAAATCGCGAAATTACCTGAGGTTAGGTCGCAAAATCGCGAAATTTCGTTGGGTTAGATCGCAAAATTGGCGAAATTTCGTTGTGTTAGGTCGCGAAATTACATGACGTTAGATCGCAAAACCGCGAAATTTCCTTGGGTTAGATAGCAAAATCGCGAAATTTCAACTAAGCTAACCCAACGAAAGAAAATCTAAAATATCTCGAAAACGGTTCTTTTCATAAAAAAATGACAAATAGAAAAAAGTTTCCATATTAAATTTCCTACAAAATCCCTACGTTTCAGAGATATGATGTGCCAGAAGTTTGACGGAAGGTGATTTTTCAATTATTGCACCTAACGAAAATACTTTAAGAACAAAATACCAAACTACGTATGAGAAAATAGTAGTCTGAATGTAGTTATCACCATTATTACAAATAAAACCTTGTAACTTTTGCTTCAAGAAATATACAGAGTGGTCATTCAACAACAAAAGTTCAAAATTAAATAAAAAAACTCGCCCTATGAAGATCCTTTCCCATCGAAACCAAAATTCGACGAAACGTAAGGTTAGGTAGCAGAAAATTGCGAAATTACGTGAGGTTAGGTCGCAGAATCGCGAAATTTCGTTGGGTTAGATCGCTAAATTGGCGAAATTTCGTTGTGTTAGGTCACGAAATTACATAAGGTTAGATAGCAAAACCGCGAAATTTCCTTGGGTTAGATCGCAAAATGGCGAAATTTCGTTCTGTTAGGTCGCAAAACTCGCGAAATTTAGTTGGGTTAGGTCGCGAAATTACATGATGTTATATCACAAAAATCGCGAAATTTCAACTAAGCTAACCCAACGAAAGAAAATCGCAAATATCTCGAAAACGGTTCATTTCATAAAAAAATTACAAATAGAAAAAAGTTTCCATATTAAATTTCCTACATAATCCCTACGTTTTCGAGATTTGATGTCTGAAGGTTGACGGAAAGTGATTTTTCAATTATTGCACCTGACGAAAATACTTTAAGAACAAAATTATGTTTAATAAACATCAAGAAGTCGGTAACGGATCATCTAAAAGACGCGAAGAAAGTTCGTTCCATAGAGAAATGTACGGAAAATCGAATAACATTGAGCGCAACTTCCTATATCGCACCGTTTAATTTGAGAAAAATAATTTAAAACTCAACCCACGATGAAACACCTGTACCTTAACTAATTTTATTTTATAAACCACTTTAATATTGAAGCGGGGGGGGGGTATAAAGAAATTTGAGGCGTGGCTTGTTAGTACATACATCAAATTTCAAGTTTCTGCACTCTTACCAGCTTGCTATACATATTTCCCCCTATTTACCCCCAACCCTTCACCGGATATCTTCAAAAAACAATCCAGTTCCAGATCTCGTTATAATATATACGTGTACAAAATTTCTAGTCAATATCTTAAACCGTTCCGGAGAAAACGTACGGAAAAAAAAAAGTTACAGACAGATTTTTCGTTCAAATTTAAAATCTCGACGTTTCATGACATTCTATTTCAAGTAAAAAAAAAGAATTAAAATATTTTTTATGATTACTATACTTCCAATCCGCTACGTGGATATGGAAGTGATATTATAATTCACCCATGTTGGAAATTTGTAAAGGTATTTACCCAGCCTTCCATATTTGGCACCTATTATTTAATACTGAATTTTTGTTATCGAATGACCACTCTGTATATTTTTTTGACAAAAGGCATCAATCAGGTTATTTTTGTAATAACACCTTCCGATTGTTATTCTCATAATATGTGGTTTCGTAATCATTCTTTAGGTCGCCCGATGCGTTAGGTCGCAAGGTGTTAGGTAGCGAAATTTCGTTGGGTTAGGTCGCGAAAATCGCGAAATTACGTTAGGTTAGGTCGCAAAATCGCGAAATTTCGTTGGGTTAGATCGCAAAATTGGCGAAATTTCGTTGTGTTAGGTCGCGAAATTACATGGTTAGATCGCAAAACCGCGAAATTTCCTTGGGTTAGATAGCAAAATCGCGAAATTTCAACTAAGCTAACCCAACGAAAGAAAATCGAAAATATCTCAATTCAATTCAATCAATTCAATTCAAATTTCTTTTATTCAATTTAGTAATAACATATTATATCTACGTACTCAGAGCCAGCCAAACATGCGCGGCGCGAAGCGCCGTGGC
This sequence comes from Stenurella melanura, assembly GCA_963583905.1. Lineage (NCBI taxonomy): Eukaryota > Metazoa > Arthropoda > Insecta > Coleoptera > Cerambycidae > Stenurella > Stenurella melanura. The sequence goes on along the minus strand of OY757317.1, from coordinate 117,943,323 downwards.
AATTGAATGGTTGGATGAGTGAGTGAATATAAAACTTAAAATAATTAACAATGAAACTAACTCCTATCTTTAAAATAAAAGATTTACAAAAGCTGATGGCAAAATTGAACATATAAAAGTGAATATTTAAAATAATTTGTAAAACATGTATATAAATATGGTTAAAAAGACAAGCTCAGTCGTTGGTGGTAGACATATACAGGTGAGTGCTAAGGCGTCTCACCTGCTCCATGCAATTCGTTCAAGACTTACATTGCTAACAGTCGACGATGCCGCAGAGTTTTTAGTTTAAAATAATTTATGTTTGGATACATTTTTGAATTAATAAAGTTCTGATTAAAATAGGATTTTCTGAAAAGGATTTTGAGAAATAAATGAATTTAAAACAAAAATGTACAAAAAGAAAAGAAGGGATAGATAGAATTATACAATTTTGTAATGCAAGAATGTCCAGATATTGTGGCTAAAGTGGCTGCCGAAAAATGGGCAGCGTCTGATATGGTAATTTGTGTTTTATTCTAAAAGGTGCATTATGCTGTCTTATTCGCGTTATGTTGTTTGTTAGCGGACTATCGTTTAGTTTGAAAGCATAAAACTTTTGTGAAATTTCAGAAACGTAGTTCGCTATTGGAGTAATGTCGTGACATAAGGCATATAGATCCCTGAGGGGGATGTATCGCGTTGTGTTAGTAATGAGGCGCATGAACTTATGTTCAAGGACTTTTAATTTATTCATTGTCGTGCTCGGTATGCTGCACCATGCCGGAGCCGCGTACGTTATAGCTGGCCTCACTACAACGGTGTATATGAGTTTCTTATTATGTCTGTTAACTTTGCTATTCCTGGCCAGAAGCGGATACAGACTCCTGGACATAGAATAGACTGTCCGTACTCGTTCGTTAATGTGTTTCATAAACGTTAGTCTTTTGTCCAAGTGTACCCCTAGGTACTTCACACTTTCATCCCTGGTCGGAATTTGGGTGCCCTTGATCAAAATTGGCGTAATAATTTTGTTTTTAGTATAATTACGTGTGAAGACCATTGCCTCTGACTTTTCGGCGTTGACCTTAATCTTCCAATTGTCGTAATAAGCCGAGGCACGAGTCATATGCGCCTTCAGCAGCATCGTAGATGCTTGTGCATTGTGGCTGTGAGCGTACATGGCCGTGTCGTCGGCGTACTTGGCAATCTTAGTATTAGGGAACTCCGGAAAATCAGAGACGTACAAGTTGTATAATTTGGGAGCGAGGCCGAAAATATCTCGAAAACGGTTCATTTCATAAAAAAATGACAAATAGAAAAAAGTTTCCATATTAAATTTCCTACACAATCCCTACGTTTTCGAGATATGATGTCTGAAGTTTGACGGAAAGTGATTTTTTAATTATTGCACCTGACGAAAATACTTTAAGAACAAAATTATGTTTAATAAACATCAAGAAGTCGGTGACGGATCATCTAAAAGACGCGAAGAAAGTTCGTTCCATAGAGAAATGTATGGAAAATCGAATAGCATTGGCGCAACTTCCTATATCGCACCGTTTAATTTGAGAAAAATAATTTAAAACTCAACCCACGATGAAACACCTGTACTAAACTACGTAGAAATGTAAAATGATAAAATAAATCAAAGACAATTAAAAACCCACCCGATGATGACCACTTTCACACCAAAACTGAAATCCCACGAAATACACCTACACAGGAGAATCGAGTATTTATTTTTCGCTATTTACCTCTACTTACCCACACACTCCATCAACGCAATCAACTCAAAATATAATATACTTCCAGATGTCGCTATAATACATACGGGTACCCAATTTCAAGTGAATATCTCAATTTTATTTTATAACCTACTTTAATATTGAAGGGGGGGGGGGGGGGTGATGAAAAATATAAAAAATTTTGAGGCGTGGCTTGTAGTACATACATCAAATTTCAAGTTTCTGCACTCTTACCAGCTTGCTATACATATTTCCCCCTATCTACCCCTAACCCTTCACCGGATATCTTCAAAAAACAATCCAGTTCCAGATCTCGTTATAATATATACGTGTACAAAATTTCTAGTCAATATCTTAAACCGTTCCGGAGAAAACGTGCGGAAAAAAAATAAAGTTACAGACAGATTTTTCGTTCAAATTTAAAATCTCGACGTTTCATGACATTCTATTTCAAGTAAAAAAAAAAAAAGAATTAAAATTTTTTATGATTACTATACTTCCAATCCGCTACGTGGATATGGAAGTGATATTATAATTCACCCATGTTGGAAATTTGTAAAGGTATTTACCCAGCCTTCCATATTTGGCACCTATTATTTAATACTGAATTTTTGTTATCGAATGATCACTCTGTATATTTTTTTGACAAAAGGCATCCATCAGGTTATTTTTGTAATAACACCATCCGATTGTTATTCTCATATGTGGTTTCGTAATCATTCTTTAGGTCGCCCGATGCGTTAGGTCGCAAGGTGTTAGGTAGCGAAATTTCGTTGGGTTAGGTCGCGAAAATCGCGAAATTACGTGAGGTTAGGTCGCGAAAATCGCGAAATTACGTGAGGTTAGGTCGCAAAATCGCGAAATTTCGTTGGGTTAGATCGCAAAATTGGCGAAATTTCGTTGTTACGGTTCATTTCATAAAAAAATGACAAATAGAAAAAGTTTCCATATTAAATTTCCTACACAATCCCTACGTTTTCGAGATATGATGTCTGAAGTTTGACGGAAGGTGATTTTTCAATTATTGCACCTGACGAAAAGACTTTAAGAACAAAATTATGTTTAATAAACATCAAGAAGTCGGTGACGGATCATCTAAAAGACGCGAAGAAAGTTCGTTTCCATAGAGAAATGTACGGAAAATCGAATAGCATTGAGCGCAACTTCCTATATCGCACCGTTTCAGAGATAATTTGAGAAAAATAATTTAAAACTCAACCCACGATGAAACCTGTACCATAACTAAACTACGTAGAAATGCAAAATGATAAAATAAATCAATGACAATTAAAAACCCACCCGATTATGACCACTTTCACACCAAAACTGAAATCTCACGAAATACACCTACACAGGAGAATCGAGTAATCCTCACTTAATCATAAATGTTAAAATGTTTACATGTTTGATCGCCCACCCCCGCTTTAACCTACGAGATCGCGCTGGTAGACAGGACGGATTGGGCTCGGCTACATTAAAGGATCCTTTTCCGATAGGAATCAAATTGTATAGCTGATGCTACGCACGGTTTGCTGTTTTTATGTAGCCACCTCTCCGTCTACGTGGATGTGGAAGTGATATAATTCACCCATGTTGGAAATTTGTAAAGCCTTCCATATTTGACACCTATTATTTAATACTGATTTTTTGTTATCGAATGACCACTCTGTATATTTTTTCGACAAAAGGCATCAGGTCACCTATAAAGTATATCGAGCATATTACGTTACATATTTGCCTATGATTTTAATTAAATGGAAACTGAAACGGTCTTAAGTAGGTAGGTAGGGAGTCACTTGGGACTGGGAAAATTTTGAAGACCGTGGGAACTTTTGTTGGCATATTTCAAAGGCGGCGTCCTTTGTCGGCTTACATCAAAGGATTTACCGCCGGCGCTTGCGGCCCCGTTGACCTTCGCTCAATCTAGACAACAGTGCGTGAGGAATGTATGCCAATATATAATTTAACGAATGAGGATCGAGATAGTGGGAAGCGGTGTCTATATATTAATTATAGCCCTCTATACTTAATAAGAAAAATAATTTTATTTTATTTTTAAAGCGAAAATAGTATTCTGTTTATCTAATCGGATGGTCGACAATTGGGATGCTAATGCTGATATATCTGACCCTTTGTAGTGACAGCTTCTTTTGTAGGGAAGTCTAATAGACACTAGGGTCGATACTGGTCCCATGTAGAGACGCGTCGCACAAGCCGTATTGTCAACCTTTTACGCCATCTCAGCGAGATGACAACCAATTAATGACAAACATACTTATTGTTGTAACTTGAGCTTTAGACAGAGCCTAGTCTTGAATTCGGTTAGCACTTGACCTTGAAAAGTACGTTTATTAGTCAAGAGTAGAATGTTTTGTGCCCTTGTCGTTAGTTTCTACAAAGTAGCAAGCGTCATGCCTTCACTGGGGTTGTATTATGTAAATACATAATATATAACAATAAATAAATATTTATTGCATACACGGTTCAACAGGTAAGATACCTAATTACACAACAGGAATAAAGGCATAGAAAGCATTAATTACAAAATATACAACAACATAGAAAGAAAGTAAAATGAAGAAAAAATTTACTTAAATGTACGAACTATGAATAACTAATGATACGAAGAGAGAGAAAAAAATAACATGGAAAATGTTTAAATATAGAAACTATATATACATATATATTGCTGTGTATCCACATTGTGGAACACTACCCAAGTATCGTGTTTGAAATCATAAATAAAATTCACAAATTTGTATGTATTTTAGAAAATAACCATAACAGTTTTACTTTAACGGATCATACAGAAGCAGGAGTATCTGTGGTTTATTTAATTGATTCAAGTTCATTTGTTCTCAGCGAGTAGGATGCAGAGAATGAAACTTGATATTGAATACGAACAAAATATTTAAATAAACATAAAATGAAGTTAATTTAGTTTAACAAGTGAAAAAAAATACATTTTGATATGCTTTTTATCCAATCTGTTGAGATAATTCATAACATTTTCAGCATAGACCCTATGCTGAAAATGTTATGAATTACTACATTTGCGACCCGCAAAACGACTCAGTACTTTGACATGTTTTATTTTTCTCCTTTTTCTTTTTGCATTGACTAAAGTAAAAGCTAACTACATTTTGAAACACTATTTCAGATTTTTTGTCCAAAAAGGTCCGTGCCTTATACTGGTTATAGAGATCGATCAACGGAATAGTTAATTTTCGATTTTTATTAGGAAACTGTTCGGAATTTGAAGAATTTATCAAAAAAATCAAATTTTTCAGTATTTGTATATTCGCTTTTGTTTTCTCAAATTTCTCACAAACGTCTACTAATAGAACTAATCGAGCCCTACAATTGCCATTTTTGAAAATCAAAATCGGACCTTCGGTTCGGGAGTTATTGATTTCTTTGTAAAATCATACTCGGCCCTGGAAAACATACTTGCGGTCAACGGATTCGGGCCGCCAGCAATAGGCTTGATTTGTGGCCGAGTACCTTTGATCCCACCAAGTCTAATCGAAATCGATCAATATTCTGGACAGTTATCGTGCTTCCTAACCCGATTTCGAGAAAACCAGTTTTTTGCAAAATAAATCAATTTTCATTTGTTTTTCGACATAGTCTCTGGTATACTTATTTGTAGGGCTTTGCCAGCGGCACCATTTCTTTTTTGAAACGTCTCGATCCGACTACCCGTTACCGAGTTATTCAATTTTTTCCGAAAAACTCGAAACGTCTATATCGGGTACTTCCGGTTTCCGAACGGAGCCGAGCTTCCGGTGTTAAGGTTTTCTAAAGCCCTCCTATTAACCACCCAAGTTTCATCGCAATCCGAAAACGGATTAGGGGGGCTTGGCGTGACAGACAGACAGACAGACAGACCGACTGACGGAATTTTCTAAATTCGCTCTCGAATCGATAGATATGACTTTCACATCGATCCGACGTTTTTTTCGGGTTTCGATGGTCCACCGGAAAAATGCTAAACGTATACTACATTTTTTTTCAAAATGTAGTAACAAGTGGAAAAAACTACATTTTGATATGCTTTTAATTCAATTTGTTGGGATGATTCATTACATTTTCAGCAGAGAGTCGCAAGATGACTCAGTGCTTTGACATGTTTTATTTTTCTTTTTTTTTTCTTTTTGCATTGACTAAAGTAAAAGCTAACTACATTTTGAAAAACGGAAAGGGCATCGGTTCTATTTTTATTTAGTAAATGAAAATAACTAAATGAATGATGATATTTTAAATATAACATTATCACTTATCAATTTCTAATATTTTTTAAAATAATTCTTTGGAATGCATTTTCGTAAATAACTCGTTTATTTTAAGTTTTTCGAAAAAACTCTATTTTAGATTTTTTGTCCAAAAAGGGCCATGTCTTATACTGGTTATAGAGATCGATCGACGGAAGAGTTAATTTTCGATTTTTATTAGGAAACTGTTCGGAATTTGTAGAATTTATCAAAAAAATCAAGTTTTCCAGGATTTGTAGATTCGCTTTTGTTTTCTCAAATTTCTCACAAACGTCAACTAATAGACCTAATCGAGCCCTATAATTGCCATTTTTGAAAATCAAAATCGGACCTTCGGTTCGGGAGTTATTAATTTCTTTGAAAAATCATACTCGGCCCTGGAAAACATACTTGCGGTCAACGGATTCGGGCCGCCAGCAATAGGCTTGATTTGTGGCCGGGTACCTTTGATCCCACCAAGTCTCGTCGAAATCGATCAATATTCTGGACAGTTATCGTGCTTCCTAGCCCGATTTCCAGAAAACCAGTTTTTTGTAAAAAAAATCAATTTTCATTTGTTTTTCGACATAGCCTCTGGTATACTTATTTGTAGAGCTTCGCCAGCGGCACCATTTCTTTTTTGAAACGTCTCGATCCGACTACCCGTTATCGAGTTATTCAATTTCTCCCGAAAAACTCGAAACGTCTATATCGGGTACTTCCGGTTTCCGAACGGAGCCGAGCTTCCGGCGTTAAGGTTTTCTAAAGACCTCCTATTAACCACCCAAGTTTCATCGCAATCCGAAAACGGATTAAGGGGGCTGGGCGTGACGGACAGACCGACAGACAGACAGACAGACCGACAGACAGACCGACTGACCGACGGACGGAATTTTCTAAATTCGCTCTCGAATCGATAGATATGACTTTCACATCGATCCGACGTTTTTTTCGGGTTTCGATGGTCCACCGGAAAAATGCTAAACGTATACTACATTTTTTTTCAAAATGTAGTAACAAGGAACACACCTATTATAGTTCTAGTGAAAAATATACAAGATGGTCATCTTAAGCAATAATTCAACCATGGTGGAGTAAAGGTATTTACGCGAGCTTTCCATGAATGACCCTTCTTATTTAATATTTATTTATTGCTGTCGGATGACCATTCTGTATATTTTTTTGGCCAAAAGTTATCAGGTTTTCTTTGTAATAATTGTGTCACATGACAAAAATAAATAACTATTGACCATGATTTTCCGAACGCTCTACAAATGTAGGGAATAAGCCATTATGAATCCGAAAACAATAATTCCAAAATGACGGCACTTCATCCGGAAACAACGGAACCGTCTTTGCTTTTTTAAACGGACGCCCAATTTTTGCATTTTTTTTAAAATTGGGCATTAAATTCTGAGTATAAAAGCATTCAGGTTGTTTTATCTGTAACAATTTTTGACAAGTCAATTTTTCTCTTCCGTTGTAAAGACACAAGGGTTTTTTAAACAATTCATATCTCTTAAAGTATTCAGGCTAGATAAATCACTTTACAACCGATTCCCGAATGTTGAAGAAATAATTTAAGTGGCAATGAAGTTTTCAGTGACTGCTAAGATTTTTTGAAAATTATAATGAATAACCCCCTTTTCAAATGGCACGTGCCAAATATTATGACAATCGATGTTAAATTAAATTTAAAATGAACTATATCAGCATGTAGTACAGGTAACACATGCACTTTGAATTATTCACAGCTTTTTGTTAAAAATTATAATTTGTCAAAAAAAAACATAGAAGCCTATAAAACAATTGAAACAATAAAAAGAAAAAAACTAAAATTAACAACAAACCTTATTAGGTAAGTGTTTGATGCGAGTTTTCAACACAAGAAATTGACATTTTTGGACCACCTCAAATCCCCACATAATCTTTGAAGTTGAAAATCAAATGGAATTTTCATAAACGTTTTACCGAGGGGTCGGGGGAGTAGGAATACCCCCAATACCCCCAGTAAGACGGGGGCTCCGGAGCCCTCCTTAGGAAATGTTTTGAAAATTAACAATTAAAGGTTATTATTAAATTGTAGAAAATTTTACTACACAATATTTAAAATAGGATTAATTGACATGAAATAAAAATGAAGAGAATTGATAATCATCAATAAGGTAACACGATTTATTGCTATGAACAATTATATTGAAAAAAGAACACGCAGTTGAGATTCATGTCTGTATTCCCAAATATGCAAAAATCTGCATTTCAGTTTTAAAAATAAACATACTGTAATTTTAAAATAACCAGTTCGGCAAGTGCAAGATAATATTTGATTCAAATACAGTACTTTCTCAAACAATCAGAATTCAGACCTAAAATGAAAGTGTCAAATAATTTGAAATAAAATGCATAGTGTTTCGTACTTATTATTATTTTTAGTATTATTAGTGGTATTATTATTATTATTATTTTAGGTAATCCCCAAGTTAAATCTTTGCTTGTTTGTCTTAGTTATCAAATGTATATAGAGTTGCCTATGTACTTGGTTCACTTTGAACATATATATTTTTGTTCTCTTTAAAAAACTTATCTTGCGCGTTTTATGTGATATAAAAAACCTGACCATCAGGATACAGACTTCAAGAGAGTGAAAAGTTAATCAACGCAGTTTAAAACTATTCGCAATTATTTATAATTATTTATTGAAAAACGCTATTTATTAAACCTGAGTGTAAAGTGACGAATCTTCGTGGATTTCGAGGACAGCGATTACACTGGCCGGTCGGCATACTCCGTCCAAAGGATCACTAGGGTGAGTTATATCACACGTTATCACTACAGTCCATATTATTCATTATTTACTATTACTTTGGAAATACCATTAGATAATTTTCGACTGGTTTCCATACACATAGAAATGCATTGATAAGTAATAGGTGTGACGTAGGTAATATACTATCATTCTAAAGGAACAGAAACTGGACACTTGAGGATATAAAAAAAAAAAAAATTTAGTCTATTCAAAATTAAAATTTTTAAACAGTTTTTTTTTTATATGGTGCGGGCCCATAGGCTGCAGCCTGGGTAGCTTGCGCGTAAATACGGCCCTGCATTGCAGCATGCCCTCCATTCTTGGTATCAAGTGGATGAAGCACTAGCACTATCAACAAACGCTGTAGATTCAAAACTTGATTCAAGACAAGACGGTGAGGCAATAGAAGTCAATTTCTTTGGCCCCCTAGATCACCAGATCTGACACAATTAGATTTTTATTTATGGAGGTAAGTTAAGAATATACTTTATCAAACCTCATCCGCATCTTGGGAAGACTTCAGATTGAAAATAACACAAGCCACGAATAATATTGATAGAAATAAAGTCGAAAATGCTATCACAGCCGCAACCATCTGACGTCGGGTTTTTAATGTTTAACCCATAACGGTGCACATATCGAGCATCGTCTGTATTGTTCATAGTTTATATAATCATTTCATTGCCAATTTATGCTAGACCAAGTATTTCCAAATTATTACCAAATTGAATTAGGTGTAGATGAGTTTGATTTATTATTATTTATTGTGTTTTATTGGTTTCACCAAATGGCCATCGACCGAAGTCCTTCAGCCTGTTACAAATATTTACAATGTTTTATTTACACATATTAATTTTTTTACAGCATATTTACATTCTGTGAAAAAAAAAATTACAAAAAGTTAATATATATTTATATATATTGATGTTTCAGTTTTCATTCCCGATTGTTTAGTGCGACAATGTGTTCCCAAAGAGTTAGGTCCGGATATATTCGTCGGTTGTGTATTCCTGGTTGTCTTGTTTTGCAGAGGGGTTGAATAATTTCTATGTTGTGTTCTTCTTTAGCAAATTTGGTAGATAAGGATAATATTCTTTGGTTTATTGGTGTAATCTCTGTGATTTGGTAAAGAAGGTTGTTAGGGGGGTTATGCAGAGGGTTTCTAGGATGTCTGGTTTTAGCGATGGATCGCAATGATGATGTTTCTGCTACTTGTAAGTTTTTACTGACTGGTCTTCTTGTATTAAGATATAGAGGCTGGCTGTATTCTAATATAGGTCGGCAAATCGTACAGTAAATATGGGCAGCAGTCTTTTTGTCAATCCCTTTGTTTTTATATGTTAAGCTCCGGAAATGTCTGCTTCTTGTAATACATTTCTTCTTAATTAATTTTGTGTGCTTGTTAAAATTTAGTTTATTGTCTATTGTTACTCCCAGATATTTTACTGTAGGTTGGCAGTATATTGTGTTATTATCGATATTCAGTGTTGGAGTATTTGGGGTTGCATTATGGTTAAATATAATTTATTGTGATTTTAGTGGATTTGGTTTCATTCTCCATTTGTTGAACCATGATAATGTTCTATCCATTAATTGCTGAAGCGCTTCCACTGTCTTGAAAGTATTTTTATTATGGCTTACTAGTGCAGTATCGTCAGCATATTGTAGGATGTATAAATTTAGATCTAAATATTCTGGTCTCAAGTTAAAGGTGTATATATCATAGCAATATATATTGTGGAGCAAGGGTGAGAGTGGGGAGCCTTGTGGGACACCTTGTTGAATTGTAATTTTCTGCGATAGATGATTGTTAACTTTCACTTGGACAGTCCTTTCACTCAGGTAGTCTTTGATGAGAAAAAAGTAAGTGTTTGGGGCAGTTGGTTATCATTAGTTTGAACAGTATCCCGCGATGCCAAACACTGTCAAAGGCTTTATGAATATCAAGAAAGACGGCAGCACTGCATTGACCACTAAGTTTTGCTGTTTGTATGTTTGATGTGATAACTGTCAAGGGGTGTACAGTGGAACGCTTCTCTAGAAAACCAAATTGATATCCCGGGATAACATGTCCCACTCCATCGTCTAATATTGTTTTAACAATTTTTTCGAAAAATTTGCCTAGAACAGATAATAATGTAATAGGCCGATAGTTATTAACATTAGTGTGGTCGGTGTTAGGTTTGGGAATGGTTATTACGATTCCATGTTTCCATTCTGGTGGGAAATAGCAGTGGTTAAGGCAGTATTCATATATTCTTTTAATATAAAGATGTATTTCGTAGTGGAGTTTTCTTATTACGTTTTTCGTGATGTCATATCCTGGTGCAGTGTTTTTACCTTTATGTAGTACTTTAAAGTAGCTTTCTTCATCTATTTCTTTCGCGTCTGACACTAGGTTCTCTGAGAAATATGTTTCATACCAGTTATTGACAGTTTCATATTGTACATTAGTTTCGTATTGTACATAGGGCAGGTATCCCCTGGTATGGTTTATAGTGAGTCAGTTTTTTAATTTGTTGCCAGTAGTTTTTCCCTTGTTGCTTATTTATTTCGTTACACGTTTTCATCCAATTGTTTTCTTTATATTGCCTTATTAGTTTTTGAATGTCCTTATTATAATTATTAATATGTCTCTTATAATCCTCACTTGGCTGACTTAAATATTCTCTATACATTTTTCTTTTGTTTTTTATCATTCTAATAATATATGGTGGCAGTTTGTATGTGTAATATCTCACTCGTTCTTTGGATGTGTTTTCCATGATTGTGGTCATCAGCTTTTGGTTAACTTTTGTCATAGTATCGTTTACCTCTTCCATATTACATTTGTTGTAGTTAATTCTCTTTTCTTCTTGGTCGTCAATTTTCAGTTTAAATTTATGGATATTTCTATTGCTGAATGATCGGAGCCAATGTCTGGGTGTGTTTCGATTTTCTCTATGTTGCTTTTAAGGTTATTTGTATACAGTAACAAATCTAGTGTTGTGTCTGGGTTGTTTGCCATGTAGAACGTAGGGGGCGTATTTGCTTTTGTGAAATTGGAGTTTTCGAAGAAATTGTTAAGCTGCTTTTGTTTGTTCCTATTGATGTTGAAATCGCCCATGATGACACAGTACTTATATAATGCGGCTTTCGTGAATATCGTTTGCTCAATATTGGCTGTTGGGTGAATGTAAACTAAAAATATATGTAACTTGTCTTCAAGAAATGGTATTATGAAATGGGTAGCTTCACATAAGGGGTTATTTATTTTTGGTGAATTGTCTTTGCTCATCTTTAAGCCAGGGTGTATTTGGACCAGACTTCCTCCTCTCACATTGTTGTTGACAATATTACCATCAAATTGTAGGACATCCCAATTTCGATATTTTGTGTTGCTAGTTTTTTTTGTTTTTGTTTCTACAAAGAGTGTACAATTGATACTTTTTTTCTAAAATATTGTTTATAATGTGTTTTTTTGGTATATAGCTGTTAACATTTGCATATAAAATTTTAAATATCGACGTGAACTTGAACATTATTACTTCCTTGTATTGGTTGGGTTGGAGATATTGTCGAGGGTTGTTCGAGATCGAACATCAAAATATACATTCTGCTTCCTGTAAAATGAGCAACTGTGTCAATACTGTATTGTACTACAAAGCGTTTTCTAAGTTTAGAAATTAATTCTACTCTATCAGTATATTTTTCTTTATTTAGTTTAGTTACATAAGTATGATGATCATATCGTGAACGGTAACTGGGGAGTGTACTTTGAGTTTTTGGTGATTTTTGGATCTATTTCGCTTGACTTTTTGTTCAGAGATTTGATCTGATTATTTGGTATGCCTTCAATTGGATTTTTGGGTCTCTTCGGACATTTGAGTGACCATACAGTATGATCCTCGGCCCCGCACCCTGTGCACTTTGGTGGAAGATGTGTATCAATTTAGTATGGTGATGTGGCCCATTACACTTGGTGCATTTTATTGGTGAAGTGCAGCTATCACATGTATGAGTAAATAGTTGGCAACGAGAGCAAGGTTGTGGAATTGGCGCTGGTGGTAAATTTGGATAGACTGGATAATGTCTGTGTTTATAAAAGAGGCCCTCGTTTAATAATTTTTCTGGGGAGCTCATGCAACCCGTTATGATTCTAATGAGGGAGGTAGTTTTACTAGTGGCTTTTGAAACAATTCTTTTGCAGTACCTGTGGGTGATATGAGATTTTGTGAGATATTCGCTAATTTCTTCATCTGTAATGTCATGTTCTACAGATCCGATGATTACACTGTATGAGTTTGTAGAGACTGTTGTGTTTATTGGCATAGTTGAGGGTTGTGTTTCTTTGTAATTTAGAATGTTCTTGGGCAATAAGCTTTATTAGTGTCTGAGTAATTAAATTTTTCTCTTGGTTACTTTTAAGCAGGAATCCCATTTTGGTTTTAATGATGATATCGTCAGTACTCGGATGTTCCTTGTCCCATATATCTGACAGCATTTTTCTTGTTAGCGCCTCGGGTGCTTTTACATAGAATCGTGTTTTAAATGGCTTTTGTGATATTTCTTTCATTTTTGCGGACACATTTCTTTGTCTGTTGTGTCTTTCATTTTGTGTAAGAATATTTTCATTTGAGTTAGTGTTGGGCAGTGTATGTGAGTTTGAATCATTTATTTGTTTTTGTTGTGGAATTTCTTTATCACTATTCTTGTTTTTGTTAAAGTGTATGTTTTTAGATGCTTGTTTCTTACTTATAGATGGGATGTTTAAGTTTTCTAGGTTTTGTGAATGTTGTCCTACAATAATTTCGTTTATTTGTTCTGTTGTCATATGATGCTTGTTTTTTTTTAGATGCTTCCTAATCTGCTTCTTGCTTTTCGTTTATGCCTCACTTTTTTCCACTGTCCATCATCACAAATTTCCATTTCACTGTAGTCACTTCCATCACTTTCACCAGACATTTTAAATCACTGTTTACTAACACTTTTACTAAGAGCAAGATGAGTAGGTGTTACCTCTACCACTGTTCGAGCTAAACTTGATGAGTTTGAATATGTACATACTATTTTGTATTAAACACTTACCTAAGTTTAGTTATTTTTTGTTCTATTATTTTACTGTTTCAATTGTTTCATAGGCTTCCATGTTTTCTTTAGACAAATTATAATTTTCAACAAAAAACTGTGAATAATTCAACAAGTACATGTGTTAGATATAGGACATGCTAATATAAGTCCACCTCAAAGGGCATAGCCGGATAAGTAGGGTGAAACGGCCCCCGGCCCTATCTTCGTTGAGGGAAGGAATATAGCTAGTGTTAGGGATACACGACGCCCATGGAGATGACGGGCACCAGTCAGTAGAAAATATTACTATGGGACCCTTACATGTTTATTTGTTTTATAAACATTCAAACTAATATAAACATTGTGAGATGACCGTCTTGACAAAATCCAGCTCGCGGGCACATTCAGAGGGGCACTCTCGATTTAACTTTCATAGTGCACAGTTCTTTTCGTAAATTGTAATATTCTTTAAAATAAATATATCACAAAAAGGTGACTTCTAGAAATATCACTTAACATTTCAGAAGCGGAATTCGAATCTGTGTGTTTATAATTTTGTGTGATTTCGTGTTTTGTGTTTATGCCCAGTACCCTGGGGTGAGTACTTGATTTATTACTGTCTGCTTGCTTTTGTTGTGCCGTTGCATTTATGTTATCATCACTTCTCATTGACTCTATACGACGTTGTTTACGTTATTATTGTGATTTTTATTTATTAACAACTATGTGCCGTTCAAGTCGAAGTCGAGTGCGGGAACAACCTGGCAGTCGACGACGGGGTCATAATGCTCATGATTTACGACATGATCGTAGTGTAAACAATCGAAGTGTTAGCTCTGATTATACCCAACGTCTGCTCGATGCACTGGAAAGTTTAGTACGCACAACGCATAGCGGAGATGTTTCTGAATCAGCCTCTTGGCGAACAAAATAAATGTCTGCTCGTTCACGAAGCTGAGACTTGAGACGGTAATAAATAATATACAGCGATATGTGGGGCGAGCGGAGTTAATTTCTGAATTTGATGGCACCCCTAATTCACTGACAATAATGCAATTGGTGACAAAAATTGATGAGATTGGTGAACTTTATAATTGGGATGATCGCGCAAAAATATTTGCAATGATTGGGCGACTTACTGGAAATGCAAAATCTTGGTACGACTATCAATCTGCAATTAATTCTTCCGGTTGGACTATCTGGAAAGCCAGATTGATACGTGCATTTCCTTCGTTTAGGGGTATTGCTGCAAATCTAAAAGAATTTGTAAATTTGGAACGAAAAGCTAATGAAGACGTAGTATCCTTTTATTATTCTAAATTAAAATTGGGCAAACATTGCGAATTGCCAGACCACGTCATCGCAGATGTAATAATTTTTACAATAAATGACGATTTATTAAAAGCAAGTGCTGATGCCGCAAGTTGTAACACTACTGAACAACTGAACAACTTCTTAGATTTTTTAGTAGAGTCAAATTATGCAGATACCAGTAAAAAAAGTGAAACATCAGCAACCACAAAATCGAGTTAACAATTTTAACAAGGGTGACTGTTTTATATGTGAAAAACTTAATCATAAAGCAGCTAATTGCTATTTGCACAAATCCGATAAAAGAAACGACCCGAAAAGGGCATTACTAACATGTAACTTCTGTAAAAAGCAAGGCCATATTAAAGATAAGTGTTTTGTATTTAAATCAAGAGCATCTATCCACAAAAATAAATATTGTGTCAGTTGATGATGCAGAAAAATCATGTACGTAACTGCAAAAATAAACAATGTAGATGTTTCGGCTTATATTGACTTCGGTAGCGCTTGCAATATTATGAAACAAAGAACTGCCAAATCCCTACCCATTGAAAAATTGAAATTGCTGAATGGTGACATAATTCCCATCATTTCTGAACGAAAATCGAAATGTCTGTCATCTTCTTGTACCATCATCATGTATTGAATTACATAACGAAATTGGGATATTGACAGTGTTTAACTTAGGCGAATTAGAAACATCTTTTGACAAGAATCGGTGTGTATCGCGGGGAATCCCTTCGGGGCAGTCACTGACTGAAGTACTCGTTGCACCTGATGTATTGCCGAGCGATGTACAACAACGGTTATATAATTTGCTAGAATATGAAGCCTGCTTTGCTAAGAACACTAATGAAACATGTAGATGCACTAAGCAGACAACCATTACCACTCAGTGTGAATGCAATTTAAGAAGCAGATTGGGTCGAGTGTATTCAGTCTCAGGACGATGACTGCATACTGATCAATGAACAGCTTTTCAAAGGCACGGCTGAAAAGTGCTATGCATTGGTAGATAACAAAATCTGCAGGATTGTCAACGATGAAAATAAGATTCTCATTCCCAAAGAGGTACGATGGAGGGTAGTTAAATTACAACATGATGAAAATGGTCATCCTGGATTGAAACGAACGTTTGAATCCATTCAAAGAAAATATTGGTTTCCAAATATGAAGGAATTTATGAGAAAATATGTAAATTCCTGTATACCGTGTCTATCCGTAAAGAAACCCACGGGGAAACGGAAAGGATATCTGTATCCAATTCCGAAAATGAACAAGCCGTTTCACACTTTACGTCTTGACCATCTAGGTCCATTCTGCAGAACTAGAAATGACAATGTATACATGTTGGTAATTGTTGATGCATTTATCAAATACGCCTGGATAGCAGCGGTACCGGATACTACAGCAAAACACGTCGTAGAATGTTTAAAATTATTAATTAATATTTTTGGTGTGCCTGTTAGATTAATTTCCGATAGATGAAAGTGTTTTACCAGCCTGGAAATGAAAAAGTTTTGCAGTGAGCAAAACATCAAACACATTTTAAATGCCATCGCTTGTCCAAGAAGCAACGGGCAAGTTGAAAGGTTTAATGGTGCAATCCTAAATGAGATGAGAACTGCAATTGGTGATGAACATGACGCTTGGGAAGCCAAGATTACTGAGGTTCAACACAGCATAAACGGAACAGTAAAGACGACGACAGGTTGTGCGCAGCTGAACTTTTATACGGGTTTAGACCTAGATCAAAATTTGACATTAGTGTTGATGATAACGAGCAAGTAGACAGGGACATTAAGTTAAAATTAAAACGTGCGAAAGCTGCGGACAATATAACTAAAAGTGCCCGCGCCATGAAAAAGCGTTACGATAAAAATCGTGACCCAGCAGTTACTTTTAAAGTAGGTGACATGACCATGATTGAAGGAAACCAATTGTGAAAGGATTCACCAGTGGTAAGCTAGTTAGGAAATACATGGGTCCTGTCAGGGTACAACAAGTTCTCCCCAAAGACCGATATTATGTTGAAATTTTGTCCAAAGATAGGAGATGATTCAAGGTAGTGGTCTCTAGCGATAAAATGAAGTTTGGTTAAAACCCAAACAACTGATTAAAGGTGAGGTATTTTAAATACTATATTTCGCATGGTTGATTGCATTGCTGACGTTATATTTTGATTATTATTTTGCTGTGTCTAACACATGATTTGTTTTTGTTATGATGTTATATTTTTTTTTTAGTTAAGAGTCAAGTGCACAGGGTGGGTGATGCCTGTGTGTACCTCTGGACTCCTGAATATTTGTTTTTAAGGGTCAAGTGCACGAGGTAAGTGATGCCTGTGTACCTCTGGACGCCTGAGTATTTATTTTTAAGGGTCAAGTGCACAAGGTGGGTGATGCCTGTGTGTACCTCTGGACTCCTGAGTTGTATCGACAATACGCATACCTCTTTTAGAACTCAATTTCTTTTGTGATTTATCATGTTTATAAAAAAAAAAAAGAAAAATGAACCCTGTTGAGTCCATTTGTCTGGTGTTGTCATTTGCGCACTCCAGGAAGACTTCTTGAGTCCATTAGATACTAGATTTTGCGCACTCCGAACACCTTGTCGAGTCCATTAGAAAAACTGTTTCTTTTGCGCACTCCAAGTAATCTTCTTGTGGAGTCCCCATGGCGTGTGTGCGCACTCTGAGAAGACAGTTTGTTGAGTCCATCTGATAGTGCTTTTGCGCACTCGAAGTACCCTTGCTTATTAAACCTGTTTGTAAATTTTACGAATATTATCTTGACAAGTTCTATTAATTAAGGTAATGTTAAAATGATGGATACTGTGCCCAATAATTTGATTTCAGGTGAATGACTTCCGCCTATGCTAGTGGGAGCCCGGGACGGTCTAAGTCAGGACGGCCGAATGTTAGGGATACACGACGCCCATGGAGATGACGGGCACCAGTCAGTAGAAAATATTACTATGGGACCCTTACATGTTTATTTGTTTTATAAACATTCAAACTAATATAAACATTGTGAGATGACCGTCTTGACAAAATCCAGCTCGCGGGCACATTCAGAGGGGCACTCTCGATTTAACTTTCATAGTGCACAGTTCTTTTCGTAAATTGTAATATTCTTTAAAATAAATATATCACAAAAAGGTGACTTCTAGAAATATCACTTAACACTAGCAATAAGTGAAGGGAACAATTTTGCAAAATATTAACGCAAAAGGATGGCGCGTTTCACGGGGTGACGAGGGGGATGAAATCCAAAGGACCAATTTTTGGTGCCAAAACGCAGCAACCGAAAATTTTGGAAAAAATATATGTTGGGCACGTATTGGAGGGGATTCTCAGAAAAAAATGTCACTCAATTTGGGAAAGAACTAAGGGCGAGGAGACGTCGGTATACTTTTCAAATATTTCTAAGCGTAGCTTCCCCTCGTTGCACCACATTCAAAATTTTTTTGTGGCGTCTACTTTCATCCCCATATAACATATTTTTTTCACAGCGTGGTCGGAACATTACGTCATAGTGAAAAAAAATCACGTCCGTGGTCTTCTGAGACTAGTGGCATACATACGCGTATTAACCGTATGATGTGAACTGTTCGCATAAAAATGGCACGTATAAGTTGAGAAAATGAAACATTTAGAGCCGCAGCCACCATTTCGAAATGCTAGTTGTTAAATATAAACCAGCGTAAGGAATTAATTGTAGCGCCACATTAGTGACTTGTCGATGAGAATGTCCTACTATTTACACGTATATACAGTTCTCACTAGTGATGAGCGTCACTGTCACGATGCTTTCATTTAATAGTCATACGATGAAACTATAATTGTTTTTACAGGCGCTAGTCTTCATCATTGCCAATGGACCAACGCACCTTAGTCAAAAACGAGACTCATTCGCTTCACTGGTGGTTAATTGTTTTCGCTTTCCTTTAAAAGAAGACACAAAAATTCGATACCTTTTAGCTTCTAGCGACTCTTTGGCATCTCGAAATCCTCAATCTAGGAAGAAAATGTCTCCTGCCTGCAGCAATCTTTGGAGACCATTAGGTTCGTCTAGAACGTGAAGCATAATTGCGGCATCATTCTGTGTGACTAGAAATGGACCCAGCATATCAAGGATATACCCATCGGTGGTACAAATCGTAAATAGTTTACACAGGGACACTTTCTTTTGTCCTGAAACTGACTTTCGCTGATATTTATTGTTGGAACTTATTTGATGTTGATCATATGTTCCGTAGCATATTAGGGCTAACTGATCTTCAAGATTATACAGATCTTTTGCGATCACGGTGTGTGTCTGTCGATCAGATCGCTCTTGTTAATGCGTGTAAGCCAAACCGCTTGGGTAGTACATCCGTTTGAAATGCTGCCAACACTGATGCTGAATATTCTGACACAAGCTGTTCTCCTTCCAACAGAAGAATTGAAGCCATTATCGCATTAGAGTTGCCAGCTCGAAGTTTGAACAGAAACACCACAATTGCTTGCGTCACCAACCGACTAGAATTGTTACGCATCGACGGCATTATATCTGCTAGTTCTAGTATATTTTCCCATGTGAATTCCGTAAAAGTCCGCATTTGCTCTTCTGAAAGCCCCGTCATTCCTATTCTATTGAATATTATTGGAGTATCAGATTGCTCCATTATCTGACTAACTTCACTTTCCTTCAGTGATGTGTAATTGGAATACACTTCCAAAGAGCTGACATCATCTTCATAAAAGTAGTTTTTTATTGCATAGGTACGACAACATCTGTTACCTTTGGGGATATAAATTCTCCTCATGAAAGATTGCATACGGGCTTCGTCAGGTATTACCATCAATGCCTTCGTATTGTAACAAATACAACAGCGTTTTTGTATGGCGACAGTTCTCTTAATGGGAAGTTCCATATACTCAAGATCCTCCTGTGTTTTTAACTGAACGTGCATTTGCATGGTCGCATCACCTGCACTTGATGACGATGAGGACGTGTCTTCTATTTGTGGCTGTACAGTCGAAGAACATCCTGGAAGATTTTCTTTTTCCAGCTCTTCAGTAGAGATGTGTTGTGGTTGGACGTAACCTCCTTCAGTCTTTAGCTTTCTGTAGTATTTAAGAGGACACAAATTACACACGATATCACTAATGTTTACAGATCGCCTAATGGTCCCCAAAGATTGCTGCAGGCAGGAGATATTTTCGTCCTAGACCAAGAATTTCGAGATGCCAAAGAGTCGATAGAAGCTAAAGGGTATCGAATTTTTATGCCTTCTTTTAAAGGAAAGCGAAAACAAATAGTCACCATTGAAGCGAATGAGCCTCGTGTTGTGACTGAGGTGCGTTGGTCCGTTGACAGTGATGAAGACTAGCGCCTGTAAAAACAATTATAGTTTCATCGTGTGACTAATAATTGAAAGCATCGTGACAGTGACGCTCATCACTAGTGAGAACTGTATATACGTGTAAATAGTAGGACTTTCTCATCGACAAGGCACTAATGTGGCGCTACATTTAATTCCATACGCTGGTGTATATTTAACAACTAGCATTTCGAAATAGTTGCTGCGGTTCTAAATGTCTCATTTTCTCAACTTATACATGCTATTTTTATGCGAACAGTTCACATAATACGGCTAATACGCGTATGTATACCACTAGTCTCAGAAGACCACACACGTGATTTTTTTTCACTATGACGTAATGTTCCAACCACGCTGTGAAAAAATATGTTATATGGGGATGAAAGTAGATGCTACGAAAAAATTTTGAATGTGGTGCAACGAGGGGAAGTTACCCTTAGAAATATTTGAAAAGTATACCGATGTCTTCTCGCCTTTAGTTCATTCCCAAATTGAGCGACAATTTTTTCTGAGAATCCTCTCCAATACATGCCCAACATATATTTTTTCCAAAATTTTCGGTTGCTGCGTTTTGGCACAAAAAATTGGTCCTTTAGCATTAATAAATGCTCTGTGCTACATATTGGTAAACGTAATCCTCAATTAGAGTATCAACTCAATAACAGCTCCATAACATCCACAGAATCCCAAATTGATCTTGGTATCACAATTAAACATAATCTCAAATGGGATAGCCACATCATCAACATTACCAAAAAAGCGAACTCCATGATATATCTAGTCAGGAAATCTTTTCACCACATATCACCAGAATTATTTATAAAGATCTACAAGTCATTCATTCGCCCTATTCTTGAGTTTGGTTTCTAAATATGGTCACCTTATTTTCAAAAAGATATTGATCTCCTTGAGCAAACCCAACGCAGAGCAACTAAAATCCTCCCCCACAAATTTTATAACATATCATATGAAGAACGTCTGAAAAAATTGAAATTACCAACACTGCATCAACGAAGAATACGAGGTGACCTTATAGAGACATACAAAATATTAAACAACATATATAGCTGCCCATGTATAAACAGTATATTTGCTTTAAGTGCGAATACACATCTTCGGGGACATCAAATGAAACTTACTAAAAGCCATTTCTCAACCAACCCTTACAAACATTTCATCAGCAATCGTGTCGTGGATCACTGGAATAGACCACCCAATGATGTAATCGAATCAACTAGTTTGAACCAATTTAAAAATAGGCTTGACCTGCACCTGAACACTAATAATGTGCGATAATAGAATTATTTACCAAGATTCATTTTCATATATACATGTATGTATACTTTATTTAGCCTTTCGTTTAATATTTATCTATATTTATATTATTTAATTGTCTATGTTAGTAGTTTTAGTTTTATACACATGTACGTGTTCTTTAGGTATAAACAGCCCTAGGCTGCCTGCCTTGTATGTATGTAATAATAATAATTTAGATTTGCTCCCCCTCGTCACGCCGTGAAACGCGCCATCCTTTTGCGTTAATATTTTGCAAAATTGTTCCCTTCACTTATTGCTAACTATATTCCTTCTCTCAATGAAGATAGGGCCGGGAGCCGTTTCACTCTACTTATCCGGCTATGCCCTTTAATTCTACATGGATTACCACAATCAAATTTGACACGTGCCATTTGAAAAAACATAGTTTTTGACATTTTGCTATTGTCATTTTGACAAAATCGCAGCAACCACTACAAACTTTGGGTCTATCGTAGCTGCTTCAATGATTCCTTGAAGTTTAGAGAATCGGTTGAAAAAAAAACTTATTTACCTAGCCTGAACAGTTTGAGAGACGTTAATTTTTTTCATGGAGTCTTGCACCTCTAAAACTTTAGAGAAAAATTGATATTTATAAAAAAACTATTACAGATGAGTATCGACTACCTGAATGCTTTATACTCAGAATTTAATGTCGAATTAACAAAAATACATAAACACTGGGTGCATCCATTTCAGAAAATAAAAATGGCATATACTTTCGGTATTTCCGAAAATGCCACTATTTTAAAATTATTATTCTCGGACTCGCGATAGTCGACTATAGGAGGTACCAAAATATCTATCTCATTTGCAAGTGGGAAATATTGTAATGGCCGCCTTAAAAGAATCACCTTATACAAATAGTCCAGAATGAATGGGGTAGTGGCAGTCCATCCTGAGGATTCATATGTTCCCAACATATTGTGCTTATGCTAAGAACACTTTACTTGTTTCATTTATATTCAGCATATTTTTGACTTTATTGTTTGGCTGCAACCATTTATTATTTGATTAATAAATATTATTCACCGTTTAATTGTATTTGATAAATTTCAAGCAGGAAAACCTCTCCTAGGCTACGTGGTCCCTTATTGTGATCGTCATAGATTGGCAGTCTTGACACTTGGTGGAAGCGCCTTGGTTCAATTCTGATGAGTAAATTCTTCATAATTAAGTCACTTTGAAATTTTTTCACTTCTATCTCAACCAGGCATTATCTGAAATTAAAATATTGTCTAAGTTAAAGAAATTTTTATATACAAAACTTTAAACAATCCTCTTTTATTTGCTCTTTAAATACTTTAAGAACAAAATACCAAACGACGTAGGAGAATAGCAGTTATCACTATTATTACAAATAAAACCTTGTAACTTTTGCTTCAAGAAATATACAGAGTGGTCATTCAACAACAAAAATTCAATATTAAATAAAAAACCCACCCTATGAAGATCCCTTTCCCATCGAAACCAAAATTCGACGAAACGTAAGGTTAGGTAGCAAAAAATTGCAAAATTACGTGAGGTTAGGTCGCAAAATCGCGAAATTTCCTTGGGTTAGATCGCAAAATGGCGAAATTTCGTTCTGTTAGGTCGCAAAACTCGCGAAATTCCGTTGGGTTAGGTCGCGAATTTACATGACGGTAGATCACGAAACCGCGAAATTTCCTTGGGTTAGATCGCAAAATGGCAAAATTTCGTTCCGTTAGGTATCAAAACTCGCGAAATTTTGTTGGGTTAGGTCGCGAAAATACATGAGCTTAGATCGCAAAATGGAGAAATTTCATTGTTAGGTCGCAAAACTCGCGAAATTCCGTTGTGTTAGGTCGCGAAATTACATGAAGTTAGATCGCAAAACAGCGAAAATTTCCTTGGGTTAGATCACAAAATGGCGAAATTTCGTTCTGTTAGGTCGTAAAACTCGGGAAATTTCGTTGGGTTAGGTCGCGAAATTACATGACGTTAGATCGCAAAACCGCGAAATTTCGACCAAGCTAACCCAACGAAAGAAAATCGAACATATCTCGAAAACGGTTCATTTCATAAAAAAATGACAAATAGAAAAAAGTTCCCCCCCCCCACGTTTTCGAGATATGATGTGTCTGAAGTTTGACGGAAGGTGATTTTTCAATTATTGCACCTAACGAAAATACTTTAAGAACAAAATACCAAACGACGTATGAGAATAGTAGTTATCACTATTATTATAAATAAAACCTTGTAACTTTTGCTTCAAGAAATATACAGAGTGGTCATTCAACAACAAAAATTCAATATTAAATAAAAAACCCACCCTATGAAGATCCCTTTCCCATCGAAACCAAAATTCTACGAAACGTAAGGTTAGGTAGCAAAAAATTGCAAAATTACGTGAGGTTAGGTCGCAAAATCGCGAAATTTCGTTGGGTTAGATCGCAAAATTGGCGAAATTTCGTTATGTTAGGTCGCGAAATTACATGAGGTTAGATCGCAAATTGGCGAAATTTCGTTCTGTTAGGTCGCAAAACTCGCGAAATTCCGTTGGGTTAGGTCGCGAATTTACATGACGTTAGATCACGAAACCGCGAAATTTCCACCAAGCTAACCCAACGAAAGAAAATCGAACATATCTCGAAAATGGTTCATTTCATAAAAAAAATGAAAATAGAAAAAAGTTTCTATATTAAATTTCCTACAAAATTCCTACCTTTTCGAGATATGATGTCTGAAGTCTGACGGAAGGTGATTTTTCAATTATTGCACCTAACGAAAATACTTTAAGAACAAAATTATGTTTAATAAACATCAAGAAGTCGGTAACGGATCATCTAAAAGACGCGAAGAAAGTTCGTTCTATAGAGAAATGTCCGGAAAATCGAATAGCATTGACCGCAACAGCGCTTTACAATAAAAATTCTTGTTATATTAAGTGCAGCCTTGTTTAGCCAGTATTTAGACAAACTGATAGTTATATGCATATTTGTCGAGATCAGGGATGCATTATCCACTTTGTTTGAGGGGCATTGAATACACAGAACTTGCCTCATATCCTTACTTATACAGGGATCTCACTATAGAAAATAATTAATTACAAAACGACGTATGAGAATAGTAGTCGGAATGTAGTTATTACTATTATTACAAGGAAAACATGATAACTTTTGCTACAAGTAATATACAGGGTGGTCATTCAACAACAAAAATTCAATATTAAATAAAAAAAAAACCACCCTATGAAGATCCCTTTCCCATCGAAACAAAAATTCGACGAAACGTAAGGTTAGGTAGCAAAAAATTGCGAAATTACGTGAGGTTAGGTCACAAAATCGAGAAATTTCGTTGGGTTAGATCGCAAAATTGGCGAAATTTCGTTGTTAGGTCGCGAAATTACATGAGGTTAGATCGCAAAATGGAGAAATTTCGTTGGGTAGGTCGCGAAATTACATGACGTTAGATCTCAAAAATCGCAAAATTTCAACCAACCTAACTCAACGAAAGAAAATCGAACACATCTCGAAAACGGTTCATTTCATAAAAAAACAACAAATAGAAAAAAGTTTCCATATTAAATTTCCTACAAAATCCCCACGTTTTCGAGATATGATGTGTCTGAAGTTTGACGGAAGGTGATTTTTCAATTATTGCACCTAACGAAAATACTTTAAGAACAAAATACCAAACGACGTATGAGAATAGTAGTCGGAATGTAGTTATCACTATTATTACAAATAAAACCTAATAACTTTTGCTTCAAGAAATATACAGAGTGGTCACTCAATAACAAAAATTCAATATTAAATTTAAAAAACTCACCCTATGAAGATCCCTTTCCCATCGAAAACAAAATTCGACGAAATGTAAGGTTAGATATAAAAAAATTGCGAAATTACGTGAGGTTAGGTCGCAAAATCGAGAAATTTCGTTGGGTTAGATCGCAAAATTGGCGAAATTTCGTTATGTTAGGTCGCGAAATTACATGAGGTTAGATAGAAAAATGGAGAAATTTCGTTCTGTTAAGTTGCAAAACTCGCGAAATTTCGTTGGGTTAGGTCGCGAATTTATATCACGAAACCGCGAAATTTCCTTGGGTTAGATCGCAAAATGGCGAAATTTCGTTCCGTTAGGTCGCAAAACTCGCGAAATTTCGTTGGGTAGGTCGCGAAGTTACATGACGTTAGATCGCAAAATCGCGAAATTTCCTTGGGTTAGATCGCAAAAATCGCGATATTTCAACCAAGCTAACCGAACGAAAGAAAATCGAACATATCTCGAAAACGGTTCATTTCATAAAAAAATGACAAATAGAAACAAGTTTCCATATTAAATTTCCTACAAAATCCCTACGTTTTCGAGATATGATGTTCTTCGTTGGGTTAGGTCGCGAAATTACATGACGTTAGATCGCAAAACCGCGAAATTTCCTTGGGTTAGATCGCAAAAATCGCGAAATTGCAACCAAGCTAACCCAACGAAAGAAAATCGAACATATCTCAAAAACGGTTCATTTCATAAAAAAATGACAAATAGAAAAAAGTTTCCATATTAAATTTCCTACAAAATCCCTATCTTTTCGAGATATGATGTCTGAAGTTTGACGGAAGCTGATTTTTCAATTATTGCACCTAACGAAAATACTTTAAGAACAAAATTATGTTTAATAAACATCAAGAAGTCGGTAACGGATCATCTAAAAGACGCGAAGAAAGTTCGTTCCATAGAGAAATGTCCGGAAAATCGAATAGCATTGACCGCAACTTACTATATCGCACCGTTCCAGAGATAATTTGAGAAAAACAATTTAAAAGTCAACTCACGATGAAACCTGTACCATAACTAAACTACGTAGAAATGTAAAATGATAAAATAAATCAATGACAATCAAAAACCCACCCGATGATGACCACTTTCACACCAAAACTGAAATCCCACGAAATACACCTACACAGGAGAATCGAGTATTTATTTTTCGCTATTTACCTCAACCCCCCCCCCCCCACCAACGCAATCAACTCAAAATATAATATAGTTCCAGATGTCGCTATAATACATACGGGTACCAAATTTCAAGTGAATATCTCAATTTTATTTTATCAACCACTTTAATATTGAAGTGGGGGGGGGGGGATGAAAAATATAAAAACATTTGAGGCGTGGCTTGGAGTACATACATCAAATTTCAAGTTTCTGCACTATTACCAGCTTGCTATACATATTTCCCCCTATTTACCCCCCAAGCCTTCATCGGATGTCTTCAAAAAACAATCCAGTTCCAGATCTCGTTATAATATATACGTGTACAAAATTTCAAGTCAATATCTTAAACCGTTCCGGAGAAAACGTGCGGACAAAAAATAAAGTTACAGACAGATTTTTCGTTCAAATTTAAAATCTCGACGTTTCATGATATTCTAAACCTACTTCTACAAAAAAAAATAATAATAATAATTTTTTTACAATTACTATACTTCCAATCCGCTACGTGGATGTGGAAGTGATATAGTTCACCCATGTTGGAAATTTGTAAAGCCTTCCATATTTGGCACCTATTATTTAATACTGAATTTTTGTTATCGAATGACCACTCTGTATATTTTTTCGACAAAAGGCATCAGGTCACCTATAAAGTATATCGAGCATATTACGTTACATATTTGCCTATGATTTTAATTAAATGGAAACTGAAACGGTCTTAAGTAGGTAGGTAGGGAGTCACTTGGGACTGGGAAAATTTTGAAGACCGTGGGAACTTTTGTTGGCATATTTCAAAGGTGGCGTCCTTTGTCGGCTTACATCAAAGGATTTACCGCCGGCGCTTGTGGGCCGTTGACCTTCGCTCAATCTAGACAACAGTGCGTGAGGACTTGTGGAATTAATGTATGCCAATATATAATTTAACGAATGAGGATCGAGATAGTGGGAAGCGGTGTATATATATTAATTATAGCCCTCTATAGTATAGAGGTATATTAAGTATAGAGTCTATACTTAATAAGAAAAATAATTTTATTTTATTTTTAAAGCGAAAATAGTATTCTGTTTATCTAATCGGGTGGTCGACAATTGGGATGCTAATGCTGATATATCTGACCCTGTGTAGTGACAGCTTCTTTTGTAGGGAAGACTAATAGACACTAGGGTCGATACTGTTCCCATGTAGAGACGCGTCGCACAAGCCGTAGCTGAGATGGCGTAAAAGGTTGACAACCTTTTACGCCATCTCAGCGAGATGACAACCAATTACTGACAAACATATTATAGTAGTGTTGTACCTTGAGCTGTAGACAGAGCCTACTCTTGAATTCGGTTTGCACTTGACCTTGAAAAGTACGTTTATTAGTTAAGAGCAGAATGTTTTGTGCCCTTGTCGTTAGTTTTTGCAAAGTAGCAAGCGCCATGCCTTCACCGGGGTAGTATTATTTATTTATTTATTGCATACACTGTTCAACAGGTAAGATACCCAATTACAGAACAGGAATAAAGGCATACAAAGCATTAATTACAAGATATACAACAACATAGAAAGAAAGTAAAATGAAGAAAACATTTACTTAAATGTACGAACTATGAATAACTAATGATGCGAAGAGAGAAAAAAATAACATGGAAAATGTTTAAATATAAAAACTATATATACATATTGTTCTATATTCTGATATCTATTTTATATTTTTACACGTTCGAGTTTTCTTAAAAGTAAATTGAAATGAGTTTACTGGGCGCCAAACAGTTTCTTAAAAGCTGTTAATATTATAGACTATATAACACCATTAGCATGATTATCTACAATCTATAGAATGACTCTTACTCAAGGTCCAACGAAGTCGGTTCAATAAATGCTCATCGATCAAGATAACAATCTAAATAAATCAAACTCAGTATTGAACGAACAAAGTATTAATTTATTAACAAATTTGAAATTGGAATGTAATTAACAAATTTAAATAACAAAATCTAACTTAACTAAAATGATAAATATGGCCTTTATTTAAAATAAATATGTACCATGGATTTCTGATATTGTAAAGCTTTACCTTGTCTTTCTTTCGACTCGAGTAATGTTAAATTATAACCTCTAACTGGTTATTATAATCCTTGAAATATTATGTCACTTGACTGACTTTTTAAACCTCTCAAGGCTTCTTCTTCTTCTTTACTGAATTGACGTTTGTTTATAACCTCCAATTTGTTTTCAAGATTTCCTTGAAATATTTCTATCACTTGATTGACGTTTGAGTTCCTTCACCATATAAATTTGCTAACTGGATTAACAAATACTTCCCTCTTCTAAATCTGCTTTCCGGATAATCTACTTCGTAATACTTTTTAAGTTTACTCACTTTTATATTTAATATACTTTTACAAATTTTTCTTGATATCAATATATCTGGATTGTAATATCCTAACCTTCAACTTATTCACCACTTTTCTTCTATTTTCAATTTATTAATTATTCGTAGATGAATATTTTTCGCAGCTCGCTGTTCAGCGGTGTATGATCAACTGATTTGTTATTTTTAGTCGTTTGATTGGGTTAATTTCCAATATTTCAATTGTTTTTTTCTATTTTGATCTAATATTTCAAAATTTAATTTTAATTTAATTTTTAAACTACTCAGTTTTGTTTGTTCTTTACATTAATTGAATACTGTTTTTAATTCTTTAATTTTCCTGATGAATTTCTTCTACTTTTCAGGATTAAGTGAATAATTGTAATTACTCGAAATATATTGACATATTACATATACTTTTTAAAATCTACTTATAACTACAATTAACAATTCCAATCTCAAATAAATACTAATTCATACATTTAGATGAATAGCAATGATAAACACAAAATGCTAGTAGTTAAAAACGTACTGCAGTTTTTCATACTGACAGAATACTGATATTATAAACTAAAACAAGAAATTGATACGCCAACAAACATTTAACATCATACTATTAGTCCTTTCGTTCTGCATGATGTGAAATATCATTTACAAAACACCTTTCTGCAATGATATTTGAAAATATCTGAAAACTTAAAATGTCATTCAGTGTTTTGCAATATATGGACTTACTATTTCTAAAATAATTACGCTGCAATGCAACTACTGTTAATAGTCTTTCATTCAATATTCATTTTGTGTAGATTTACAGTGTTTCTACACAATTTATGATTTTCAGCCCTAAGTTTTGACATGCATGTCAGATTTTATAAAATTTACTTTTTTGTTTTCCAATTTCATTCTAAATCATTTTATATGAGATTGTGATTCTCTATAAGTTCATGTTTTATCATATACTATTTAGAATAACCTTGTTAAACTAAATTAACTTCATTTTATGTTTATTCAAATATTTTATTCTAATTCAATATCAAGTTTCATTCTTTGCATTCTACTCGCTGAGAATAAGTGAACTTGAATCAATTAAATAAACCACAGATATTCCTGCTTCTGTATGATCTGTTAAAGTAAAACTGTTATGTTTATTTTCTAAAATACATACAATTTTGTGAATTTTATTTGATTTCAAACACGATACTTGGGTAGTGTTCCACAGTGTGGATACACAGCAATATATATACATATGTGATTCAAAGTAAATTAAGAAAAACAAAGGCAATCACTGGTTATTTAATTTAGAACATTTTGTTTTATGTCACTAAGGCTGCAATTAAAAATATCGAAGTCGCTGTAACCTTGAGCTTGCAGGAGCTGCCTTTACTTGAGTTAAGATTGCAGTTCGAGGTTAGATATTTCGTGACGTAGCAGACCGATACCCCAAAACAGAGAGAGAAGTTAAAATTTCATCATTCCTAACATTACGCTCATACAGTTAGCCAGCGTGCCAATTCAATATTCTTGCCTTTAAAAATGGTCTCGGATAGGGTCGAGCTGATGCTCCCTCCCCAATGCATCGCTGTAAGCCCGGGCCGGTGCAAGAATGTATACGTGTACTTTAAGTGAGACGACAATATGCAGCGTCATTCAACGGAGACGTTTGCCAGGTACCCACACCCAGGTATTGCAAACTCAAGTAGGTAGGGAGTCACTTGGGACTGGGAAAATTTTGAAGACTGTGGGAACTTTTGTCGGCATATCTCAAAGGCGGCGTCCTTTGTCGGCTTACATCAAAGGATTTACCGTCGGCGCTTGCGGGCCGTTGACCTTCGCGGTCATTAACCTTCGCTCAATCTAGACAACAGTGCGTGAGGACTTGTGGAATTAATGTATGCTAATATATAATTTATCGGATGAGGATCGAGATAGTGGGAAGCGGTGTTTATATATTAATTATAGCCCTCTATACTTTACTTAATAAGAAAAATAATTTTATTTTATTTTTAAAGCGAAAATAGTATTCTGTTTATCTAATTGGATGGTCGACAATTGGGATGCTAATGCTGATATATCTGACCCTTTGTAGTGGCAGCTTCTTTTGTAAGGAAGTCTAATAGACACCAAGGTCGATACTGGTCCCATGTAGAGACGCGTCGCACAAGCCGTATTGTCAACCTTTTACGCCATCTCAGCGAGATGACAACCAATTAATGACAAACATACTTATAGTAGTGTTGTACCTTGAGCTGTAGACAGAGCCTACTCTTGAATTCGGTTTGCACTTGACCTTGAAAAGTACGTTTATTAGTCAAGAGTAGAATGTTTTGTGCCCTTGTCGATAGTTTCTACAAAGTAGCAAGCGTCATGCCTTCACCGGGGTAGTATTATGTAACCTTGAGCTGCAGGCGCTGCCTTTAATTGAGTTAAGATTGCAATTCGAGGTTAGATATTTCGTGACGTAGCAGACCGATACCCCAAAACAGAGAGAGAAGTTAAAATTTCATCATTCCACAGACTGGCAACATCCTTTGGAAATTTATCCAATAACCATCTTTATCTAACAAATGCTATGCCGTAAATATCTATCTTCATTACAATAACAAAAGTCAAATTCAGATGTCGCCACATCAGATTCTCACGTCGACGGCAAATTCAATTGTCAATATTGTCACTTGTCATTTTAATGTTATGAATTATTTGTACTTTATTAATAATTGGTGATATTCTTCTAGACATTGTTATTTTGGGTCTGCGTGCCACGTTGCTGTTTAATTTTTAACATAGACTATTTAATTTTTAGTACTCTTTAAATTATATTCATTACTAAAGTTACTGGGTTTTCGACTTATTTTCCTGTTTATAATTGAATTTCCAAAGAAAAGGTGAGTGTTATTATACTATTGATCACAATAGTAGATGAATATTTATGTTTTGCAGATAACCCTGTCAAAATGATTTCTACTTTCTACATTGTTTGTGGAGCTAAAGAAGACGATGTGCAGAAATTGCACTATTTCCCCAGAAACCTACATAAGTAAGTGTGCACTTGTTCTCGAGTCTTTGTTTTTAATGTTCGCAGATGTAAACACATTCCAGTATATATATTTCTAAAATTCCGAAGTCATGTTGTATATTTATTTACTGTTTTGACACACTATAGGGTAGGGTGTCTCAGCCTTGTGAGTTCCAAATATCCTACTTTCTTATAAAAGATATCGAAAATTTTCAAAAACAGAGTGATATAGAGCAAAAAGGATTCGAACGATATGCCATTTGATGGGTCTGCGGTATAGGTTGGTTCCAAGAACATGTTTACTTTGTGAGCTCACTGCGTGGTGAAAATGTATAGCATGTGTATTATCCAGTGTATGTCAAAAATTGTTGAAAGACTTCTGTTTACGATACTGTTATGAGATCTAAAGAAATAGTCTATTTTATACAGGGTTAGTCAGGAAACACTACATTTATTACAGTTTTTTTAAATGGAACCCCCTGTATATTATCTTACTCTGGAAGAGCTTTCCATTGATATAAGGTATCATGGGTGTGTATATTATGGATGCCGAGATATTTAGCACATTTCAAAATTTATTAAAAAAGACAATCGATATATTTCATAAGAGATATTTGAATGACACAAGACTGAGACACTCTTTATTATGCGGTTCAAATAAATAAATTAATATTATCACTTACAGATCACAAATATGGCAGAACTTAATGGGAATGAAAGTCTCAGAAAATACTGTTCGCCATCTTAGGATTTGTAATAGGCATTTCACACCGGAGTTTTATTTGAATGATACCAATTATGTCCTTAATCGAAATGCAATTCCTACCCGGTTTCCTTGTATAACCACAGTAGAAGTGTGCGCTGAAAAGGACTGTGCCCCTAAGCAACCCATACCTGTACAGATTGAGAAATTCCAAGATGTATGTCTACCCTCTTCCTCACATGCTACTCCTGCGCCTTCTGTAGATTTGGAAAAGCTGCATCCGGAAACACCTAGTAGTGTATCGACTGCCCTAGTTGATTGTCTGTCATCAATCGTCATTGCACATGAAACCTGGCAGATTCAAAAGTGACCGTTCAATTTTTAAGAATTTAGGATTGTCTAATGAAGCTATAACCCCAAAGAAGAAAGTTATGTGTAAAGTGATTTTAAGAAAATCAGATCACATACGAAAACTGAAGAAGTTGTGTAAGGAATGAGCACATAAAATAAAAGAATTGTGTGACGTAAGTAACTCTGAGGTGGTCAGAAATATTTTTAAGGACCTAAAGTCAAGTACTGTTAACTTTTTAATATTACAACTGTGCTGCGCAAGGCGCTCTCCGAAAGGTAGGAGGTGGACCTTGGATGAGAAAATAATTGCACTAGCCCTTATGAAGCAAAGTCCCAGGTGCTATTCATTGTTCAGAAAAATTGTTTATTTGCCATCACGAAAAACATTGACTACATTATTGAACACATTTCTTTCAATAGTGGTATAAATATTCATTTATTCCAACACATCGATCGTTGCTTAGGCACTAGCAGTGATGAAGATACTGCATATTATTATTTGATGAAATGGACATTAAACAAAATCTTCAATATGATCGTGCTGCAGATCGCATTATGGGCTTTGAAGACTTGGGTGCTGGAAGGACAACAAATAAATTAGCAAACAAATCTTTAGTATTTGTTGCATGGGCTGTCAAGACAATGGAAGCAGCCTCTTGCTTACTACTTTTCCAACAATGGTGTTACTGCTGTTGATTTAGCAGCAATTATAAAGGATGTGTTGGATGCTATTAAAAACATGGCCAATTTGCATGTAGTTGCCACTGTTTGTGATATGGGAAGTTCTAATGTTAAGGCCCTTAAATCTCTGGGCACCTCTGTGGCACACCCATATATTGAGCATAATAGGAACAAGATATATACAGTATTTGACCCTCCCCACCTACTTAAATGTACAGTTGCATTATTTAGGAAACATAGCATGTTTCTTCCTGTACAAATTGCAGATGAAATTCCGACAATGGAAGCTAGATTTTCAGATATAGAAGCTTACAACATGGACCAAAGGGCCCCACTTATTTTCAGAAGTCTACCTAAACTAACAGCGACACATCTGGCTCCTATAATGAGGTTTGCAATGAAAGTAAAGATTGCAGACCAAGTAATGAGTCGTACGGTTGCGGCTTTCTTGTTCACACTGCTTAGCCAAAGTTTGTTACCCCAACAATCATTGGCTACCGCTATGTTTGTTCATCAAGTCGATGAACTTTTTGATAGTTTTAATGGAACTGGTAAAACGGCACCAGATGGCAAAGAACTTCGATGTTGTATCTCGAGCAACTCCCCCCATATGACATATTGGAAGAAAGCCTATAAGATGGTGCAAAATTGGAAATTTAGGAGAATTACAAAAACAGGAAAATTGATGATAATGATAATGGTTTATTGATGTTAAAACACTGGGTGCGTACACAAGTCAATGGATTAATAATAGTTACTGCAATATAAAGTTTGAACTTATAAATATATAAAAGAATAAAACTAGACAAAGGACAAAAACTTGATAAAACTACAGACTAGAAATGAGATCCTCAAAATTATTCTGGAGGTATTCCTCAAAGGTGTAAAACACTTTTCTCTTCAAATAAGCTTTTAGCTTCATTTTGAACTGGTTTATGTTTAATTGTTTTGTTGCCTCCGGCAAGACATTGAAAAATTTCATACAATGATAACCAGTACCGTCTCTGGTTCTTGACAGCCTGTGAAAGTTTGGTACGACATTATTATTTTTTCTTGTTTCATAATTGTGGACATCACTATGTTTATTGAGTAAATGTTCATTTTTTTTTTGTATGTATCAGGCATTCTAGTATAAAAATGCATGGTAGCGTGAGTATATTGAGTTTTTTGAAAGTTTGCCGACAGCAATCTTGGTATTTCAATTTATCTATAATTCTGATGCATCTCCCTTGTAGTCCAAATATTCTTGAGGCGTGGGCAGAGTGTCCCCAATTAAGAATGGCGTAACTTATATTTGAGTGTATGTGACCATAGTATGCTGCTATCAGAACTTCTTGGCTGACTGTATTTGCTAGGTTCCTGACTAAATAAATACTTCTCGAAATTTTTGTTGAGAGGTTATCCACGTGCTTTTCCCAAATCAGCTTAGGATCTAGATCGATACCTAAGAATTTTACTGATTCGTCTTTTGTCTCTTTGTTGTGGTTTTTTGTAGGTCGTAAGTTAAATGTAAGATGTGTCTTGCTATCATTTATTCCTAGTGTGTTAGCAGCATGCCGGGTTTTGACATTTGATTGTTTGTTCATAGATTTAGTCTTGACAAGATCAAGCGATAAATCTTTTGTATCTCTGTTGTGTCATCTGCAAATAAAATTAGATTTGCATTGAGATCACAGTTGGGCAAATCGTTAATATAAATTATGAAAAGAGCAGGACCTAGCACCGAGCCCTGCGGAACTCCATGCAGGACAGTTTTTTCATTGGAATGTGTGTTATTGTATGTCACATATTGACACCTTTCTGTGAGGCATGATTTAACAAGATTCAGGCTGTTCTCGTCAAAACCATATGCAGATAACTTCCTTATAAGTGTAACATGAGACACACTGTCAAAGGCTTTTGTCAAATCATAAAAAGAGGCAAATGTAAACAAATGCTTTTCAAAACCGTCATTGATTAATTGAGTAAGGTTATTAATTGCTGTTGATGTCGATTTGCAGTTTCTGAACCCGTTTTGGCATGGACTGAATAGATTGTTGTTCTCAAAAAATTCCACTATTAGTATTTTTAAGAGACTCAAAAATTTTTGAGAAAATAGGTACCAGGGAGATTGGTCTGTAATTTGATGGTTCTTCGTAGGACCCCTTCTTGTTATTTTTAAGGTATTTGGAAATTTATTGGCTTTTATACATAGATTTATTAGTTTTGCCATTGGTTTATATATTAAGTTTGCCAAAGTCTTGACAATTTTGACTGTAATGCCATAATGATTTTTGCTCTTGCTATTTTTTAACTTACTAATGCTTGCCCTTACTTCATTATAAGTAACATCTCTGAATTTGAATACTGGTTTTTCATTTGTTTTAATGTAGTCTAATGGGTCTTTATTTACTTCTGGGACACTCTTATTACCTCGTCAGCTATGTTTATAAAAAAATTATTGAAGTAGTTGGCACTTAATTCTCTGCCTCGAGGGGAATTTGGTTTTTGACTATTACTTTTAATGATATCCCACATGGCACGTTGTGAGTTGCTAGAGTTCCTGATATATTCATCGTGTGCTCTGCGTTTCGAGGTGTTTATCTCTGCACGGTACCTATTCTTATATTTTATTACTGTTTCTTTAGTTATTATTTCGGGATTTGATTTGTTTACTTCGTTTAAAAATTTTAAAGTATTGCGCATTTGCCTTAGGTTCTCATTATACCATTCAACTTTTTTTCCCGAACCAAAAGTGCCAGCAGACTTAGTTTTCATAGGAAGGACTGCCTCAACAGCTTCTATTATTAAGTTTATAAATATGTCTAGTTTTTCATTACAGTTTACGTCTGGGTCATTGATAAAATCCCAGTCATTTTTTTAAATTGGTTATAGAGCTGGAGTAGACTATAGTCCGTGATTGGCCTATAGCTTACTCTCGTGTTACTTTTAGCTGTTTTCTTTGCCATGTCGAAATGAATTGCGATACCTAGGTGGTCTGGCAGGTTTGGATCAACAATTGAAAAAGAAACCCCCATCACAAATTGGGTGGATGATTTCCATTAAATCTATACAGGCAATATGGAAGATATTAAAATCAAAAGGTTTTCAGTACTTATGGCAACATTCCATAAATCAGGATTCTCTGGAAAATTTATTTGGGGCTGTGCGATCTGGCTGTGGCAGCAATGACAACCCCACCTGTATCCAATTTATAAGTAGTTTAAAAACACAAATTTTAAATGGTTTAACAAAGCAAGATTTCACTGGTACTAACTGTGAACAGGACGACTCGATACTCTTAAGCGATCTACGTTCTTTTATAAATACAGAAATAATTGAGCAATCGGAAGTAGGAACTTCAAGCCATTCGAATGATTTACCTCAACCTGTAACTGGCATAATCTCAAAACAAGATGCTCATAACATAGCTGAAGCAGTGGCTATTGGAAGTATAGAAACGCTTTCAGTGGCCTATGTTAGTGGTTACATTGCTGGACGGTTAGTGAAGCAAATCAGCTGCACATCTTGCCATGAATATTTAAGATCTAACCCAGATCTTCCACATAACCAATTGATTGCTTTTAAAGAATATTCAGAAAAAAAGAGAAAGCTTTCATATCCTTCAGAAGAGTCGACAGTTACTGTAGGACTCTGATTATGATTTAATTTACTTCATTAACGTACAATATTTCTATACTGTAACTGTATACTAGTCTATTCTTTTTACCAGTAAATGTTTAAAAATTTAGATTAATTTCATAAATTCCGGTCTCAGTATTTTAGCCAAAATATAATTACTTACGGTTTCAATTGTAAACATTTTTGTCTTCCAGCAGAAGTATTGATTATTTTGTGGCGCCTTACTAACAGAAACATTTCCCCATTGGAGTTTTATGGAATTTGTTTTACAGGTTTCAAGTAAAAAATGTAAAAATTGAAAATAAAAGCCTTTTACTTAATAGTTCTTACTTCTTATTGAAATAGCATTTTGTTAAACAGTTTTATGAGAATAATGCAGGAATATCGTAATTTCTTAAAAATCCATTTTGTGTCATCCAGAATTAATACACTTGACGAAATTTAATATTAATAAGATGTAGAAATTTATTCGGGGTCCCAGTGTCCTATACATTTATAAAAAATACAAGGATATATTAAGAGAGAATAAATTTTTTGCATAATACGTAACATAAAGTACTGCATTCGATACATTCTGTGTCCCGAGATTAACGTTACATACATGCATAATTTATCAAATACACTGGGTACACAGTAAATTCTATTCATTTTATATCAAAAGGCAAGAATATTGAATTGGCGCTCACTTGTTTACTATACGAGCCTAATAAGAATGATAAAATGTTAACTTCTGCGTCATAAAATATTCAAGAACGAGTAGCGTTTACAGCTCAAGGTTACGTTATACCATCCACGGCGAAGGTCCCTACATCTCACTATTTTACAGGAACTTTCAGCCGCGTTACGAAACACCACCATTGTCTTACAAATGCATTTTTTCAAGGTCAAGTGGTACGACGCAGGCAGCGTCAAGAGCTCAAGAGATGACATTATAGCACCCACGGTCAAGACATGAAGCTTTACTATTTTATAGGAACTTTCTACTACACCACAAAACATCGTTGCTCGGGAGGGTGGTAATCTATTAAATTAGTGAATTGGGTTAAATATTTTTACATCTAATTAAATATTTTAAGAATATCCATGTGAGCTTAAGTTTAATGTTTCGTATTTTGTATGCTTTTCTTTAAATCACCTTATATAAATTAACGTCCTGGCCGAGCTTAACCGAAGCTATTTCACCACTTGTTTTAAAACAAAATATCAAATATTTTCCTTCCCCTAGTATCATTATTTAAATAGAAAATATTTTACTTTTTCTCTAGACAAAATGGCCATATATAAAAAGAAATCAAAAGAGAAAAATTTAAGAAAAAGATGATGTAGAAAAAGAACTCAACTAAACAGTATATCTCCTAAGATCCGACTAAAGTATACAAAAAAAAATGATAGAACTTCTCAATATGAGATAAGATTGTTAAAAAATTACTTTTTGCTGAAAAAATTAGAAATTAACTAACTGAAAGTTATAAATTATTAAAATAGGATGAGAATAAGTAGACATTTACAAGCGTAGTCAGTGGAAATCCCTGAAAATATCGCATAACTCATAAAATATAAATTGTGTCTATTTATATAAGTAGTGTTCTTCATTTAGAATAAGCACATTATATTACTTGATAAAAACAAGGAAATTTTTCCATTGCCAATACATATATCCACCTAGTACGTCTCTTTTGAGGCAATCGCCTTTATATTTTCTAAATACCTACCTACCATCCTCATATCTTTTATTTTATCTTGAAGTGGTAAAAGGTATTTTGCAAGTAATAGTTTTTATTGTCTTTTCACATATTTCTTGTGTGTAAAGGGCTTCTTGCAACGCGCACAAGCAAACATTTTTCGAGGTCTATTGGCGTATACAAGACGAATGAGTAAATTATTCAAAGTATCACTTGCAATTAATTGCGAAGTGTGTAAGTAGATCAAAATAATTATTAGAATTATAGGTAACATTGTTATAAAATCTAATTTTGTATATTATTTCCTCTCTATTGTTACTTTGTTTACGTACCTATGCAATTACATTTCTAGGACATTAGTGTTTTTATTTCCACTCAGATCTCAGTCTCTTATAATATAACTGACTAAATATATGTAGGCAATGTATAAGAACAAACAATTAGCCATAATTTATTTGAAATTTTATTTTCTTACTTCTTACCATTTCAGGTACTTAGATAACAATAACAGAGCGATGAAGACGCATCCCTCCACTGGCCTCCACCCTTCGAGAGCCCTCTTTTTTAATAACATCACGTAACTATTGGGCACTTGTTCATATCCCGAACGGAACCGAGGCAGAGGCGCTAAATTTCTTGAGTTTGCAATACCTGGGTGTGGGTACCTGGCAAACGTCTCCGTTGAATGATGCTGCATATTGTCGTCTCACTTAAAGTACACGTATACATTCTTGCACTGGCCCGGGTTTACAGCGATGCATTGGGGAGGGAGCGCCAGCTCGACCCCATCCGAGACCATCTTTAAAGACAAGAATATTGAATTGGCACGCTGGCTCACTGCATGAGCGTAACGTTAGGAATGATGAAATTTTAACTTCTCTCTCTGTTTTGGGGTATCGGTCTGCTACGTCACGAAATATCTAACCTTGAATTGCAATCTTAACTTAAGTAAAGGCAGCGCCTGCAGCTCAAGGTTACATAATACTACCCCAGTGAAGGCATGACGCTTGCTATTTTGTAGAAACTATCGACAAGGGCACAAAACATTCTACTCTTGACTAATAAACGTACTTTTCAAGGTCAAGTGCAAACCAAATTCAAGAGTAGGCTCTGTCTACAGCTCAAGGTACAATACTACTATAAGTATGTTTGTCATTAATTGGTTGTCATCTCGCTGAGATGGCGTAAAAGGTTGACAATATGGCTTGTGCAACGCGTCTCTACATGGGACCAGTATCGACGCTAGTATCTATTAGACTTCCCTACAAAAGAAGCTGTCACTACAAAGGGTCAGATATATCACCATTAGCATCCCAATTGTCGACCATCCGATTAGATAAACAGAATACTATTTTCGCTTTAAAAATAAAATAAAATTATTTTTCTTATTAAGTAAAGTGTAGAGGGCTATAATTAAATTATAGACACCGCTTCCCACTATCACGATCCTCATTCGTTAAATTATATATTAGCATACATTAATTCCACAAGTCCTGACGCACTGTTGTCTAGATTGAGCGAAGGTTAATGACCGCGAAGGTCAACGGCCCGCGAGCACCGGCGGTAAATCCTTTGATGTAAGCCGACAAAGGATGCCGCCTTTCAGATATGCCGACAAAAGTTCCCACAGTCTTCAAAATTTTCCCAGTCCCAAGTGACTCCCTACCTACTGTCTTACAGTCCTATCTTAATATTAGATTTACTGTTACACCTGCATTTCACAATACAAACCTCTGATTACTGTTATTAATGTGGTAAACACTTAAACTTATTAGATATGTTTGAGCCCAATGAAAGTAAGATATAATCAGTAAAAAGTTGATGGGAAATATTTTAAATTGTCTATAACATAAATTTGATAACAGGTTTATAAAACCATTAATATATGATTGATATATTGACATAAATCGATGAATATTGTGACAACTTTTAACCTATTGTAATAATACAGCCTAACCTATATCACTGTTTAGCTGTAACTTAACCTATATTAATTAAACATTTACTAAAATATATCGTGATACATATGTACTAAAAAAGTAAAAAATCCAATATAGCCTTTATTTTCACTATTTCATGGGTTCACAAAGATGTCAACGTACATGACATCTAAAATTCTTTCTCACACTAGGCTTTTAAAAACACATTTATAAACATCGCTACACATATCTTATATTCAGAAATCCGCCACTTTAATTCATATCGAACGAAAACTGACACCTACTCTTTTCAAATTTCGGAATTTTCCATCAGGTAAGTCACAGCTGGCAAAACTGTGATGTCACTGCTAGTGCTCTATTAATGCAACTAAATAATTTTGTATTAAGGTGACAGAAAGTAATTGTCTCGTTGCCATGTAAACAATTGTCACAGCCGCCTACACCATAAAATTTATTAAACACATAAAATAATATCATGAAATAATTAGTTTTAAATTATTGAATCCCATAATATCTTTCGGTAGTAGAAAAAATTTAATACATTACAAGATGCAAACACCCTTTTAGGTGTTCAGTGTTCAGTTTTCAGTGTTCACCTCGGCCATTAAAAAATCACCTCACACTTAAAGGTAAACATTCGCATCTAGTAATGTAAATAACTATTTATACATTACAGATGAAAAGTGCAGAATATTTTATTGTAACAACCCTTATTCACAAATTAAGAAAAGTACAAATAGATAAGTATCAATCTTCACGAGTAAAATTAAAAATAAACTGCTAGTAGAAAGTACTGCGCTAATACAAAACATCAAGCACATGGAAATCCAAATAAATTTCAAAATCGTATTTAGAAGGCAAGCCTCATTCTAAATCAAGCTCATTGAAAAAGTTTCAATGTAAAAAATTTGGAAAATTCGAAAATTGTAATTATAATTTGTGAAACTGTTGTTTATACTAGACAAATATTATAAAACAATACATCGTTAAAGTACTACGTTGCCTAACAAAGACCACAATGTGTAATAATGTAGTCAGGAACGTGCCCTGAGTACATAATAGACAGTAGGACAGCGGTACACTAAAAACAGATGATGAAAATTTATTCAACTCAAACTTTTAACATTTCCTTCATTGTATATATACACATGTTTAATGTTCGTCCATAAAAATGTACACTTGTTCGAAAAAAAAGGAGACAATAATAAATACAATACTCGCAACAAACAAAACATAAAAATTAAGTATAATAGGTTAAAATCCAGTGATACTGGATACAATTATTACGGCCCATTATTCTTTAATAAAATCCCGGTATACATAAGAAACCTCCCAGAGTTGAAATACAAACAAATAATAAAAAATTTCTTAGTCAAAAATGCATTTTATAACATAAACGAATTTTTAAATTGTGACGTTTCAGACATGTGATATTCGTGATATTTAATGTAATAATTATCGTAAGGATTAGTGTATTTTATGGAATAATCGTGACACGTATTTTATATATATATATGTATATATTATTTTTTCTTATATTACAAACTGACTTGTGTAAAACATCTTCATGTTAACAGCACCAATAAAATGATTTGATTTGACAGATATAAAAACATTCCTATTCAAATTATAAAAGCTTTTAACTTGCAAAATCATGTAGCAAGAGACCTTAACATACCACTTTTGTTACGAAAAAACTAAATAGTACACACACCGAAGTGTACAGAACTTAATTTAAGTAGTAGCTGAAAGTCATGCCGCAGATGTAAATTATGGAAAATATAATACTAAAATGTATCGTAATAAACGAAAATAGTATAAAAGTTGCAAATACTCACTTGAACAGTAACCACATCATGAAATCACCCAAATGCTTCAATTATTATGGAGCCCACGTACAGAAATGATGTGAAAGAAAACATAACCTTACTTCTTTTAACCTTAACTTTTTATAAAATATTCCTTTCCATGGTGTTGGAAAACTATCCACACATTTGTTGTAAAATGTTCTATGCCATAAACAATTGAAACTAGGCATTACATCATGCCACTGAACAAGGTTCGGTATACCTAAAAATTGCAAGAGACGTTATCGCATGTCATAAATTTATGTTAGCATAGGTAGATGTATTACACATACAAATGTTCTGAATTTCTTAAATTTCAATATAGAATGTGTATTTATTTTATTTGTAAAATTTACTTTTAACTTGCAATTTACAATATTTTCAAAGTACCTATCAGGCATCTTGATTAATTTTCACAAAAACCTTAAGTATGCTAGGTAATTTTTTAATAGAAGTTAACTATAGGCAAGACAAAAGTTAGACAACATAAATTTGAAACAAAATATAAATGGAATAAAATTTGGTTTAAAGACACAAACGTGTGAAAAAGTAATTACGTAATCACATTTATGTTTTGGGTATTGTATAAATACATATATACGGTTAAATCCTTTTTTTTATATTTTCATCTTTTATAATAAATACCTTGAATCACAACAACTCCTTTGTTCTTACTCTATCGTGTAAGTAAGTACCACAGCTACATGTGAAATCTCCCAGCAAACATGTAAGTGTTGGCCGACAAGCGGGAAACTTCCGGCGTTGTCGGTTGAGTGCTGGTTATGGCACACAAGTTCAAGGCCAATATATTTTAGGCGATATTTTGCCTACTTACGGCTAACAGTTTTTGGGCCAACGTATTTTGGATGACAATCGGCCATATTTTGGATTAACGGCACATAGGTAATTATGCTGCGGTTGGTCCATTTGTCCATTTGTTTTCTCCTTGTATGGGCTATTTTGTATGTCATGTAGTCTGTGTGTCGAGGTTTTATGTGTCTTTCTTTAGTAAGTTACAGTGATTTCAATTATTCAGTTTGACTTAAAATGAGAACAAGCGAAAAGTAAGTACCTAAATGAATTAAGTAGGTATATGAGTAATATATTATAGTTTATTTGCTTTAATTTGTCACATAACCTCAATTGGGAATTACACTGTTTACCGCTAATGATGAGATTACCCACCTTCATAATCGCCAAAACCGATATTTTATAAAGTTTATATACGTTTTCAAACGTCATTTTTGTTTGTCTTGTGCATTTCTATAATAATGGCCGAACTTTCTGCACTTAGAGCAGGATATAGATGATCCGGAGGGTGAGTTGACAGGTTGCAGTAGCACTAGCTGGGAACGTAGGTAATTTAGAAGCTTTTCAACATGTTTTGTACTGTAATACTGACATTGACGAGGCTTCTGATAGTTCTGATAGTAGTGATGATGTGCATATATGGGTGATAGTGAAAAAGGTACTTTAAATGAAAATAACCAATTATCTACCGCAGACTCCAGTTCATCACTTTTAAGACATTGGGCTTTGACCAACAATATAACCCACACGGCTTTCACTGAGCTTCTCTCTTATGGTTACAATCAAAATGTGATATTTTTATATTTAGGGATAAAAAATATTTGTTAAATCTGCACTGGGTGATCAAAATTCTTCATCCTACCTTGGACTTGGTAAAGTGCATTTTATATAAGAGTTTTATTTAATGTCAATGTTAATTTTTGCTTTTATCTACCTACATAATTTTTTCCAGGACTTTTTATATTGAACTTAAA
Source organism: Stenurella melanura (assembly GCA_963583905.1). NCBI lineage: Eukaryota > Metazoa > Arthropoda > Insecta > Coleoptera > Cerambycidae > Stenurella > Stenurella melanura. Next base: position 117,898,567 of record OY757317.1, on the reverse strand, counting down.
TTTGCACTGCATTGACTTACGAACCAAGGTTTCTGTCAAAGAAAGTGTTCGCTTTTATGAGATGTTTAGTTCAGAGCTAAAACTATTATTTTTTTAAATATTCTAGGAGTTCTAAGGAAAAACCCACTTTGCAGAAATGCTACTCAGCTGGAGGTAGAAAGTGTTATCAAAAAATGGTTAAGAACTGCATCTGACAGAGATGGAGGGCGTAATACTAGAACGGAAAGAAAAGTTACCACTTAATAATTAAACTATAATAGAATATTTTTGTTTCTGTTATGATGTATTTTATTTTCGTGTTGTAGTCTTTAACTATGATAGAAATATTATATTTTTATTTTATTTCTTGTTACGAAATATTATTAAACATATTATAGTTATAAATACTATTTTTTTTTTTTTTTTATTGAAACATAATAATATAGGTAAGTATATGTTTCTAATTCATTTATATTTGAGCTTTATTTGTTTCTTTGATATCAAGAACTATGAAAGGTGAAACTTATTTAAATGCGAAAGTTCAAGCTAGCAGGCATGTCTTTATATTCCTGAAATTTTATTATATACCTGAATTGCAAAAAAATTGTGTTTTCTTAATTTTTATTGGTTATATTCTGCAAAAAATATTTAAAAATTTAGTAAAAGAAACCTGCGCCAAACGAATAATTTTCTGAAACGTTAACTGTTTTCATTTCAATGTTTAATAATATATAATACTTAATGATTACTTGGTTTCAGGTTTGTATTTTTAGGTGCGGGACATTTTATAGTAGTATTCAAATACAAATTTCTGTTGCGAAGAGGTGTCTTTCATTAACTTTTTAAATGTTTGTTGTGGTGGCAAATACCCAATAATAAGTAAGATAATATGAATATGCCACAAATAAATAATTAAACAGTATCTGAACGTATGTATGTTCTTCCGGAAATGAAAACCAATTTACAGATGAGCTATGCTTCAAATTTGACAAACAGATAATGTGGTTCTAAAGAAAAAAGGAAAAAAATCCAAAACACTTAAAATGTTAACCAGGTAGGGGTATGTAGGGGCTGAAGAATCCGGAACAGTCGGGTTATTCGGCTAGTAGTTAATATAATAATGATAGTGAAATAAATTACCTGCAGGGTACGTAGGTATATTTCATTAGTCTTCAAGTGAAAGTAATAATTATAATGTGGTTCACCTTGACCGTGAGTGTTATTGCTATTACAGACAGAGAGCAAACAGACGTCACCATGTGTGATGAATAATGACTTCAATTTTTGTTATGGTTTGGAACTGGCTGACTGCAAGTTTATACCCATTTATACTTTTCATAGAACATAAAACTTTGTCAATCAGTTGCAAAAGCAGGGGGTGCATTACTCATCGTATAGTAGCGGGTTTGCAGTGCTACTAAATTTTAGTAGCACCCTGTATACGAGTGATTTAAAAATTAGATATTGGCCCTGTAGTGTGCCATCAAATATATATTGCGGTGATTCTCTTCTGGCGAAACGTCGGGCCACTTGTGGTAAGCAGTAATTGGCCCGTAATGAGGCCGTAGTCTCCTATAGACACAAGGCCAATGCTGTATAAATACATGGGTCCGGCACTTGAAGTTGCGGACAACGGCTATTCAGCCAGCATCGGGCTGGTAATAAATGTTTGTTGGGGCTTTACCGCATATATGCCATGTAATTTTTATTCTAACTTTATTAGATATTTATGACATTTAAATTCAAACTATACTGCATCTCTATCACAACTACATCTTTATCGCCACCTTATTGGAAATAGGTCTAACAACTAGTAGCTGACCGCTGACCTATATTTCCCTCTCAACCTTAACATACCTATTATATACTTTATATGTATTTCAAAGCGCAGGGCGAATTAAACAAAAAACGATTATTAAAATGGCAGTCTACCACCAATATAGTAAACATTTGAAAATTAACTCTTATCTTTGACCATAGATAGATACATTTATTTGTTCCTTTTTAATACAATACCCCACTGGAGATAATGCAAAATGGGAATGCTGCCATCTACATTGAATAAAAACTCCCTTTTTTCTTTTAATTTTAAAACATCCAGAATATTTTTAAATAATTTTTAACATCCCTATGAACATAATACCCATTGCTTAATTGAACAACATTCACTATTTGCACAACGTAAGTGAATATTTTATAGAAATTTGCCATTGCACTTGATTTTATTAATGCACAAATTGTACACGGTTAAGAGTGTAAGGGAATATTATGTTTAAACCGGATACTCAACTGCAAGTAATAAATACACTCTTTAAAGCAAAATTTGCATGAAAGACAATAGCAGAGAGGAAGCGTATTGGACTGCCATGCGAGAGGCTGACGGTTCAAATCCCACAGCCCGATGATTTAAGGTAAGTGTTTACAATTCTGTTACAGTATTATTTATTAGTATATTGGAGTATAAGTGGTTATTAAGGTCTTTAAAACACGCGCGATTTTAGAGCGAATAGAATACTTTACGCAATTTTTTTTACTGGTACACTTTGAAATCATAAACACCGCAAAAATTCCTGTCAGATCAATTATAAAATATATTTTGACTCGGGTTGTAGTTTTTGCCATGGTAACTTTAAAACACGCGCGTTTTTAAAAGTTGAGGCGTACTTTAAATAAGCAAAATAGGGTACCAATAAAAAAAAATATATATATGTATATTCAAACCATTCCTAATTAATAAAAACGTAAAATGAATAAAAACTGAAAGAGTAAATAATATTCTCAAGTGAAAAAAGATTTTCATTTAGGCCCGTATTCGTCAAGTCAAGGTCATATTAAACGTTATATTAACGTCAGCATTAAACCTTGATCGTACGTCAAAATGACGTACGAAAAGGTGTAACGATCCATTTGGTCATTACAACGACATACCGTTCTCAGCAAACAACTAGGTCCACCGTTTGTAAATTTGGTTGCTTATTTATCGATGAGTCTCTCTCCAATATAGTTCAGATTAAATTAGAATAATTCCACATCTCATTAAGCGTAGCATAGTTAATTTGGTTGCCTATGTGGGACATAAATCAAACTCGTAGCGCTCCACCTTTATATTTACTGACTGATATGAGCTTTTTTTTAAATAGAAATTTGTATCAGGATGGACGAGGAAGAAAATATCTTCTATCGAACATCCTAGAATGCGAAGGTGATAAGGGAAAAAGAGTGTAGGACATTTTTAATTATTGGAGTGACCTAGTAAAGTCTTGACGTGTATACGCAATTTGTTGAATTGTGCCATATTGTTGGGATTTTCTCGTCAGGGCTAAATATGCCAGTTTCCGTTGTTATGGAGTTGCCTTGTGGCGTATTGTGAAGTGAGTTTTGGAAACTTGTATTTCTTTTATAGCGGAGCTAGATTGCTAGGCCACATTCCCTACTTCGTTGAGCAATAACACCATCGGCCCGCTTGAATCATACTGGTTCATTTGTTCTGTGAACGAAACCCTCGAAAGAGGTAAGTGCTGAATTTGCTCATGTGCCTGGCGGTTGCGTAACGAGCCGTTATTTTGTATTAGGGTTTTTAGGTTCGAGTATTTTGCACTGAAGTAATTTAAGTTATAGTCCTGATAAGTTCTAGAAATTATTGGTATTGAGTTCCGTAATCGTAGAGTTACGTATGCTTGGGCGTACCTGGTTACCACATGGTAACTTTGCATAGTTACGACGACCTACTTCAACAACGTCGTGTGCTTCCTGGATGTCCAACGAAGTCGAGGTATTCTTATAATTTGGGAGAGACGAAAGGATTCAGATAAGGTTGCATACTTAAATTTTTATTTACATAATTAATTCGACTATTTAGATTATTTTTTTTGTTACGTAATATACAGTAGAGATGTTTTTGAATCAGTATTGATTTTATAAGTTCTGATCGAATGTAACGTTGATTCTGAATATCTACGTAAGATCAATTTTTATATTCATTTAGTGAAAGAATTTTATTTCCTTATCTCAAAAAAAGGCATAGCATATTTGCTGCTCCGTCCTTGTGTGAAGTCGTATATTAAAATATTGTAAAATAATTTGTAAACCTTACGTGCGTCCGGTAATTTTCATGATTTGTTTAAGAACATTTTTGTTATACACTGCTTATAAGAATAATAGGTTGTTTAGGCCGTGAATATTATTTGTATCCTGTTTATAGACATTTACTAGAAACACTCTGTAGAGTAATTATAATACCGTTTTTGTCATAAAAACTGTACCATTTTTTTGGTACTATTCAGCCAGTTGATAAAAGACAATCAATCAGATATATACGAAAATTTGTGAGCCCGAGTTTTAACGCATAAATTAGTCAGTTGTCAAATAGTGTAATAATAATTATTATCAATAACCGTGTGTTGTCTCGTTCCCGCCCATCCTATTACCCCCTTGTCCTTTGTAAACCACGCGAGTGCAACACATGGGATGAGGCCAAGACCATCGAGAAAAGTGGTAAGTAATTTGTATAAATTGTAAACCACAACCATACAGTCTGCTAATCTCATTTCGTTAAATATATCACATTTGTTGTTCCTCACGATCCGGATTGGACTTAGTTTTTATACCAATTGCTTTTTTAATGCATCTATTTGATAGCTGATTTTCGTTTTTGTGTCAGTTTTCACTCGGAGAATTGACAATTTGCCTAGTACCGTATTTATGCGTTGAAATAATAGAAATTTTGCCTAGAATCGAATCCAAATATTTATTCCTTAAGTAATTTGTTAAAATTGTGTTATAACTTTACATTTATTTAGTTATGGTTAGGAAAATTGAAACCTAATATTCAATTTTTTGTCTTATAAAAAAGTGCCTGATAATTTTATAGCACAAGAAAGTGTACCAGATTAGAGATAAATTTTGTTTTATATATAAATTTAACATCCTGCTCCTATTCTTGATAAATATACCTCGAATTACATTTTTTGGAAAAAAATTTACTATTTTGATTGCGTTTTGTTGCATAAAATAATCAAAGCTATACATACTAATTCATGGACTTGTTTGCTAGTAAAACAGTATACCTATTTTTTTGTGTTCTTAATAAATTAATTTTCAAATAAATTGCTACGCCATCTTTACAGATAAACATACCTATTCCTTTTTTTGTACATTGTATAAGATTACTTAAATTGTTTATTAAAATTAACCCTTATTTCTTTACCGGTTTAATTTATTTATTTACACAGGTATTTCATTATTGTCGAAAAATCTAAATTATTTCAAGATGCCAAAATCAGCTGCCGAATTAAAATTAGAGAGATTAACAGCAAAACGTGAAACTTTGTTTAGACGAGTTCAGCGTTGTTTTGATGTTGGACAATCTTTAAAAGATGATAGCCAAAATGTTACCAAATTAGAAGATTTTAATATCCGTTATATGACTTTATCCAAAACAATGCTAGATTACCGAGAAATTGTTCAACAAATTGTTGAAGTTAAACAAGAACTTAAGGCCGACGAAACCCCTAATTATGGAATTCTTGATGCTTTCGAGGATTTATGTGATAATGTTGAATATTTCGCTAAGCAATTTATTAACCCAATTTCTCCCCTCAATCTAAATAATAGTGATAATTCTAGTACACCAAAAATAAAAATGCCTAATATTCAATTAGTGAAATTTAATGGTGAAGATTTAACGTTATGGCCCCTATTTTGTGAAAATTTTAAACACTTAGTTCATAACAAACCTAATTATTCGGATGCCGAAAAATTACATTTTTTGTTGGGTAGTTTAGAGGGTAAAGCTCTCAAAACATGCAATATTATTGAAGCAATTCCAGATAATTATGAGATTATTTGGAAACTTTTGCAGGACACATACCATGATAAGAAATTTTTGATGAATTTATATTTGAACCGATTGCTTAATTTTCGTACATTAAACAATAATAACCCTGGAAATTTACAAACTTTTCTGGAAAAAATTGATACAAATGTTATGGCCCTAAAAAGATTACAGTTAAAAAGTTTAGATGATCACATTTTAACCCACATTGCTATGTTAAAGTTACCCCAAGAAATTGTCAATAATTTCGAGTTAGTACGTTCTAGTGAAGAGTTGCCTAATTATGATGAGTTGATTAAATTTATACGTCAACAAAGTAAAGTAATGGTTAAACCTGATAAAATGCGTTCAAACCAATATAATCCAAGTTGTAGTTATACTTTAAAAAATCCCAATTCCAAAGCCTTTCTAACCAATGATGGGTATCGTAAATGCTTAGCTTGTCATAAAGATGTACATTTATTAAAAGATTGCAAATTTTTTAAAGATAGTCCTCATGAGCAAAAGTTTAAATTAGTCAAAGAAAATAATTTGTGTATCAATTGTTTTTCGAATAAACAAAGTTTCTTTGTGCCCTTCCAAATTTAGTTGTATTAAATGCAAAGCTAAACATCATACTCTATTACATAAAAATGATCAAATCAATCGTAATATTGACATAAAACCAACTATTAGCAGTAATACAAACCACAATAATCTAGATTATAGTACCCCATCCACCAGTCAAAATGACGTCACTCATACCTTGTGTACCAAAATAAACAATAATAAGGTTCCGAAACCTCAAGTTGTATTATTGAGTACTGCTATAGTTAAAGTTTTAGATAAGTGGAATACCAAACAGAATCTTAGATTTTTAATTGACAGCGGTTCTATGTCTAATATTTTAACATATGATTGTTGTAAAAAATTGGGTTTACCCTATCAAAAAATATCCTCTAATATTGTAGGAATTGGTGATACAATAAAACCACTTAAAGGGCGAACTAATCTTGTAATTCAGTCCAATTTTGATCCGAATATTAATTATTCAATTGAAGTCTTAATAGTCGACAAAGTTACCAATTCCTTGCCAGAAGTACCCGTAAATATAAATTTGTTGAATCATTTGAATTGCTTGCCGTTGGCCGATCCTACTTTCCATAGTCCAGGAGCTATTGATGGAATTTTGGGAGCTTCGTTGTTCACACAAATTTTAGGTTCACATAAAGTAACAGGAGATGTTGGTACACCTGCTGCTATTCAAACTACACTTGGATACATAATTATAGGTCCCGCCTCACCTCTTCGAGTGCCTTTTTCCGAACAAACATATTGTTCCTTTTTAAATTTAGAATCCCTAGTTGAAAAAATGTGGGAACTAGAAGACTTTACCCCACCTGTTCCCACATCTGAAGATTCCATTTGCGAAAAATTCTTTGTTGAAAATGTTAGTCGAGATCCCGTTGGAAAATATACGGTGGCTCTCCCCTTTAAGGATGATCCGTCTCATTTAGGAGATTCACTTGCCTTGTCTCAGACTCGATTGTTTTCCTTAGAAAAGCGATTAGAAAAAAATTTGATCCTCCGAAATACCTATTGTTCTATTATCCAAGATTATCTTGATCAAGGTCACATGTCTTTATTACCTAAGTCCGAAATTAATGCCCCCTCGTCTTACTATATTCCTCACCATTGTATTTTCAAACAAAGTATTTCCACACCCTGCAGAATAGTGTTCGATGCCAGCCTGAAAACCGATTCTGGTTTTTCCTTAAATGACATTTTGTACACAGGACCAAAGCTACAGAATAATGTAGCTACAATATTGTTAAACTTTCGATTATTTCCTATAGCTATGGTTTCTGACATCAAGCAAATGTATCGTCAGATTAATATTGTCGAAGAACATCGGCAATACCAAAGAATTTTGTGGAGATTTAATACCAATGATCCTATTTCGATTTACCAATTAAATACAGTCACCTTTGGTGTAAAATCGTCACCATATTTAAGTTTACGTACCATAAAACAGTTAGCAGAAGATGAGTCTTCGCGATATCCCCAGGCCGTGCCATATGTTCATCGAGATTTATATATGGACGACTTAATTAGTAGTTTACCCGATGTAAAAAATGGTGTTACCATTCATACACAGTTAGTCAAATTATTTGAAAATGGTGGATTTCAAATGGTAAAATGGATGTCAAATTCTAGTGAATTATTATCCCAGATTCCTGATTTCTTACAATTAAATCAACCTATGGCCTTTGACAAAGAAAGCTTAAAGGTTTTGGGTTTAGAATGGAATCCGTCGTCTGACAATTTTAGCTTTAAAATTTCCATCTCGATATTGCCTTGCACCAAAAGAAATATGTTGTCTTTAGTAGCACGCATCTTTGATCCTTTGGGTTTCTTAGCACCGATTACTCTTTTTGTAAAAGTGTTGATTAAAAAATTATGGGAATTAAAATTCGACTGGGATAAAGAAGCCCCTAAAGATATGGTTCATTTGTGGATGACATTTCAAGAAGAACTTAAACTATTGAATAGTTTACAAATTCCCCGCCATTTATTAGTTTTCCAAAATTCCTCCATAGATATCATTGGATTTGCTGATGCTAGCCCAAATGCATATGCTGCTGTAATTTATATTCGATCCACTGATATTACAGGTCAAGTTAGTGTAAATTTCCTATGTGCACAGTCCAAGGTTGCTCCAATGTCCAAGGTCACACTACCTCGTCTTGAACTTTGTGCAGCGGTACAATTATCCAAGCTTATATCGCATGTTATAGACACTTATTCCCCTCGAAAAAATATTGACCAAATATTTGCTCTGTCTGACTCGATGATCACACTGAATTGGATCCATTCTTCTCCAAATAGGTGGAAAAATTTTATTTCCAATAGAGTCGCCAAAATTCAAAATTGTTTACCTTATTCCCACTGGTATTTTGTAGCCGGTAAACAGAATGCTTCTGACTGTGCTTCAAGAGGACTTTCACCTGCTTCGTTGATAAATCATCCCTGTTGGTTTCCTGGTCTCGAATGGTTGTTTTTAAATTCCTCCCAATGGCCTATTAAGTCATTTCGTGATAATGAATTCGCTATTACAGAAGAAGAAAGTTTAGTTTACCGCGTAGTTAAACCAATCATTTCCCCATTATATATTTTGATAGAATATTTCTCCTCCTGGACTAAACTTCTTCATTCTACCATATATGTCTTGAGATTTCTTAAACTTTTACCTCGTAATAATATAATAAGTAAATTTGATATTGACCAAGCTGAATATGCATTAGTTCGAGCTGTGCAACAGCGTCATTTTCCTGAAGAATACAAGCTTCTCTCAGAAAATAAACCTTTAAAGTCCCATGTCTTACGTAAATTAAATCCGTTTATCAAAGATCATATAATTAGAGTAGGTGGGAGACTCTCGAATACTAATGTTGCTTTTGATCATAAACATCCGATTCTTTTACCCAAATCGGACCCTTTCGTTAATTTGTTGATTGATTATAACCATAAAAAATATTGTCATACTGGTGCCCATTTGCTGCAATCATTCTTACAACAAAATTATTGGATTTTAGCTGCTCGTGGTGTTATTCGACAGCGTATTTGGAAATGCAATTACTGTTTTAGATTAAATCCTAAACCATATTACCCTATAATGTCAGATTTACCTTCTGAACGAGTAAATCAAGCAAAGGCATTTTTATCGACAGGAGTAGATTTTACAGGAGCTTTTTATGTAACCTTAGGCCGAAGACGCGGTGTTAAAAGCCAAAAGGCATATGTTTGCCTTTTTATTTGTCTTGCGACCAAGGCAGTTCACTTAGAACTTGCAAGTAGTTTGTCCATCGATTCATTTATTTCTGCTTTCAAAAGATTTATATCTCGTCGCGGCAATTGTACCACTTTGTTTTCTGATCAAGGAACTAATTTTGTAGGGGGAAAAGCCCGACTTGACGAAATTTATCAATTAATTCAATCTCAACAATATAAAGATGCCCTGTCTCGAGAACTTATTAATAATAAAATCGATTGGAAATTTAACCCTCCTTCGGCCCCCCACTTTGGCGGAATTTGGGAGGCAAACATAAAAAGCGTTAAATCTCACCTCTCTAGAGTTATTGGAAACCAAATTTTAAGTTATGAAGAATTTAGCACGGTACTTACCCAAATCGAGGCATTACTTAATTCCAGACCTCTGTGTCCTCTGAGCTCTGATCCAAAGGATCCAGTAGCTTTAACTCCGTCACATTTTTTATATGGAACCCCGCTAAATTCTATTCCTGCAGAGGATGTATTAACAGAACCTCCCAATCGTTTAAATCGATACAAATTATTGGATTCAATAGTGCAGCATTATTGGAAACGTTGGCATACTGAATATCTTTCCACTCTCCAAGCCAGACAAAAATGGAATACCTCGACTTTTCCTGCTCAAATAGGTATGATAGTGGTAATTATACAGAATAACGTTCCACCACTACAGTGGCCACTAGCAATCATTGAAAAATTATATCCTGGTAAAGATGGTGTATCTAGAGTAGCAGTGGTAAGAACGAAAAATAGTTCTTATACTAGACCAGTGGTTAAATTATGCCCACTTCCAAACCAATAATAATGGTTGTATTATTCTTGTAAAATATGGTAGTTAGTTTTTTTTTTTTCCTTTTTATTTTTAACTCTATTTAGAACATTTATTATTTTATTTTTCCGCTTAATTATGTGAAAATTTCGTAATAATTAAGTCTCGAATTCGTATATGAATTTTGTATAGTTTTGTAGTTTTCAGTATCCATATACTATTTTTTTTTTCTTTTTTCGCATTGAATTTGCATTCAATCTCGCGGGGGCAGGATGTTTAGGCCGTGAATATTATTTGTATCCTGTTTATAGACATTTACTAGAAACACTCTGTAGAGTAATTATAATACCGTTTTTGTCATAAAAACTGTACCATTTTTTTGGTACTATTCAGCCAGTTGATAAAAGACAATCAATCAGATATATACGAAAATTTGTGAGCCCGAGTTTTAACGCATAAATTAGTCAGTTGTCAAATAGTGTAATAATAATTATTATCAATAACCGTGTGTTGTCTCGTTCCCGCCCATCCTATTACCCCCTTGTCCTTTGTAAACCACGCGAGTGCAACACATGGGATGAGGCCAAGACCATCGAGAAAAGTGGTAAGTAATTTGTATAAATTGTAAACCACAACCATACAGTCTGCTAATCTCATTTCGTTAAATATATCACATAGGTAATACACTGCCCGTCTACAATACAGGGTATACACATTAGTTTTCACCAAACTTTTATTGCTTTTGTCACTACTCAGGAAATAAACAATTTTTAAATTTAAATGTTTATTTATTCAAGTCAGTATGCAATGTTATAGTATAGAATCTTGTTCTGGGGAGTCTAGATACCAAGGTAAAGACTTGTTTATGTGTTACATGCAGATACTAATATTGCTATTTTTTTCTTTTGGGAACGGATTTCTTTTACAACAGGGGCTTTTCTAGCTTAGGGCCGAACATATAAGCTAGTGGCGCCCTCATATGTTTTTTTTAACCCACCCTACTCTCTACTGAGCTCGGGTAATATTTTTTTTGCCGCGCTATCATAAATCCGTGTCCAAATTAAGTACTATTGTACGAAAAGCACGTCGCAAAGGGTTCTTATTTGGGGCCATATTCGTTAAATTAAGGTCACATGAACGTGATTATGACGTCAGGATATGACGTCATTAGGATGTGACATTTAGACGTACATTGAACGTCGTTATATTGACTTGACGTAAATTATGACAAATAAATGACGACAAATTGACGTCAGTGTGCTAGCTGGGTGGTTATCTAAATCTATAAATTGACATTACATCAAGAAAAAAAAGCATAAAAGTTTACTACTAATGGTAGAGAAATGAAAAGCAAAAGTAATGAAATTTAAAAAATATATATATCATATAGTTATAATATTAATGGGTAAACTATTATTTTCAGTAATAATTTAAACAACACAAAACCTCTGATACTTCATTTTTTATTGTATGGGAAAAAGAAATCCAGAAGACAACAACAGTAATGATAAAGCACCCTTCCTTACATTGATAACAGTATTCAACTGATAGCATGTTTAGGTGATTTTTCTTTAACAAGAAATATGGATTCTTTTTTCTTCTTCAAGAATCCTAAAATAATAGCTATAAAATTGAAAAAAGCTTAAAATTTTTTTCCTTGCTTATGAAAATAGATGTAGGTATTATAGAAATGAATGAATAACAAATCGCTACATGATATAACCACTGCTATTTTAGATGTGGCTAGCTTATTTAGAAAGAATATTATAGGCACGATAAGAATTCATCGTAACTGTTATTATTTATTAATGTCTATTCAATAAATATTAAACTTAGAACTTACTTGTAATTACTTTAATTTTCTCGTTTCATGTAAACTACACTCTGGACCACACAAAATACCGAGCACACCACGGAGCAGGCACAGCGACCAACTAATAGAAGCCCTACCCGGGTGCATAGAATAGTGACCACACCAATATTACCAATAAAAGTTCGCAGCATCTCACACAGCTAAGCCCTTTTAGCATTAATTCCTCCTTCTGTCGGTATCTAATATGGTAAGACATCCTTCTTGGCTATATATTCCTTATCCTATAAGCAGTCTTAAGTTATTCTTGCCAAACTTCTCCAAATCCTAAGACTGCCATGAAGTATAACCAAATAAATAAGGATGAAGAGTACAGAAACTATCTATCTATGGAAAATATCCTACTTAGGTCACCATTAAAACGTCACCTACAACAAAGGGAATAATACTCTCCATGTGCTCCATGTGCTACGCTGCCTAACAAAGACCACAATGTGTAATAATGTAGGTAGTCAAAAAAACATGACCTGGGTACATAACTAGATAGTGGCACAGTAGTGGACACAAAACAGATATAAAATCATTTCTAATAAAATTATAAAAAATTTAATGTTCCAAAATTAGGTAGCACATTAGACATTAATACCCTACTTTTGTTACGAGAAAACGAAATAGTACAGTAGTGTACACAGAGCTGAAATGATGCCGCAGATATGAATTATCAGATATATGACACGAAACTACATTGTAATAAACTAAAGTAGTATAAAAATTGTTAATACTCACTTGGACAGAAACCACATCGAAAAAGCACCCGAATGCTTCAACTATTATGGAACCCATGGACAGAAATGAAATATGGGAAGGCCTAACCTCACTTGTTTTGACCGTAACTTTTGATGTATAAAATGTTTAAGAGCCATTTCTTTCCATAGTGTTGGAGTTGGAGGACTTTCCACACTTTTAAAATGTTTTATGCCATGAACAATTGGAATTGGGTAGTGCATCATACCACTGAACAAGTTTCGGTATATCTAAAAAGTGCAAGGGACGTTGTTAGTTTGTTAGATTATAAGTATATTACACATTGAAATATTCAATATGGTCCTTCTTGGGCTACGTAACACTGAGCATGTAACACACTGTAACGATGCATTCATTTATAATTTTAATTATAGCAATGTTCGAGTACACAAATAATGTTTCACAATTATTTTAATTACAATAGTAAAAATCATTTATAAATTTCTTACATTGTACGTTTTAAAACGAGCTTCATTTAGAATCACTACGCGGTTCCAATAAATAATTGCCGTTACTCATGAAACAAATGAAAAAATTGACAACTTAACAAAACGCAAATGACGTTAAAGTTAAACTAAACTTTCTTTTTAAATTCGGCAAATGACAGCATAGATAACAGATTTTGAATGACAGTGAGCAGAACTACCAACGCGAAAAATGTTCTTTGCAAACCATTTTATATAAATTCTTTGGTTCTTTGATGGAAACAATAACTCAATGGATGAAAACCTAACAGCCGTATTCACCAAGACGTGCTTAACAACTCATTTAGTAACAGTACTAACAGTTCGTTAAATTTTAAATGACCGTTAGTGCTATTATGTAGTCACAGATGTAGTATTCACTTTAACAAATGGTTATTTAAATATGAATTTTAAATGTTTTCCTGACGGGTAGTAGCGCATGCGCTCGAATGGAAATAATGGAATGTCAATGTCATCAATTTGTTTATTATCTGCATAGATTTAATATTATAACCTCTTTGATTATCTGTTATTATAATATTTGCTATTTGCGGTAGTTTTGTTTAAAGACATGGATTCAAAGAAAAGTAGATCAAAAATTTTTACCGAACGTGCATGAGAAACAAAATTTGCTCAATATTGTAGAAAATAAGAAAATATTTGATTATTTACCTATTATTACACATAAATAGATGCAGGCACCTATTAAATTACCTAGGTATGTGCACTGTTGTGATACGTACCGCTTTACAAATTAACAAATTATTATTAACAAATAAAAATATCCAAATTATTCCAAATCAAATTGTAGCTTCACTTCACAATTACCTAATTGTCAACAAATAACATATCCTCAATATCCTCAACACAGAGTGACACAGACTACTCCAGACGTAGCACTCAATACAAATACGCTAAAGTGCACAAGGTACACGGGATCTGCGCATGCGTCATGGTGAATTTGGGGAATTTCTTTATTCAGTTTGTCACTAGATCAAAGGCCCAACCTGTTTGAATTTTTAGCGCGTAAAGCTATATATATAAATTAAATGACACATCATATTCTTGAATATTGCTCTGTGTGTGAATTTATTCCAGTTAATAGCAAAGCTTTCATACGTAATTTATTTAATTTCCATCAGAAATTAGTATTGCTATCTCTACACATTTTACTCATTAATTTTAATACTAACACTTTTATTTTCAGTGTTTACATTTTCATTATTAGTTTAGATATTTATTTATTTAAGTATTGTATACATATTAATAAAAAAAATGTTATAACTTTTGTAAAATATTTTTAAAGCATATATATATTTACTCTTGTGTCTTCTTGGTTCTTCTTATACAAGCAGTAATCGAATCCTGACAATCCTGTCTTTCTTAATGTACCATATACATACCCCAAGTGTTTTATTTATAAAACTTTTAGATTGAACGAATTAAAACTGTCAAAACTATATCTAATTGTAGCGAAACAGTATGTCTCACTTTTCATGACCTCCATATGGGGACGGTAGCTCAGTGGTTTAGCGCATCTAGCTTGCATACTGGCATACCTAGCGAAGCAGGTTCAATGTTCAATCCCTGCTTACCCCGAAATAAGTTTAATTATAAAATTATCCCCATGATGTGGGGCCTAGTTTCTCTTTACCTAACACAAAATCATTCTGAATTTTCAAGGAGTTACCTCGGTGACTTGAGAAGTGGATAAGAAAACATTTATCCCATTTCCTTTATAACACACTGCGTTTAAAAAAAAATATTAGTGGAAGATACTTACTGATCAGATTGTTTCACGGTAAAATATTTAAAAATCCACCAGTGGAGTTCGTCCTTATGAAAAAAAATGAACCTAATTTTCCAAAAAAAGATGTTAGGCAAAGTTTTAACTGTGAAATAATCTCATAATCTTATTTGTTGTTATCAAAAACTCACTAATACCGAATATGAATAAGACGGTGTACTTGGTGTTCATGTAATAAACAAATAAAATGTCCCTTTTAAAGGCATTTATTATTAATTATTATTGTTATTATAATTATTATAATAACTAAATGACAGTTTGCTCAATAATAATTGTCATGACCATAACTGACCAACTTATATTTAAATGGTAGATGTTATAGAAATTTAATCCCACTGAAAAAATGTTCGTTGCTATTATCAATATGATTTTAGAAAATATAAGAAATTGGATATCGACCAAATCTCGTTAAAGTTGCACTTATGGTAGGTACTTATTTAAAATGTTAAATTCGTTTGAAATTGACGAATGCCACTGGTGAATTTTTAAATATTTTACCGTGACACGATCTCCTGATGGGTAAATACATCCCACACAAGATTTTAAAAAATCGCATTGTTAATAAGGGCGCTGTGATATGGGAGTCATGAAAAGTGACACATATACTGTATAGTAAATTGGAATTTATATTTGCTCTTTAAGTTTATAAACTTCTGCATTCAATACCTAAATAGGTAAGTAAACTTTATATTTTTTTATATATGTATATACCATAACGATGAAATAAAAGTAGAAAATTTATTCTTAAGAGTAATTCGAGATTTAAAATAAAGAAATTATTTATAAAATAAAAAATGTATGGACTTGCATTCACAATTTTCTTCATTTATATTTCCTAACAGATTCTTTATTCTGCAATATTACAAATTCATTAGTAATCCAATCAAGCTCCATTTAAGTTTCCATTCAGGCCAAAACATCAAAATTTAAGAACAACTTTGAAATTACACAGATAAAATTTATTCCGTCAAATGCATATATATTACTAATAAATAAACATAAACAGTGAAACTATATACAATACTTTAATTTTATATTTGATACTACTAGTAACACATAATTAACTAGTGACCCGTCCCTTCGCATGATGTCATTTTAAGCGCAGTTTCTCCATAACGAATTCACTGTAGATATCATTTGATGTTTGTCTATCTTTAATACACTGCCACATAGAATCAATAGAAATTTTTTCTTGACTTATTGTACCGTGACATCACAAACTATTTTCGTCACATATGGTCATGGAATTAAAAACTGCTATGTCTTAGCTTAGACACTCCGTTCGCTATACAAAAATATCAGTCTGGACGTTTTGCTTGCTCTTTGTCAGTAGGTGCAGGGAAAGGAGGTGAACAAGGTCCACTATGTCCGGGCGGTGGATGCGGTCATGTGACCTGATAAATTCTAGTTGAACTTTCACAACGATGCTTTGTTGAGACTTTTTGATTGCAATGTGATATATATGTTACCAGACGTCGACAACAATCCAAAAATACCCCTGCCAGCATTTTTTGTCGTCAGGTTTGGCCCTAGGCTCATCCGTTGCTCTGGGATTTCCGGAACTTGGACCCTAGGGCTCAATTCTTTGTTCCAGTTCTTGCAAATTAGGTCCAGGAGTTATGAAAATACTACTTTTCATATGCCATTCAAGCATCAACTTTTTAAAGATGTAATGAAGATTCAATATTTTGAGCATTGACATACCCCGAAAGATGAAACCATGCTTCATCAGAAATAAATGGCAATTAAGCAGGACGTCATTCATTAAATTATTGACAAACTACTGGAGTATGCAGGATGTTTAAAGTATAGCCTGTCGGCAAAAGTGATTGATATGATTGCCCAAGTTCTTCTTTACAATTCTTCCGCATGTTCCATAAGAAAGTCCAATTTCCTGGGAGTGAAGTTTCAAAGGTTTTACAGGCTCTTGTACCACACGTTGACGGACATATAATTAACAACTTGTTCAGTATGCATAGTTGGCCTACCAACACCTTTTTAATGGGTTACACAGCCAGTGTTGGGAAAAACACTAACACAATAACGGAATGGCGGAATCTGCATTAATATTGGTTCAGGGGTTCTTGAGATTCTGCCTTCATATAGAAAACACAGTGACACATCCTTCCATATTATATAATGATTTGATCTCTTGGCTGTTGATAACAATATTCATGCAAGATACTTCACATACGTTCAAGAAATAATTTGTCTTTCCATCGGCTGTCAAAACGTAATTTGATATTCTTGTTTTTTTTATCTATAACAAACAGACAAAGTTTTAATATATAATATCGTCGGTGAAATATGTTAACCTGCTAACTCCTTTTTAACCTAACTTTACAGGAGAGCATTAAAACTGCATAGGAAATTTTAATTACATATTTTAAATCAAAACGGCTTCAAATAATAGATAGGTATTTATTATGCAATTTTATAAACGAGAATACCCAGAGGCTAAATAAGGTTTAATACCAAAACAAAGGAGTTGGCAGGATTAGATACATTTCTAAAAAATATAATATAAGTATATATCTAACGAAATGGTTGCTAAATTTAAATAACTTACCTTCCAGTACATTTTTATTTAAAATCCTAAATTTCATTTAGCTGTTTGATTCGAGGCTTCCAATGCAAATTATCATTTAATTTAATTATGTCTCTGTGTTTACTTAACTTGATTATTTACATATTACATAACCTCGAAGTTTGCATTCTGTGATTCTTCTGGGTTTTAAAATTGGCGCATGCGCATATCCCGTGTCCCTTGTGCACTTTAGCGTATGCTCAAAAATTAGTACCGCAATAATGTTCTATCTTCCTTAATTCTGTGTTCTACTCTCTCTTTCTCCTTGCAAAACAAGGGAAGATGTCGCTTCGGACTCACTTGCAAAATGCTGGAAATCTCAGTAGATGGAGCCACAATCTGCCTGTCTTCGACAGGTGACGTCACGAGAATATACAGGGTGTCCCATATATTACGCATATACAGTGTCTCCCAAAGAAATGCTCAGACGAAAATGCTAGAAAAGGCACGATATTTGATCGATAAAAAACCTATATTGTCAGGGTAGAAACGGCTTAGTGTTTATTTGGTGAGGCTTTCAATTTTCCTCTCTTTAATTAAGAATTGAGTCTTAGTTCTTAAAGTATTTCGGTAAAATAAACATGTACCTGTTTTTTTACTTAAGGTTATAAAACAAATTATTTTGATAAAAGAAAGATAATGTTTGTGGCAGAACAAATCAAAATGTAAATTTCTGTTGGTATTTATGTATCAAAAATAAACACTATGGAGGTTGCCAGTGGATTGTGATAGAACTACATCGCAATTTTGTCACGTAAAAACACATATTATAATGTTATTTTTTTTACTATATGAGCAGTGACGGTATAAAAGATACCCTGCTTATGACAAATAATAATTTGTTGACGGGGTTATAAACTTAATTAACTCAAAAACGCATTAAATTGCTTTGCAAAACATTTTTTTATGTAACTTAACTGAATAGTGTTTAAGATCTATGACACAATTTTGATCTAAATAGGAAAAAATTATAAAGCCCACCAAAAAAAAAACAAAGGCCCTCACAAAATAGGTATGTTATTGAACAAATATCGTGTCCTTTCTTCCATTTTCATCTGAGCAGTTCTCCCTCCTGAGTCTCAGCTGCGACAGATGGCAATGGTATTCAAATAAAAAAAAACTCTTACGAAGTATCTTTAATTTAAAATATTTTGTAATATAGATAAACGATAAACATAAACTAAGAGTACCTAAATTATATATATTTTTATATAGTTGATATTATATTTTGTAAAAAATTTACCTACGTTTGCACAATTCTTTCGTAATTTGAAAGACAAATATTAAATTTCACTGTTATGAACAATTTCCAGTTTTTGCATTTTGTAAACAATTGACTGCCATTTCAAAACCTGACCGTCTCGGCTAATCAGCTGATCCACTCTTATTAAAAAGAATATATCACTGTCAGTAATTTTATACACTATGTACTTATCGCTAATTGCCACAGTTCATTAATACTGAAAAATTATGAGGTGAAATCACTGAAAAATAAATACACTTCTCTAAAGTTTATTTGTTTATACCTAAAACAACAAAAATAATAACCTAATTAGTGAACCACGGCTATGCATACATTTACTTCTGCCATCTACAAGATTTATTCGGAACCAAATTAGTTTTCATACAAGAAGGACTAAAGTGCTCTACTACGAAAGTAGTTTCTGTACACACCACACTGCAAATATGCATGTAGCGTCCCGCCCTCTACGACTGCTTTAGCAGAAGAAAGACAAGGATAAATTTATGGTCAATTTAATACGTGGAAGTGACATAGAGCAATCGGCATTTCTTTCCAATAAAGTAAACAGTCTGTAGTAGTCTGTGATCCTCAACCTCAAAATGTTAACGTTAACGAGCCGTTAAATTAGTTGCCTACCCGATATTATTCGTCTTCGTCAGTCAAGTTGGCGAATCATTTATAGACACGTTAGCGCTAACTAAGCAGGTTGATGAATAGGTACCGCATGGTAGAAGTATATTTCATATATAATATTTGATCTGTGGTATATTTCTACCATGATGAATACATAGAGACTAATTTAACAATCCGTTAGCAATTTATAACGAACCGTTATCTACTTAACTAGCATTGGTGAATACGGCTGTAATCAAAGAGTTTTAACAAATTGAGGAGACAAAAGCTCCATATAACTCATATAAGCGTAATGTATAAGCAGCGGGAGGCTGTTGGCTTCTCATCATTCTCACACGGTTCGTTCTCTCTTTGTCGCATAGTACATGAGAGAGGTATGACGATTGTTGGAAATCAAAACGCGCCGGGTAAGGCTGTGTTGCTTTGTAAAACAGTGGAGAGAGAGGGTACGAGGTGTGCGTCGTGTGCGACAAGGACGAAGAGCCTACCGTCTCCAAGGCAACTAAACCGCGACTCCCGGCAAATCGACGACTTGTCTTCTCTATTTATTAAACTCCTTGGCTGTAATACATAGAGAAGACAAGCCGTCGCGTCGGCCGTCGATTTGCCGGGTGTCGCGATTTGGTTGCCTTGGAGACGGTAAGCTCTTCGTCCTTGTCGCACACCTCGTACCCTCTCTCTTCACCCTGTTTTACAAAGCAACACAGCCTTACCCGGAGCGCTTTATTGATTTCACAAATACCGTCAATTTTGAATATTTGTTTTGAATAGCGTTCTGCTTTATTTACAATTACACGTGTTTTCACTGTTTTCTCAAATTTTTCTTCTGTTTATAACGTTTAATCTGTTTGAAATTCATATTCTTTATACGATTTTGAAAACAGTGGAAAGAAAAGCTATCTATGAGAACTAAAGGTTTAATCTGTTTATCACGTTTAATTTGTATATTAATTAATTATTTTTTTGTGACAATGGTTTATACTTGTAAAGTTTGTAGAAAAACTACGTCACCCATAAGTCCCAGGTTGGTAAACACCAGGAAGTAAAAAGACCTTTTACTTCCTGGTAAACACCTATATTGTCATCTGTCATATTGTCATTGTTTGCAATCGTCACCACCCCTCATGTACTGTGCGACAAAGAGAGAACGAACTGTGTGAGAAGAAGCTTGTCTTCTCTATTTGTTAAACTCTTTGGTTTAAGTGCACAAGGGACACGGGATATACGCATGCGCCGATTTTAAAACCGCCCAGATTAATATTCTGTGACACAGAATCACAGAATGCAAACTTCGAAGTTCGAGGTTATTTAATATGTAAATAATCAAGTAAACACAGGGATAGGATTTTAGTTACTTCCCAGAGTAACACTGCCAACTTAAGATGCGGTAAGGCAAGAGAAATATATGCAGAAGCTGTATACTTCAAACAAAGACAAACAATCCCCTACTATTGCTTTCTTCTTTATGACACTTGACTCATTTGAGTCATTTTCATACTTGTTTTTGTTTGTCACTGACGTCACTGTCATTATATATTGGTTTGTTCTGGTTTTGAGAAATGCCAGTCCTCGGATGTCAGGAACATGCGCAGTTAGTAAGTTCAGATCGCGTTTTACTAACTGCGCATGTGCCTGACGTCCGAACGTCCTCGGACAGGGTATTTGTATTTCTCAAATTCTCAAAACCAGAACAAACCTTATAGGGTGCGATTTTGTGTCTGCACATATTTAAATGGTGTATAGCAGTTATTACATCTCTGATTACATTTCTTTATTATTCCTCCCGCAGTCCCGCTGTGACTTTCAGCCGGTTTTACAATCGCTAGTTAACTTCCAGTCAGAGTTAACTTTCAGGTTATTATAGAAATTGGGTTTTACAATAGCTGGACCCCTATTCTCCAGCTTAAGAGAAGGGAACAATCACATCACCTATCCTTTCTCTGGGTTGTTAAGTTCCGTATTCTTGAATGCAGCAACGGTGATCTCGCTATAGGCCTACGTTGCCATATTAACATATTTAAGTGGAGTATTTGATCTACTTTTATGTTGATCAGCTCTATTCTAAACGAAACTAACCTCGTTTTCTGGTTGGGCTGTCAATTGTTTACTTTTTGGTGTTTTTAGTGTTTTGTTAATTTTCCTATTCCTGCTATATTATAAGAATGGAAAAGAAGAAAAGGGCATTACCTGTTATAAAATCGCAGAAGGAAATCTTAATAGAATATATGGCAAAGCATCCCGAATTGCGTAGTGGCCGTTTCAGCCCAACATTTACCTTCCAAAAAGCGAAACAATTGTGGAATGAGTTAGCCGACACTTTAAATGCTATCCCAAGCGGTTCTCAAAAGGACTGGCGACAATGGCGCAAGGTAAGTAAGCTATATATATATATATATATATATATATATATATATATATATATATACACGTTCAACCGACGTTACCAAGCCACCTATATCTTACAGGCCACCACAGACCATCGTGATATCTTTATTTTTCCAGTGTATATATAGCCATTTATTGTTTATATTAACAAAATAAACTGCAACAGTACTAGAGGGGTAGAAGAATATGAAAAATTATATTTTTATATATTTCACTGTTGTTATCGATCCACTTATAAAGAACCGCCTATTTGTGCCAGGTGTATATATTTTTGTTATTTTACTAACGTACACATTCCTTACGATGTTGCCGAATTTATTAATTATGGAAAGTATTTTCGTACTGCTACAAGCAGACAGTACCCTCGTTCAGCCAATAAAGCAACATCGAATATTTACCATTTTTCAAAAGTAGTTCGTATGTGTAGCATTGAGAACATGTCAACTCGCGGTAAAAAAATATTGAATCTACTAGAAAAAACAAAGGAATGAATGCTAACTAGGAGTAAAAAAATAGTGTAGTTAGAGGAATGATCAAAAACACGTTTTTGAATGTGAAAAACTGTTGAAAACTCGGAAAATATGCACGCTACTAAAAAATTACAAGTAACACCCATTTTAAAGAATATATTAACCGATACGTCTGAATTTTTCCAAATTTTTAAATTTCATAGTTTACGAGATTTTCCATTTTCCGATGAGGGTCTTTTATGCGTGCTTTTCCGGAAAAACTTGGACAAAGTACACTTTTGGAAAAAGTCATAAAGGAAAAAAAAGTCTTCTATTTTAATGATACATTCACCATAATTTTTTTGGATTATTTATATTTACTTTTTGTTACCCCTCCACCCCTTTTTAGAAGAACTCGAACAGCTATATCTCGAATAATACTCGAAAATTTTACAAGAGTGAAAAATTGTGAAGAATCTGTAGAGAAGTCAAAAACTCAACGACCAGACTGATTTTATAATTTTGAAGCTAGACCTGCGGATTCTTCTGCCAATACTGCAGAAGCTGGCTTTAGTAAAAAAAATAAAAAATGTATCTAATGGTTCATAGGACAAAGGGAACTCGGCTAAGAAGACAGGTCGTATGAGGTGGTTACCAAAGCAGAAGAAACTTGCAACTACATTTTTTTTAAATAATATTGAAAACAGCCTTGCATCAAAGAAAAATAAATGTTTAAACTTCATACAAAAATATTCGGATCTTTTTAAAGAAAGCGATTGGGTTCGGATTGAAACTTTAGTGTTCAACAACTATCCCCACACCGCACATGACATCCCTAGGATATCCTCATTTGGTCCCGTATATCCCAATCGAGGACAACATTCCTCAGGATATCCTTAGGATATCCCAATAAAGTATATATAACCTGAGAATATCCCAAATGGGGATATCCTAGACAAATCCTGGCAGGATGTCCTAGTAATATCCTGCAGAGATATTAAAAGCCTAAGAAAATATCCACTGTGGGAATATCCTGAGCAAGCCCTAGAGTCGTATAGGTATTATTATTTAGGAGATTTTAACAACAAAAATAATGAAAAGTATATATATTATTTTGAGGCTATTTATTTATAGTGTCTCTTATTTGTTTGTAAAATTAGCTTCTAAAAACTTATTTGTTTGTTCTGCTTGATAGTCCCCTCCAGTACAAATAATTCGTTAAAAATATATTAAAAATGTATATCTTATTTAAATAGCAGTTATTTATAATTTGGTTTTAATACATTTACTGTGTTTTGAATTAGCCGCCTTTTTGTGACAAGTCGAGAGTTCTAAGAAATCCGCCTGGCGTCGATGTCTTTTCCACGTTCATTTTAAAGTTCTTTCGACAAATAAGATTACGTTAATTTTTTCATAAATATAATGCTGCTATGTTATATCTTTGTATTTATTATAATATCTAAAATGGGAAAATGTGATTGGTTATTGCCCATAGATGTTATTGTCAAATACGTACCTTTATATTTTTCTGACTGAATAGATTTTTTTTATTCATTATAACTTTTCAGCACGTTATGATTTTTTAAAGTTGTACATATCATCCCTTATAACTTCTAACCACACTAAACTCAGTTGATTTTAATAATACCAAAAAAGGGCAAGAGATCATTTTTATGTAATATTTCATGCTTTTACAATTTTTATTTGAAACTTTTTTACTATCTTTTACACATTTTGAGTAATTTTGAAAAAACGCTTCGTTATATTTTTTTCACCCCTTCTCAGAGTTTAAAAAAAATTCTTTCATTAATCGTGTTCAAATACTTCAAAGTAACATATCAAGTATTTACTTTAAAATTTTAATTTGTCGACCTATTTCATTGGACTATATAATATAACCTCTATTAGTTTGGTAGATTTACTTTTAAAGCGATATGAGCCAATTGATAGATACAAATACGTGTATGAAGTTGAACATATACCTATGTATCACATTTTTATTAGTCATTTTACCTCTGCCATTATATAAACTTGTATTCCTTTGTCTTAGCTTATTGGCTCAGTTTAAAAGTAATGATCTTATAAAATAAGTTATTTTTTGTTGTCTTTAGAAATATCCAATAAACCCTAAATGAACTGGGGATGTCCTATATAAAGTGCAATCAATGTCCTCAGGTTGTTCATAGTAAAGCCCAGGCATAACCCATATAAGAGCTGATGATGTCTGTACACACCCGTACTGATGTCCTGAGGACGTCATCAGCAAAGCCCGAACTGTCTCATTTGGATATCCTATGGACATCCTAAGGTGATAATGGGATCTTCCCAGGATATCCCATATGTCCTGAAAAGTTGTCCCCAGTATGTTCTGAGGATGTCCTTGTGCTGTATGGGTCGCAATAAGTGAAATATTGTTTGTTCTTTTACTTTTGTTTTAATAATGCAAATTTATTTTTAAACAAAGTCTTCACTAACTAAAATAAATAAGTTCCTACAAAAATAAAAAAAAATAAAAGTTCTTTCTGTGCTATACAGTATATCTCACTATTCATGACTGCCATATCACAGCATTCTTATTAATAATGCGATTTTTTTAAAATTTGGGTGGAAGGTGCTTACCCATCAGGAGATTGTGTCACGGTAATATATTTAAAAATTCACCAGTGGCGTCCGTCCTTATGAAGGAAAAATATAACTAATTTTCCAAAAAAAGATATTAGGCAAAATTTTATCTGTAAAGCAACCTCATAATTTTATTCATTGTTATCGAGAACTCACTATAACCGTATTTCAATAAGATAGTGTACTTGGTGATCACGTAATAGAAAAATAAAACTTCTGTTTTTAGGGTACCAACTATTACAGTCATGACTTTATTTTCGGACTTAGTTAGGAGTTAATTAAGCTGGAGGAAAACAGATTTTCCATTTAGAATTAATCACGTGACGTCAGTCAGTTTACTTAACAGTCAAAGTCAACTTGGAAATTTAAAAAAATCAATTTTAGACAAATTTCATTCATGAACGATTTCAATATATAATAAAATTTACATAGATAATTAAATCACAGTGTGTTCAACATATGACATGATTAATTCTAAATGGAACGACTCTCTTCTGCTTAATTACGTCCGAAGATAAAGTTACGCCTAATAATTGGTACTTTAAAGAAGAACATTTTATTTTTTTATTGAAATTCGTTAATGTTAATGATTTTTTAATAACAACGAATAAGGTTTTGAGATTGTTTTACAGTTAAAACATTGCCATCTTTCTTTGAAATATTAGGTACATTTTTCTTCATAACGACGGACGCCGCTGGTGATTTTGTAAATATTTTACCGTTACACAATCTCCTGATGGGTAAGTATCTTCCACCCAAATTTTAAAAAATCACATTGCTAATACCCATACAGCACAAGGACATCCTCAGAACATACTGGGGACAACTTTTCAGGACATATGGGATATCCTGGGAAAATCCCATTATCACCTTAGGACGTCCGTGTAGGATATCCAAATGGGACAGTTCGGGCTTTGCTGATGACATCCTCAGGACATCAGTACCGGCGTGTACAGGACATCATCAGCTCTTATATGGGTTATGCCTGGGTTTTACTATGAACAACCTGAGGACATTGATAGGACTTTATATAGGACATCTATAGTTCTTTTAGGGTTTATTGAATGACAGCAAAAAATACATATTATTTTATAAGATCATTACTTTTAAACTGCGCCAATAAGCGAAGACAAAGGAATACAAGTTTATATAATGGCAAAGGTAAAATGACTAATAAAAATGTGATACATATATGTACAACACCATATACATATTTGTATCTATCAATTGGCTTATATCGCTTTAAAAGTAAATTTACCAAACTAGTAGAGGTTGTATATAGTCTAATGAAATAGGTCGACATATCAAAATTTTGATATGTTACTTTGAAGTATTTGAACACGATTAATGAAAGAAATTCTTTTTTTCAACCCCGAGAAGGGGTGAAAAAGAATACAAAGTGTTTTTTCAAAATTACTCAAAATGTGTAAAAGATAGTAAAAAAGTTTCAAATAAAAATTGTAAAAGCATGAAATATTACACAAAAATGATCTCTTGCCGTTTTTTGGTATTATTAAAATCAACAGAGTTTAGGGCGGTTAGAAGTTATAAGAGATGATATATACAACTTTAAAAAATCATAGCGTGCTGAAAAGTTTGTAATGAATTTTTAAAAAAATTATTCAGAAAAATATAAAGGATTGTCCGCAGATGTTATTGTTAGATACGTAATCTAACAATAACATCTGCGGACAATAACCAATCACATTTTCCCCTTTTAGATAATATAATAAATACAAAGATATAACATAGCAGCATTATATTTATGAAATATTTAACGTAATCTTATTTGTCGAAAGAACTTTAAAATGAACGAGGAAAAGACATCGACGCCATTCGACGCCCGGCGGACTTCTTAGAACTTTCGACTTGCCAGAAAATGGCGGCCAATTCAAAACACAGTAAATGTATTAAAACCAAATTATAAATAACTACTATTTAAATAAGATATACATTTTTAATGAATTATTTGTACTGGAGGGGATTATCAAATAGAACAAACAAATAAGTTTTTGAAGCAAATTTTACAAACCAATAAAAGACAGTATAAACAAATAGTCTTAAAATAATATATATACTTTTCATTATTTTTGTTGTTGAAATCTCCTAAATAATAATACCTATAATAGGACGACTCTAGGACTTGCCCAGGATATTCCCACAAGGAATATTTTGTTAGGCTTTTAATATCTTTGCAGGATATTACTAGGACATCCTGCCAGGATTTGTCTAGGATATCCCCATCTGGGATATTCTCAGGTTGTATATATTTTATTGGGATTTTTTAGGTTATCAATGTTTTTTATGTTGGATGGTAGTTTATTAAACATTTGAATTGCTAAATAATTTGGTCCATTCTGTGACTTCTTTAATCTATAATATGGAGTAATGATATTATTTTTAGTGTTGGTATTATAACCGTGTTGGTTCACATAGGTAGGGTAGCCATTTGAATTTGATTTAATATATGTTAATCATTCCAAACCATACAGAGAAGGTAATGTTACTATACCAAATTTAATAAAAGCATGTTTGCAATCTTCAGTATATCCTAAGCATGCTATAATTCTAATTAATTTTCTCTGTATAGCAAACACTTGATTAAAATCTGCAGCATCTCCCCACACTATTATAGCATAACACATTATTGAATGACGATGCAAAATAAGCTGATCTCAACGTATCTGTAGACACGGTACCCGAAAGGTTACGAATAACGAAAACTCTACTACTCAATTTTCGACAAATGTTGTCAATGTGTATATTCCACCTCAAATGTAGATCCAAATAAACACCTAAAAATTGTACAGTAGATATTACATCAGTAGAAATGTCGAAATTGCGTAACGTGAACATCATATCTTGTGATATTGTTTTATTACAAATTAGATTATTAGATGCAAACCATTGTTCAACTTTTGACTGAATTTCGCTTTATTCACTTCAACATTATTTAAATTATCTGATTTAATGGAGATTGTAGTGTCATCTGCGTACAGAATATACGTGAGACATTTTTTTGCCAAGGACATCATTAATGTAAATCAAAAACAGTAAGGGTCCTAATATGGAGTCCTGAGGTGCACCGGTCTTTAATATTTCTTTACTTGATGTTATGTTGTTAAATTTAACGCTCTGACTACTATAATATAAATAAGATTCCAATATTTTTATACTATTAACGTAAATTTTATATTTTTGTCATTTTTCAATTAAAATGTCATGTGAAACACAGTCAAAACCCTTACCAAGGTCTAAGAAAATTGCATCATTGAATTCATGATTTTCATATGCGTCGAGGACATTATTAAGGCCAATATTGCGCTAGTAGTGTTGCGGTTCTTCCGGTAGCCATGTGGACATTCAAGAAAGAGATTATTTGATTAAAAATATGTAATTAATCGAGTGTACAAGCATTTTTTCAATATTTTTGAGAATACCGGAAGAATTCATATTGGCCGATAGTTATTGGTAAGGCCATCCATATCGCCATTCTTAAAAATGGGTGTAACTATTGCCACTTTTAATATGTTTGGGAATGTGCCCTCCAAGAGACATTCGTTTATCAATTTTGTAAGGGGATATATTATTAGATTTTTTATAGCTTTTATGGTTTTCACAGTCAAACGATATACATCTGTATTAGATTTACTTTTAAGATTCATAATAAATACAGGAACCTCTTTTTTATTTTAGTGAAAACTAGTGAGAAGCTTTACATGTATGCTATATATTATTTTTGTTAATACCTACTTTCAAAAAAATAAAAATTTATAAATAAACTCTAAGATTCTACACCGCATTTGATTTCACTTCTAAGTTTTAAATATCTATTTACAAACATAATATTTGGAGGTTGCCACATCTATGGTCTGGGAAGATGAGTAAAACATAATGGTCATATGAACGATTATACAATATACAGAAATGAGACGCGAGCGCCAAAGCTTAGAAATCCTGAACTAAATTTATATATAATTATATATTTTACTGTCTAACCAGGCCCACTTCAAATTTCGTCCTCTGCACCTTCCAGTCACCTATTTATGAAAAATATGGTAAAACGATTTCAAGCCAAGAAACTGGTCTGACTTCGTTACTTTTGGTCTGTGTACGTAAGTGAAACATCCAAAATTGGTCTGTATAAACGGTTAAACAAATGTATATATATATATATATATATATATATATATATATATATATATATATATAGATTTATTACACCGCTGATACAGACCACATTTGATATATGCCGCATACGTTACCAGACCAAAATCGACGTTACCAGACCAGGCAAATGGTCTGGTAACGTTAAACCATGCATTAATGTTCATCAAGGTGGTATGACACTCCACAGAAAATTTGAGAGTGGCGTGAAAAGTCGGTCGAATTGGTATTTTTATATGGATTTAGTTCAGACGTTCAATGGGTAGGTAGCGCTCATGCGGCATCACATTTATACAATTGATGAAGTGATACGAAACCAACTCTGTCAGACCAGAGATTTGACAACGGCGCTGAATGTGGATTTAGAATTGTAAATAGATATTTGGTATTTGCTTCATTATTTCTATCTGCAGTTAAATCATTTGGTGCGGTTTTTGAATTTGGCGCGTCTTTTAAATTTTATTCCTGAAGCCATTTTAAACTACGACCAGAGATGCAGACCTATTTTAATATATTGCACGTACTTTGCCAGACCAAAATTGACGGGCGATATATTTAAAAATGTCTCTTAGAAACATTTTTGTAATCATTTTATTAAATAAAATTTTAAAATTGGTGAAATTGCAACCTACAGGGTAATACTTTGAACTGAATTTATTGGTGTTTTTTTTAAAGCCTGATAAATTCGCCAAATGCAACATCTCTAAAACAGGCAAATGATTAACGATAGTCAAGTTTAAGTCCAAAATTTGCCCACAAAAAACAAAAATTGAGGCAATCCATTTTTAATTAACAGTAAACAAGAAGAGTCGATAAAATTGTTAAATATTTGTGAGCATCGAACTGTCATGGTTTGTTAAAAAAAAAACACTGCATCCCTGTATTTTTCACATTACTTAATAAATAAATTGACTTCGTATGATAGTTGGGAAGTAAAAATTTCATTTTTAATACAGGAAAATATGAGATATTAATTTGAATTTAATTTGTTTCATTGTATAAATAATTGAAAGTTCTTAAGTTCTAGTAATATTAATGTGAGGGCAGAAGGACTTCGGTGGATAGCCCTTTGGATCTTTCCAATAAAGAACATATTTATTATTATTAATGTGAAATCAAATTGACCTGACAGTATCGACGTTAAAAATTTTAGGGGGCGAGTGTTTGAGATTTTAGTACCGTATTTTTACCACTAGCTTTAGGATTGCTGTCAAGTTTTGCAGCAACAGGGAATCATTACAAAGATCTTTATATCACCATTACTCTAAAATTTGACAACTATTTGAGTTATTGGCAAAGAAATATGGCACAAAAATCTCAAACCCTCCGGTTGCCTATTTTGTTGAATCTTTCAATCAACGATAATACATACACATATTCCTTAATACACATTTAAATTCTGCAAAGAAGCACCTACAAAGGTAGGTACACAATAATTGTTATAGAGGCATAAACAGGTGGAAATATATTTTTGTAATAATCAATAGTAACTGTCCTCTAAAAACATATGAATAGTGATATAAGTGTACAATTACAGTCGAATCATACTTAGTACTCACACTTGCATACTTAATATGAAATAAAACCAGGTTAAGTCTATTAAATAAAATTTGCATATTTATTTCAGGTATATTTCTAGTTGAAGGTAAACATGTAATAACAATAAAACTTAAACCTAAAAATTGTTGTATATAAATAGATATACATAGGGTGTTTGGTCCGTAGATGCAGAAAATTACTATAATAACTTCTTTTGTAAAAATAAAGCAGTTTAGCCAAACTTACCTAAGTCCAAAACTTGAAATTAAATAAAATACTTTGTGTTAAGAAATAGAAAAATATTTGATATAGGAATTTGCAAACATCAGGAGAAATAGAAATAATGTATTATCGCTGACTATTTAAAAAAGAAACAACTACTAGTAGAAATATCAATTTTAAACTTTGTATTTCATCTGACAACCTACTTCTGGTATAAAATTGATATTTCTACTAATAGTTGTTTCTTTTTTGATTAGTCAACGAGAATACATTATTTTTATTTCTCCTGATGTTTGAAAAATCCTATAACAAATATTTTTCTATTTCTTAACTTGACGCAAACAAAATATTATATTTTTGAAAAACTGGGTGTTAAAGTTTCGATTTTTTAAAAGTATTTCTATTGCCGTATTTTATCAAATAGACATTAAAGAAGAACTTAAAAAAAACGACTTTAACACCCTGTATCTTTTTTAATGTTAGCTAAATCGAATAATTTTTACTAAAAAATTGTTATTGGTTATTTTCTACATCTGCGGACCAAACACATATTTAGAGTATAGAATACCTAATAACATAAAATAAAATATTCTGAGTAAGCAAATTATTGCAAATGTGGAAACAAAGGATTTTATAGAGGATGTCGAATAAACATTTTTTGGTAGAACGTCAAGTTTCGCCGGAAAACGCAATAATATATTTTGCACCAGCTTTCAACCTCCCAAATTAAACCCATACTACCCCCGGTCAGGCATTTTGTTTTTTTACGTTCATTATAAGCCCCTTTACCATTTCTAATTATAAAAGTCCTGTCTATAATTAATAGTGGTTTTGGATTCGAATCGGTTAGTTTGTTTGCATGAAGCAATTTGAATTTAATTGTTTCAATTAAGAACTGTGCGTCTGACGAGAAAAACGTTTTTATGTAGAATTGACCAGGCTGATATGCAAAAATATTCACATAGAAATATGTCAGTGGTGTACTACTTTTTTGGTAAAAAATATCAGCGGACATGGTTACAGGGACGCCACTGGCGG
Source organism: Stenurella melanura (assembly GCA_963583905.1). Taxonomy (NCBI): domain Eukaryota; kingdom Metazoa; phylum Arthropoda; class Insecta; order Coleoptera; family Cerambycidae; genus Stenurella; species Stenurella melanura. The sequence continues at coordinate 117,866,406 of OY757317.1, read as the reverse complement.
AGCTATAAAATAAATATGTGGTTTTATATCCTACTAACACATACCAAAATTGAAAATAATATCTAAAGTACTTTCTGAGATATTAAGAAATAACGATTAAAAAAAATTGAACACCCTGTAGCAAAATATTTAAGTCATTGCGGACATATGCTCCATTGAAATTTTCTTCATAAAGTGGCCTAAGGAATCACACGTCATTAAGGAACACCCTGTATATGTATAGTATGACAAGTTATAGTGGATAAGAAGGTAAACTGTTTTATTTCTCATTTTATACGGAAAATATGTTCTTCACAAAAGTTTCGCTTTTGTTAAAAATATGATTGCCATGAAGTAAGTTAACATGTCACGTACGTTCAGAAAGTAAAAAAAAGAAAATTATATAAGAGTAAACTACGTTCAATTTTAACGATGAAAAACTGTCACTAAGAAAAGTTGTTTAGAATTAAAATTTATGTCAGAATTCCAATTTGTGGATAAGTCGGACTAATTTTACTTTTAAAAAATTGTTCATAAGTATCATGCGGCAAAATGTTACAGTAAAATAAAAGTTATTTTCTTCTAACAAAAATTAATAGATAAGACAGCTAATTACACTTGTAATCGAAAAAAATCGTTAAAGGTATTTACACAAAACTTTCCTCTTTATTTATACAGGGCGGTCAGCCTAAAAAATATTAATTAAGAAACGACATTTGAGAATAGTGTTCTGAATGTAGTTATCAGTATTGTTATAAAGAAAATCTGATAACTTCTGGTCAAAAAAATATACAGAGTGGTCGCCCAACAGCAAAAATTTAATATTAAATGAAATATACTTACGTAAATACTTTTACAAATTTCCGCCATTGTTGAATTATTTCTTAGACGTTCAATATATTCAGTATATTTTTCAATAAAACTTTAATAGGTGTCTTCCTTGCCAATTGTGTCATCTGTATACCAAATATTATTGCCATCTGTCACATTTTTAGTTCCACATCCACGTAGTGAAGTGAAAGTAAAGTAGTCGTAAATATATTGGTAGGTTTAGAATGCCATGAAACGTGAAAATTTTAAATTTCAGCGAAAAAATGGTTTCATTGTCTCTTCTCTTTAGACGGTCAACCCTGTATATTTTCTAGTGAAAGTTTAACCATATCTTCGCTGGCAGTAGCGTCAACTACCGACTAAATTTGACTGTTCTCCGTCGAGTAGTTTCTAGTAAATGCACCAACAGACAGACATCAGACGGACATACAGACAGACTGGCGGAATTGAAAGACCTTTATTTTCGTAACCTACATGGTCTGAATTGTGAAAATCCGAAGAAAACTTCCCTTCGCTGTGTAAGAGAAGTAAAATTTATTAGAAAAACTAAAGAAAATTTAAAAAAAGTAGAATTAGGCAGATTTTTTCAAAATTGAAATTCTGACATAAACTTTAATTTTAAACAACTTTTCTTAGTGACAGTTTTTCATATCGTTAAAATTGAACATATAGTTTACTCTTACATAATTTACAGATTTTTAAACTTTCCGAACTTCCTATACTTGACATGTTAACATACCTCATGGCAGTCATATTTTTAACAAAAGCAAAGCTAATTTTCCACGTAAAACGAGAAATAAAAAAGTTTACACTCTTATCCATTCTAACTATGGACGTATTGCAAAAAAAAAACAGTTCAACAGGAAACTATTATTCAAGTCTCAGTAAAAAAGGCATTATCTACATTCTGCATTATCTACATTAATTATTATTAGGGTTAATCACTAGTTCTAGCGAAGCATGAAGTTAGGGATGATAGAGGATAAGTAACATTATTAAGACTCACGCACCGTATTTACTAACTTCGAAACATCTTCACTTTCACTCGTTACAGAGCTACTAAAACTTACTCTTTTGGGGCTAAAAATAATATAAAACATACTTATTAAAATCCTGTTAAGTACGCAAAATTAGGCTTTATACTCACTTGCTGAATTTTGAGTAGCTAGGTGGACTAATAATTTCCCGCGATTCATGGCTCGGGAATTAAAACACTATAGAGACTCCAGGTAAGGCACAATCGAATAATGGGGAATGTATAATATAGGTAATGAAACGTAGGAAGAACTTACTTGAGCCTGGCACGCTTAATAGGCGCTACCGCATTGTATTATCTTCTATAAAAAAACAATATATGACTCGGCAACAGTGTCTGGACTGATAACGTCTATTAGGTATTTCATTTTGTTACATGCTGGTTTGAAAAGGCGGTTGAACGTTGCGGTCCTGGTTACGATTACTGAACATGGCAAAAAAAAATTAAATTAGATTTCTCTACCCCTCTTTGGTTGCTCTTAATTGTGATATAAAATAAAAATATAGAACGTAATATATACTCCCCTTACTCTATTCTTTCGAGTTGGTCTGAGGTTGCCTGATGAACGTGTCTGGACTGGCAGCGTCGATTGGACAAATATATATATATATATATATATATATATATATATCTACACGGCCTTACTCAGCCTCCGGTTCATACTTGGCCTACCAAAAGTCCACCTATATACACGGAGTATTTAATTACATACTCTCAACGATCAATTCAGCTTCCATTACCTCCATAGGTCAACTTGGTATCCACTGTATGTGTTTTGTACTTGTTTATGTAAGTGGGCCTCCTTTTAACAGTAATATAGATTTACTGGGCCTCCAAGCGGTGTTGCCACTTCTCCTTGAGGTAATTTGCCCTTATACTATGCAATGGAAACAGATAAATAACTATCTTTCTATTCTTGTTTGTTTGATAAAATACATATTAAAATCACTAGGTATATTTTAAGAATAAATATTTTGAAAAATTTATTTTTTATTCTACTACGTAAGTAAATGAAAAAAAAATATATATTAAAAACATTATCTTTTTAATAAAATATATTCTTTATAAGATTTGGCAAACAACAGAAGAAACTCTTTATGGGAACTAAAAAGAAAAACTATTTGTTATAGTTGTTTATTATACTAGTGTGTAATTATGCACATTAGTCACCCAAGAAAAAGTTAGCCACGAGACTGTTAGGAATTACACACGTGTGCAATAGAAAATTTTATCCAACACTTAATGAAATTTTTGAAAAATATATTTTTAAATTTGACGTTCATTTGACAAATTCATTTTTATATTCGCAAATATTATAAATGGGAACTTCATGGAATGGTTGGTATGATCTTTGATTTTATACTACTAAAATCAAAGGTATGATGTTGATTGTCATTTATTGTTTACTAGTTTATACACACAAACAACAAATAAAGGTAAAAAATAATCATTAGTTGTGAAAAATTGATGAAAGTTGGTATGTCTCGGAAAAAATTAGAAAAGAAGCAAATGAAATTTGTTTAAATAAACTGCCTAAGAAATCCCAAGCTTCTTATGACAAAGAATTCTGCGAATAGTATTGGGCAAAACGTAGAGGTGTTACTGATGCAATGAGGATGCAGCGAGGATGTAACTCTAGCTTATTTTCTTATAGTCCAGTTAACGGCGCGCGCTAATGATCAAAATCTCTAATTTGAGTTACTTTGAGTGCTAATCAATGAATTTTTATGAAATCTTGTGCAATGTATTTGTAATGACGTTAATAAAAAAGTTAAAAAAAGATTAGAGTTGGCAATGATCGGAAGGGGTAGAGAACACTCCTTTTATCACGGGTTCTGTAATTTGTAGAATTAGGTCAAAAATGAAATAAAACCATAATATTTTGGGCCAAAATAAGATGTTTTTACTTTTGTGAATTTTTTCAAAAAATGCATAGTTTTCGAGATGCGGCTACTCGAAAATTCCTAAAAGTTAGAGGGAAAATGCAAAAGTTGAAAAAAAAACGGAAAAATTTCATGTGAATGTACCTTCGAAATACAAGACTTTTTTATTTGCAACTTTTCTGTAAAGAGCGTTTTCACGGAGTTTTTACCGAAAAACTACCCCTTTCTTTGAAAATGTAGCGTTTTAAAAATATTAGATTTAAAAATTTCAAAGAATTCAGACGTATGCATTGAGATCTTCCAATCATTTTTTATCTCATTGAATTTTTTTGTAACTTACCAATTTTCCGAGTTACAGTCAGTTTTTCACGATAAAAAATGTACTATATTTGACATTAAATACACGAAAATTCGAAAAATGAGCATGATTTATATATATATTATTATAAAAACATATACAACTTATATAGTCAAACCATTTTTAAGGGTAAAATATAATTTTTCATTTACAATTACAAATTTAGATTGAGTGTGAAAAAACTGTAGAACATTACTTATCGTGAAAAACTACCCATAACTCGGAAAATTATCAAATTACAAAAAAATTCCAAGAGGCAAAAAATTTTTAGAAAACCTCAGTGCATACGTCTTTTTGAAATTTTTAAAGTCCATATTTTTAAAGCGCTACCATTTCAATTAAAATGGTAGTTTTTCAGGTTTTTACGGAAAAACTCAGTGAAAACACACTTTACAGAAAAGTTGCAAATAAAGAAAAGTCCAGTATTTCGATGTTCACCTGAATTTTTTCAAATTTTTTTTTTCAACTTTTACATTTTCCCTCCCCAACTTTTAGGAATTTTCGAGTGGCCATATCTCGGAAAAATTTACATTTTTCGAAAAAATTTACAAGAGTAAAAACATTCATTTTGAGCCAAAAAAGGAAAGTGTATTGTTTTTTTTTTCATTTTTGACTTAATTCTACAAGTTACGGAACCCGTGATAAAAGGGGTGGTTTCTGCCCCTTCCGATCATTTCCTACTCTAATCTTTTTTTAGCTTTTTTCTTAACGTCATTACAAATACATTGCATAAGGTTTTTATCAAAATCCATTTATTAGCACTCAAGTTAGAGGTGAAACCCCGTTGACTGCACTATTAACCAAACAGAAAAAGTGTACAGCTTCTTTAATGTGGAAAAAGTGTTCAATGTTAAAAGCAACTTTAAAGGTTTATGAAAATATGAATATGTCTGAATATGGAAAACTGATTGCTTATTTAAAGAGCGAGTCAAAAACTTACAAATCAAAAATAGCAATTTTTACATTCACTCACAGGTGACTTTTTGAATATTCCCTCACTAGTGTAATACATCACATTTTATATGTAAAATTACCAAAGCAATAGCCGTATTTTATGCCTGTATTGAATAAAAATATTCATTTCCAATCTTTGTAGTCTTTCAATAACCTGAATTCTGGTAACAGTCTAGGTTAGGTGCCCGCGTACAAAAAATGAATTTATACATATCCCCTTGTAATTTCTTGTATAGCTTAATTGAGCCTAATCTACAACTTTTTTCCCCTGCGAAAATTTTCGAAAACGCGGCGTTCCGCCTCCACTTCTTCCGAAAGATTTCCACGCGTCGTACTGGAAAATCGGGAAATTTATTTCGTCGGACAATTCGAAAATTGCATTCTACATGTTACTATTAAGCAGTCTTGAAAAAATCGGAATTTTAATAAAAATATACAACTTTCATTCTTGTAGTAAGCTTCAAGAAGATCAGACGGATTTATTGAGTTCTCCAAGCAAACAAGTGTTTTCAGTGTTTTTTACACTTTCTAACAATGCCAGGTTCGAGTGATGGACAAGATAGTGAACCTATGGATGTTTCTACCTATGATATAAATAAAAAGAAGAGGAAATTTGATGAACATGAGTTATTAAACAATATAAAACAATTAAGTGATGAACAGATACATGAAATTATTGGATACACAAAAAAACTTCATACTGATAAGGAATTAAAAACTACTAGCAACACACAAAAACTGCCACAAAACAAGGAAATTGAAAGTACATCTAAACAACACCAGCAAACCGAAAAAGCAGATACAGGGTGGACTACAGTTACAAGAAAACACAGAAATTATTCTTCAGTCATGAAAGAAATTACCAACAAACAATTTATAAATTTATATTACATAAATGCAGATCATATTAACAGTAGAGTAGAAATGGCAGATATTTGGGAATCGGCCCGACCAGCTAATACAGATGTCATATTAAAAACAAAAAAAGGTTTTCTCCTTAAAAGCGACACCTGTAAAGTAATACTGACCAGCACACTCAAGATATTGCAAAATCGTAAGAAAATCAGCTCTTATGCAGAAACCTCACCTTATAAAACTTCTCATTCATCCGACACTACAAAACCCACTGAATCTTATTCATGTATCATCGCCTCGGTGGATATGGATATTACTGACAACCAAATAAGTGAATATTTAACGGACCATGAAGTGCCACACAGATATTGTAAAAGGATAGTTGCAAAATCAAACAGTAAACCAACCCACATGTTAAGAATTATCACAAGTCAGTTAAATGCCTACGAAAAATTATTGCAGGAAGGATTATTCTATAAAAACCGTCACTATGCTGTTTATCCCAGTTTGCCACCCCCACCTGCTCCGCTTCCCTGCAGTAAATGCTTAGAATTCACACATAGAACAGAAGATTGTGATGCTGCTCCAAAATGCTCAAAGTGTGGAGAAAATCATTATACTACAAAATGTAAAAGTGCTCTGCCTCCAAAATGCAATGCTTGTGGCTCCGAGGACCATCAGGCTTGGTCTTTTAAATGCCCAAATCGCCCTAGAAAACCAATTGAGGGGATACCCAACATTCCCGTTAAATCACTTAACAAAAAAACACATGAAGTCAACCGAGAAACAAAGAAAAATTCTAGGATTCATTCTCCTGTAACAATACATGATATTATTATCAATACTTATGTGAATAAAATTAATAAACCAAATGTTATAAACAGAGCAGAATTAGTGGAAAAATTGAGGAAAAAATTCATCCAAGAATACCAAGTTGAGACTTCAGTTACTTTTGTTGGCAATAAAATATACATCTTGATGTTTGACATGCTACTCAATGATTTCAACTCACCCACAGAACCACTACATGGAAGGCAGGATGTTCAAGTTCACTCCAATGCTTAATATCCTTTACACCAACGTCAATAGCTACATGCCTAAGAAATACTTAATTAACAACATTCTTGAAGATTTAAATATAAACTGCGCGCTATTTGTAGAGAGTAAAACTAAAGAGGGGTCAAACACAAAATATAGCAACTGGGATTGTATTCAAAGAAATGGTAATATCATGAATAATAATGTAAGGGGTGGTAGTCTCATTCAAGTTCACCCATCTCTGAAGATGGGTAAAGCTAATCCACCAAGCGTCAACAACCAGTTAAATGAAGTGTCACATTTCACCATACCTTTCCAAAACGATTTTCTACATATTTTCCTAGTGTATATTCATCCTACTTCAAACATAGAAGAAAATCTGTTTATAATGGCCGCTAGATTTAAATATGCCATTATAATTGGCGATTTCAACTTCAATCCCACTAAAAAGAAACAATTAAGTAATTTCTTAAGAAACTCTGACTTTGAAAAAGCTGATACACCGCCAACATTCCTAATGGCAAATAACAACGACACAACCCCCGATGCACTTTTATATACTAAGAATATTTCACAAAACTTCACCAAAATTGAACTCATCCCCGATGTCGGATCTGACCATCTCTCAATCAAGATTAATTTTGAGCTAAATACACCAGCCATCGAAGAGATCCATAAGAGATATAAGTTTGAGAAATGCGACATTGAAAAAGTAAATCATAAAATGCATAGGTTTATATCGAATATAGAACACAATACAATTACTACTGACACAATTAAGGAGTTTAATATGACTTTAAAGGAGTCCATCCTAGAAAACACACCTTTATTTACAAAAAAGAAATTCATGCATGAATTGCCACCTTACATTATTAAATTAATTAAAACCAAGAGAAAAATGTACCGTGATTATCAACAAAATCCCATCTTAGGCCTCAAGAGAAGAATTAATGAATTTAGTAAAAATATTCATAATATGATATTACAGTTTAGAACAATCAATTGGTTAGAGGCATGCAAGCAGATAAACAATGCACAAGGAAAGAATTTTTATCAACAAGTGAATAAATTATCAAAATATAAAAATATACAGAAAATACCCACAATCGAGGAAAATAACTCCGAATATCACACAGACGAAGAAAAGGCTAACATATTTTCTCAGAATTTTGCAGTACATTATACAGCTGACACACACCCTGACTTTGAACAAGTAAATTTTAATATGGTAAATGACTGGTACCGCACCTATTTTCAAGACCAATACATGACCGAGGAAATTAATGTAGACGAAGAACTATATTTTCAAATTTTAACAGCCCAAAAAAACTCAGCACCTGGCAATGACAACATACCCTGGAAAGTAGTAAAACAATTAGATTACGAGACACATTTATTTATTATCAAAATATTTAAATTCTGTTTGACATATGCTTATTTCCCGGATGAATGGAAGGAAGGGTACATCATTGTAATTCCCAAACCAAATAGTGATCACACCAAAACTAGCAACTACAGACCAATAACATTGTTACCTGTTTTAGGAAAACTAATGGAAAAAATCATAAAACACAATATTTTGCAGATAGTAGAGGAAAAAATTCCACCACACCAATTTGGTTTCAAAGCAAAATGTTCTACGATTCTTCCCATTACAGCGCTAGTCTCCAATGCACAATCTGCTAAACTAAGTAATCTTAAAACAGCAGCTCTATTTCTTGATATCAAAAAAGCGTTTGATAGTATATGGCACATAGGACTGTTATATAAATTAAAGAAGCTGGATGTACCTGATTACCTCATTCATCTCATTAAAAATTTTCTAAATTCTAGAACATTAAGGATTAAGATAAATAATGCAGTATCAGAAGAATTTACCGCAGATCAAGGAGTACCTCAAGGATCTCCACTATCTCCCTTACTATTTAATATCTACTGTTACGATATATTCACTCCTACAGAACAACTTACCAATGCAGCATATATGCTGCAATATGCTGACGATGCCGCCTTAGTGGCACATGATAAAACGGCAGAAAAAACAGTAAATAAATTACAAATACTTTGTGACGACACTCAACTATGGTTCAACAAATGGCGCTTACAAGCCAACCCGGCTAAATCGCACTTGATGATTTTTAATCACACACCTTCAAACTCCTCTCCATCAGTGACTATCTCTAATAGTATAATCCGTCCAGTAACAAATGCAAAATATCTCGGCATGAACTTGGATAATAAACTAAATATGAATCTCCACACAAAAATAATAAAACGGAAAATAATATCCAGAGCGAAACACTTCAGGGCACTAACATACAAAAATAAAGGCATCGATATCCCCACTGCTTCCAAAATCTACAAAACAATTTGCAGACCAATCATAGAATATGGACACACCCTTTACCTAAATTGTAGAAATCCTGCCTTAAAAAACATACAAGTTGCCGAAACATCTTCCCTTAGAATTATCACAAAAATTCGCCATCCCGCAAATCCGCTACATCACCCATCAAATGATTTGCTCTACAACAAAACCAAAATTCTGCCAATCATCCAAAGAATACCGACACTTTCTGCCAAATTTGCCAAACAAACACACAACATGGAACACCTAGAACCACTTTTAATAGAAAGAACAGAAGCGAGGCCCAAATGCAAATACCCTACAAGGACACTCCAAGAAATTCTCTTGTCCCTGGCACTGGAAAACTGAACATGTCATGAAGCAAATCCAGAATATAATTTATATTTTTTTTTTTTTTTTTTTTTACACAATAAGTACCTAAATTATTACCTTATTATTATTATTATTACTTATTAAAATGTATATAGTAACTTTTTGTAATACTGGCTGAAGGACTTCGGTCGATGGCCATTTGGTTTATCCAATAAAATACTTGTATTATTATTATTATTATACAACTTTTACAAATTTATTGATAACCAGCTGATTTTTTCAAAATGTGACAGTAACATGTAGAATGCAATTTTCGAATTGTCCGATAAAATAGATTTCCCGATGTTCCAGTACAGTGCGTGGACATTTTTCGGAAGAAGTGGAGAGGGAACGCCGCGCTTTCGAAAATTTTCGCAGCGGAGAAAAGTTGTAGATTAGGCGCAATTAAGTCATACAAGAAGTTACAAGAGGATATACTTTCAGGATCTTATTTTCTTGGTAAAGGGAGTCATTTGACACCCATAGAGGTTAAAAAGAACGATATTTAAAAAAATAGATACATATATTTATACCGGGTGATTTTTCTAACCTGAAACTTTAAAATCTCAGTAATAAGCACTCTACGAAAAAAATGTTTCAAACAAAAGTTGTAGAATTAGATGGGGGCAGTTCGGCGGTATATGTCACTTTGACTTAGGGTGGAAGGATTAAGGTCTTTCAAGGTCAAATTTCACTTTTAAACGGGAACCTCTATTTTTTTATTGCAAATTCAAATTTTCTGATTTTTGTTCGAAACACTTTTTCCGAAATAGTCATTTTTCAGCGAGAAAAAATCACAGTTTTAGAATTTTGTGATTTTTTAATTCGAAAAAGAAGTTTGGACAAAAATTGTAAAAAGAGTTTGGAAACTTCCCAGAAGTACTTTCAATTTTTTTCGGAATTTTCCAATGCACTTCTAGACGATATCTCAAAAATTGATTCTTAGAGCGAATTTTGTCTATTCTGCCACACTATGCTGCAGATGAAGAAGAAAAGATTATTATTATTTAATTAATTGTAAGGTAATAATTTATTTTGCCATAAAAATATTTTGAATGAGGAGGGCTTGGAGCTAAAAATGAATATTTTTTCCGTTATCAGCGACCCCGGAAACGGGGGATGCGCGTTTGAACCGAAACATTTGAAAAAATAAAATATTTTCCACCCCTCGAGAGGGTTTAATCAAACCCCTATGGGCAAGGCGAAAACCTCGCCTTCGTAAGAGAAAAATGTCCCATATGATTTTTTTGCATATTCACGTTCGGGACTGCCCCTGAATAAGGATCAAGAGATTTCTGGACAAAAATCTGGTCCCAATTTGATTAAACTAATTTTTTTTAAAACAAATTGCAAAAATCTTTTTTTTACCCAAATGAACTTTTTTCCGTTTTTTTTTGGTCACTTCAAACAAAAAAGGTCTCCTGTCATTTCTTCGTAAAGTTGACCGTTTCCGACTTATAAATATATTAATGTTTGAAAAAACTCAAAAACGACCATTCTCAAGATTGAAATACAATATTATAAAATGAATTAGATGAGTTCACCAAAATTCTTTTACAATCTTTGAACATTTATTAACAAAGTGCAGATATTTTCATTCTAAAGCTTAAATTTTTAATTGTTAAATAGACGTTCTTAGCCGGGCGCGCGCTCTTCATTTGTATTATAAGTCGGAAACGGTCAAGTTTACGAAAAAATGACAGGAGACCTTCTTTGTTTAAATGACCAAGAAAACTTTAAAAAAATCATTCGGGTCAAAATTAGCGATTTTTTTAATTGATTACAAATAATTATTTTAAACAAATTACAAAAATCTCTCTTAGGTTTTCTTGGCCATTTCAAAACAAAAAAGGGCTCTTGTCATTTTTTCGTAAAGTTAACCGTTTCCAACTTATAAACAATTGAAAAAGCGAGCGCTCGGCTAAATACATCTAACAATTAAAGATTTAAGCTTTAGAATGAAAAAATCTGCACTTACACCTCAGGATTTTGTTAATAGATGTCCAAAGAATGTAAAAGAATTTTGGAGAACTCAAGATAATGCAGCGCACAATAAATACCTAAATATTTCAAGTTTTTATAGTACCAGTATCGTCACCACATAACTGAACTACAAATGTCTCAAGCATATAGAATTAGTAATCTTCAAACGCTTTTCAGCGTTGCCAAAGTTGCGGATGCCGAGTGAACCCCTACAAGCAGAGGATTTTAAACGGCATAAGATATACAGCAGGCGCTTTTAGCGCACCTTGGCGGCGAGCGGCTTGCACTAAATTTTATACGGCTTCCAAAAATGAGGCAAATTGAGCTCCCTCCAATTTTAGCGGGAAAGTGTTCCTAGCTATATTTATAACCCTATTTGACACTTTATAATGGATTGTCACTGGGCGTCCGTATACCGGACGCCCAGTGACCACGGAGTCCCAGTGAACCGCAAATTTTACATGGGCGGACGCCCGCTTGTACCCTAAAGATATATATATATATATATATATATATATATATATATATATATAGTTGTATATATTTCTTTATAAAATTAATATGTTATACATATACCACATGAATATTATTAACACAGTGATGGACGCGTCTCAAGCTTCATTTCTAGTTCCAAAGTTCCTCTATTATATTTAATTTGTGAATAGAAAAGTGTTCCTTAATAGTTTACACATAACAATGTATCATAAATACATATCAATAAAATTACATATCCATATAATTTGAGAGAGCCTTTTAGAAAGAAAAATACCTAGATTTTATTTACGATGTACCCTTTACTTTTGCCTAGTATAATCCACTAGATATACCTACTGATAGTTCTTTAGCCAATAGCTAATATTGCAATCCAAGCATCAGTCTCTTAGACCTCTAAAATAAGTTATGTAATTGCTTTTAGACATGGCAAGATTACAAAAAAAATATTAAATCCAAAGCTGCCCAGTCAAAATATTATACTAGTCAGACAGGTGGTGGGCCTCCCGATCTGGAAAATTTTGATCCCGAGGAAAGTCAGGTGTTGGATTTATTATCCAAAACAGAAGTGGAAGGAATTTCTAACGTGAGAGAATCGAAAGTTCAGTTTGCTTTTACAAGCAATATAGATACACCGCCTACATCAAATGAAAATAAAGAGAATGTAAGTTTCAACAGGTAATTATAATGATAGGATATTGTAGGTACTCTCATATTTCATTTGGTTATATTCACTTGTACATAGTTATAGGTATTGAGATGAACTCTTAAATGTGTTTCAATCAAATGAGAAATGTTTTAATAAAATGAAATTGTTAAAATACATTATTTTGGGTATTTACAGATAAACATACATTCGGTACATTTCAAAGCCAAGAATTATTAAAAAGCACAAAGAAAATTAGTATAAAACTTCACTCCTCGCATGCAAGTCTTAACAAATAAAATATTTCCTTCTACTTTCGACTGATTAAACCACTCTTGGCTTTGAAACTTAACGAATGTTTGTTTGTGATGGTGTAAGGCACTTTTTATGAAAAAATAAGGTAAATTAAACAATTTTGTCATTTTGTGGCTTTTGAATTAGATAAATTTAAAAAAATGGTAATAACAAAAACGATTGATAATTTCTGCTGAAAACGTTATTTGAATCTTTTTTGATACAATGAATATTTTGTGTTTCAGGTAATTTTTCAAACTGACATCTGTGATCTGGCCATTTCAGAGAATGTTGAGATATCAATGGATCAGAACAGTGAACCATTTGAAGAGGATCATACCTATAATATATATCATCCATCACCATCAACAAGTAGGATGAAAAATACTCCCCAAAAAATGACTAAAACACGTAGACTAGAAAATTCAATGAAATTGTCGCATGGTTTATTAAAAAGTGTTAACAAAAAGGATGAAATTTTGGAGAATTATTATAAAAATAAAATCGAATATTTAGAACACATAAAGATACATAATTTACAATTAATAGAAATTCAGAAACAGAATCTAGAAGTAAACAAAAATATATTGCAAACATTAAAATCATTGTATGAGCTTCACACGCAAAACGTGTAATATCACTATATTTTGGATTATTAAGGTTTATAGATCGTATTTATTTATTTTATGTTGAAAGATGAATTAAGTTTTACATTTTGTTTACCTTCTTTTTGTTAGAGATAATACAGGGTTATATTTAAAAAAATAAAATAAATGTTACATAATAGGCATATTTTATTCAAATAAACACAAAGATAAAAATACTTTATAATATACTGGACATTTAAAACATTTGATGACACAAAGATATACAAATATAAAAGACAAAAAATAAGTGCTGAATGTAGTGGCAGTAACATAATTAGAAAAGTATTATTTTTGTTAAGTAAATAAAACCCGTGGGAGCAGAAGAAATTACTGTTTTAAGAAAATGCTCCATTGCGTATTGTTTATAATTTATTATTCGTGCCATATTCATGATTTTTTATATTTGTTGGGTATTTTGCCACTGTGTGAGAGATTTTGTAATAGAAGTATTAACTCCATTAAGATTTTGTATTTTTTACAAAAATATTGCAACTAACATTGTAATAATTAGGTAACATTTCTAATTATGTGACCGCCACTCTATCTTATGCAAACTTATAGAATCAGGTACAGGTCAGTTACTAAAATGAACTCTAATTATTTCTCTCTGTAATCGTCTTCCTGCTATTAAATCTGTATTCACTCTTGCCAATATTTCATCATTTTCTTCGATGATGTTTTCATGTCCTGCATACATACCAAAATCAAAATCAATGTTCTCATCATCAGGCTCTGGTACATTATTATTAATACACATGTTGTGCAATATCACACATGCAAGTACAATTTTGGCTGCCGTTTCAGGTGTGTAATGTAGCACTCTGTGTCGAAGTAGACACCTAAATCTGTTTTTTAACACACCATTACATCTTTCAATAATACTTCTGACACTTTTTAATCGATTATTCATTCTCTCTTCAGGGCCAGGTATTGGATTTATAATCACTGTTTGTAACCAGGGTCGTAATGGGTATCCTAAAATGAAAACAAAAATAATTATTACTTTTAATGTCTCAGGCAAAGATAATCATCAGATACTCCCCAGAGTTAAATTTGGGGGTAAATTTTTTTAAATTCCTAAGTTCAATATTTTACAATAAAAGAAAGAGTTATTTATCATGCATAGAGTCAACCTTTCTGGGTCAACTGTAGGGAGAATATATGCCGTGGATCCACACTAGTTTTACAATACCAAACAGGCCTATGGTTTTAACAATGGCAATCAGTGTCAAACTTTTTGGGATAAAACGAAAATGGGAATTATCCCCAACTTTAACTCTGTCTTGCAAAAAGTTTGACGACTGTCAATGTTAAAAATTTCACAAAAAACAGGTATCCTATAGTTAATTGCACAAAATTAAAAAACAGTATTTTTTTTCATACTCACCTGAATCACCTATAAGAAAAAAATGTTCTTGATCATATATTCGGTACATATTTTCCATAACTGTAGAAATGTTGGACTGTCTCCTGTCCACGGATGTTAGCCCTTTCTGTGGCGTACGGCTGACATGCGTTCCGTGCAGTGATGGGTGGCCGGCTATTTTCTTGTTGCCGGGTAATGGAGGCTAAATTTGAAGTCGTCAGAGCCAGGAGTTGTGTTAATTGTTCGTAAGAGGGTAGTCCCAAGCTCGGTTGGGGATAAGCCGTCACAGCGGCAGAGGGGACTGGGATCGTTCCAGTCGTGTGGGTTTGGAGCACTATTTGTCTTTGTGGCGTAGCACTAGGTCTTGCCGTCTGGTACGGTGGGGTGACGTGGTAGGCGCCGGCCGACGAGGTAGGCGTGACGAAGTACTGTGCGTTGGGCGGCGTGCTTGGACTTGGGCTGGTTGCTGTTGGTGGTACCATGCAGCGAGGGGTGGCCAGCTGGCGGCGAGGTGTCAGCGAGGCGTCGCTGAAGAGTTGGGGCCAGTCGGGTGTGGCAGCAATGGTGTACTGACCGCTGGGCAGCCCTGAGTCAGAGATGGAGGCTTCCCCATGTGTGGAAGCGGATCCAGCGAAGCGGCGATCTTCCAGCGCCAAGGAATCGTCGTTGGCCCGGGATGCTGTTGGGTCCACCATACAGCGAGGGGGCATCACCATATCATCATCACCACCCAATCTCTGTTCCGTCGCCGAGTTTCCATGCCACGATGCTGCGTTGCGCTCCATGCAGTAGGGGGGCATCGCCTGAGAATCGTTGCTACTCCATTCCATATTTGTTGCCTGGGCTTCATGCCAGGTGGCTGCGCTGCGTGCCATGCAGCGAGGGGGCATCGTCGTGATGACGTCATGCGTGACCCCAGTGTCGTGTCCTATGTTGGTGGCGAGTCCTGCCTCGCTATGCCTGGGTGCTGAGCCCGGCGACGCACAGTATTGGGGCGCCGTCGTCGCGACGCCATGCGGAGCCCTTGTGCCTGTGGAGAAATCAGAGGACATGCTTACCTCGCCGAGCCGGGTTGCTGTGTTGCTTGTCGTGCAGTGTGTGGGGGCCACCGTCGTGGAGACGTCGGGCGTGACCCCCGTACCCCTTGTCAGGGCGTCGTGTTGGCGGAGCACTTCGTGGTCAGATGCTGTGAGGGGCGTCGTGCAGTGAGGGGGGGCCGACGTGGAGACGTCGCTCGCGACCCCGGTGCCTACTGCCTTGCCACTCCGGGTATGCATTGCCACTTGACACTCAACACAATAAAACTCAAGTAAAACACACTGTCTGGTTACAACACAAGAGGAAGGGATAACCTCATCAGCGTCGGCGTTGGCGTCGGTGCTCAAATGACTTCAATTTCGGCAGAAGACTATTAGTTGCTGAAGGCTGGAACATTACTACTTGAAGGATCGATCACTACTTGCTCGCTGAGAAAAAGTGTCCTCTTATATAGACTTTCTTGTGCTCAAATGACTTCTGCTTCGGCAGAAGACTATTTTCTTGCGCTCAAACGACTTCTGTTTCGGCAGAAGACTAAAACATGAGTCATAATTTGTTCTCGATGCCGACGCCGATGACACCACCCCCCTTTTTTGTGACTTTATTGAACATTAATAAAGGCATACAGGTTATGGTTCAGTGCAAAAATTTCAATTATATAATGTAAGAGTGAGTGGATACAATATTTTCAAAACTATAAACTAAGAGTAAGTGTTAAGATATTTCAACAACTAAGATATTTTAACACATATAGACTAAGATTAAGTGCGGTAAGATATTTTATATAAGTAACTAATAATAGGTCCATTAAGATATTTTAGGTAAAACAAGATATTTAAAATTAAAGTATTTTATGTGACAAATCATAAATGTATTCTAGTTTGAACAAAGTTTTCGCCCTGTGGCGTTGAATTATTTACAATGGTATATTATCGCACGTTTCGTTTTTCTGGACGTCGTCTCCGCGACGCCCGGGGCTGCCTGATCCTGTTGTGAATTGGGGGCTGCTAAGTCCTGCTGTGTTGCTCGCTAAGGCAACGGGATTCTGGAGCGAACCTGTGAGGCTGCAACGTCCTGCTGTGTTGCTTGCTAAGGCAACGGGAGACTGGAGCGATTTATTGAGGCTGCAACGTCCTGCTGTACTGCGGGCTAAGGCAGTGAGATACTGGAGCGCCTCATGGGGGCTGCTAGGTCCTGCTGTGCTACGTGCTAAGGTAGCGGGATCCTGGAGCGGTGCGCCGGAGCCGGCTGAGCTCGGGCTGGCGTTCGAGTTGACGAATACTCGTGTCCGGACTGGGACAGGCATCTGGCTGGCGGATGGCTGCTGTCGGTCGTGGCCAGGCGTGGTCACGGCCTTCGCCCAGAACGGCATCGGGAACAGTATGGGCGTCGTGTCGAGCGGCTGCTCTTGTCTTGACGTAGAAGGCCCAGGGTCTGCTGGCGGCGGCTGTGCGGCTGACAGCGCCGGGGACTTCTCATTCTTGTTTGTTTGTTTCCTCTTGGCTGAGGTGGATGGGCCAGGCACGACTGGGGGCAGTCGGCGGGCTGGAAATTTTGGTTTAGCGGCGGCTGTGGTGCTATGTCCACGTAGATAGTCGCCATGTCCACGGAAGTAGGTACCAGGTCCACGGATGTAGACTTGTGCGTTGGCATCTGGCTTTGGGGCAGCGGGCACTACTGATCCTGTGATAGTAGGCGTGACTGGCTTCTGGGCAACGGGCGCTACTGGTCCTGTGACAGTAGGCGTGGTTGGCTGTTGGGCAGCGGGCACTACTGATCCTGTGATAGTAGGCGTGACTGGCTTCTGGGCAACGGGCGCTACTGGTCCTGTGACAGTAGGCGTGGTTGGCTGTTGGGCAGCGGGCACTACTGATCCTGTGATAGTAGGCGTGACTGGCTTCTGGGCAACGGGCACTACTGGTCCTGTGACAGTAGGCGTGGTTGGCTGTTGGGCAGCGGGTGCTGCTGGCTCTGGGGCAGCGGACGCTACTGGTCCTGTGACAGTAGGAGCTGCGAGCCTTGGTGGGGCTGGATGACCTGGATCCTCGGGATCGTCATCGTCGTTGTTGTCGTCATATTCGGTATCGTCATCTTCGGGATCGTCATTTTCGGTATTGTCATCTTCGGGATCGTCATCTTCGGTATCGTCATCTTCGGGATCGTCATCTTCGGTATCGTCATCATCGGTATCGTCATCATCGGTATTCGTGATTTGTTGCAGAGGTGGTCTGAGCAGGTCAGTCTGGCTGGACTGAATCCTGGGAGGCGGCTCGGGGCCTGGCAGGCCGAGTGGAGGTGACCTCGGGGGAGATGGCTTCGTGCTGACATCTCGGGCATGAATTGGCGGGAATACCTTGTCCAAAAATACAGAGGCTATTAGTGGGGCAGTGGTTGGCAATACTGACCTTTTATCCTTCCAGGAAGGTCCAGCGTCCTGCTGGTCCGGGAAGGCGTCCATACTCGCTACTTCCTTGGGTTCCTGTTCACCTGGCTGAGGCTGAGGAATGAGCGTGGTTGACTGGGCTGAGCTGAGGGAGGTAGCATCTTGCGTCACGGTGTTGACTGGTGACCGCCTGTCCAGGCGGCCCGGGCAAAGGAAAGCAAAGGCGGCTGCTCTGTTGCTTTGTTGCCGTGGTGTCAACGGGCGTGGTTGATACGTGTCCTGTTCCTGCTTGGCTGTAGCTTCGTCGATCTCATTCTTCTTGGTCGGTGGTGGAGACGCCAAGGTTGTGGCTTGTTGCTGGGCTTGTAGTTGCAGCACTGCGTCCTCTGTCTGGATCGGTAATTCTAGGCTGTTAATTTCCAGCGGTGGGGCCGGGCGCCCTAGTTCTGCCCGACCCATTGGGAGTTTCCCGATGGCGGTGCATTACGGGGTTCTTGCCGTGTGTTTGGCTGACTTCTTGTCTGTGGTGGTGCCGTGGATGTCTGTCCTGGGCCCGGGTTATTGGTTTGACCTGCTTGTTGGCTAGGGTTGTTTGAATTGGTGCCATGCCCTCGGAAGTTGTTACCCCCTGTCTGGACATTTTGTTGGCGGAAGTTAGGGTTTCCCTGTTGGTTGGAGTCGTGTCCACGGAAATTGGGGTTGGCTCGCTGGTTGGAGTCGTGTCCGCGGAAATTGGAGTTGCCTTGCTGGGGCTCTGACTGAGTTTGGTTGGTGGGGCAGTCTCGGTGATAGTGAAATCCCGGGCACTTGCGGCACTTTGGTAGACTATTGGTATTATTACTTGCAGGCGGGATGGTGGCTGGCCTCGGCAGCGGTCGGAGTTGCCTCTGAAATTCCCTGTAGTCACCCTCGGCGTTTTCAGCCACTCGGCTCAAGCTTTCCATCGTGGCCACTGGGACATTTCTAGTTGCGAATCTTAGTTCCGGTCGCAGGAGCTCGCGCACCTCCATAACCATCTCTTCTTCCGGCGTATACCGTTCTACCCTCAGCCAGAGTCCAATTTTGCGTTGTATAAAAACGGCGGCGGGTTCGTCGTCTTTCTGTCTCTCACCGTGTAACCTGGAGCGTAGCTTCCCCAGGGTGGCAGTGTCGTTGAACTGCCGCAAGAGCTTTTCCTTTAAGAACTCGTATGTGATGTTGTGGGACTTCCACATCTCCAGGGTGCGTCTGGCTTGACCCTCGAGCTGTTCTATAGCTACTCTCACTTTATCCCTGCCGTGGATGTCTTCATGGAGCATCGCCTCCTCGAGCTCATCCAGGAAGTTGACTGGATCCTCCCATTCCAGGCCTGAGTAAGTGGGCAGCGCTCTCGTTCTTCTTGTGGGCATCCTGTGATGACCTTGTATTGCGTGTATTGCGGCTTGAACGCTTCCCTCCATTAGTCTTGTCATGCTCTCTGCTAGGTTTTGTGTTGGGCGCCACTGGGGGTCCATTTCCCCAGAATCTGTGTAGTCGGGTCGTCGTGGATCCTCTTCCCTCCGGAAAGATCTGGCCCCACGTTGGGCGCCATGTCCACGTATGTTAGCCCTTTCTGTGGCGTACGGCTGACATGCGTTCCGTGCAGTGATGGGTGGCCGGCTATTTTCTTGTTGCCGGGTAATGGAGGCTAAATTTGAAGTCGTCAGAGCCAGGAGTTGTGTTAATTGTTCGTAAGAGGGTAGTCCCAAGCTCGGTTGGGGATAAGCCGTCACAGCGGCAGAGGGGACTGGGATCGTTCCAGTCGTGTGGGTTTGGAGCACTATTTGTCTTTGTGGCGTAGCACTAGGTCTTGCCGTCTGGTACGGTGGGGTGACGTGGTAGGCGCCGGCCGACGAGGTAGGCGTGACGAAGTACTGTGCGTTGGGCGGCGTGCTTGGACTTGGGCTGGTTGCTGTTGGTGGTACCATGCAGCGAGGGGTGGCCAGCTGGCGGCGAGGTGTCAGCGAGGCGTCGCTGAAGAGTTGGGGCCAGTCGGGTGTGGCAGCAATGGTGTACTGACCGCTGGGCAGCCCTGAGTCAGAGATGGAGGCTTCCCCATGTGTGGAAGCGGATCCAGCGAAGCGGCGATCTTCCAGCGCCAAGGAATCGTCGTTGGCCCGGGATGCTGTTGGGTCCACCATACAGCGAGGGGGCATCACCATATCATCATCACCACCCAATCTCTGTTCCGTCGCCGAGTTTCCATGCCACGATGCTGCGTTGCGCTCCATGCAGTAGGGGGGCATCGCCTGAGAATCGTTGCTACTCCATTCCATATTTGTTGCCTGGGCTTCATGCCAGGTGGCTGCGCTGCGTGCCATGCAGCGAGGGGGCATCGTCGTGATGACGTCATGCGTGACCCCAGTGTCGTGTCCTATGTTGGTGGCGAGTCCTGCCTCGCTATGCCTGGGTGCTGAGCCCGGCGACGCACAGTATTGGGGCGCCGTCGTCGCGACGCCATGCGGAGCCCTTGTGCCTGTGGAGAAATCAGAGGACATGCTTACCTCGCCGAGCCGGGTTGCTGTGTTGCTTGTCGTGCAGTGTGTGGGGGCCACCGTCGTGGAGACGTCGGGCGTGACCCCCGTACCCCTTGTCAGGGCGTCGTGTTGGCGGAGCACTTCGTGGTCAGATGCTGTGAGGGGCGTCGTGCAGTGAGGGGGGGCCGACGTGGAGACGTCGCTCGCGACCCCGGTGCCTACTGCCTTGCCACTCCGGGTATGCATTGCCACTTGACACTCAACACAATAAAACTCAAGTAAAACACACTGTCTGGTTACAACACAAGAGGAAGGGATAACCTCATCAGCGTCGGCGTTGGCGTCGGTGCTCAAATGACTTCAATTTCGGCAGAAGACTATTAGTTGCTGAAGGCTGGAACATTACTACTTGAAGGATCGATCACTACTTGCTCGCTGAGAAAAAGTGTCCTCTTATATAGACTTTCTTGTGCTCAAATGACTTCTGCTTCGGCAGAAGACTATTTTCTTGCGCTCAAACGACTTCTGTTTCGGCAGAAGACTAAAACATGAGTCATAATTTGTTCTCGATGCCGACGCCGATGACACTCCATATAAAAGAATCATGGGTACTACCAGGGTAACGGGGGTTCACATTCATTATTTTTAGATTTTCATCACATACCTACAACACACATGATGGATCACTTTTTAAACAGATTATTTAATGTACTTGGTACTAGTGTTTTAACAGTACAATAAGCAACAAATCACATTTGTGTAAAATTTGTAAAATCAGCCAGAGGCGCTTCTTGCTGATTGCGAGTTTAGCAATGTCATTTTGCCATGTGTTGCATACAA
The DNA here is from genome assembly GCA_963583905.1 of Stenurella melanura. Taxonomy (NCBI): domain Eukaryota; kingdom Metazoa; phylum Arthropoda; class Insecta; order Coleoptera; family Cerambycidae; genus Stenurella; species Stenurella melanura. The sequence goes on along the minus strand of OY757317.1, from coordinate 117,844,569 downwards.
TATTTTTTTTCTACAACTGTGTGGTTATTGCAGATTTATGTCGTATTATAGGCAAATTTAAGAAAATTTTGCATACCAACTGCACATTCAATGAATGATATCTTTTCCTGTTCACAAATATATGTTCATCCTCATTGGGTGCTACGATGGCAACATGTGTACAGTCTACACTTCCTACCACCCCAGCGAAACGATTTTTTCTATAGAACCTAAATTATTATAAAATTATGTAAGTTTTGTCCAAATGCAATAACCAGCTAAAGAATTATATTTTGAAATTAGATTCCTAATTTTATTCATAATTTTTTTGCATACATAATATGTGGTAAAAAGATACTTTCATCAAAGCTCTTATTCATTCTAAATACCTTGTTCTCAATTGCCGCAATTCATTAATATTTCGTGGAAATTTAATAAACCTTCTCTTTACTTGTTTCATTATTTAGAGCACTCGTAACTTCATTAATGGCTTGGCTAACACCAGTGAAAATATTTCTTCCAACCCCTTCTTGGTATGTACCATGCCCATAAAAGTGTAAAGCTATCAGAATCTGAAAAAGAGGGTAAGTATGTTGTAGAACTTCATTTGATCAATTCATAGGGAAGTGTATGATTTATCTATATAGACCATACAGCTGGAAAGTGAAAAGAAAACTATATGTACCTTTGTTTCTATAGTGAGGGCAGATTTTCTTGACGGAGGTTCTAGAAATGGAGTCAGTATATGTTTATTACCTGCAGAGTTATATCTTTAGTTAGCCGGAAATTTTTTATATAATTTGCATCAGACAAATTGAAAGCATTCTCATTTCTAAAAAATGTTCTTTGCGGCTGAAGAATATCTTCCTCGGCTTCAACTAAATCATCAAATATCTGATTGACAATTAATGCGTATTCTAAATCCATTTTCAAATTACAAAATCTTGATTTTTGGCAGAGAATTTTTTAGGTTATACGTTTATTATTTTGTTTATTTATTATATTTCATAGACAACGCGCATGCTTCTCCCAATATGATCAGCGTTCTACTACTCTCAACCATGAGAAGCGCGTTCTCCTGATTTTCAGGCGAAGTGATCGTTCTCTCAATTTCAAGAATATAACAAAAACACATTTTAAGAGAACCCCGCCCACAGTTCTCCCGAAATGACCATTCTCTCGACTGGAGAATAGGGCTCCAGGTCATTTTCAATGTTGTAGTTATCTAGTAGGTAGTTAACTTTACTAGCAGTTGAGGTGTGGGTAAAGTAGAAGTTGGCAATTTATAACCTATAAAATAACTGTCACAAAATAATTTTTTGATATTTTGCCTAAAAATGGATAAGTACCTACGAAGTAAATGCATATAGCAGTGATGAGGAGCCAAGGTAATCCTATATAGACCTAACTTTTTCAAAGAATACGATGGAAGAGATTTTCTAAATAGATCGAGACTAAATACTACATATACTTACTTAGTAATAGACCATTAACTTATAAATTGCTTCCGACATTTATATTTGATAGCAGGTGACGTGACTGACCAAAATTCATACATTTTATGTATATTACCACTGAACTCAATATAATAAATGGAAGACCAATACAGATATATGCGTGTGAACAAAATACGGCCTACATGCGATTGAAGGTCGGCGGCATATGCGTCGCCGCAGTGGAAATCTAATATTAAAAGTATGTTGGTGCTTGAGTCAGAATGCTTCTTGAAGACATTATGCGCCGACGCCATTATTCTTTGATTTGTCTCCCATAGCGGGAGGTCCGGAATTGTATTGTAGATACTGTTTTGAAAGAATCGGGGCAAAGGTTTGTTATATTTTAAGCAAGTACCTTGTTCTTGCCTATTGTGTAAAATATACTACTATCTAAATATCGGCGACAACTCCGAGTTTTGGGATCTTTCCTTTTAACGTGGGTAATTTTGCCTGAAAACTTTTCGATGGGCTATACTTTCCGAGATATCTACTTAACTCTACATGATAAATATATAGAATTCAGTGGAAATTTAGGATACAAAATTCTCTAACCTCACCTATTTTCCATAATTTCCGTTGCAAATTTTAAAGTTCATTGCTATTCGTGAATCTACCTAAATAAAACAATCCAACATTATTTGCATTACTGATATTTTTACTTGATCTATTCTAATTTCAATTTCAAAACAAAATAAAAGAGGTTTGTTTGTTTAATATATGTAATTATACCTATACAAGTAAACCATTGTAGGATGGCCAACAGCCGCGCAGAGAGAGAAGAAATATCGTCGCTGTTGAATAGAGACAAGTTTCTTAACTATGAACGTAGTACAGTCGAGGTAAAGTAAAAGTAAAAGGTGCTCTCTTATTCACCAACAATCCGGGTATGTTATAGGCCAATTGATGTTTTCGATTGAACAACAGTTCTTTGTACACGTAACATTAGTGTTTATAAGTAGATACTTCTAATAGCTACCTATGTGTTAAATATAAGTTATACACTACAAGCACTTTTCACAAGACTGTACCGATGTTTACACGAGGAAGGAACATAAACAAGTGAGCTCCGTAAAGGTGGGGTGGTTTCAACTACTGCGCATCCTAATCTCGTTGGCCATTCTAGGATGGACGACCTGTACTGTGTCCTTGTTGCTTTGTGTTTATACTTATAAGTGACCTTAACTCCCAGTAATTCTTATTGCATTATTAGTATTATTTTCATTACCCAATATTATTTTTTGTACCTATGTGTATTTTGTATTTATATTATTAATATTATTTTTGTTACAATTAATTACTTATTATTTCATAATAATAATTAGAAAAAGCATTTATCATCCTAATAGCTTTTTTGTAATCTTTTATTACATGCGGGTAGGGTTGAAAATCAACTAAGCATGTTGAACCCTCATCTTTTGTGTAACTTTGTACACAATACATTTTTATTCTATTCTATTCTAAATTATATTTCGATCTCTGAGGCAGAAAATATGACTTCATTTTTTGGTGGACTCTATATTCAACTCTCATCAATATGATAGTGCATTATCAAGAACGTTTACTAGAAAGAATTAAATAATTATGTTTTGAGAATGACAACTTTTTTTGTTCTTTAATAAAAATTAAGACAAAGGTTAACTATATAAGAAATGTCAATCTATACACGCGTATTTTTGATGATTTCTGAAAAAAAGACATATTAAAAACACTTGCAATAGAAATAGAGCCGGCCCTGGCGTGTTACACAATGCGATTGCGCCGAGACCTCCCGTCGCCATACTTGCGCGAGATTCAATTTTACATACAAATAGGTATAGACATTGGCATTCCATTTATATGGTACACAGTGTTGCCGATTGGCGGGTAATTATCCGATTTGCGGATAATTTTCTCACCCCGTTAAAAATCGGATAAAAAACGGATAATTTCTATCCAGTTATTTATTGTATATGTATTGCAGTGTTGCCGATTGGTGGACTTTTTCAGGCTATTTTAATATTAAATGTGGAAATGAAGATTTGTTTCGTGTAATAGTGAATAATAGTCGAAAATTCTCCTCTGCTCTTAAAAAAATTTTGTAAGAAATCGCCCCCGCTCTCCAAAATTTCTACTGAGGGGGAAAAATGTGCACCAGAGAAATCTCCCCCCCTCTCTTCAAAATTTGGCAAGTAAACATCTTCAACGAAATCTACCTGCCTTAACCCATTAACGCCGTGCGTTGCCATATGGCAACGGTAAACACATTTCATTTTCATATCACCCCTGTATGTTATACGTGCCGATAAGAGTGGGGGAATATGTTATTTTATGTGTCAAAACATGCCTAACTTGGCACATGTTCCGCAAATTAATCTGCGGTTGATAGTAATTTAAGCATTTGTTTACAATTTTGTGGTGAATTGAAAATGGCCGAAAATATGGATGTACGTTTTATGTAAGTATTATATTTTTCTACACAGTGCTTCTAAAATATTTTTTTGTTTATGATAGTATTTTATAGACTCGGAACTTTGTTGTTTTAACAATTAAAAAAAGATATGACTTTTATTACATATGATATAGCTGTTCAAACTTGGGTGTTGCCATATGGCAACGCTAGGCGTTTGTAGTAGCTTGAAAGGTTTTCTTTCTTTCTAGGGGCGAGTTGACTTTAGCAGAGGCAATGCACATTGCATTGCTCTGCATTATTTTCATATATGAAATTTCGTGGCTACTCAGCAATTGGCACAATCCGCGAAAACAGAACTCTAAAATTATGTCCCCTAACAATTAAAAAAGATTCTATAAAAAAGAACGTGGTTATTACGAATCAGCCATAGAATCAAATGATGGTAATTTTTATCTACGTTCGTTTGATAAACCATGATGGCTTTTGCTATGATTTTATCTTCACATGGCACACAAGAGAATATCCAGACAGAACGGTTTTCACAAAAATTCAAACGTCCTGTCATGGTTTCAAGACGCGAACTCATTACAAAATACAACTCATTTATGGGAGGGACAGATCAAATGGATCAAACTGTCAGTTGTTCTCGTATTGGAATACGTGGAAGAAAGTGATACTGGTCTATACTTGCATGGCTTTTAGATTTAGCTTTGCAAAACAGTTGTACACTATACAACAAATCTGGGCGAAAATTATCACAACTTGAATATAAACCAGAAATTACTAATGCCTATCTGAAGAAATACGGTGTGCCACATAAAGCAACTGGGAGACCTTCAGCGTCACCTGCAGCATCAGACAGTCGAATATCTGGATACTATCAGATTCGATGGCATCAATTATTTTATTCGTCACACGATTGAAAAACAGAAAATTGTTTGTGTGCATATTGGTCTTTGCATAGACTTTTGTCCCATTTCATTCACAATAAATATGTTTTAATATTTTTGTGTATCCTAAATTTTGTAATAAAATAGTTTTTTAATTATAAAGTCATGTAAATTTAATGTTTTAATAATTATCTAGTACAATATACAAAACTGGGGTTTTCTTAAGTTATGGTAGCTCAGACGCCTAGCGTTGCCATATGGCAACGGTCAATATCTCATTACCTGTCAATCTGTCAAAAAAAAGTTTACATAATTTTTTGTTCCTTTTGTCCAGTGTAACACACCTAGTACAAAGAAAATATTAAAAACTAAAAAAAAATAATTCCGGCGTTAATGGGTTAATATCACACCGAATCGGATATTCTTGGACATTTTCGGATATTTTCATGTCAGTCGGCGGATAATCACAGCTAATATCATCGGCAACACTGATGGTACAGTGTTCAGTGTATATTACCCATTTTTCCAGTACCAACACTACCAACATTATAAATTTTGTCCACGACTATTAAATAATGTACACATTATGAACGTGTTTCCTCAATGATAATACTATCCATTATTCCCTACAGTGAATAATGATTTCATTATTCACTGATTGCAGTGAATAATGAGGACAGTCAATTGTTTATAAAAAATGACATTAGTAACTTTTTACTAAAAATTTAAAATGTCAAAATTGCAGCAACCAAGAGACAAGTGTTGTCTCTCTAAGGTTTCTGGGAAGCACTCAAATGGTACATGCCGAAGAGGTACTTTAATAAACACTCAAAAACTACATCAGTCATTTTTTGTTCAAAGCATCATCTGTTAGCAACACGCGGCAATCCCCAACATTATATTTGAAACCATGTAGCTACGTGCCTACAAACTTTATTATTTTATTAGTAAGCCATGACAATGTGTCAAAGCGTAATTCTGTAATTGATTTGAAACGTCAAAATTTATGCCATTTCAACGCCAACATTATTCACAACAATATTACATATTAGGTACTCCAAAAGAGTAATATAATTAAATAACTGGATACTGACAGTGAAAACGAGATTTCTTTGACACCACCAGAGACAAAGGAAGCTGCAGAAATCGCCTCATTAAACTTGTTGCCCGAAATATCGAGAAAATTATATATTATGACATATGAATCTTTCTTATATAGGAGAAATGAAATGAAGATGAATGAAATAAATATTAAATATTTAATAGTCGTGGACAAAGTATAGTATTCTACTCGCATATAATGGCCATTATTCACTCTGGTGATTTACAACACTCGCCTGCGGCTCGTGTCGTAACCTTCACCATCGTGAATAATAGCTATATCATTATATGCTCGTTGAATAATATACTATTATTCACAACCTCTCGTTTACAAACAAAGAGTTTAATAAATAGAGGAGACAAGCTGGCGATTTGCCGGGAGTCGCAGTTTGGTTGCCTTGGAGACGGTAGGCTCTTCGCCCTTGTCGCACACCCGGCACACCTCGTACCCTCTCTCTCCACTGTTTTACAAAGCAACACAGCCTTACCCGGCGCTCTTTGATTTCCACCAAATAACGTCAATTGTCGTCAATCGTCACCACCCCCTCATGTATTATGCGACAAAGAGAGAACGAACCGTGTGAGAGGGATGAGAAGCCTACAGCCTCCCGCTGCTTATACATTACACTTATGGAGCTTGTCTCCTTTATTTGTTAAACTCTTTGTTTACAAATCATCACTTAACTTTATATTGAAAAACGCATGTGTCGGTAAAGTTATAGTTAACCTGCAAGTAGAAGTCAACTAACATGAAAGTTAACTTGCGATTGTAAAACTGGCCGTTAGTGACAGTATATAAAATCGCCCATAGTTATATAAAAGTCACCATTTGCCCAAGTCTTGTTAAATACAAAACAAAATCAGCTTTTCAAAACTTAGGTTAGAAAATAGAATAACACTGCCAATTAGAGCGCAAGCGCGTAGGAGTGGCTTCATTTATCCGATAGATAAAAGCGTTATTAGTCGGTTTGGGCCATGGGCCAACACCACCTATAGAGCAAAGAATTTATATAAATAGAAGCAGATACACATTTACAAGTGTATTGACAACATAGTTCAGACATTACATTTTATAATCATCTCTTTCTTTATGACCAAAATTACTATAGCCCCATCTTTGTTGCAGCCACCGTCAATTTGACACGAAAAATAAATGTAAATATAACCTTAAATGCCGAATTTATGAACAGTTTTGATCTGTAAATAAACTATTTTCAAGTGCTGAGGAGACAAAATATGACTTAAAATCGCATCAAATAACGTTTATATGCTGTTTCTCTAATACGATGACACTTTAAAGACAAAATATGTATCGGTCGTCAACCTATTTTGAGCTGTGTACGTACATATTTATTTTCCTAAAATTAACACTTTTATTTACCGTCAAACTACAGCAATATAATTAATTTTAAGGGCCGTAGATTCGGAAAAAGATGTAAAAGAATATAGTCACAAAGAAACTTAAAATATAAATGTAATAGGCTAAGAAAGTGCTTAATTAATAACATTTTAACTATAAAAATCAAATGGGAGACCTAAACTCAGTGACTTTATAAGATAGTGAAAAACTCTCCCGCAGCTAACGTAAAGTTATTGAAAATACAAATTTCAAGCCTCGTAATGACTAAAATCAGTGATAAGATTATTAAGACTTACCAAGTGTATGTAATCACACACCAAGCACTGGAATGTGTTGATGTTTAATAGTAGAAACTTTATAAAATGGTTGGTAGTAATCTTTGGTTAGGACTTTCTCCATAAAAGTTGCATAAAACATTTCAAATAAAGAGTTTGTGTAAGTTTGTTCATTTTGTAATTATAGAGACCACTTTGTAGTTTGATCTGATGTAATAGCATATTTCGAATACCATACCCAAGGACTGGTACATAGCATTGCATCGTAGGCATACCTGAAAAATGCATGATTATTATTATTATTGTTATAAATGTTAAGAACAGTGTTTATATGAGTTAAAACGATAGTAGGTGATTAGAATTTAAGTTAAAATGGGAAAAGTAAAGTAATTTTAGTAGTTTTAAGCAATTGTGAACAATTTTACGAAAAGTTATCGAAATTACTAATAAGACTCCTAGAGACATGTATGGGGTATCAAAATGTTCAGAAGGTCAGAAAGATTAAAACATAATCAGAGTAAAGATTTATTCAGTAAATTGCTAGAAATTTCAATATAAAAAATATAAATTTTAAATATGTCAAAACTAGATTGCTTTGGTTTTTAGAAATGTCACATCTAAGCCAATAGAATTAAAGGATTAAGAAAAAAAGAGAGAGTTGTTCAAGCGTGGGTACAGAAAAGACGCCGTTTTTTGAGCTCCACAAAAATTTACAAAATAAATTCAATTTAAATCAAATTTTCTTAAATCAAATGTAAAGTGAATGTTTAAAAGTATCCTTAAAGTACGTGGAATACGTCAAATAGTAAATTAGGAGCAAAAAGGCAGTCAAAGGTAATCAAATACCTTTTTATAAAATTGTGAAGACATAACCCTACTTTTTGTAAACAATTTATGTAAATTTTATACAAGTGAGCAGTTTCTCACAAATATTGGTAATTCATTACTTACCTTAATAAATAGAATAAAGTTCGGAAGTGTATCCGTTAAAACAGTGCATAATTCGTCGTAAAACAAATTTCACCAAAACGCAAGAAATCAAGCAGCCATTCACAGATCTGAAGTATTGACAGTGTAGCGGGTCTACATCTCAGGCCGGAAAGTTGGAAGCAGCGATCTTTACATCCAGGACGGAGTAAGAATAAAAACACTGTACCAATTTTAAGCTTAAATTCGAAAATTAAAGGGAAACTAAATATAATAAAAGTTGCAACAGATATCTTTTAAATCAAAAAGGCCATTAGTTTTAAATTTTTAGAATAGTTTATCTCAGTCTCATTTATATTTTTCCCATGTTTTATTTATTAAATTTGTAATTTTGAATGGGCCTTTCCTTTGATTTTTATTATCGAGATTAACATTATTTTCAGAGCACCGTAGAACTTACTCCTGAGGTGAGAGGCAGGCGAGCGGTAGGTTTCTCGTGTTCTAAAGTGAGCTAGCGTATAATACCTTGTCGCGGGGTTAAGCGTGACTGGCGTCCAGGCAATTTTAATTTTAATAATAAAAAAAATAAGTTTTTAAAGTTATAATATCATAACACTATATACCTTTTACAGAGTTTACCGAGGCTGTATAAACTGCGCCTATTTTGGGTATATAGATACCTTATTAATACTGGACTATTATTGTTAACTCTTAATTATAAAGTATTAAGCTTTATAAAAAGGTGGAGTAGATATTCATAGCGTTTTTAAAAAGCAATCTGTGCTACTTGGGAAGCTCCGCCTTTCTGCCAGTAGTTTATAGACAGTGGAGTTGTTTGGGCGCCGAATAGTTTATCCTAGGAATAAGCATATTTATCTGACTGATATCACTATTTGTAGGTGAAAATACCGATTTTTTGCTTATCTTCTAGATAAGACTTATTCTGCAGAATAAATGTCGCTATCTATAGATGAAAGTACCAGCCCTTAACTGGACATTGAAAAACCGGCCCTTAGTAGAATTTATGTATTAGTTTTCTTATGTTTGATGCTAATTTTTTTATTTGATTGTCCCATTTTAAGTTCTGATCAATTATAATGCCTATATATTTTGCTTGCGGTGCTTCTAGAATTTTCTCCGTACAGTTAAATCTAATATTGGAAAAATCAGGTCTATTAGCTGGCGTTAATGAAAAAGCTACGTAATGTGTTTTTTTAATATTTAGTGATAATTTGAAAGTACTCAACCAATTATTTACTTTTGTTACACCCTTTATAATTTTTCTTTAACGAGGTTCCAAGAAGAGTCTTGGAATAATAAGACTGTGTCATCAGCAAAAGAAATAATAGTACCATTTATGTCTAAGCTAGTTAACGAGTTTATACAAGTTAAAAACAAAATTGGACCAAGGACAGTGCCTTGAGGAACACCTATTTGGATTCTCCTTGGTGTACTGATAGCTTCTCTAACGTGAGTCATTTGAAACCTGTCCGATAGATAGTTTCTAAAGATAATCAGCACAGTTCCACATACTCCAGAATGATGTAATACATCTAAGAGCTTTTCGTGGGGCACTGTGTCGAATGCCTTAGCTAGGTCTAGGAATACTGTAATACATTTGTTATTTTGATTTAGATTATCAGTTATTTCTTTCGTCAGTTGGTATATGGCATCGCCTGTACTCAGCCCCCTTAAAAATCCATATTGATTTTTTGATAATAATTAATGGTTAACATTCAGGTAGTTTATTAATCTGTCTTTCAGACATTTTTCAAAAATGTTTGAGAAGTTGTTAATAAGGCTGATTGGTCTATAATTTTCAATGTTTAATTTACTATCTGCTTTGTGGATTGGAGAAATTACTGCATTCTTGAAGCTGCTTAGAACAATACAGGTTTTAAATATTAAGTTAAAGATATGGGCAAGAGGCTTAACGATATCTAGATTAGTATCTTTTATTAATTTAGCTGGGATTCCGTCTATTCCAGGGGAGCTGTCGTTTTTGAGCGAGTGTATATGTTGGATTAGTTCATTAATGGTAATTGGCTTCAGAAGAATGGACGAAATACTATTGTAACTAATTACAGTTTCATTTACAGGGGGTATTATATTGTTAGCCATTTCCAAGCCCACGCCAGTAAAGTAATTATTACTATAGTTGGCCATTTAACTATCATTTACGAATGGAAGTGAATTTTTGTTTAATATTTGGATATTACTATTAGTAGTTGTAGTTGGAGCATTTGTCGCGTCAGATATAATTTTGTAGATTTTTTTAATGTTATTCTTACTATTTTCAATTTTGTTCTTATAATAACTGTTTTTAGTATGAGGTATTATTTTATTTGTTTCTGTATGTTTTGTACTCATTTCCATCAGCTATGTTATGGGATTTAAGGTTTCACTTCATTTTGTCACGCTTTTTAATGCAGTTAATAATGCCATTGGTTATCCATGGCTTCTGTTTGTTAATATTTTTAACCATAATTCTTTTTGTAATTTTAATTGTTCAACTAGGGAAAGAAATGTGTCAGAAAAAGTATCAGCAGCCAAGTTTATTTTATTAACATGACGTCCCAATTTTGTTCTTTAACAAGTTGTTGAAATTTTTTATGATCAATTGTTTTAGTAATCACAGTTTTAGATATGTTCCTATCATTTATTTTATTGCACTAATAAAATAAATGATAGGAACATATCTAAAACTGTGATTACTAAAACAATTGATCATAAAAAATGAGTTAGATATAACATTACAGGAAAGTGATCAGTTACATCAGGATTTAGGATAAAAGATTTGTATTTGAAGCTTTTGCTTTTTTTTATTTTGATGAAGATATGGCCTAAACAGGTGGATGAGTCAATTGTAACGCGTGTAGGAGAATTAATGCAAGGGATAAATCCATAGTGATTAAGAGTAGCCAGAAGAGATTTACAAAATTGTTCTCTTTGTCTATTATATTTAAAATGAGTGTCTCCAATGAGTACTTCAATTTGATTGTGCATATGATCAGTATAGTATTTATCGACTGAAACATATTCTTTATAGGATTTTGCAAACAGCCTTTGAAACGTTTTTCGCCCTAATTCTGGAGCTCATCAGAAAGACTGACCATTTCCAAGAAACAGAATGATAGATTTCATGAAAATGTAATCCATTAGAATGACAATTTTTTAGGACAAGGTAGATAAATAAATTAATTTTAGGCCTCTGTTCTCATTTTTAACTGAATCTTCTTGATCGTAGGGGGTTATCTGGATACTAGTTTAATCTGCATGGCCGTAGGGGACAGTGTGGATGCTAGTGTTAGAATGAGAATTGTCAAATAAGAAATTAGAAAAATTCATTTTAGGATTTTAATTTGCTAGCATAACCAGAATTTAGGTTATCGAAAGAATGCAAAGATTTCATTAATATTTTTACAGAAAGTTTTTGTTTTAGTTATACAGTGTGTTTCACTTCTCGTGAAGACACCCCTGTATCTTCTTTATTTGTGGCCGAATTAATTTCAAAATTTTATGAGGTATACAACTCTGTAAGGCGACTTTAATCAACACATAAATGTCGTTTAGATATAAAACCTCGGCTTACTGCGATAAAAAGAAAATCGCAATTTTCGAGAAATCATAGTAGGCTTAGATATAGACGAAAATTTTGTTAATAAAAGTTGTCCAGAATCACTAGATATGCCACCCTATAAAATTTGGTGAAAATTGGAATACGTTGAAAAAAAATTTTTTTGTTTCACTTCTCGTGAAGACACCCCTGTATCTTCTTTATTTATAGCCGAATTAATTTCAAATTTTTATGAGGTATACAACTCTATAATGCCACTTTAATCAACACATAAATGTCGTTTAGATATAAAACCTCGGCTTACTGCGATAAAAAGAAAATCGCAATTTTCCAGAAATCATAGTAGGCTTAGATATAGACGAAAATTTTGTTAATAATAGTTGTTCAGAATCACTAGATATGCCACCCTATAAAATTTGGTGAAAATTGGAATATGTTGAAAAAAAAATTTTTGTTTCACTTCTCGTGAAAACACGTATCTTTTTTATTTGTTACAGAATTTCAAGACTAATTTATTTTAAAAAAATTATCAGTTACACAGCGATATTGTCCAAACATACGGAGAGAACTTTTTCCAACAAATGAGTCGTGCACAATTATTATTAAAATTATTTATTAAATAAAAGGTAATGAAACAGTATTTACAGTGAATGACTAAAATGCCACTTATTATACTATTATATTCGGCCCCTTTCTACTAACCCACCCTCAAGTGTAATACACTTCTCAATCCGCTTTCTGTTATTTATTACAACTCTTCGCAGTTCTTGAGCCGTAACTTCTAAACACGCGTGCCTTATCCTCACACAAAGCTGCTCCACATTTTGAGGTCTGGTCTTATAAACTTTATTTTTAATATGACCCCAAAAATAAAAATCCATGGGAGTGAGATCAGGAGATCTGGGTGGCCAATGTATTAGAGGGCTATTTCGTCCTATCCATCTTTGGGGAAAATGTTCGTTCATCCATGCTCTTACTACTACGGAATTATGGATAGATGCTCCGTCGAGTTGGAAATACAATTGTTCCAAAGGAAAATCGACTATTGCATTCCACAGATCATTATTTAAAAATTGTAGCATATGTAACGCATTTATATTTTGAAAAAAGAAGAACGGCCCTATTATTGTTTCATTAAAAATTCCACACCACACATTTACCTTCTGGGAATATTGCCTTTTACAATTTATTATCCAATCAGGATTTTCTACTGCCCAGTATCTAGAATTTTGTGATGATACTACCCCGTTGGTGGAGAAAGTTGCTTCGTCCGTGAAAATTACTTTCTTCAAGAAGTCTCTATTATTTAAATAATTACCTTGGATCCATAAACAATATTCTAGTCTTCTCTCTTCATCACCTTCCTCCAAGGTATGTACAAATTTTGGTTTAAACGGTTGTAACTTATGGCGTTTTAAACATCTCCAAATTTTTGACGCCGACAAATTGAGGTCACGAGCCATATTTCTAAGGCTGGTAGTGGGATTGGCGTTAAACGCCGCTAATATAACGTCATCCTCTCCATGTCTTCGACTGAGATGTACTCTCGGTTTAAGCACATTACCAGTTGTATTGAACAAGTGACATATTCTTGCAACGGTACCATGGTGTATTGGTCGTCTTAGAGGATGTCTTAAATTAAATTCTTCTGCAGCTTCTCTTGAAGACCGTACATTTTCACCGACTATCTTTATTATTTCTACTTTTTCATCAGTGGTTAAAAGAATTCTAACCATTATGATTAAAAAAATTAAATAATTAAACTTACGAACTGAACAATAAATAACAATAATCACTTCTGTCATAAAAGTAAGAATGGAGAAATAAACAAAATAGTTATTGACAGTTAATTTCACGGCACTCTTAACATTTAAAACAAAAAATCAAAAAACCCCTAATGTTCCTAAAATTCTGAGTCGATAAGAAGGATATGATGGAAAGTTACTCCTCAAGAACATTGACAACGAAAAAAACAAAAAAAAAGGAACAGTGTTACAACTTGATATGTAATAAAAAGTGGCCCTTTTAGCGTTTTATTGAATCATGATTTTTGTTCACGACTTTCGTTTGTTGGAAAAAGTTCTCTCTGTGGGTTGGATAAAGTCATTTTATAGAGTTGTATAATTGATACATTTTTTAAAATAAATTAGTCTTAAAATTCGATCACAAATAAAAAAAAGATGGGGTGTCTTCACGAGATGAAAAAAAAATTTTTTTTCAAAGTTTTCCGATTTTCACCAAATTTTATAGGGGGGCATATCTAGTGATTCTGAACAACTATTATTAACAAAATTTTCGTCTATATCTAAGCCTACTATGATTTCTCGAAAATTGCGATTTTCTTTTTATCGCAGTAAGTCGAGGTTTTATATCTAAACGACATTCATGTGTTGATTAAAGTCGCCTTACAGAGTTGTATACCTCATAAAAATTTGAAATTAATTCGGCCACAAATAAAGAAGATACAGGGGTGTCTTCACGAGAAGTGAAACAAAAATTTTTTTTTCAAAGTATTCCGATTTTCACCAAATTTTATAGGGGGGCATATCTAGTGATTCTGAACAACTTTTATTAATAAAATTTTCGTCTATATCTAAGCCTACTATGATTTCTCGAAAATCTCGATTTTCTTTTTATCGCAGTAAGCCGAGGTTTTATATCTAAACGACATTTATGTGTTGATTAAAGTCGCCTTACAGAGTTGTATACCTCATAAAAATTTGAAATTAATTGGGCCACAAATAAAGAAGATACAGGGGTGTCTTCACGAGAAGTGAAACACACTGTAGATGGTTATTTTTTCTGCTGTTTGCAAAATCCTATAAAGAATACGTTTCAATACAATCGAGGAGCATTCGTGCAAAACCCGATAGAAGCAGTTTTTGCATTTCTCAGCAAATCGACGAAAATGCATACTATGCAATCGATTGGATATTTTCAAATACATTTTTCGGCAAAACATGTCTTAGAGGTTGGACCGAGGATTTCTAAAATTTTGGAGATTCAATGTGTAAAGCTCTTTTTTAAAAACAAAAATCATTGGATTTATCGGCTCTTACACAAAATTATTGGATTTATCGATTTTTGCACTAAATTTTTGAAATTATATATATACAGGGTGATTTACCATGATGTTCGGAAAATTTGTCAGTAGGTTGTCCCCTCGAAAGGAGTTAAGAAAATGAAAAATTTTAAAAATATAACCAAAAAAATTACTAGAATTGGAATAATGGCTTTTGGATTTTTTATACAGGGTGTTGCATCATGAGAGGGACATAGCTTAATAGGAGGTAGAGAACATCAGTGGTAACCGGAACCTCCCATAGAAATGTCTCATTGGGCCTTCACTACGAAATTACAGGGTGTTAAATAATTTTTGGCCAAACCTGTTTTTTGTCATAACTTTGACAGGAAATGAAATAACGGATTCATATTTGGTACGGCTAATGTACAAACGAGCCCCAAGAGGTACATGTATAAAAAAAAATATATCCAGGTCCGGACTCACTATAATTTATGTTTCTTTTTTGCATCAATAAAACATCACCCTGTATATATTTTTTTGAAATTTCGATACGATATTCGAAAAGAGCAAGAAAAAACAAACAAAATGGCCTATTTCATTTTTTTGTTACACCTTCGTGGTTATTTTAATACGTTGTTAAATGTACAAGAAAATGGATTACAGAACCCTATTAAATGAGAGGCACGTGAAATAAATAGTTTTATAACTAAAATTTGCAAAAATTCTATTGAGCCTAGGTGGTCTGGGTGAATCCTAATTCCGGCACGTTTTAAAGGTCCATTTTGGTAAAAAACTGTGGTCCTAATAAGTAATCGGGTATGAAATAACAAAATTTTTAATCAATCACAGTAGGCTTGTTCAAAGTGACAGATAATAAAAAGAAATCTCCTAAACAGTTGAATAATTGTTTGTTAGTAATTTAATGTGTCAATAATCCGCATTTAGTTGGTGAAAACTTGTGAAAATATTTTAACTATGCCAGTAAAATTTACAAACGGGGAATATGCTGACATAATATTCATCTATGGTTTCTGTAATGGAAATGGTAGGTCGGCGGAAAGAGAATATCGGCTGCGTTTTCCTGGTCGTCGATGCCCTAATCATAAAACCTTTAGTACGGTGTTCCAGTATGCAAGACAACACGGAAAGTTTCCTACTTCTGCAGTTGTGGAGCGTGTTTTACAACAAGGTGTGCAGGAACAAAACAATATTATAAACGTAGTTCAAGAAAACCCAAATATGAGCACTAGACGAATCAGTTTGGCAACTGGTATTCCTCATTGGCGAGTATGGAGAACCCTAAAAAGAGAACGTTACCATCCATATCATATCCAGCAGGTACAGCGTCTTCAACAAGGCGACGATATCCCCCGCCTGGCATTTTGTCGTTGGTTGTCTAATCATCGCCCAGTCATTTACAGAACCTTATTTACGGATGAGGCACAATTTACAAGGGATGGAGTAAACAATTCACGAAATAATCATAAATGGGCACAGGAAAACCCACATGCGGTACGCCAACGCCGTTCGCAACACAGGTTTTCTGTAAATGTTTGGGTCGGACTTGTGAATAGACATTTGATAGGGCCACATTTTTTTGAAGAAAGATTGAATGGTGAAATTTACTTTGATTTTCTTCAAAACATTTTACCGAATATGTTAGAAAATATCGGTATAAGAGGCATGTTGTTTCAGCATGATGGGGCCCCACCACATTTTAACCTTCAAGTAAGAGAACACTTAAACAATGTGTATCCTAATAGATGGATTGGACGCGGGGGTCCACGTGAATGGCCACCAAGATCTCCTGATTGTAACCCTTGTGATTACTTTTTATGGGACCACTTAAAAAACGAGGTTTATAGCATTGAAATTGAAAGTAGACAACATTTAATCCAGCGCATCGTTACAACCTGCGACGAAATACGGAATAATCCAGAAATGATACGTCGAGCAATTGGTGACCTTTCTAAACGCGCAAGAAAATGCACAGAATTTGGGGGAGGACATTTTGAAAATTTACTTTAGTGTCAATTACGTTTTATTTTTAAACACATTTAGTTATTGTTTTGTTATTTATTGTTAATTGAATGGAAAATATTTTATTTATTTAGATTTTAGTTTGTTCTCTTCCAATTTTTATTAAGTATAAAATGTTGATGATTTTCTTGATCAAAGTAACTGGTTGCTTAGGCCTAAATGGTTTAAATTATCTGTCACTTTTATTCTTTGAACAAGCCTACTGTGATTGATTAAAAATTTTGTTATTTCATACCCGATTACTTATTAGGACCACAGTTTTTTACCAAAATGGACCTTTAAAACGTGCCGGAATTAGGATTCACCCAGACCACCTAGGCTCAATAGAATTTTTGCAAATTTTAGTTATAAAACTATTTATTTCACGTGCCTCTCATTTAATAGGGTTCTGTAATCCATTTTCTTGCACATTTAACAACGTATTTAAATAACCACGAAGGTGTAACAAAAAAATGAAATAGGCCATTTTGTTTGTTTTTTCTTGCTCTTTTCGAATATCGTATCGAAATTTCAAAAAAATATATACAGGGTGATGTTTTATTGATGCAAAGAAGAAACATAAATTATAGTGAGTCCGGACCTGGATATATTTTTTTTTATACATGTACCTCTTGGGGCTCGTTTGTACATTAGCCGTACCAAATATGAATCCGTTATTTCATTTTCTGTCAAAGTTATGACAAAAAACAGGTTTGGCCAAAAATTATTTAACACCCTGTAATTTCGTAGTGAAGGCCCAATGAGACATTTCTATGGGAGGTTCCGGTTACCACTGATGTTCTCTACCTCCTATTAAGCTATGTCCCTCTCATGATGCAACACCCTGTATAATATAATAACTTTATTGTAAATAGGTAAATCCTAATACATCCTAATATAGGTATTTGCTCCAAAATATTGGATTTATCGATATTTGCTCGAAATGATCAAGTTTATATAGGATTGATTTTACACGGGAAATATCGACTTCTGCTCGAATCTGATTTCATATATCGATAGAAGACCACTAAGTTTAAATGTCATCCGAACTATATTTATACATGATTTCTCAAGATTTATATTTTTAACAGTTGGAACAATTGCAGACTCAACGAATAATAATACTCCATTATTTTTATTATAGTCACCCTCATTGTAGTAGATTTCGAAACCAGGTATATTATACTGATCACAGCTTTGAATATTTCAACATTCACTTAGTATAATTATTTGTGAATCCATTAGGTTAGAAGCTTGAAGAAGTACAAGCAGCTCATCGAAATTTTTACGAACACTTCTTATGTTTAAATGAATAATATTTAAGAACTTATTATTAATATTAATTTGACGCTTTAGTTCTTCACTATCAACATAGATAGAATAGAATTCCTTCATAAAACCGCAAGAGTTGCAATTTGACAGGTGGACAAATATATTTTACTTATTTTAGGTTAAATTACTTATGTGTGCATATGCGAAGTACCTCAAGAAATGGAGACACATTTTTCACAAACGTGGATGAATATAAAAAGGAGTGATTACTTTCAAAGAAAAGCCAGAAGTAACTACTTGAAAATAGTAAATAACACACCATCAGTTTCGATTAGTAAAACAGAATATGATGATTCGTCACCAGCAAACACTCAATTGACAATTGAGACCACCTGCCATTCAACATTATAAGAAGACAAACATAACACTTATTGTAAACAATTAGAGCCATACCACACATTTGACTATTCAAAATATTCAAATAAATGTGAAAGCTTATCTTCTTACTTAAATCTTTTTGGGCAATAGCAATATGCTGCTTGTGAATGAATCCAACAAATCTTAATATAGGTCAAATGGTGTTAGACAAGATCAACTGGTATTAGACAATACCAAAATGGACTCACGTAAATGTAAGAGGACTTAAATTGGTTGTAAGTAGTAGCAAATGCTCTTGTACGAGAGGATTGTGACAATCTTAGGAATAAATACTACAGCAACCAACAGGTTTTAATAAAAAAATCGCCATTTTTCTACAAAAATATCTTTGTAAACAAAAACTGCCATGTTGTAATTATTCAAGTGAACAATTACTTAGTTGCAATTCTTGCAATTTATGAGTAATAAGACCTAAAATCATGATTATTATTACTAGCGTGTGATTTAAGTTGATATCAACAAAAAAAAAACCTTTTTTTAAAAAAATGAATTTTAAAATATTTTTTAAAATTTCCAAAATTTTTAATATTTTTGAAGGGCTTCCGTATTTTTCAAACTACTAGTTGTGATATCATCAGTACAATTTAATGCGCAGCTAAATTTTCACTCATGGTGAATGCCTATACTGAACTTGATATTGTTAACCAGTAGAGAGACCAGCTGAAAGCTGAACAACAACAAATGCTTATTATAATATTTATTACCAAAATGCGACTAATGTGCCAACATGGCCAACTTAGTTTCAATATGATGGCAAGCATAAAACCTTTTTATTAAAAATAACCGTATTAACAGAGCAAATAGCATTTTTAAGTGCAGCTCTAAAGCATTTTAGTTTTATGATGACTTTACGAAGTGATTTTATAATAGTTTAAACAACGGTTTGTAGATAGTCGCTTAAGGAGAAAAGTATGCTTTTAGGATATATTGTTGGTTTTATGGATAGTTTTATCAAGGTCTTCAGAACGTTATAAAGGCTGTTTAGAATAAAACCAATTGGTTTTAAAATGACTTTTAAAGAAGGCCGTCGGAACTCTTTTAAGAATGGTCCCTCTTAGCTTTATACAAGATTTATAAAGGTTTAATAGCATTTGTCAGAGATATATAGTTCTATCAGAAGTTTTATTAAATAGTAAATATTGCTCATAGACAAATAATTTTAAAATCGATCGCTGTCTGTCCGTCACGTCACGTTTCTTGTAAGCACGATAACTTAAGAACAAAATGTTTAATTATATTGAAATTTGGAAAGCAAGTTACTGTTAGCTAGACGAAGAACCCTAATTATTGTTTTTGAACAAAATCGATCAATAAATAAAAAAGTTATTAATTTTCTTAATGATTTTTTTTAATGTTTTGTAATTAAACAAAAAATGTCTAAATCTAATATTTACAACAACAAAAAAACTGAAGAGTATCCTACAGAATATGCAACAATTATATAACTAGTTTGTTATTGCAATACAATTTTGAATAAAAATTCAAATGAAATGATTATTTCCAAAGCCTACTGCCCTTGAGGAAAAAAAAAATCATTTCTTTAAAAAAATACCAATCGTTCAAAAACGACAAGTTATGCATACAAATTTTAAAGTAAATTGTTAGAATGGTCTTTTGTTTTCATGGCATACTTGAAAAACTAAGCAATATCTCGGCAAGATGAGGTATTTTTTAATTTCTATTGAATAACTCGATTGGCAATGAAGTTAGGTATAGGGAATGCTTAAAAGTAAGTCACCCTAAAATTCAATTCTCTTTCGAATTATGTAAAAAAGAGAACAGTACATTTTTTGACCATATTTCACTGCGACATTTGAAAATCGCCACCGATGGGACATCAGGTGTTAGCCTGGACTTCCAGCTAACTGCTTCAACAATTTGGTTTCATAATTTTGAATGGTTTGTAATATACAAATTTTTTCGTAAACTACTAGAGCGGCAATTTGTTTAAAAAAAATTGACCTGTATCGAAACTTGTAAAAGATACGTTAACACAACTTAAGTCGTTTAAGCTCAGAATTGGAAGGAGAAACGACCATGTAAAAAAAAAAAATGTAGGTTTCTATTTAAAATAAAAAGTTGGTACAAAATAAAATACCAAATTATCAATTCGGGTTTCAAGAAAAACGTTCAACAGTGCATCCTCTCACAATTTTAGCTTCTAATATACAAACAATGAAACTCTCAGGACAACACAGTGCTGCAATTTTTATAGACATTAACAAGGCCTTCGACAGTGTGTGGCATGAAGGTATATTATACAAATTACATTTATTAAACTGTCCAAAACATCTGATTCACTTAATAAAAGACTATCTGAATAATCGCAGCCTACAAGTTAAAATTAACGGCAAATATTCTAACAATTTCTCACCACAGCAAGGAGTCCCTAAAGGCTCGCCACTTTCACCCCTCCTATACAATATATACTGCTACGATATATACAACAATAACAGGGCAAACCAAAACACATTTAATAAGGACCTCTATATCCTCCAATATGCCGACGATACCGCGCTGGTATCTCACAATAGCTGGATTACTAGAACTGTAACTAAATTGCAACAACTTATGGACAGAACAACAACTTGGTTTAATTTATGGAGATTAAGCAAACCCAGTTAAGTCACAGCTCATTATATTCAATCATACCCAAACTGATAATACACCAACAATTTCAATAAATGGACAAACCTTAAAAAATAAACCCGCTGCTAATTACTTGGGTATACACTTAGACCACAAGCTTAATTTCAACCACCACACAAACCTCATAAAGAAAAAATGCATAACCAGAGGAAAACATTTCAGAAGCTTGACATACAAAGATAAGGAAATAAACAAGAAAACAGCGGCCCACATATATAAATCCATATGCAGACCAATTCTCGAATAGCACACCCATTATATATATATATATATATATTGCAGACAACCAGCCAAAAATAACCTTAAAGTAGCAGAAACATCCACCTTACGCTCAATAACCAAAATCCGTCATACAAGAAATGCACTACACAACCCTCCAAACAATCTTCTGTACGAAGCAACAAATATCCAACCCATAGCCCAACGTATCATGCATCTATCTACCAAATTTGCAAAAAACGAACACACTCTGAGAACATTGCAACCATTTTGTAAGGCACGAGAACAACAACGCCCGAAGCACAAGTACCCCGAAAAAACCATATTGGAACTCCTTAAAGAACTTAATGAAGAATAATTGCAAACAGAGTTTCGAAATTTTTATTTTTATTTTTTTTTTAATCAAGATAATGCTTCCAATTGTAACTCCTTATAAAATTATATGTAAAATATATCCAAAATATATAACTGGCTGAAGGACCTCGGTCGATCACCATTTGGTTTTACCAATAAAGTACTTTATTATTATTATTAAAAAGTTGGTAACTACTTTTGGCACAACCTGTATAGATGGAGGACTGAAAATATTTTAGGTAGAACGGATATGATCGATAACTGCATACCAAGTTTCAAGTTTATAATCCTGCAAGTTGAAAAACTTCTAACGAACGGCCTACGTGAATCACCCTGTATATACAACAAAAAATACATAAAAAACTTTAGTACTTTTGTCCCTCTACATAAATCAAATCTGATATTATTTTGATAGTTTGGTTCTTGATCTAAGCCACGTTACCCCCCTCATGAGGAGTAATAACTCTGAAACGCACGCATCATGACCGCATTATCCCATTTTGGGATATTCGATAACTAAAACTTGTTTTTGCAATTTTGATAGACCACTTAAAATAAAGATTATGACATATCAAGCTCAACATTTGATTGTCTTCATTTTTAAAAAAGTTCAAATTACACAATATGGCTTTAGGCATCCCAGTTTCTGTTGCAACCTCTTCAGACATCTGCATCATTACCCAGCACTTGCAGCATAGTTATCGGCCTGTTGTGAATGTGTGAAGATCCGAATCT
Organism: Stenurella melanura; assembly: GCA_963583905.1. Lineage (NCBI taxonomy): Eukaryota > Metazoa > Arthropoda > Insecta > Coleoptera > Cerambycidae > Stenurella > Stenurella melanura. Next base: position 117,821,864 of record OY757317.1, on the reverse strand, counting down.
TAAATGACACAGACTCATCAATAACACAGATATCGGCCATATCTACAATAAGACAGGAAGTAAAAAAGTATATATCTCATTTAATAATGTGCAATCAATCACAGACAAATTTAAACTCGATCTCTAAGTGACGAACCCCCCGCCCACCGCTACCTAAACAGATCCTTGTATTTCAAGAAGATGAGCTGCAAATGTCGCACGGACCCCAATGTGCTCGCCTTCGTCCCCATGCACATGCTCTTCTGTTCAATGTCCAGGCCAGCATCGCAGTTCACCAAATGGAACACATGCACGAGTCCAGGATCGACACTCCTAACTATCGTCAGGCCCGACTTGACCGCGTTGTCGTAGAACGTGACGTCCTCGTACCCCCAGCCGGAGATCATCAGGTCAAAGCCACCCAACTTCGAGTAGTCGCTCTTGTACAGGCTGACGATGCCAAAGCCGAATTGACGCCAGAAGCCATCTTCCCTGTCGACTATGTCACCATTAAAAGCAGTGTAGTCGGAGTCGACATAGGATTTGTTTAGGAGGCGGGGGTTGTACAAACTATACACGATAGGAAAATATATCATCTTGTTCTGCATGGTGTTCCTGCGGATCCTCTCCAAACTCTTCTGGTCGAAGATCATGTCGACGTCGATGAACAACATCAAATCATCGTTGGATAAGGAATTCACGCCCAACTGGAGAGCTTTTCCCCTGGCGAACGTCTCGTTGGAATAAATTATTCGGATATCATCGTGGCTATATTTTTCTTTAACTCTCTCAATCAGCGTCACAGTTTCTCGAAAGTCCTCTGGAAACGCTCGGTCCTTGTACAGGATAATGTACAATCTGGTGGATTCGCCCTCCCTCAGGCACGTGATCTCGTACATCCTCAAGAACCTTTTAAAAATGTTGTATCGTCCACTCAGAGGGAGTATGAAGTTGATATATATTTTCCTGGAGTTGTCGGAGGGGCTCAAAATGGGTTGGAGGTTCTTGCTTAATTTGGAGAATATTTGATGGACGATTTTTTGTGGGGCAGGCAGCAGTTCCGTGGTGAGCGGCCTCCGGGATGCGGGGGATAATTTGTAAAAATTAACTTCCTTCACGAATATCCCTGAAAAAGAATGGAATTTAGTGCCAATTTCTCCTAAGAAGACAAACGATTCTAATTCTTTGATAGAATTCATTGCTTCTAGTGAAAAACTCAATTGAAGTGGTTGCAAAAGAGAGCTCTCAGAAATGACATCTATAATTGGAAGAGAATGTAGGTAAGTATGTTGGTAGATAGATTTCTGGTTACAGAAATGGGATAACACAAATGTAACCTTTCCCCACCATTCGGATCATTATTAAAAGTGTAACAATTTATTGAAGTTTTTGTTTAAATTTTATAAAATAAACACAGATTCTATAAAGACAATTTAATTTCCTACGTTTAACTGCCATATTTGTAATTTAAATCATATCCCAATGATGCCACATTGATTGGTGAAACATTGGTGCATGCCCATTTCAACATGTAAACTGATGAAAAGTTGATTTTGAAATGCACTGGCAATAAAATGACAGCAGGCTTTACAACAAAGGCCAACAATACGCTTTCACAATATATCACAAGTTCATTTTTGTGAACAAATTTAAACATGGTAAATATGTTAAATAATTTATAAGCACAAGCTAGTTTATATATTGATTCTCTGTGTTATGCCGTTATGCGAAAGGCTTTGCAGGCACAGCCATATATTGCAAGTATAGAGAGATAGATAAATTTGTTCTATGCATTTTGCCAAACACCAATAGCAGTCAAATTTATAGCTTATATTAGGCACTAGAAAATTTAGACTATACGAGAATAGAATAGTAATATTAGGAGATTTTAATGAATCAAATTTTATGGGATCCAATAATTCGGACTATATAATGAATACAAATCTCATTAACTTACAACAATTCACAAGCTTCCATGATTTAAAATAATTCAATCCAATAGCTTGGGCGGTCTCACGGATCTAATTGTATAAAACAATGATTGTCAGGTACTATACGAATACATGCCATTTATATTGGAAGATCAATATCAGTCAGCTTTATATATATAAAACACTAAAATTCCGACTATGCCATACAATTTGAAATGCTGAACTATAACTATCACCAATTATCATATATTATATGCTCGCCTGAGTAACATTGACAATCAGACTGATTTAAATCTAGCTGTTGAAGAATCTTACTTAACCTTATATTCAATACTCGATTTGTTTATATGTGCCTTTCACAAGAAATTGTGTAAGGAAATATCCACCTTGGTTTCCGAAGGAGATTATTATTGAAATCAAACAGAAGAAGAAAGATTTTGAAAATTCAAAAAAACAACAATTTAGAGCTATTTCAAATACATTTTAAAATTGTCAAAATGAATACACAAAATTCAAAGCAGCTATCACATACACCCTCGTTCATACCGAAGGGAAGTATTGTATTCGAGGAAAAATCACGCTCCGAGATTTTTTCGGATTTTGACGTTTCAGATCACGTAGATTACAAAAATATAGGTTTTTCAATTCCGTCAGTTTGTCTGTCTGTCTGTCTGTTGGTGCATTAACTAAAAAAACTACTTGACAGAGAACAGTCAAATTTGGTAGGTAGTTGACGCTACTGTCAGCGAAGAAATGGTTAAACTTTCATTGAAAAATATACAGGGTGGACCGTCTAAAGGGAATAAATAATGAAAATCAATTTTTTTTTGCTCAAATTTAAAATTTCCACGTTTCATGACACTCTAAACCTATTTCAGAAATAAAATTTTTGAAAATTTTTTTCACCAACATTTTTGAAACATTTTTTACCACAAACAGATGAAAACATTTTTTTTATTGTTCAAATTTAAAATTTCCACGTTTCGTGGCATTCTAACTCTATTAATAAAAAATTGAAATTTTTTTTACCAACATTTTTGAAAATTTTTTTACCACTAAAATAGATGGAATTTTTGTTTTTCTTTGCTCAAATTTAAAATTTCCACGTTTCATAGCGTTCTAAACCTATATAAAAAAAAATTTTGAAAATTTTTTAATCTATTTATCACTACTATAGAAAAGATGAAAAAAATGTTTTTGCTTAAATTTAAAATTTCCAAACCTATTTCGGAAAAAAAAATTGCAACCTTTTTTTACCATTTTGGAAAAATATTACCACTAGGATAGATGGAAAAAAATTTTTTTTGCTCAAATTTAAAATTTCCACATTTCATGACATTCTAAACCTATTTTAGAAGATAAACATTTTGAAAATTTTTTCAATCTCAATAAATGGTTGCCTTTTTACATGTATATGCCTGTTAATTAAATCCCAGTGTTTTGATTTCAAAAAAAAAAAAAAATGAAATCTTTTAACCATCACTATACTTCTACTCCGTTACGTGAATGTGGAATTGAAAATGTGACAGATGGTAATAATATTTGGGATATGCACCTATTACACTTTTATTGAAAAATGTACAGGGTGGTCATCCCAAGAAATAATTCAATCGTGGTGGACATTTGTAAAGCTATTTGCGCAAGCCTTCCATATTTGGCACCTGTCATTTAGTATTGAACTTTTGTTATTGGATGAGCACTTTGTATATTTTTTTGACCAACACTTATCAGGTTTTCTTTGTAATAATGGTGATAACTATATTCCGATTATTATTTTCAATGTCATTTCGTAATTATTAATTTTTTAGAGTGACCGCCATGCACAAATAAAGAGGGAAATTCTGTGTAAATACCTTTACCGATTTTTTTATTCAATGGTACTCATAATATAAGTGATAACATTTACTTTTATTTTTAGTGCCCTAGTGGAGAAAGGTTGGTTAAACGCAACGAAAATGTTTCTAACATGATCTTATGACGCTGTGCGACGTGGTTGTCTGGTTGGCTCCGGATTGCCATCCGGGGAGGTAATGTTTGTATTGTATGAATTTAAATAGATATGTTATGATGATGAATATTTTGTCCAAAGATGAAAATTATTAACACATCAAAAGCACATAGAAAAACAAACCATTAAAAAACTTTTATCTGCACCAACTGGGAGCTGGGATATGACATTTTTGCATTTTAGCCATTTATGACTGCTCTCATTGTGATTAAGGAGCTCCTTTGTAAAGCTTTAAAACATACATTTCATTCAGTGAACATGCAACTTTAACCTCCCACAACTTACCTGTAAATGTCTGTTGTATGTATGCATGCCTTCTAACTTGAACTGTCATCTTGTGGCCCCTATACTTCCGGTAAACCAACAGCAGATCCAAAATTAGATCCACCCCGTAAACAGGATCCAGCCTCCAATACCCGTATAGTATTTCTTTGAAATCTATAACTCTCCCCCTTTGCTTGGAGAATGAATTGATTAATTCCATCACCTGAAAAAATTCTAATTCATAAAATCCATCTGCGGGAAAGGAAGGGTATAGAAATATTTTACCTCTCTCACTACATCGCCCAGTCCTTCTTTCAAAGAAGATCCTATTCTCTTCCGGGGATTCAGATCTCTATGCGAATATAGAGATTTGGAAATTAATTCCCATTCCAGCACATTGCTTAAATCTTGCGGCGTGTATCTATTTAAACTTGTCGGTGTACCTAAAAATGTAAAAAAAAAAAATTTAATTTTGGCCACCTCCAAGATTAAAGAAGTAATCCCAAAAGGCCGGATTTGGTACATGCACATGCGTGCACAAAAATTGGGTATTATTTTTGGGTGAAAACCTACAGAAGGTGGACTCACGCTTAAATGTTGATTCGAACCATCTATTTTCTTGTGTTTTGCCAGTTTTCTCTATTACTGATGAAATTATGGATTGGAACCTAAACTGAGTCCAGTTTAGTTATAATGATCTCCCGATGATGACAGCTTGGTTGACGAAAACGCGCGTCAAGAGAAGCATTCAGTATTTTGGCATTTGTGGAAATTACTTTGGTGTCAAAATGTGTATAGAGACATAAACAACTACATACTAAAAAATTAGTACCTACCTACCTACATTTTCGAAAGGGCACAGAGGCTATCGCCCTTGATAAGAATTCACCCTTGTATCTTCGTTATTTTTAAAGGTAAATAAATAACTTCTGCTATAACAATAGGACTTCATAAACTGCACCTATTGAGGCATTTGACTTTAGCAGAGTGTCTAAACGCAGCCTACGATCATTTGAAGAAGACAAAATCACGAGGTCTTGCTTCGCGTTGGAGATATCTAAAAAAATTGTTTGAAAAATTTGCTCAAAATCAAATTTTTAGCCCATGAGCCTATTTTCGCAATTTTAAGTTTTTTAGTTATTTCTAATTTTCGTCATTATTTTCACTAGTGCGCCATGGAAACAGAAAACAATTGTATTTCAAATAAATGATCAATTAATAAATTGTTGCTTGAAGACAGTTCGTATTTTAGTAGTAAAAATGCATATGGTGAACATTTAACTTAACAAAAAGAAGTTAAATTTTTTTAACAATGACTTTTTGGAAGCAGTTTAAAATCTCCCAATACAAGAGGGACAGGAAATATATATCCAATCAGATGGAGCATTGATTCATAATAATTCTAGAATTGTTTGGCAATAGTCAGACGTACATTTTCCACAGCACTGGATAGGGAGAAACACCTCTATTGGGTTCTGGCCACCGAGGTCACCAGATATTACTTTGGAGCACGTCATTTTTTGTACGAGGAAGTCTTTCATAATTTTTTATTCTAAAATTCTGCACTTATTCTCAAAAATGTGACCTCATGTTTATTTGGTTATTTATCTATGATTTTAATTTTTTTTGTTAAAATACTTAATTATATAAAATGTAAGCATTTTCAGAAAAAATAATTGGTATATATCAAATATTAATTTAGTTATCAAGCGTAATAGACAACATTCTTGCAAACTTGCAATGATATTATCCTCTACGCTCGATAACTAAATTAATATTTGATATATATCAATTATTTCTTCTGAAAATGCTTATATTTTACATAATTAACTATTTTAACAAAAAAAAATAATAATTTAATACATTGATAAATAACCGAATAAACATGACGTCGCGTTTTTGAGATTGAGAGAAAATTTTAAATTAAAAAATTATAAAAAAATATCCTCGTACAAAAAATGCCGTGCTTTATCGGTGTCTAAAATATAATTTACATAGTAGGCACATTTTCCAAGATATAATGGATTTAAAACTGGTATGGTCAAAATTTCCTTAAATAGTAGGACATTTTTCAATATAACTTAGCAGAACTTCAAAAGTGTATATTATTCAAATTTCAGTGCCTAATTTAGAACAGACTCATAATAAGCACATAATTTTTTCAATTTTTTCTGTTCCTCTGTTTCTGAGATACTCACGGTTAAAGTGAGGGGTCAATACATTTGAATCGTATATTAGTTTAATTTGTTGGTTTTAATTTTAAATTTTTCTTTAATTAAATAAAAGATATGAAATTACATTATTTGCTATAGGACTTTTGTTTTTTTTGCATACTAATAGTGGAGTAAAAAATCGCTGCCTAAGGAATCACTACTTCCACATCCAGATTTTTCATCCAAGTCACTTTAAAGGAAACATCTTTACTATATTTGCACTCTAGTATGCGAAAATTATTGGTCATAGAATTTTAATAGTATTTGGGGCAGATGTCATAAAAAAGTTTGAGGCGTTAGTTTCTACCATATACGTTAAAAATGAAGTCTCTAGTTTACCCTACTAATTTTCCCCTATTCACAACCTACCACCTCTCACCCCTTCAATGGAATCATCTCAATCAGATGTCATTACAATATATACGTGAACTAACTTTCAAGTGAATATCTCAATTTTATGTTATCGATCCCATTAATAATGGAGCGGAGGTGGTGGGGTTTGAAAAATATTAGAAAGAAATCTGATGCCTTCGTTTCTAGTATATACAGCAAATCCCAAATTTCTGTACTCTTACCAGCTTGATTTACTTATTTTCCCCTATTTATCCCTATTTAACCCCCAACCCTTCAACGGAATCATCCCAAAATATAATCTAGTTCCAGATGTAGTTATAATACATACGTCTATCAAATTTCAAGTGAATATCCAATTTTATTTTATCAACCCCTTTAATTACGGAGTAAGGGTGGTGGAAGGGTTGAAAAATATTATTAAAAGATCTGAGGCTTTCTTCTAGTATATACATCAAATCCCAAATGTTTGTACTCTCACCAGCTTGGTTTACTTATTTTCCCCTATATACCCCTATTTAACCCTCAACCCTTCAACGGAATCATATCAAAATACACTCTAGTTCCAGATGTCGATAATACATACGTGTACCAAATTTCAAGTGAATATCTCAATTTTAATTTGCCAACCCCTTCAATAATGGAGTAGGGGTGGTGGGGGGGTTGAAAAATATAAAAAAAAAATCTGAGGCCTTGACTTCTAGTATATACACCGAATTTCAAGTTTCTGTACTCTTACCAACCAGCTTGCTTTACTTATTTTCATCTATTTACCCCTATTTAACCCCCAACTCTTCATCAGAATTAATTCCAAAATATAATCTAGTTCCTAATGTCATTATAATATATATGTGTACCAAATTTCAAGTGAATATCTCAATTTTATTTATCAACCCCTTTAATAGTGGAATGGGGGGGGGGCGAAAAATATTACAAAAAATTTTGAGGCCTCAGCTTGTAGTATATACATCAAATTTCAAGAGTCTATACTCTTACCAGCTTGTTTTAGATATTTCCCTCTATTTACCCCCAACTCTTCACCGGATATCTTCAAAAAACAATCCAGTTCCAGATCTCGTTATAATATACTGGGTGGCCACGAGTCAATGTACGCCCCCAATATTTTGGTTGTTTTTGTATTTAAAAATTTAGTTTTTGGTACAAATAAATTAGACAATAATGGGCTAGTTTTAGACTAACAGGAATGAAAATATCACTTCCGGTTCAGAACCGGAAGTGACATCAACTTTTTTTTCTTAAATGGAATGACTATATTTTTTTTATGGTTTCTCATTAAGCGTAAGTTTCTAAGTGCAACAGTTTTTTCAGATGTAAAAAATTCCAAAAAATTAGTGAGATACGAACAATTGTTTAATATTTTCAAAATGGCCGCGTCAGATCAATGCGATGTATAAAATTACTAACGGCTTCTTCTTCGCTTAAATTATAGATATTTCCAATTTCCGTTAAGTGATTAATATTCTTTGAAAGCATATCAAAAGCTGTCTTCTTCCCTATTTTGTAAAACGCACTTGTGGTATCACATCCCGTCAGACAATGAATTGCTAGATTTCTACAAATTTGGGGGCCTAATTTTCTCACTATATCATGTACGGCAACGTAACGTTTATTTTTACTATGTCCTAGTTGAATAAATAATTGATGCAAAATTCAAAATTAGCTTCTCATTATGCATAATATTTTCGGAAGAAATTTCATCAACGTCATCATGACTCATTTGAAAAATTCTCCTCATCTTTAGATGAGGTTTGTGGGATTTGCTTCGAAGATTTTTTAAGTTTATTTTTTATGGCGTTTATATTTCGTTGGGATATGTAGCGAGTATAGCAATTTCTGTGATATTCGGCATCGTACGCAAACAAATCTTCGTAACCAGATAGTTTTGAAATCATAATTATATCTTCTTTTTTTGTAGCTGCTGCGATTATTTTCTGATACGTATTTTTTCCAGTCCCTACAAGACATAGGACAAATATTTGTTTTGGCGTATAAAATCGTAAAAATACTGTATTTAATAAAGAAACTAACGTAATTTTATTTACTTCTGCCCTCATATAACAAATATTATGTCTTTGAGTGTTTTTTTTTATGAAAACCACAGACCAAATATTCCTTTAAAAATGTCAATTTCTACGTATTTCAGCTAAATCAAATTTACTCACCTGTTTGTACAGAGGTTAGTTTTTCTTTCTTTTGGTTTATTTTTTCATGTCCAGTTCTATTGCAGATTAGGCCCATTCTTCATATGTCAAATAAACCGATGTTGCTCCTAGTTTTTTTAGAACAAGAACTGTCCTGTTCTCGATCGTTGGATTGACTTATACTGGCAGACGCAACATATTGTACACTAGTGTATGTTTTTCTACAACTACTTCATAATATTTTAAAAATTATTTAAGTACTTCAATTAATTATACACACTAACGCGTTTTTTCCTGCCGTAATTTTGTAACAAACTAACTAGTTCTTGAGTCTTACATATAGCTCGTAATACGTAATTTCCATTTCCTGCATAAACTAAACTAATTACAGTATTTATTATTGTATTTAGGATTTAATTTACCTACTCCTAGGAAGGGTCTCCTTTAAAATTAAGATTATTGTAGATAAACCCTTATTTATAACCTGGGTTTTCCCCTATGGTTAATTAGAAAAGGCCAGCCTTGTAAAAATCTAAAATTAGATTTAATAATTAAGACAGCAGCCTAACGGCTGACATCGTTCATTTTATCAATTTATTATGTTATTTTTATTCAAATGTTTGAAGTTAAAAGCTTTGCTGTTTTACATACATCTATCCATGGTTAAATTAAAAAGTAGTAAAATGTATATACATTTTAAACGGAGTTACGCAACTCAATAATCCCAACGCAACACTATTTAAATTGCTGCCGGGATAGTGTGTAAAGTGCAAGCGAGCGGACAATGGACCATCACGCGTTCTAATTTTACACCCGGTTATCAAGTGTCCTGTTAGTCGCAACTTACCAAAATTTTTTTCAAAACTTCTACAATCTGTTTACTTTAATTCATTCGCAGGATGAATGAGAAAATTCTCAAAAATAAAAAAGTTTTTCGATTGCTGAAAAAATCAGTGCACAAAAAGTAAATATGTACGTTTCGTTTCTTTTTTTGAAAAAAATAAGATGATTTTAAAAATTTCTTGTACACGTCTACCAACGCTAAAATGTCCACTTTTAAGGAAAAAAAGTTTACTCAAATCCGTTTAGTACTTTTGAAGATAATATGAGTTATATCTTAAAATTTCCTGTTTTTTTTTTCCACAGTTTTACCCATTTTTTCGCTATAAAAAGAGTCGTAAATATCGTTTCCTAATGGCCCACAAAATTCTTATTAACAAGACATACGTCTCACTTTGTTCTACTTTTTTTTTTTTTTTTTTTTTTTTTGGGGAAGGAAGCATCTTTCGAGTGCATTTTTACTCCACTAACACGCAAAGAAAAAGAGTTGTCTGAACAGAATATTAATAAAGAGGAGTTAGCAGAATATCAAATTCCCCTAAATACATACGTTAACTACCAACTCAAGTAAGTTGGAAATAATTGAGTACGTTGCAACAAAACGAGAGGTAATTTTGATACGTAAATTTTAAAAAAAGGTATTCAGGCTAATTATTAACAACAATGATATGTACATACTTGAAAATTAGTTTTTATAAGTTAAAAATGTTTTTTGGGCGTTTCATATAAAGTAAATATGTTTCAAAATGATACAGCTAAAAAATTTGCAAAAATAGGCATATGTTAATTAATAATTGGCCAAAATGCTAAAAATTATATCTCGAGTTCAGATGGACGAAAATTCACTGTTTTTTTTTTAATTAAAGTTCTCGCAATTTTCTATCTCTTCTAATAAAAAATTTTCAAAAATGTTTTCAAAATGGCCGAGAAAATCTATTAGTTGTCATTTGGTATAGGTTCAATATTTGGGCATCAAAATTTCAGGATGTTTTGTTTTTAACAAAAGGTATATTTTCTCAAAATTATCGGAACTCTTGACGTCCCTGGGCGTTAAAATGAAGAAGAAAAAACGCATTTTAGCCAGTTTATTCCATTTTGTACGTTATGTACGTACTCAAATGAGCCAAAACCAACGCAGATTTGTTGGAATTTTAATTGCGAAGGATTTTGGTTTCTTTATTTGTCCCGATCGGACCTCTAGAACCGGAGATATTCACATTTTACCTATAAAAGGCTGTTCAAAAAACAAAATTGTTCATAAAAAAAACGCAATAGGCTTTGAAAGTTCAAAACTCCTGGTGATACCCCAGAAGGTATGAAATCATAATATTGCTGTTACAAGACTATGCATATCTCATCGTTTATTTGGTCTTTTTTTTACTGCACTATAATGAAAATAATGACCAAAATTAGGAATAAAGCATGAAATCAGCACAAAATAATTAAAAACTCAAAAGTGCAAATTGTAAATGAACTAAAAAAATTTGATTGAGCAACTTTTGCAACTATTTGATATTCCCAACGCAAAGCGAGATATCGCCTCGAGTAGGCCTTGTTTAGACACCTTGCTTAAGAGAATTATCCCAAACAATGCAGGTCATGAAGCTCTATTGTTGTAGACAATTACCTCTGAAAATAAAGACAATACAACGGTGTACTGATATTAAGTGAGACACTGTAAATGCAAATTTTGGTGAAAATGGCAAACACTAAACAACTTCATAACAACTTTAAATTCCTCTTAATATTACCAATAACGCGAAAATTGAAGATTATATCAAATTTACAATGTTACTTTGTCGTTTAAGAGCCTACTACAAATTAATCTTGAGAAATCGAAAATCGTTAACAATAAATGCCTATCTACACTGATGATAACAAATTACTAGCCTTCCACGTACAGCTTCAAATATTTCTCACTTAAAAGCTGAAAGATGCTTTGTGACGCTGCAACCCCTAGGAAAAAATTATTGTGCCAAACTCGTATTCGAGTAAAACGGTTTCTTTTTTCTCAATTTGTTCACTGGCACGACTCACCTAATATATTCGTGTCACCGAGATATCCAACCGATCCGCGGTGGTTGGGAAAAAGTTGAAAATTCTTCGCTAGTTCTGCAACGTCGATTCTGCTAACATGATATCCCAGTGCCGACATCGAAGCTGCTATATCACGATGTAGAAGTATGCTCTCTTGCTGATCACTCTGAATTCTAAGACCCTGGAAAATATTTAAAAAATCAATAAACATAAAATTGACATAAATATGCATAATAAAAAATATTAGGTGACATAAATACGTTTTAATGAGTTAAAACTTGGATTACACAACCACACACACAAAAAAGTTCTGTACCGGAGATATGAGTATGTACATAGATTTTGTATTTTTTTATGCTGAATCCGAATCCGTAGCCCAAAAACCGATTTACCAGGCGATTGTTTACTAAAACGCACAACCATCCCCTAAAATAAAGTGAAATAATGAGGATTAGGTAAAGTTTTATAATGAAATGCAACAATTTGTAAATAAATCTTTTGAGAAAACATTTTAATATAAAAAATGCATGCAAATTAAAATCACACCCACCTATACGAAGGGGTTAATTCCACCCCTAAAATCAAATAACGAATGTTAGTGCAAAACCATATGATAAACCACAGCCTTGCATTTTGTACTACTAAATTACAATTCTAGGTTGAACGAATCTGAAGTCCGAATCCTAAAATTCCTGAATAAAAGATGGCGGATGCAAAATTCGGAAAAGCATTTAAATTTGAAGATTATGACTGAAACTTGTTACTCGGGGGTTTTCAAAGTCGCTAATCACGAATATAAGGTTTTAATTCGAAAATTTTTAAATTCAACCCATTATGGTGGATTGAAAATTACCATAAAAATTAGTATTTACCAATTGGTGTGGAGATGGTGGGGAAGTTGAAAAATATTATAAAAAATCTGAGGCCTTGGTTTCTAGTATATACACCAAATCCGAAGTTTCTGTACTCTTACCACCTTGCTTTACTCATTTTCTCCGATTTACCTCTGCTTACCCCCCCCCCCCCCCCCCTTCAACGGAATGATCTCAAAACATAATCTATATATCATTATAATACATACATGTACTAAATTTCAACTGAATATTAGTTGAGTCGATTTAGTAAAACATAATAATTTTTTACCATGAACACAATTTTCTGCTGCTGTATTCTGCTCTTGCTTGATCCCATACCTATTTTCAATAAGTTAGCATTTCAAAAATGTATAGAGGACGCTGACGGCAGTTTAAAAACATGCTAACCATTATACTCTTCGCTGATTTACTGCACTGTTTATATAATTATTGCACATTCTATGGAATACTCGCCGCGCAGTTTTTTTTTTGTAAATAATATTAGTTTTAAACATTTTTTGTTTAATTACAAAATGCACAAAAAAAATTGTTTTATTTAAATAATAATTAATAACTTTTTTATTTATTGATCAATATTGTTAAAAAACAATAGGGTTCTTCCTCTAGCTAACACTAACTTACTGCCCAATACAATCGGACTTCTCGTTCTTAAGTTATCGTACTTACGACGGGCAGACGGACGCACCGACGGACGAACGGTCCGACAGACAGGCGGACGGACGGAGGACATTTTGGACTTTGTTCAGAATTCGATCACCAACACAGTGATATGGAAATTTTCTCTCTACGAGCAATATTACCCCGGTTTTAGAAATTTGCCGATCGAATGCAATATACCTTCCGTTTTGTATTTGCGAAGAGTGTAATAAGGCTTCAGGTAAACTGCCATTTTTGTGCTAGATATTGAAAAAGTTTATAAGAAAAATTTGCTCAAAATTTAAAAATATGACGTACTTACCAAATTTATAACTATACAAGGTGATTCACGTTTCATTTTAGGTCCCATGACAGAGTGCTTATAATTATAAATGAATACAAAAATATGCATATAGTTATCAAATTTAGTACTTACAGTCATATTTTTTAATTTTGAGCAAATTTTTCTTATGAAATTTTTCAATAATTTACTTTCTATAAACTTTTTGTTTCTTGCTGCAGAGTTATTAGTTTTATATGGGGAATTTGTTTATTTGCTTATTGGTTGAGGCAGCGGATTTTTGATTCAGAATATTGTTTTTTATCCCTTCTTCAAGTGGGTAATATGGGGTGGGCAACAGCCAGCCAGCTAGATGTGAAGGAGAGAGATAGGTTTTGTTTAATTTATTCTAATTTAGCTTAGCTCATTAATGAAGTCTGTTTCCTTGTTTAAATTGAAAAGCCGGAAATTGGAATTGAAGAGATGTTTGTTTATTGGTTTGTTGATCCTTGTCACAGGACAGTTTGGTGCACAAAAGAGAAAACATATAGGTGGTGAAATGGAGGGTGCCCGGGGTTGGGGGGCGGCAGCTGAGAGTAACCACTGTAAACTGAAACCGACTGTTTAAAAGAAACGGCATACCTACAGGGTGAGCAAACTATCTCTCCGGACCTTTTTTCTCATAACACGCAAAAATATTACCGCGAGTTAAGGCCCTTCCCAGCAACTCCACTGTAAATGGATATTTACCTGTGGAGCGGTTAATAAATACAACAGGGTTCCCATCAAAAACTATTAGTGAAATTCCATGACTTTCCAGGTTTTCCATGACCAAAATGACATTAAATTACATGACTTCTAGGACGTTAATCAGAAAAATATATTTATTTTAATTCTTTAACATATACAGATTGTCCCGTAATAACGCGCAAAAATTTAACTACTTATTCCTTATCGAAAATGAAGGTGGGTTCTTCAGTTCTGTCCAGCTGTACACCTTAAAAAGGCGTGCAAAAGAACGGTTATTAATTTTTATCTGAAAATAATTCATAAGCGCCAAATGATCATATCGGTACATAATGATGCCATGCCATGATTTACTGATCACTTATCCAGATGTAATTTAGTTCTTTTTTCTCAAAGACGGTCGATTTTACGATATTTTTTCAAGAGGTAAAAAAGTTTCTAAATGAATCATGTTTAGTTCTTTTTTTAACATGTAGAAAAAACAGCAGACAGAAAGATATTTACAAAACTATAAGAAAGGTAGTTAATATCACTCCTTCGTAGGTATACACGCTAGATGGATTAAATCATTTCGTTAGATGCCTTTTCTTTAGTAATCGAGATGTGATGAATTTCGTCTTTTTCCGATTACTTTATTTTCAGATAGAAATTAAAAACAGTTTTTTGCATACCCCCTTAAGGGGGTGTAGCTTGAGAAGATAGGCTATTTTCAAAAATTTTATATGATTAACCCATCTTCATTTTCGATAAGGACTTAGCAGTTAAATTTTTGTACATATGTTTAATGAGTAAAATCACATAAGTAATATTGATCAAATTTTGACCATGTATTTTTGTATGATATTGCCATACAAAAATATTAAAATATATTAGCCTACTTTATTCTTTATAGTGGAGTAAAAAAGGACATTGATGTGCATAGCTTTGTAACAACAATTTTATGATTCGCAATTAAAATTCCAACAAATCCGCGGTTTTGGGTAATTTGAGTACGAACATAACGTACAAAACTGAATTAGCTGGCTGAAAAGCGTTTTTCTTTTTTTCATTTTAACGCAAAGGGACGTCAAGAGTTCCGATCGGTTTCAAACTTTTAGAAAATATACCTTGTGTTGAAAACAAAACACGCTGTAATTTTGGAATCCAAATATTGAACCATGTGGACACAAATGAATTTGTTATGTGAAATTTGAATTGCCCGCCATTTTGTGCCATTAAGTCCAAAATGGATCACTTTATTTCAAAATGCAGATCTGGACACCAGCTTTCCGATGAGATTAAAAATAATTTCGGTGAAAGTAATTTTGGCCACTTTTTGCCATTTATTTCTGAACCAAATGACAACAAATGGATTTTTTCGGCCTTTTGGCCAAAACATTTTTGAAAACATTTTATCAGAAAGGAAAGAGAATTGCGAGAACTTTAATTTAAAAACAAGAAAGTTAATTTTCGTCTACCTGAAATGGCCGAAAATATTCATTTATTGTCATTTGGCTTATAAATAGATGCCAAAAAGGTGGCCAAAATGACTTACATTTTTTTTTAATGTCATTCGAAAGCTGGCATCAAAATTAATAATTCCTTTTTCATAAAGTATTTTTAGTGTTAAGTTCATTCTTTGTTCAGCTCTTTTTGGATAATTACATATTAATGAAGGGTTTAAACATGAAATTCCGTTAACGATATCATATTTTAAATTAGATCTGGAAAAAATCTTCGAGACACACGCTATTAGAAAAGTCCTACATTCTCTATAAAATATATTTTCTCTGAACCTGCAATTTTTTTTATCAACTTACGAGTTGCAAATCCTATAGCAATTTTATTTAAAGTTAACAACATTTCTAAATCTGTTAAATTTATATTTAACATTTTTTTGGATCATTCAGAATTTTATCCTTTTTTGTTCAATGTATAACGTAAGACTAAATATAAATTCCCTGACTTTTTCAGATAACATAACCAATTCCATGATTTTATTAGAATTTAATGAAATTCCCTGACTTTCCATGACTTTTTTTGAACTACCCTAAATTCCCTGACTTTTCCAGGTTTTCCAGTTTGGTGGGAACCCTGTACAAACAAAACAAAAATTAAATAAAAAAATACAAGCTGCCAGATTCAGAAACAGAAGAAACAGAAAAATTAGACGAAAAATAAAGCGCTGACGATGGATGGAAACTGAAAAGAAGCATCTCGCAAACACCTGCACACCCCAGCGGATGATGACAGATGGAAAGTAAATAGAAGCATGGAAACTTAAAAGAAGCATCTCACAAACACCTACACTTCCCATCCTGTATTCCCACCCCATGCGTCATGCGGCTCTCGCTGCTGACAACAAGCATGTCCAATGTCCAACCCGGCGTATGCAGCCGGTCCGGCGGTATATAAAACATCCCATATTTGGTTCCGGCACGCGGTTTGGCCGTCCGTTAGGCATGTTCGACGGACGACCGAGTTGCGTGTTGGAACGAACCTCCATGGATGCCCGGAAGTGGCAGCAATGTCCACATTACGCCGGCAAATCAGTCGATCAATCAAGCCGCCAACGCCCTCTACGCATTTCTGAAATTCTAACTTACTGAAAATGGGTTTTGGGTCAAGCAAAAAGCAGTATACATAACACTGTGTTCATAGTAAAAAAGAGCGACTTTCATTTTTAAGCTGCCACCAGCGCCCCCTATACATTTTTTAAATTCTAGCTTACTGAAAATAGGTATTGGGTCAAGCAAAAGCAGAATACAGAAAATTGTGTTCACAGTAAAAAAAAGAATTGGCTATTTACATCTATAATATCGCCTTTCCGTGGACTCATTGTAAACAGCGCAAATGGCTAAAAACGATCAAATGTAAAAAAAATTATACTTGACTTATATTACGTAAAAGCACATAAAATAACCTTCATTTTGCCACAAAGCAAGTTTTGGTCACTTTTAGAAAATATTTCGATTTGAAAATTTCAAAAAATTTGACTTCAATTGCAATTTCAGCCAAACTATTTAATATTTTTTGGCTGAAATAAACAGTTTTTGTGTGATAAAGACTGTTTCCGTTCCAAATCTCAGTCAAATCGGTTGAGATTTGATCCAAGATGGCAGAAATTTAATTTTTTCAATTTTTTTCGTATATATATATATATATTTCTATATCAGGAGGGGGGATGGTCAGATCTTCCAAATTTAAACTGGAGCTTCCTGCAATAATGAGAATAAAAGGGTACCATTTTCGTTCCGTAACTAATTGTTTAAGTGGTCAAAAAAAAATAATAATAATAATAATAATAAAACCGCAAGTTTGATCCTTAAAATATCCGAAATATCCCTTTTCGGCCAAAAAAACACGGTTCCACTCCTTTTTGGAAATAGAAATTTAAAGGTTTTATTATGCTCGCCATGAGAAACAATCTCCGCAGGGCATGCATCCATTTAAAAAAAAATTCCAACCCTTTCCTAAGCCGACTCCACTATATCTTAATTTAATCTTATCAGCCCCTTTAATAATGAAGTAGGGATGGTGGAGGGGTTGAAAAATGTGATAAATAAATCCGAGGCCTTCGCTTCCACTATATGCAACAAATCCCAAGTTTCTGTACTCTTACCAACTTACTTTATTTATTTTCCCCTATTGACCTCCCAACCCTTCACCGGATATGTTAAAAAAAAAAACAGTTCCAGATCTCGTTATAATACATAGGTGTAGGTACCAAATTTCACGTCAATATCTTAAGCCGTTCCGGAGAAAACGTGCGCACAAAAAAAGTTAGAGATCGACAGACAGACTGACAGGCAGACATAAATTTTTTTTTCCGCTCAAATTTAAAATCTCGACGTTTCGTGACATTCTAATCCTATTTCAACAAGAACAATTTTTGAAATTTTTTCTACGATTATTATACTACCACTCCACTACGTGGATGTGGAAGTAATTATGTATCACAAAAGAACATTATTTTATTATACGTTTAGAGCGTTAAAAAAGTAGAAATTGACGTATTTTAAATTTGTTTAAATTAATAACATTGAAAATATCAACTTTACGAAAAAAATTATTGAACATTTGGAAGTCGGTCACAAAATATATAAAAAATTTTGAAATTTTGAAACATTGAAAAAATTTAATTTTTCTTTCTGGTATTAACAAAATTCTTATCAGGTTACCGTTTACCAAACGGATAGATTTTCATAATCTGGTACTGTATCCTGAACTGACTACAACAAATAAAATCAATTCGAAAATGCATACCACCTAGTCTAAAGCTAAAAACATGAAAATGAGACGAGCCTTTTTTTATCTATGTATACCCGGTGAGTCACGAATTGCGCTCGCCCCGATATTTCCTAAAATATTTGGAATAGAAAATTGAAATTTGGAGGCCTTATTACACGACTAAAATGCCATCTTTTCAATAAAAAATCAAGTTTGGTGCACATCCGGTTTGACCGGAAATGCCCACAACTTTCGATTTTTAAATGGAACACCCTATATATTTTTACATTTTTGGAATCTAGAGGAAATTTTGAATACAATACATCCATTTTGGTCACTTTTTGATAAACATTAAAAATTTTATTAAAAAATCTATTTCTGAATCCAGAGTGCTGTGGTGCCCAAAATATATTTTAGTTTGTGTGCTACGTTACTATAAAAATAAAAAGAGCAATATGATTACTTAATTCTCTAGAGGCGTTTAAAATGTTTAAATGTGATTTTTACCCACTAACTCGGTTTTTTTAAATGGGAATTTAATCGTTCACCAACATTTTTAAATACCTCATTTTCATACGAATCTATTCAATGGCTACTATGATTTTTTCAATGTTATTAGGTTACCAGATTTACACAGAAATGTGCCATTTTAGTTTCCAAAGCCCACTAATCTATTATCTATTAGCCGCCGTTTCTAAAAGCTTGGTTGCATTGTATTTTGGCTGAAATCTCAAATATTTCTGAGCGGATTTTCAAAATTTTGGTATCATTAGATTCGTATGTAAATGAGGTATTTAAAAATGTTGGTGAACGATTAAATTCCCATTTAAAAAAACCGAGTTAGTGGGTAAAAATCACATTTAAAATTTTTAAACGCCTCTAGAGAATTAAGTAATGCAATCATATTGCTCTTTTTATTTTTATAGTAACACACAAACTAAAATATTGTTATGAATTACACCCCCTTGGAACTGGAGATGATACGCCTATGCCTACTAATAGTGACTGGAAAGACTCTAGAAAGAGCCATGGACTTTTCTAGTGTGGTGGAAGAAGATTCTGGTTCAATCTAGAGAGTCAATTTCGGAGTATATAAGGCGCGATTACCAGCGCGGAAGAAGAAGTATTATTAAGAAGACAGTTTATAAAAGTGAACAAGTTGAAAAGTGAGTTTAAATAATATTAAGTAAACAAGTATTGTACAGTCAGTGAATTGTTAAATAAAGTGTTAGTAGTGGTTTATCTCTTGTTGAAATTATTTAGAACCCACGGATTCACACAGGATGTTTCCAAAAAGGTGAATAAATGCGACAATATATTTTGGGCACTACAGCACTCTGGATTCAGAAATAGATTTTTTAATAAAATTTTTAATGTTTATCAAAAAGTGACCAAAATGGATGTATTGTATTCAAAATTTCCTCTAGATTCCAAAAATGTAAAAATATATAGGGTGTTCCATTTAAAAATCGAAAGTTGTGGGCATTTCCGGCCAAACCGGATGTGCACCAAACTTGATTTTTTATTGAAAATATGGCATTTTAATCGTGTAATAAGGCCTCCAAATTTCAATTTTCTATTCCAAATATTTTAGGAAATATCGGGGCGAGCGCAATTCGTGACTCACCCGGTATATAGGTGGAGAGCCGGCTGTATAGATTTCCTATGAATAAGATACATGAAAATCTTTATGTGAGTGAGTAAGTACTACCACAGACATACAGGGAGCCACTTTTCATTTTTGCTAATTTTGCCCGCGTCGTGGAATTCTGACGTCACTTCCGGTCACGATTTTTTGTGCCATCGAATACATTAATAAAACTTACGTCAAAATGTAGGTTGTGATGTATACAATGAGCTTGTAGTGGGGTGCCAGGCTTAATTTGCCCGCAACCCCGAGACACCCTCGATTCAAGTATTTTTTTTCCGTTTTCTTAAGTCATCGAATACATGAATTATTTTTTTTTAAGTTAAAGTACAAGCCTTCTAGTTATTAAAAAATATATTATTTGCCCGCATCCTCCCATTTTGACGTAACTTCCGGTAACTTTCCATGACGCGGACAAAATTTGCTTATATGAAAGTTGGCTCCCTGTAGGTCTGTACTTACTCACTCATACAAAGTTTTTCATGTATCTTACTCATAGGAAATCTATACAGCCGGCTCTCTACCTAATATATTTTATACTCGCAGATAGTCATAATGTGTATTGTGTATGCACATTGCACATGTTACAAAGCTCAAGGATTATTTACTTTATTATTTATTGTGAACGCAAATAATATTATTAATTATGTTTTATTAACTTAGTACTGTTATGAAACGTTCCAGGTAAAAACGTACACCTACATATTTTACCTCCACATTGGAGTGGAAGTATAGTAACCGTAAAAATAATTAAAATTATTTTTTCTTGAATGTCTAGAATGTCATGAAACATAGAGATTTTATATCTGAGCAAAAAAAAATTTTGTTTGTCTGTAATTTTTTTTGTGCGTACATTGCCTCTGGAACGGTTTAAGATATTGACTTGAAATTTGCTAGGTAGAGATAGATTATCCCAAGTCAGTTTGAAAAAATCATAAAAAAAGACCGACAAAGGAATAATTGATAATACAAGCGATTGATTCATGAACGTCGACCGACAATTTACTACTTTATATTAATTGATAGGCATGGAGTAAATTATTTTCTTAAATTGCATTATTTATTTATAATAAATAATGTTAGCTTAATGAACAACTTCATAAATGATTCAATAAAAGTAAATAAGTATCATTTAACCTACAGCTATGCTACCGGCAATATTAAGAATGAACGAAAGGCAGGTAACGGACCTGTAATGGTGAGCCAGGTAAACAATTGACTACTTCGTTTGAGGTAAACGCATAACATATCTGTATACGTATATCGTTTATAATATAATATCACAGGCCGATAAAACAAAAAAATGTTTTGTTTTAGAGGCGTGACCCAACCTATATTTAGTAAAATTTTCCGCTAAATCCGAAAATGATAAAAATAAAAAATTCTGATGTATGGCTTCCCCCCTATACACCCTCAATTGACCCAAAAATTTAAAAAATCCAAACTGGCCATCCAAACAACCTATCTTTGGGAAAATATTCCGCTGAATCCAAAAGTGATTCAAAAAAAATTCCGACGTAAGGATGGATCCTCCCCATACACCCTTAATTCCCTCGAAGAATTAAAAAAAAAATCCAAACTGGCTGTCCAACCCACCTATCTTTAGTAATATTTTCCGCTGAATCCAAAAATGATAAAAAAATTTGACGTATGGATTCCGCCACATACACCAAATTGCACCCAAAAAACGGGCTTCAAAGGCTAGCTGCCGAAAAAAAAACAGCCTCAAAAAAAAATTCATGAGCGTTATTCCATACCCATTGTATTCTATGTTTTTTTAAGCGCTGAACACGAAACTACAGTCGAACTGAAAGTAAACTTTAGAAATGCTTTCTCAAACCATACATCAGACATGCAAACTCAAACTGTGGCTCAGATATGCACACTCAGAGTAAACGTTGCACATGCAAAGTTAAACTAAACCCGAAACATGCAAACTAAACTAAAGCCGAACTATGCTTTTTTATCGTATGTATTGTAACGAAGCATATTTTGGTGTGGAAATTTCAACGCAAACCGCTGTTTATTTTTGTATTTAGAATACTAAGATTTTATCCTGTAGGTACAAAGCGTAAATAATTGTTGTAATTTGATTATTTACTTAGAGATATTAAATTATCAAGTAGATATACAATCCGCTAGGTGGAGCTAGTGTCCCACCACCGACCGGAGTTGCTTTCCCGTAAACGAACACTTGGCCCAGCCAGCGAAATATGAATTCCTTCAGGGGAATTCATTTGGATACCGTGCTCTAATAGTGCTCCGCCGCGCCGACCACAAGAAAGTGGGTGTGAGTAATATTGCCTGGTTTCTGCGCTGCCCTGTCCGCTTTTTGCTGCCTCGTTTTCGTAAACTCATTAAGCGCCTTACTGCGTTCATTTAGCCTTTTTTAACCGTCCTACGACACCGTTCACCGTCGCCACGCTTATTAGTTGCTTCTGTAGTTAATCATAATAATTGTAGGGTAGTTGTAGGATATTTAGAATTGTAAGTAGTAGGTTTACAGACAATAAATATTTAGTCTAAACTGTGGCTTTTTACTGTAGTGTATGTGAAGTCTAACTATCCCTAGACCCTCTGGACCGTTTCTTCACTGTAGCTATCCCAGCCCTATTGCAACAGGCTGCGCTAGGAGGCTAGTGTGGGACCTTTACACCACGTAAAAAACTGTAAAGGTGACGTCCGAGCTTACCGTTAACCGACAGCACAAAGCTCGAGTGTCAAAGCGTCACGGGTGAATAAAACGCCACAGTATATGTTTATTAGCTAAAGATTTCGTGTTCGGCGTTTCAAAAAACAGAATACAATGGGTATGGAATAATGCTCATGATTTTTTTTTGAGCTTGTGTTTTTTCGGCAGCTAACCTTTGAAGCGCATTCTGTTTATTTTTGTGCAATTTGGTGTGTGGGGGGGAATCCATACGTTAGAAAAAGTTTCTTTTTATCATTTTCGGATTCAGAGGAATATTTTAAAGATAGGTTGGTTGGTTGGCCCGTTTGGATTTTGTGAATTTTTGGGAACAATTGAGGGTGTATGGGGGGCAATGAATACGTCAGACATTTTTATTCATCATTTTCGGATTCAGCGGAAAATTTTACTAAAGATAGGTGGGTTGAATGGCCAGTTTGGACTTTTTGAATTTTTGAGGGGAATTAAGGGTGTATGGGGAGAATCCATAAGTCAGAAATTTATTTTTTATCATCTTCGGATTCAGCGGAAAATTTTACTAAAGATAGGTGGGTTAGACGGCCAGTTTGGACTTTTTTATTTTTGGAGGGGAATTGAGAGTGTATACGTCAGAAATGTGTCTTTTCATCATTTTCGGATTCAGCGAAAATTTTACTAAATATAGGTAGGATCACGTCTCTAAAACAAAACATTTTTTTGTTTTGTCGGCCTGTGTATTCAAACACCATGGCCTTGGTGCTATTATATCACAAACAGGCTTTGTAATGATTTATCCTAGTAGCAACGTTTTAGCCTGAATTTCTAAATTAAGAATAGAAATACTATACATGTATAGGTATATTATAACGACAACTGGAACTAGACTATAATTTGAGCTTACTCGTTTCATCTCAAAAATTTTTTTAAAATTTTTAAAATTTTGAAAATTTGTTTATAAAATTGGGTAATGGGAAAACATTTTTTTTGCTCAAATTTCAAGTTTTCGTTTCGTAACATTCTAAACCTATTAAAAAAAATAAATAAATTATGAAAATTTAAAATAGAAACAATAATTGAAAGTTTGAAAATTTTATATAAAATGGATGGTGGAAAAAAATTGTTTTGCTCAAATTTAAAATTTTCACGTTTCATGACATTCTAAAGATACTTCAAGAAATTTTTTTTTAGAAAATTAACACTTATAAAATGGGTGATGGAAAAAATTTTTTTTGCTCAAATTTAAAATTCCCACGTTTCATTATATTCTTAATCTATTTCAACAAAAAAATGTTTTACAAATTTTAAAAAAATCCCACCACTATACAGTAGATGATGGAAAAAAGTTATCAGGTTTTCTCTGTAATAATAGGGCTAACTACATGGCGATTATAATTCTCATACGTCATCTCTTAATTAATAATTTTTTAGAGTGACTGTCTTGTATGGATAAAGAGGGTAGTTCTGTGTAAATACCTTGACCGATTTATTTCCTTTTATTATAGGACTTAATTCGTCTAGAATATAGTTTTATGAATAATTCCAACGGGATTTCATTTATTTTGACTTGTTAATCATGAATATAATCATTAATTGGGATAAACTGTATGTAACTTTCGAAATTGGACTGATTCTGACAGACAAAGACCAGCAGGCAAACTGCTTAAGACGGAAACATTGATTTGCTCAGTTGTACAGTGTTTACGGACGTGAAAACGGGTATTCGGGGGTTTACCAGGTTGCTAGATTCAGGTCAGGAAAATGAAAATCAAAGATGGCGACCGGAAAATCACGTTACCTTGGGCTAGGAAAATCAAAAACAAAAAATTATCACAAATCTTAATTAAAAGTGGGCATTCGATGATTCTTGATGTCACTGACTTTAAATCTGAGATCAGAACAATGAAAATCCAATGTGGCGACAGAAAAATCACGATATCTTTGGGTACGAATATAGAAAATTGAAAATTATTATAAATATGAATTAGAAATGATAACAAGAGGGTTTTCTAAGCGAAATCTCAGGTCAAAAATAAAAATGCAAGATGGCAACCGGGAAATGACAATACCACTGGGTGAAAACTATCATCTGTCTGAATTGAAAATGGGTATTATGGATCCTACATATGTTTTGTATGCTGTTGTTAAACATTAAATGAAGGGTTAAATAATCGTTGTATCTGCGATAATTCTATTCTCGCAAATGAAATGAGTTTGTGAGGATATATATATTATATGAAAGCTTCATTGTAGAATAATCATATGTTGTTGTTCGTGGCTATATATATATTTTAAATGAATATAAACTAAATATATATAAAAGAAAAAAATAGTTTTTTTAGCACGGTTTCTACTATTATAGGCTCGATAACTTCTAGCCCATCCATTTCTGAACATTGTGACAATGGAGACTTTTGATCAGAAGCAACTAAACTATACCATTTTCAACCAATTTGACCGACACGCAATTTTCATAAAATTTGTTCTTTTTTTATTACATTTTTAGACCCCCACCAACATCTGAAATAGGGGTAAATAGCAAAGTAAGCTAGTAAGAGTCCAGAAACTTGAAATTTGGGGTATGTTAGAAACCAAGGAGTCGAGAAAGTATTGGAAGTGGCACATCGTTTTATGGGTTTTTGGGTAAGCCAATTTCAAATATCATATTAAGATTATAATATGAGCAATTATTTCCACATACTGCACTGCAAATATAATATCAAGCTTTCTTGTATGAGACTTGGATAGGAAATCTGGATGTTGAAGTAGTGATTCGTTAGGGAGCGGTTTTTAAATATGTGTATTTCCGAACAAAGATAATCGTGCTGAAATTTCGATAACAAAAGTAAAGTTATTTTAAAAAGTGACAGAATTAAGAATCGGAATCTCAGTTGCTCCCTGTATTTAACCTCGTTCTTTCAATATACACATTTTGATTTATTATGATAAAAAGTTTTGTATCTTTTTTCCTTCCTTCGTAGTCATGATTTATTTGACATACAGACGTTAAAATATCCACTCCAAACGTCCATGTGTATTTTGGTTACATAAAAAAAATCAAGTAGGTAAACGTTATACAAGGTTGGACACTTAATTTATGTACTACACTATAAATAAACTTTTGCACTTCCCATAATATATTTTCACAAATCTGATCCGGTCCATATTGCTTATTGAAAGGAAAGAACATCTGCTTTATGTATGATTTTCTCTAAGTTTCAACTCTGTTATGAACTGACGGACTGACTTTACCGAGCGTAACTAGAATCAGCTGAAATTTGATAGTAGAGCTAAATTAAATATTCTCAAATAATCGGATTTGTACATAAAATTATTCGATTCCGGTTCTTCGGAACTAAAACAACTCTACTTTTCAAATTAACACCTTAATTATTATGGACCAAATTCTCGGGACATTCCTAGTCTGTTTTAAGCTTTAAATTTTGCTCAATGTTTGTACGTTAATAGTACATTACAATTACAAACCTATGAATAGGTTACTGATTAAAAAATAAGTTACGCCACAAAGAGTGGTGAAATCAATAAATATATCTGGAAATGAGAACTATTAATATGATTTTCGGCGTTTATTGCAGATGGCATCTGAATTGTAGGAAGGTATGTAGAAATTTGCTAAATCAATTATGTCTACATACGATTAAACGTTAACTCGGATTATTTATTTTTATCGGAAATATAGTAACATTACACATATTATGACTCCTTTTCCTTTATAATGCCGTCCAAAACAAATATTACTGTGATGTTTTGTACACTTTTCACAGTTCTCACAGCATTAAAAATGTACCAGTTTTACTCTTTTCTCCGTGTTCCCTTATGACGTTATTTTTGTAATGTTCAAATACACTCGAAAATGCAAAAAATAGCCACCTGGAAACATTTCCTATTCAAGTCCGTCGATAGTATTTTGTTTCGTTTCAGATGCCCCATGATTAGAGTAGACTTACTATGTTTCATTTCAGACGTAAATTCTCATTAGGTCCATTACTCTCCCATTCCGTCATTGGAGGATTTCTTAGAAGTAAAGCTTGCTTTACTAAAATCAGTGTCAAACTAGTTTACTCCGAAGCTCTTTGAACTTTTGTTGTTTTAATTTTTTGGAAACTCAAAAATTACGCTAACCGTTGCAAAATAGTCATGTTATTTTTTTCTAACTCGGAATTCACAGACAATAAAGTTGTTTCTACAAGCACCCAAAACTGTCGCATGTTGTAGTCGCCACAGGTTTCGCCAACCATATAACACGTCACGCAAAATTTACTCATTTTGTACCCTTTCCTCCCCCTTTGTCACGGTGCATCACATTCCTTTCAACTCCCCCGTATCCAGCTGTCTATTATTTATTTTAGCGTTAATCATCTCCAGATGATGACAACATTGTTGGCGAAACGCGCGTAGAATACCTATAGTATTCGGTGCTTGTAGAAACAACTTGTTTATCTGTGCAGTTCGACTGAAACATATGAATACCAGGTTAGAAAAAATAAAATGAACCAGTCATGACCTTTCTACGCGTTCGTCAAAGATTAGAGAACTAACAAGATAGGACAGTCAGACGAAGAAGACGAAATAGACGAATACAGTTGTGAACTCCAATTTAAAGGGACATGACATCCAACGGAATTGGTTTCGGGATTTGTCGGGTACGCATTAAATAAATTTGAGCAAGCTTACTAGAATCAACAAGTGCTACGTCACGAATATACCTCGATGACAGCTACGTGTGCCTGGTTTTTTCCTCATTTTATAGAAAAATTTTTCAAAATTATTCTTTCAATGTACAATTCTATCCTAACCAAAAGATACCTTACAATATATAAACATAGAAACACTTCATGTGACATTATTATATAGCAACCTGTTTTTAAGTGAGCTTGGGTACTGACAGTCAGCCGAGTTCGGTCGTTCTATCAGGACAGTGTTGTCCATTTTTCACTATTGGCCTCTCTTTCTAATGTTACCTTCTCCGTCTGATTGTCACATTGTGGCAATTGCGCGAGAATTTCAATTTAAATGTCGAGGTCAATG
Source organism: Stenurella melanura (assembly GCA_963583905.1). Lineage (NCBI taxonomy): Eukaryota > Metazoa > Arthropoda > Insecta > Coleoptera > Cerambycidae > Stenurella > Stenurella melanura. Next base: position 117,793,970 of record OY757317.1, on the reverse strand, counting down.
GCGCCATTGCTAAAAGATAAAAGGTTTTCCGCCGGCTGTCCTATCTTATTGATTCTCTAATCTTTGCTTTCGTATCGTAATATTCTTAAAGAACATTGATGTTTTCGAATTCCACCTATCTAAGTACCTGTCGTCTATTTGTTTGCTCGAAATCTGAAGAATATCTGACAGGAACATAAAACATACCTAATGTTTGGCATATGTTAGTTATACGTTTTTAGTTGAACAAAAATATAATTGAAAAAATCTGTAAAGGTATTTACACAGAATTTCCCTCTTTATTCATACAGGACTGTCACTGTAAAAAAATTATTAATTAAGAAATAACAATATGAGAGTTATAATCGCAATGTAGTTAGCCCTATTATTACAGAGAAAGCCTGATAACTTTTTTCCATCATCTACTCTATAGTGGACGGTGGGGGAAAAAAAATATTTTTTTATTTTCAAAATTTTTTTTTTCTTCAAATAGGTTTAGAATGTAATACGTGGAAATTTTAAAATTGAAAAAAACAAATTTTTCCATCATATATTCTAGGTATTGCAGTGGTAAAAAATTTAAAAAAAAAATATTTTATTTTATTTTCAAAACATTTTTTTTTAAATATGTTTAGAATGTCATGAAACGTGGAAATTTTAAATTTGAGCAATACATTTTTTTCCAACATCCATTTTATACAAAATTTTCAAGATTTCAAAAATGTTTTCAATTTTAAATTTTCTTTTTTTTTTTTAATAGGTTCAGAGTGTCACGAAACGTGGAAATGTAAAATTTGAGTGAATTTTTTTTTTCCATTATCTATTCCCTTTAGACGGTCCACGCTGTATATTTTCCAGTGAAAGTCTAACCATTTCTTCGATGGCAGTGGCGTCAGCTACCTACCAAATTAGACTATTTTCCGTCAAGTAGTTTTTTTTAGTTAATGCCGACATACAGACAGACTGACGGAATTGAAAAACCTATATTTTCGTAATTTACATGATCTGAAACGTGAAAATCCGAAAAAATCTGGGCGGGTGATTTTTTCTCGAATACAATACTTCCCCTCGGTATGCGAGGGAAGTAAAAAGAAAACGAGTCCAGCAGGTTTTACTAAGGGACGTGGTATAGTTTTCTTCATATATTTAAGGTAAATTAAATATGTCAGGGTTTTTGATCTTTACCGAAAAGTTAAAGGCGCCGACACTTTTTATGTGCTTTAAATATATGGAGAGAACTATACTACAGAAGAAGCACTGAATTTACGTCAACTTATCGAAGCGGTATCTCTATTTCGTAGACTGCAGTAAGACATTTGACAATAATGTGATCTGGAATAAACTATGGACTGTACTATTAGAGACGGGAACGTCCAGAGATCTGGTCTGTTATTCCGTAGACCGTATGATGAAAATACTGCTCGCGAAGATTGACAATACTAACTCCGATAAATATAGAGGAGTAGTTATGAGGGGGAACTAAGGGTTCTAACTTAAGGTTTGCGGATGATACCGCCTTGAATGTAGCGAGCGAGAATGAAATAATCACCTAGTGGATGACCTCGAAGCAATAAGCTCTAAGTATGGTTTGAGTGTAAATTACAACAAAACAACCAAAAAAAGATAGTAGACCGAGCTAATGAAAACCATCTGGGCACGTTAAGGATAGGTAACTGTGAGGTAGTACACGTTAGTTTACCTTACTCACTAGAACATTACATAAATCACAAAACGACTGTTAGCGGAGTCGGTTTAGGGAATTGATGGCAAAATTTTTAAGATGGATGCAGACCCTGCGGAAATTGTTTGTCATGGCGAGTATAACAAGATCCTAAAATTTCTATTTCCAAAAATGGGTGGAACCGTGTTTTTTTGGTCGAAAAGTGTTTTTTTGGACATTTTAAGGATCAAATTTGCATTTGCTAGTTTGGCTGAAATTGCAGTTTCAATCAAATTTTCTGATATTTTCAAATCGAAACGTGTTCGGACATAAAAGTCGGATCGAATTTTGCTTTAGGCAAAAGGTAGCTTATTTTATGTACAGGTCGACCATCCTAGAATGGCCAACGAGATTAGGATGCGCAGTAGTTGAAACCACCCCACCTTTACGGAGCTCACTTGTTTATGTTCCTTCCTCGTGTAAACATCAGTACAGCCTTGAGAAAAGTGCTTGTAGTGTATAACTTATATTTAACACATAGGTACCTATTAGAAGTATCTACATATAAACATTAATGTTACGTGTACAAAGAACTGTTGTTCAATTGAAAACATCAATTGGCCTATGACATACCCGGATTGTTGGTGAATAAGAGAGCACCTTTTACTTAAACTTCTTTCCCCGACTGTACTACGTTCATAGTTAAGAAACTTGTCTCTATTCAACAGCGACGATATTTCTTCTCTCTCTGCGCGGCTGTTGGCCATCCTACAATGGTTTACTTGCACTTTTACGTGATGTCAAGATTCAATTTTTTGTACATTTGATCGCTTTTTAGCCATTTGCGCTATATACAGTTTGTCCACGGAAAAGCAATATTACAGGTGTAAATAACCATTTTATTTTTTTTACTATGAACACAATGTTCTGTACTCTGCTCTTGCTTGACCTAAAACACATTTTCAGTAAGTTAGAATTTCTGAAATGCATAGACGGCGCTGGCGGCAGCTTAAAAATAAAATTCGCTTCAGGAAAACTGCCATTTCTTTGCTAGATTGGAAAAATTTTATAAGAAAAACTTGCTTAAAATTAAAAAATATTACGTTGTATCAAATTTGATAACTATATGCATATTTTGTATTTATTTAATTTTTAATCAGGGTCATGGAACCTAAAATGAAACGTGGTGCACCTTGTATAGTCATCAAATTTGGTACAACGTGATATTTTTTAAGTTTGAGCAAGTTTTTCTTATAAAATTTTTCAATATATAGCACAGAAATGGCAATTTACTTGAAGCGAATTTTATTTTTAAGCTGACACCAGCGCCCTTTATGCATTTCTGAAATTCTAACTTACTGAAAATGGGTTTTGGGTCTGTGTTCATAGTAAAAAAGAGCGAATTTCATTTTTAAGCTGCCACCAGCGCCCTCTATACATTTTTGAAATTCTAAGTTACTGAAAATAGGTTCATAGTATGAAAGAAAATGGTTATTTACACCCATAATATTGCTTTTCCGTGGACACATTGTATACAGCGCAAATGTAAAAAAAAAATAAATCTTGACTTATATCACGTAAAAGTAGGTACATAAAATAACCTACCTTTTGTCTAAAGCAAAATTCGAACCGACTTTTATGTCTGAACATATTTCGATTTGAAAATATCTGAAAATTTGACTGAAACTGCAATTTCAGCCAAACTACTTAATATTTTTGGCTGAAATTTGGTAAACAGTTTTTGTGTGATAAGGACTAAGTACTTCCGTTCCAAATTTGAGCTAAATCGGTTGAGATCTGATCAAGATAGCCTAAATTTGAATTTGTCTATTTTTTGTCTATATCAGGAGACGGAATGGTCGGATCTTACTCAAATTTAAACTGGAGGCTCATTTAATATTGAGAATAAAAGGATACCATTTTCGTTCCTTAACTAATTGTTTAAGTGGTCCAAAAAAAAAATTAAAACTGTAAATTTGACTCCTAAAATGTCCAAAAAAACAGTTTTAATTATTATGGAAAGCACATTTTTTTCCTTTCACTTTTATACTAATAGCACATTTTGTTACCATTAGTCGAGTGCAAATTAGGTGTTTACCTCGGAACCCAGTTATAATTTTCATAATTTCTTTTGCATTGAGTTTCTAACACTGAGTATAAAAAAGTTAACTTTTTAAAAATTGTCGCTTTTTTACTTGGGGTGGTTTCCACCCCCTCCCCTCTAGAGGAATCGGCAAAAAAGTAAAATAGTAATCACCGAATCTGATATAGAATCATAATGTAAGAGAAAAGGGTGGTTTACAATTTTTCATGAAAATTAATATTTTCCAAGTTATAACGATTTGAAGATTACGATTTTAGTTTTCAAAAATTGGTAGGTACCTTGCGACTGTTTTTCGTAAATAACTCAAAAGTCTTAACATTTATGGAAAAAATGGTATGGTACAAATAAGATTATGAAATTACAAGTATTTTATTTTGTTTATTTCTGTTCGATAAATAGTTCTAAAAATATGGCAGTTTAAAAATGGCGCTCGAACCTTTATCAGTCTAGATATGTTTAAACCTCAAATATGTCTGAAACAATCAGTATGATGTTAAAAAACATATAATAGGAATTAAAGGGCTTGAAGAACAGCTTGAAAGATAACGAACGATGTTATGAGCAAAACAATCAGCGCTTTATATAATGGAAACTCAAAAAATTTGTACGTTTCTATTAATATAGGTATAGTATTACATATTAATATATTCCAATATTTTGGCATTTTAAAAGCAGTCGTTTTTAAAAATACACCTACTTTAAATTAAGAGAAATTCTACGAGTTTGCTAAAAAAATTCCTTCTTTTTATAAATAACTCCAAGACAATTGCATTAAGGGGAAATACGACAATATAGAAAAATAAAGCTTAAGAAGCGATATATTAATTTGTTTTTTAAAACATTTGTAGAATTTCGGAACAGTTTCGGAAATTTGACAGTACAAATGTGGGACTTTAAATGGCAAAGAAATAAATTCAAATCTCATATTTCTTCAAAACTTTTGATAAATTGAAGCTCTCATAATCAGAGCATGTTGGCAATACTATGTATTAATAAAAACTGGTACAGATTTTTGGAATTTCTATTCTATGACCAATGACAGCCGGAACATCCTAAATTTTGCTTCCACATCCACGTAGTGGAGTGTATATACTAGAAGCGAAGGCCTCAGATTTTTATAACATTTTTTACTTTATTTTTAAGGGGCCCAATAGAGCCCCAAAAAATTGAGACTACAGGTCTTTGGGAATACTGTATGCGTGAATTTTTTTAGAATTTTAAATTGATTCTATTTCTGCAAAAAATATATAAAAACTGAAGTGGGTCCTCTTTTGGGCAGGGGGGCAATTTTGATATACGGATCGTGTTGACCTTATATTTGAGGCCCAAGAAACGATCCTATCAGGTTTATTAAAAAATCCATGTCAACGGGCATAGCATTTCACCTATCTTATCCCGAGGTACCCTTTGGTACATATTTGCATTATAACGACATCTGAAACTAGATTATATTTTGAGCTGATTCCGTTGAAGGAGTAAGAGAAGGGCTAAGTAGATGTAAATAGGGAAAAATAAGTAAAGCAAGCTGGTAAGAGTACCGAAACTTGGAATTTCGTGTATATGCTAAAAACCAACGCCTCAAATTTTTCTATAACATCTGCCCCAAATATTATTTAAATTTTATGATCAATAATTTCCACATACTAGAGTGCAAATATAGTCAAGATGTTTCCTTTAAAATGACTTGGATGGAAAATCTGGATGTGGAAGTAGTATTCCTTACGCAGCGGTTTTTTATTTAAGAAAATCACAAACCATTCATTGTTTTGCACATAACATCGTTATTTTTCAAGCCGCACGGATAAAAAAAAGCATATCAAAGAGTACCTAATTTTTATTACATGAATTTTTATCATACTGATTGTTTCTGACATATTTGAGATTTAAACATTATATCTCGACAGATAAACATTCGAACGCCATTTTTAAACTACCATATTTTTAGAACTATTCATCGTACTGAAATAAACAAACAATAAAACAGTTGTAATTTCATAATCGTATTTTTTGTACCACACCACTACTTTTTCCATTAATGTAAGACTTTTGAGTTATTTACGAAAAAACCACCTCGAGGTACTTACCAATTCTTTAAAGGTAAATTCGTAATCTTCAAATCGTTATAACTTGGAAAATATATAATTTCATGAAAAATTGTAAACCACCGTTCTCTTACAAAATGATTCTATATCAAATTCGGTGGTTACTATCTTTACTTTATTGCCGACCCATCTAGAGAGGTGGGAAGCACAACCTGCCCCTCCCCCCAAGTAAAAACCGGAAATTTTTAAATGGTAAACTTTCTTGCACTCAGTATTAGAGACTCGACGCAAAAAAAAATCATGAAAATCCATTCATTATACCTAACTGGATTCCTTCATTTCTTACTGTTTGTGTCTAATTGCACTCGACTACATAGCATAAATATACGACAGTACGGGACGATACGATCCAATATGGTCCCGTACTGTGGTGAGCAAAAAAAATAGGACAAATCTTATAACGTACTTTTTCTAAATCTTAGTTGTGTACAATGTGTACATCTAACTTTAATTTTTGTGACATTGTCAGTTATAGTCGACCTGCTAGTTCAATAATTCATAAGAATCGTTCAGATTGTGATACTAAGATGAAATTTGGTGGACAGGCAGTTCAGAAGGTACTAAAAACAATGGGATATAGTGCCAATCAAAAAAATTTCAAGAATGACCGTTGTGACCTTGAGTCATGAAATGTCTATTTAATACTTTTAATAACATAAACTTTTATCCTTTTTATAAAGTGTTTACAAAAACAAACGGTAAAACTAAAATTTGAAGACATAAAAAGTAAATAAATATACAGTGTGTTCCAAAATCTTAGTCATCAATTTATCGAAAGCCAAAGTGATTCCGAAAATTATGACTATAAAACGTACTCTAAGCGATTGTCAATTTTATGTGTCCCCTTTTGCATGTTTTTCGTAGGTAAAGACGAGGTCTGAACAAATAATGCTATTGTCTGAACAAATAATGCTAAAAAATGCTATTGTCATAAAGATAACTTTTCAATGTTGTATATCTCAGAGTTCTCGAAATCTTTAAGGCTTTCATTTATTGGTAAGGAAATGGGACATCTAGACAGACTGCATACATGTACTAAGTGTAATTTTAGTGCCAAGTAAACTAGTAAACAAAAAGAACTGTTATTATTAATTTTAATTTAAAATACTATTCACTGTCCGTTCCATAACAGTCGCCATCACATAAACACAATATTGTGCACTTTAACTCGGCTCTAGCATACGAACACTTTTGGCTGCAGGTAATTTTACATTTACAAGAAAGAAGTTCTTGACAAGCTACCAAAGCTTCTGGCGATGTACTCCATAGCGGTTGATAAACACCTTTATTTAATTTCCACCCCCATTGCTCAGGATCAGGAATATTCGGCCTTGAGATCAAACTTTGTCCCCAAAGAAAGACACCTTGCAAGACAGCTCTTCTAACGTGTTGCACAAGTGATTCTCTTGTTGGTGGGAGCGAGTGAAGTGGCCTTTGTTTTTTCGTAAAAAGATATTTGCGTGCCTCATTAATGTCGCAGATAGGAGTAGCTTTATCGTAGAGCAGAATGACAAATCTTTCGATACATTTTAATGCTTTAGAATCCACCCTAAACTCGTTTTTTATATCTAGCAAAGCCTCTGTCAGATCATCAAATTTTGCCCATATTGCCCAAGCTGTTTTTTTCCTTTGCCAAGAAATAAGGAAGTGGTGTCGCATCCAGTTAGTGCATGAAACCTTGGTTGACATACTGACTTTCGTGGTCCTAGTCCCTTGGCAATTTCATGTGCAGGTATGAAAGTTCTTGCCAGTGCCAAATGCTACCCATAAATATTTAGACTTTATCTCATGATAAAACCCTACTGCCAACACTAAAACATCAGTGTCAACTGTTCGGATCATTACAGATTCGTGACCCTCCTGAACGGCATCAGTCTCTTCATGGGAACAGGGAGAAATTAACTTTAGATCTCGGTTAGCAGTGGAATACGCCAAGTTTATTATTTTTAATTTATTCATGCGCTAAAAAATCATATATACAGGGTGAACAAACTCAAGTCGGTATTGCTAACTTCTTTATTATTGAAGCTAAGAGGTTACATTTATTAGTAAACTAGTAGTAGTAGTAGTATTATTTATTCCGCTGATTAACATAAAAACAATTAAATATCGCTTTTCCGATATATTTCAAAAAATGTATTTTTTTTAATGGGACACCCTTTATGTTTATACCCTAATCGACTAGCAATTTTTTCCTTCTTTCTTTTCTGTTAGCACCACGTTAATCAGCGAAAAAATACTAATAGTTCACTAATTTAACCGACCTCGCAGCTTCAATAATAAAGAAGTTGGCAATATTGCCGACTTGAGTTTGTTCACCCTGTATAAATATATACATAATGTTTAAGATATATTATTGTTAACATATCTAACAGATATAATATATATTACCTTCAATCTTTCACACATATCATAACAGTAGTTTTTGCTCGTATCATAAATCACCAATTTTTTTATTTTTTCAAGGTTCTGACCAAAAAAAAAACTGGCACTATATCACAATCTATTTGGTGCTAAACATTTTGCAAGCATGCCAAATCTCATGTTAGTATCACAAACTGAACGATTGTTGTGGCTATCAACCCGACTATTAGATCAACTAAACAGCAAGATTTGCAATTGGTATATAAATTAGTAGAACATCCATTTCACTCAGTAATTCAGGCTGCTGGTGTAGAAACGAATTTTCTTGGATCGATTAGTACTGTGTAGCCGGCGGGTAAGAGAAACTACGATATAATAATAATAATAATAATACCGACCTCCGAATACTCGATTCGAGCAAAAGTATATATCTAACAATGACAAAAGCGGTAGAGATTTTCCGTTAACATGTGGGCTTGGATATCGATACGTGCTCCTGGTGTTTTGTGGCCCCACCAACCACCCTTGCCCCCTACCCGTCGATACCCTATAATTTTTATTTTTATAATATAAATAATTACATATAACCCTCAGTTTTATATATTGACAAAATTTTTTAAAGCAGGTTTTTAGTTTATTTATTTTTTCCTGCATTAGCAAATTGAACTGTTTTCGTTCCGGCAAGAGACTCCTGAACTAAAGAGCTTTAAGCTCGATTTAAGCCAAGGCAATGCGATACCTATAAATGATATAAATTTAATAAGAAATATCACGTTTAATCAATAACAAAAAAGAGTAACTTTTTTCTAAGGTCTTCAGTCATACCACCGACTGGGTCACGTTTTATTTTATATGTTTTGTATATATTTAGAACATGACTGATACAAATGTACTTAGTACCCACATGATATGTTTATTAGCATACACCTTAGAATTAGCTGTACAGAATGTAATATTTTAATTAATAAATGATATTTAAATGGAAAAATGGTGTTTTGTGGCATATTGAGGAACGATTTAATAGTGAAACGTATATTAGGATTTTAGACAATATTATACTCCCTTCTGCGTCACAATTATTTCCTAACAATGAACAAGATAATTGTTCAATCCATACTGCTCATACCGTGACTAACTGATTTCAAGATAACAAACTACATTAATGTTCTTAACTGGCCTAGTCATAGTCCAGATCTTAAACCTGTGGAAGACGTATGGGGACCACTCGTAAGAAGTATCCAAAAACTAAATGTGAGACCACGGAATGCCCAAGAATTACTGGAAGTAGTAAATAATGCATGGGAAAATATTATTACTAATGAATATTGTATAAGTTTATTTAATTCTATGCCAAACAGATTTATAGAAGTTTTAAATAGAAATGGTGCAATAACAAGATATTAAAAGTTAGTTGCTTTATCCTTTGTTGCCCTGCTCCAGGATTTCTCTTAATCGTACCGTTTATTCTCAACTTTTTTTAAATATTAAACACATTTTTTGTTAATATTATAACGCAGTGCAATATGTCTCATTGACAATCCATCTTCTGCTTTAGCAATAACTACAGCATTGCAATAAAAAATATAATAAAAGTAACTGTTTTATTTCGACTACTCATTATATATGTTCAAATAGAGACAGATTTATATTAGAAAACATAGTTGTCCTATTTTTTTTCCTCAAAAATAGTAAATAAAACTATCTAAAATAAAATGACACTTACTTAAGTGTACTCGCTCTAAGACAATGAGATGAATCGTCGGGCGAATTCGCCACTCGCTAAACTTAGCCTAGTCAAGTAAATATTTAAATTGGAGAAATTGAAAGCACCAACCTTGACATATTTATGCAGACGGTACATGGACTGCGGCTGTTTCACTGGGTGGAGCGTGATGGCCCTGTGGACTTCTTTTTGTTTGAGGTCTCCTGTAAACGCCGCCTCCCCGCTCTTGTTGTGGTACAAAATCACTTGCATCTGTATTAAATAAATGGCTCATTATTTTATATGGAAGTTCAAGGATTCGCTCATCCGATTATGTAAATGAGTTTTATAAATCTAACCCAATAAACTATAAATTATTTGATTAGATAATAAGCTTTATGTCCTATGGCCATTATGGCTATTTATTTGTAGGATGCTCGAGGCTCAATTTTTGAGATATCGACTTGAATTTTTATTAAAAGTACTCGGAAAGGAAGCCAGAATAATGAGTCACTGCGGCTTTTTTGAAATGTTTTGTTTTTTTTTGCATATCCCACCCCATAAGCTCCCATATATTTGTTGGCACCATTCAAAAGTGGTCTTATGAACTAAAATTTTCAGGATCTAATTTTTTTGGTAAGAGGAACCCTTTGACACCCATAGAGGTTAAAAATAACGATATTAAAAAATATATACACAGGGTGATTCACGTAGGCCGTTCGTTAGAAGGTTTTCTACTTGCAGTTGGATTACAAACTTGAAACTTGGTATGCAGCCATAATCTATCTAGCCCGTTCTATCTAAAATATTTTCGGTCCTTCAGCTATACTTACAGGTTGTGCCAAAAATCAGTACCAACTGACTAATTTTAAATGGAACCCCCTATATACTTATTTTCAACTTTTCGAAACGATACGACGATAAAATTCCAAATCCAAATATGTAGCACACCCTATATCTGAACCCAGCAGTTTCGGAGATATTTGACATTTTACAAAAAATTTGACAGGTGCAACGGTTTGCAAGAACCGTTATAACCTTCCTCGTGTAGGATATCCTCATTTGTTCCTTGGCATGCAGAAATAGCACAAGATGAGCTAGTCTCTACAATAAAAATAAATTATGTAATAGTATACCAGGTGTTATATTTTTCACGTTACATTTTGTAAAATTCAAACCTCAAACTTTTTTATTTCAAATGGGACACCCTAGTTTTTTTTACATCAAATTGTGGAAAATTAAATTCCCTTTTTCCTGCCTTGACAGAGCCAAATATTCTAAAATTATCCAATATGCGTTCTACAGTGTTTGATGATAGTGTCTGTACTTGTGGGTATCGAGTAGTAAACATGTTCTTGATATTATCATATTCTCCATAAATAATAAACAAATATAAAAAGTCTTCGTGGGTGTAATTTAAACGTGCTGGCATTTTTGAGACAAGACAATGACCGACATTAGTGACTGATTCTTTCTAATCAGGTTAAGTTAATGGCAATTTTTAATAAAAATTCTTGAACGTTTAAGAAAATCGCCAATATTTCAAAAAGTCGTAAATTTCACCCCTTCAATGCCTATATTAGACTAGAGCAAAGGGAACATAATTTTACATAAATTGATGTAAAAAAATACAGAGCATTCCATTTGAAATAAAAAAAGTTCTTGAGGTTAGAATTTGACAAAATGTAACGTGAAAAATAGAACACTTGGTATACTATTATGGAATTTTTTTTTTATTGTAGAGACTAGCTCATCTTGTGTTATTTCTATTTGCCAAAGGGCAAATGATAATCTCCCACAGGAAGAAAGTTATAATGGTTCTTGCCAAGCATTGCACCTTAATTTTTTTTATAAAATCCAATATCTCCTAAACTATTGGGTTTAAGTATAGAGTGTGTGACATGTTTGGACTTGGAATTTTATGATTAAGTATTTCGAAAAGTCGAAAATATATAGGCAAGTTGGTATCGACTTTTGTCACACCCTGTATAACTGGAGGACTGAAAATATTTTAGGTAGAACGATTATATGTACATACCAAGTTTCAAGTTTATAATCCAACTGCAAGTTGTAAGACTTCTAACGAACGGCCTACGTGATTCACCCTGTATATATTTCTTTATATCCTTATTTTTAATTTATATGGGTGTCAAATGGTTCCTTGTGTTTATTAGAGAACCAAAAAGGTAAGGTTAACTTCGCCCTTGATAAAGACAATTTATTATTATTTTACCCAAAAAATAAGATCCTAAAAATTTCAACTCATAAGACTTACTATTCCAGACTCCTTTGCAAGTATTCAAAAAAAAATTCAAGTCTTATAGCGAATTTTATCCATTCTGCCACACTGAAAAAAAACTTTGTTTTATCATCATCTACTATTTACCCTATAAATAATTCCCTACAATAATGACAAAGAGGCAAGGAGATAGCCCAAGTGTCGTTATAAATGTATCCTTTCTTTAAACAAAATTACAGTATGCTCAAAAAATGTCTTTGATTTAGTTATTTTGCGGATTGCACGACCAACTTGTTTTAAAACTTCTCCCGAATGCATTGTCGACCACTTTTTGTTATTTGTGAAAATTTCATTCAAATCTTATTTACCGTTTACCGAAATTAATTAATATTACCAAAGTTAATGAGAAGCGTCAATAGGCGATTTCAGGCATTAAAAAAATCACCATTTGCCATTTCCTTTCCTGCCGGCAAATCCCATTTTGGGGCGTTGAAAAAAATTCGTGATAGCGCGCGGCCCACTGGTCATTATCATCTGATGAGGCCCATATTTTGACTAAAAATGGCCGGCAGGTTGAAATTTCTTTAAGCCTGCCACGTGTTTCCCGAGTTTTGAAGGTTATCACATTACCTGCTCAAATATGAACTGAGGGAATGTCGACTTTAAAATTTGAACGACTTAAGAATATTTTCTTCGAATTATTTTACTGCTCCGGTTAGCTATTCCTTTCAATTTAAAATACGTATATATTAGGAAATTGCCATGAGTTCCATATTAGTTACAATAAAAAAATTTTGATAATATAAAAATAATTCTCCATCCGTGCGCACATTTTAGAGAGAAGAAATATCGTCGCTGTTGAATAGAGACAAGTTTCGTAACTATGAACGTAGTACAGTCGGGGGAAGAAGTTCAAGTAAAAGGTGCTCTCTTATTTACCAACAATCCGGGTATGTCACAGGTCAATTGATGTTTTCGATTGAACAACAGATCTTTGTACACGTAACATTAATGTTTATAAGTAGATACTTCTAATAGGTACCATGTGTTAAATATAAGTTATACACTACGAGCACTTTTCTCAAGACTGTACCAATGTTTACACGAGGAAGGAACATAAACAAGTGAGCTCCGTAAAGGTGGGGTGGTTTCAACTACTGCGCATCCTAATCTCGTTGGCCATTCTAGGATGGTCGACCTGTACCTACCTATATTTATTTAATTAGCTAAGAAGCTAAGTAGCACTTAAATAAGAGATGATATATTATACTAATAGACCGAGCTCCCATGACAAAAACAGGTACCCCATCGAACACCTCAAATTTAAAAGGTGAAAATGGTTGCAAAACATGTAAATATCATCTTAACAGACCAGACCATTAAACATTTGATAATGGGCTTGTTCCATGATATTCTTTTTATATGGTTTTTATACTTTTTCATATAGTACTCGATATTCTCATTATACACTTAAAATTTCGTATTATTAACTTTTTCCGTTCTCGAGATATAAGGAGTTGAAATTGGTAATAGTTGCAAAAATCGAGCGCTCATATGTGACGTCACTATACGTAAGTGACGCAAGAAAAATGGCTTTCTGGGACCTTTCAAATTTAACCTGAAAAGTCGAAAAACATGGAATTTTTAAACGCTGGTAACTAAATAAATACGTCGAGTGGAAGTTCGTTCTATGTGTCTACGGAAAGGAGAAGGTCGGCGATGAATTATAATCGTAAATTGCAGGGTCGAAATTGAAAATTCGTTCTGGCAGGAGCGAGAGAAAATTGTAATTTTTTGACATTTCACAAAATTGTACTCCCCTATTGTCAAGTAGTAAGCAAAACAAACAATACTTCGAAAACACTTATAATTATAACCAATAAGGAGCATCAAGTCTATTGAGATCGCCGAGTCTATGCGTATAGTGACGTAGCGCCTGGCCACGCCCCATTTTCGTGAGATGGAAATTTGTAATAGTTTTTAAGATACTAAACGTGCGAATAAGATTCTCATATTTTTCATATCCATTAATTTATACTTGCACTTTCGATTTGTGAAATAAAAAAAAATGCTGAACAAGCCCATTGTTATTTTTTATGAATTTTTGAATTTAATTAAAAAAATTGATTTTACGTTTCAAAATATCTGCACCTGCTTAATTTTTTTTCAATTTGTGGTAAATAATGAATCATTTTTAAAATAATTGGTCTGTCTGACAATTTTTGTTAACTAATGTGACAGACTTAAATTTTTATAGAGCATTTTTTTATGAAAGTACACTTTCAAAACACCTTGATTTTTTATTTAAAATGAAGTTTAAGATCTCTCCCATCTATTACAACTGCATCAGGATTAATCACTGGCATATCATAGCACCTCCTTAAAAAATAACTGAATTTTAAGATCTCCTCTATGAATAAAAATTTGTCTGTCATTGAAAAAATGTGTTTCATACTAAATGCTATTCAATTTTGTTTTTTAACTCGGAATTCACAATTGCATCTCGGAATTCACAATTGTAAATCGGGATTCGCAACTGTATCTGGGAATTTGCAATTACATGTTGGATTATGAATTTACGAGTTAGTGATGTGCGTTCTGTTGATGTTTTATGATATCCGTCATCAAAATGGACGAATTTTTGGAGATAAGTTTATGTTTGGTAAATAATTTATCATTTTATATTATATACATCTATTGCAATTAATTACCTACTGTATATCTATCAGTACGATAATTTGTGATATCATTATATTACAATTGTGGTCATTTTTAAGGCATTAAACTATTTTTAACTTTGATAAAACTTTTGTTTAAACAAACAAAAACGGGAAATTAGCCACAAACGCTTGTATGATAGCACGGATTTTTTAAATTTGGTTTCTGTACAAGTATAGTAATCGCAAAAAAATTTCAAAAATTTTTATTCGTGAAATAGGTTTAGAATGTCATAAACCGTCGAGATTTTAAATTTGAGCGAAAAAAAAATTTCTGTCTGTCTGTCGGTCTGCCTGTCTGTCTGTCTGTAACTTTTTTTGTCCGCATGTTTTCTCCGGAACGGTTTAAGATGTTTACTTGAAATTTTGTACACGTATATATTATAACGAGATCTGGAACTGGATTGTTTTTTGAGGATATCCGGTGAAGGGTTGGGGTTAAATAGGGGTAAATAGGGAAAAATAAGTAAAGCAAGCTTGTAAGAGTACAGAAACTTGAAATTCGGTGTATGTACTAGAAGCCAAAGCGTCAGATTTTTTACTACATTTTTCAACCCCCAATATGAAAAGGGTTGATAAAATAAAATTGTGATATTCATTTGAAATTTGGTACACGTATGTATTATAACGGCGTCTGGAACTAGATTATAATTTGAGATGATTCCGTTGAAGGGTTGGGGGTTAAATAGGGGTAAATAGGGGAAAATAAGTAAAGTAAGCTGGTATGAGTACAGGAATTTGAAATTCGGTGTATGTACTAGAAGCCAAGGTCTCAGATTATTTATAATATTTTTCAACCCCCACCACCCCTACTTCATTATTAAAAGGGTTGATAAAATAAAATTGAGATATTCATTTGCAATTTGGTACACGTATGAATTATAACGACATCTGGAACTAGATTATACTTTGAGATGATTCCGTTGAAGGGTTGGAAGTTATTTAGGGGCAAATAGGGGGAAATAAGTAAAGCAAGCTGGTATGAGTACAGAAACTTGAAGTTCGGTGTATGTATAGAGGCAACTGCCTCAGATTTTTTAGTAAAATATATCAATCTCCCACCACCCCTACTCCATTATTCAAGGGGTTGATAAAATATAATTGAGATATTTACATGAATTTGAGAACGCATATGTATTATAACGACGTCTGGAACTAGATTATGTTTTGAGATGATTCCGTTGAAGGGTTGGGGGTTAAATAGGGGTATATAAGGGAAAATAAGTAAAGCAAGCTGGTAAAAGTACAGAACTTTGGGATTTGTGGTGTGTATACTAGAAGCGAAGGTCTCTGGTTTTTTTATTAGTATTTTTCATCCCCCCACCACCCCCACTCCCTTATTAAAAGAGTTGATAAAATTAAATTTAAATTTTCACTTGAAATTTGGTACATTTATGTATTATAACTATATCTGAAACTAGATTATATTTTGACATGATTGCGTTGAAGGAGTGGGGGTAAGTAGAGGTAAATAGGGAAAAATAAGTAAAGCAAGCTGGTAAGAGTACTGCAACTTGAAATTCGGTATATGTCCTAGAAGCCAAGGCCTCAGGTTTTTTAATAATATTTTTCAACCCTTCCACTACCCTTACTACATTATTAAAGGGGTTGATAAAATAAAATTGAGATATTCACTTGTAATTTGGTAGACGTATGTATTATAACTACATCTGGAACTAGATTATATTTTGGGATGATTCCGTAGAAGGGTTGGGGTTAATATGAGTAACTAGGGGAAAATAAGTAAATCAAGCTGGTAAGAGTACAGAAATTTGGGATTCGGTGTATATACTAGAAACCAAGGCCTCAGATTTCTTTCTAATATTTATCAAACTCCGCCACCTCCGCTCCATTATTAATGGGATTGATAACATCAAATTGAGATATTCACTTGAAAGTTAGTACACGTATGTATTGTAGTGACATTGAGATGACTCCATTGAAGGGGTGGGAGGTGGTAGGTTGTGAATAGTGGAAAATAAGTAGGGTAAACTAGAAACTTCATTTTTAACGTATACGGTAGGAACCAACTCCTCAAACTTTTCTATGACATCTGCCCCAAATATTATTAAAATTCTGACCAATAATTTCCACATACT
Source organism: Stenurella melanura (assembly GCA_963583905.1). NCBI lineage: Eukaryota > Metazoa > Arthropoda > Insecta > Coleoptera > Cerambycidae > Stenurella > Stenurella melanura. The sequence goes on along the minus strand of OY757317.1, from coordinate 117,777,004 downwards.
AGAGTGCAAATATAGTCAAGATGTTTCCTTTAAAGTGACTTGGATGAAAAATCTGGATGTGGAAGTAGTGGTTCCTTAGGCAGCGGTTTTTTTTTCTACGATGATTATGATAGCACGGAAAATTGTCGGGTACAGCACTCTCCCTAGTTATATTGCTCTTATTCACGCTGTCTGTACAGTGGACGGAGGCGGTTTAAGGGCCGGGCAACTTCCCGGGGCGCCGGCTCGGAGGGGCGCCAAACTGTTACAATTTTTTCTTGATTTTCCATTTTTCATTTAATAATAGTGAGTTTATGTTGGAAAATAATATCAAATAATATCAGTATCTATGTCCGTTATAATGGAAATAATGCAGAACAGTCGAATAACATTAACATCTCCTAAATAATTCAAAAATGTAATACAAAAATTTTGTTTAGCCATGAGATACCTCACTACTCAATTACTCATACCTCAAGCGTCCCATCTATTATTGAATGACACGGAGTCGATCATTAGAGATTTTGCACAAATGAAGGCCGGCAACGTGTACTTTTCATTTAGAAAAAGTTCAGAATATCCAAGAAATTGTTATACCAACATTAGCTGTTTGTATTTCATATCTTACATAATTTACTCTTTATAAATAAATAAATAAATGGCAATTTGTTCTGTGTGAAATATTGAAACGGTAAAGAGGAACCTCCTCCAAGTAAACTTGTGCCGAGGGTCCTCTCATTACAATAGCTTTCAAATGGTGTAAGCAAAAAATTCTATATTACAAATTAATTATTATTAATAAAATAGTATAAATGCACATTGATGTGTAAGCATAAGTTACTTGAGAATGGTTTGTCGAAATGCAATAAGAATATCTTTTTCATTTTTAACGACCTGAAAATTACTATGAGAATTTTTAGGATGTACAGGGTGTAATTAGTTTAATGTCATTAAAGAAACTGGTGACGGGGACCGACTAAACAAACAAAAAACCTATGACTTTTTCTCTAGGGGCACTTTGAAAAAACTGACCTAGGTGAAAAATTTGAATGTTAACGTACGAGAAATTTGAGAACCACTGCTTTTCTGGATCCATGGACGTATAATTCGGAATCATAGGAGTTTGTTACCTACTTTTAAAATACGCGAAGATAATTACGTTTATACCAACATTCCAGCAGTTCTCAAACAATATTATTAAACATTTTCGAACTTTTTGTTTAATTTTTTCTCCTAAACTCTGGGCTTTACACCCCATGTTATATGAGCCCCTCACTAAAACTGCCCCTTAAGCAGAAGAGAGGGTTTGCTGATATGATGTAAACTGATGTCCAGATGTCAGACTTAATTTTAAGCATCACGTTCTTTTTTTTTTTTTAATAAAAATTTCCAGACAGACAAGTTGTAAAAGGTAGGAGAGGTCTTAAACTTAATTTTAAAACAAAAATAAAGGTGTACTTTCATAAAAAAAATGCTTTATAAAAAATTAAGTCTGTCATTATAATTAACAAAAATTGTCAGACAGACCAATTTTAAAAAAAATTATTCATTATTAATCACAAACTGAGAAAATTTCAAGCTAAATTCAAAAATTCATAAAAAATAAAAATTGACAAATTTTTAATGGTCTGGCGGGCATAACATGATTTTTCATGTTTTAAATTTGAGGTGTTCGATGGGGTACCTTTTTTGTCATGGGCGCTCGGTCTATAAGATATCTACATGGATACAAGAATACGTCAATCCGAACATAAATAAACTATTTTTATCTTGAGTATGTATAAGTGTATATACCTACATAATGCTTGATTCAGGTGCTAAAAGTCGCTTAAAATTTGGCAACATTAAAACATAATACTTGGTCAATGGTGATTTCTTTTTAGCCTCGTATCGCCGAAACGCAATGTGCGTATTGTGTATGCATTTAGAATTGAATGTGTTTCTTCCCGCATAACTGTAAAAGGAACGCTCCAATTTTGCAAACGTCAAATAATTCTCTAGAGCACATCCTTAAATACTGATCATCTAGAATAGAGGTATTAATATTTCGACTTATTCAATATTATGGGATAATCTCCCTAATAACAATAGACAATACTTGATCAGAAATTATGATGGTTTAACCCTAATGTTCTGTTACCTATTTATATTACAGTCCAGTGCATTTAGACTTTTGTTTCGGAAATTCTCTGAACTTGCTGGTGATATTCTCAAAATGGTAAGAATGAAAATTTGAAGAGTTTACCAACGTAACCATTGCTCATTTTTTTTTACTTAATAAATATGGTATTTTATAAATAACTTTGTTAGTTCGATTTTTTCTGAAAATAATAAGAGGGCAAAAAAAAAGAAAAAAGGGGGAAATTTTACGTAAATAGGTATGAGCAGAACTATCGTAGCTAGAGATTTTGCATGATAACGCTCGGAACTAATAGTAATAAGGCCAAAAAAGTTCAATATTTCCTATTTGTCGTAGAGGCTAGCCGACCCGGTGCATTTTAACAATTGAGGGTATTGGAAAAAAGTTATCTGGTTGAAAAATCTTCGTACTCGATATTACACGTAATTGCAATTTTTAAATATTGTTAAACAAATAAATGGTCAAAAATGACTAATTTATGGACGAGACTGATTCTAGCAGCGAAACTAGCAGCGAAAAAAATTATTTTTTTGTTTTCATTTTTGAATACATATATTCGTAGGTAATGATGATATCAACATTTTTACCTACAAATTATGACGCAAGTGCTGATAAGAAGGCCATTAGCCTCAAATTTTCAAAATAATTTTGACTGCCAACGCGCATTTTTCAGGTAAAACTCGTGTTACAAGAAACAAACTAACTTGGCCTTTTTCGGACCGATTTTATTCGAAAGATGGCCTCTTTACCTTTAATAGAAAAAAAAATTAAATCCGTAGTACATCTAACATAGAAGTTAGTCCAGGAACGAGTGGACAGCGTTTTCGCTGCTAGAGCGTAATTTCCCAAGTAATATGTTAATAAAAAGAATTTGAATAGCCTGGCCCATTTCAGACCACCTTTAATCGTAGGATTAGCTCTTTAGCTTTAATTTAAAAAAAAATTAAGTCCCCAGTGCGTCTAACATAGAAGTTAGCCGCGAAACTGAATACAGTGTTTTCGCTGCTGAAGCCGAATTTTTCAAATAATATTTTAATAAAAAAAAAGTGAATAGCCTGGCCCATTTCAGACCACTTTTAATCGAAGGGTTTATTCTTTAGCTTTAATTTAAAAAAAAAATTAAGTCCCAAGCACATCTAACATAGAAGTTAATCGCAAAATAGACGTTCACGCCGTTCTCGCTGCTAGCATATTTTTTAAGATATACTAAAATAAAATGAGAACTATTCACCTGGCCCTTTTCGTACTTATTTTTATCGAAACTTGGGCCCTTTACCTTTAATTAAAAAGAAAGATTAAGTCCCTAGTACATCTAACATAGAAGTTAGCCGCGAAACAGATTACAGTGATTTCGCTGCTAAAGTCGAATTTCTCAAGTAATATTTTAATTAAAAAAAAGTGAGTAGCCTGGCCCATTTCAGACCACGTTTAATCGAAGGGTGGGTTCTTTAGCTTTAATTTAAAAAAAAATTAAGTCTCCAGTGCATCTAACATAGAAGTTAGCCGCGAAACAGGATACAGCGTTTTCGCTGCTGAAGCGGAATTTCTCAAGTAATATTTTAATAAAAAAAAAGTGAATAGCCTGGCCCATTTCAGACCACGTTTAATCAAAGGGTGGGTTCTTTAGCTTTAATTAAAAAAAAAATTAAGTCTCCTGTGCATCTAACATAGAAGTTAGCCGCGAAACAGAATACAGCGTTTTCGCTGCTGAAGCGGAATTTCTCAAGTAATATTTTAATAAAAAAAAAGTGAATAGCCCGGCCCATTTCAGACCACTTTTAGTCGAAGGGTTCTTTAGCTTTAATTTAAAAAAAAAAATAAGTCCGAAGCACATCTAACATAGAAGTTAATCGTAAAATAGACGTTCACGCCGTTCTCGCTGTTAGCATATTTTTTAAGATATACTAAAATAAAATGAGAACTATTAACCTGGCCCTTTTCGGACTTATTTTTATCGAAACTTGGGCTCTTTACCTTTAATTAAAAAGAAAGATTAAGTCCCTAGTACATCTAACATATAAGTTAGCCGCGAAACAGAATACAGCGTCTTCGCTGCTGAAGCGGAATTTCTCAAGTAATATCTTAATTAAAAAAAAGTGAATTGTCTGGCCTATTTCAGACCACTTTTAATCGAAGGGTTGATTCTTTAGCTTTAATTTAAAAAAAAAATTAAGTCCCAAGCACATCTAACATAGAAGTTAATCGCAAAAGAGACGTTCACGCCGTTCTCGCTGCTAGCATATTTTTTAAAATATACTAAAATAAAATGAGAACTATTAACCTGGCCCTTTTCGGACTTATTTTTATCGAAACTTGGGCCCTTTACCTTTAATTAAAAAGAAAGATTAAGTCCCTAGTACATCTAACATAGAAGTTAGCCGCGAAGTAGATTACAGTGATTTCGCTGCTAAAGCAGAATTTCTCAAGTAATATTTTAATTAAAAAAAAGTGAGTAGCCTGGCCCATTTCAGACCACGTTTAATCGAAGGGTGGGTTCTTTAGCTTTAATTTAAAAAAAAAATTAAGTCTCCAGTGCATCTAACATAGAAGTTAGCCGCGAAACAGAATACAGCGTCTTCGCTGCTGAAGCGGAATTTCTCAAGTAATATTTTAATTAAAAAAAAAGTGAATAGCCTGGCCCATTTCAGACCACTTTTAATCGAAGGGTGGGTTCTTTAGCTTTAATTTAAAAAAAAAATTAAGTCTCCAGTGCATCTAACATAGAAGTTAGCCGCGAAACAGAATACAGCGTTTTCGCTGCTGAAGAGGAATTTCTCAAGTAATATTTTAATAAAAAAAAAGTGAATAGCCCGGCCCATTTCAGACCACTTTTAGTCGAAGGGTTCTTTAGCTTTAATTTAAAAAAAAAAATAAGTCCGAAGCACATCTAACATAGAAGTTAATCGTAAAATAGACGTTCACGCCGTTCTCGCTGTTAGCATATTTTTTAAGATATACTAAAATAAAATGAGAACTATTAACCTGGCCCTTTTCGGACTTATTTTTATCGAAACTTGGGCTCTTTACCTTTAATTAAAAAGAAAGATTAAGTCCCTAGTACATCTAACATATAAGTTAGCCGCGAAACAGAATACAGCGTCTTCGCTGCTGAAGCGGAATTTCTCAAGTAATATCTTAATTAAAAAAAAGTGAATTGTCTGGCCTATTTCAGACCACTTTTAATCGAAGGGTTGATTCTTTAGCTTTAATTTAAAAAAAAAATTAAGTCCCAAGCACATCTAACATAGAAGTTAATCGCAAAAGAGACGTTCACGCCGTTCTCGCTGCTAGCATATTTTTTAAAATATACTAAAATAAAATGAGAACTATTAACCTGGCCCTTTTCGGACTTATTTTTATCGAAACTTGGGCCCTTTACCTTTAATTAAAAAGAAAGATTAAGTCCCTAGTACATCTAACATAGAAGTTAGCCGCGAAGTAGATTACAGTGATTTCGCTGCTAAAGCAGAATTTCTCAAGTAATATTTTAATTAAAAAAAAGTGAGTAGCCTGGCCCATTTCAGACCACGTTTAATCGAAGGGTGGGTTCTTTAGCTTTAATTTAAAAAAAAATTAAGTCTCCAGTGCATCTAACATAGAAGTTAGCCGCGAAACAGAATACAGCGTCTTCGCTGCTGAAGCGGAATTTCTCAAGTAATATTTTAATTAAAAAAAAAGTGAATAGCCTGGCCCATTTCAGACCACTTTTAATCGAAGGGTGGGTTCTTTAGCTTTAATTTAAAAAAAAAATTAAGTCTCCAGTGCATCTAACATAGAAGTTAGCCGCGAAACAGAATACAGCGTTTTCGCTGCTGAAGAGGAATTTCTCAAGTAATATTTTAATAAAAAAAAAGTGAATAGCCTGGCCCATTTCAGACCACGTTTAATCGAAGGGTGGGTTCTTTAGCTTTAATTTTAAAAAAAATTAAGTCTCCAGTGCATCTAACATAGAAGTTATCCGCGAAACAGAATACAGCGTCTTCGCTGCTGAAGCGGAATTTTTCAAGTAATATTTTAATTAAAAAGAAAGTGAATAGCCTGGCCCATTTCAGACCACTTTTAATCGAAGGATGTTTTCTTTAGCTTTAATTTAAAAAAAAATTAAGTCCCAAGCACATCTAACATAGAAGTTAATCGCAAAATAGGCGTTCACGCCGTTCTCGCTGCTAGCATATTTTCTAAGTTATACTAAAATAAAATGAGAACTATTAACCTGGCCCTTTTCGGACTTATTTTTATCGAAACTTGGGTCCTTTACCTGTAATTAAAAAGAAAGATTAGGTCCCTAGTACATCTAACATAGAAGTTAGCCGCGAAACAGAATACAGCGTTTTCGCTGCTGAAGACTTAATTTTTTTTTTAATTAAAGCTAAAGAACCCACCCTTCGATTAAAACTGGTCTGAAATGGGCCAGGCTGTTCACTTTTTTTTAAATTAAAATATTACTTGAGAAATTCCGCTTCAGCAGCGAAAACGCTGTATTTTGTTTCGCGGCTAACTTCTATGTTAGATGCACTGGAGACTTAATTTTTTTTTAAAATTAAAGCTAAAGAACCCCCCCTTCGATTAAACGTGGTCTGAAATGGGCCAGGCTACTCACTTTTTTTTAATTAAAATATTACTTGAGAAATTCGGCTTTAGCAGCGAAATCACTGTAATCTGTTTCGCAGCTAACTTCTATGTTAGATGTACTAGGGACTTAATCTTTCTTTTTAATTAAAGGTAAAGGGCCCAAGTTTCGATAAAAATAAGTCCGAAAAGGGCCAGGTTAATAGTTCTCATTTTATTTTAGTATATCTTAAAAAATATGCTAGCAGCGAGAACGGCGTGAACGTCTATTTTGCGATTAACTTCTATGTTAGATGCACTGGGGACTTCATTTTTTTTTAAATTAAAGCTAAATAATCCACCCTTCGATTAAAAGTGGTCTGAAATGGGCCAGGCTATTCACTTTTTTTTTATTAAAATATTACTTGAGAAATTCGGCCTTAGCAGCGAAATCACTGTAATCTGTTTCGCGGCTAACTTCTATGTTAGATGTACTAGGGACTTAATCTTTCTTTTCAATTAAAGGTAAAGGGCCCAAGTTTCGATAAAAATAAGTCCGAAAAGGGCCAGGTTAATAGTTCTCGATTTATTTTAGTATATCTTAAAAAATATGCTAGCAGCGAGAACGGCGTGAACGTCTATTTTGCGATTAACTTCTATGTTAGATGCACTGGGGATTTCACTTTTTTTTAAATTAAAGTTAAATAATCCACCCTTCGATTAAAAGTGGTCTGAAATGGGCCAGACAATTCACTTTTTTTTAATTAACATATTACTTGAGAAATTTCGCTTCAGCAGCGAAGACGCTGTATTCTGTTTCGCGGCTAACTTCTATGTTAGATGCACTGGAGACTTAATTTTAAAAAAAATTAAAGCTAAAGAACCCACCCTTCGATTAAACGTGGTCTGAAATGGGCCAGGCTACTCACTTTTTTTTAATTAAAATATTACTTGAGAAATTCGGCTTTAGCAGCGAAATCACTGTAATCTGTTTCGCGGCTAACTTCTATGTTAGATGTACTAGGGACTTAATCTTTCTTTTTAATTAAAGGTAAAGGGCCCAAGTTTCGATAAAAATAAGTCCGAAAAGGGCCAGGTTAATAGTTCTCATTTTATTTTAGTATATCTTAAAAAATATGCTAGCAGCGAGAACGGCGTGAACGTCTATTTTGCGATTAACTTCTATGTTAGATGCACTGGAGACTTAATTTTTTTTTTAAATTAAAGCTAAAGAACCCACCCTTCGATTAAAAGTGGTCTGAAATGGGCCAGGCTATTCACTTTTTTTTAATTAAAATATTACTTGAGAAATTCCGCTTCAGCAGCGAAGACGCTGTATTCTGTTTCGCGGCTAACTTCTATGTTAGATGCACTGGAGACTTAATTTTTTTTTAAATTAAAGCTAAAGAACCCACCCTTCGATTAAACGTGGTCTGAAATGGGCCAGGCTACTCACTTTTTTTTAATTAAAATATTACTTGAGAAATTCGGCTTTAGCAGCGAAATCACTGTAATCTGTTTCGCGGCTAACTTCTATGTTAGATGTACTAGGGACTTAATTTTTCTTTTTAATTAAAGGTAAAGGGCCCAAGTTTCGATAAAAATAAGTCCGAAAAGGGCCAGGTTAATAGTTCTCATTTTATTTTAGTATATCTTAAAAAATATGCTAGCAGCGAGAACGGCGTGAACGTCTATTTTGCGATTAACTTCTATGTTAGATGTGCTTGGGACTTAATTTTTTTTTAAATTAAAGCTAAAGAACGCATCCTTCGATTAAAAGTGGTCTGAAATGGGCCGGGCTATTCACTTTTTTTTTATTAAAATATTACTTGAGAAATTCCGCTTCAGCAGCGAAAACGCTGTATTCTGTTTCGCGGCTAACTTCTATGTTAGATGCACAGGAGACTTAATTTTTTTTTTAATTAAAGCTAAAGAACCCACCCTTCGATTAAACGTGGTCTGAAATGGGCCAGGCTATTCACTTTTTTTTTATTAAAATATTACTTGAGAAATTCCGCTTCAGCAGCGAAAACGCTGTATTCTGTTTCGCGGCTAACTTCTATGTTAGATGCACTGGAGACTTAATTTTTTTCTTTAATTAAAGCTAAAGAACCCACCCTTCGATTAAAAGTGGTCTGAAATGGGCCAGGCTATTCACTTTTTTTTTAATTAAAATATTACTTGAGAAATTCCGCTTCAGCAGAGAAGACGCTGTATTCTGTTTCGCGGCTAACTTCTATGTTAGATGCACTGGAGACTTAATTTTTTTTTAAATTAAAGCTAAAGAACCCACCCTTCGATTAAACGTGGTCTGAAATGGGCCAGGCTACTCACTTTTTTTTAATTAAAATATTACTTGAGAAATTCGGCTTTAGCAGCGAAATCACTGTAATCTGTTTCGCGGCTAACTTCTATGTTAGATGTACTAGGGACTTAATCTTTCTTTTTAATTAAAGGTAAAGGGCCCAAGTTTCGATAAAAATAAGTCCGAAAAGGGCCAGGTTAATAGATCTCATTTTATTTTAGTATATCTTAAAAAATATGCTAGCAGCGAGAACGGCGTGAACGTCTATTTTGCGATTAACTTCTATGTTAGATGTGCTTGGGACTTAATTTTTTTTTTAAATTAAAGCTAAAGAATAAACCCTTCGATTAAAAGTGGTCTGAAATGGGCCAGGCTATTCACTTTTTTTTAATTAAAATATTATTTGAAAAATTCGGCTTCAGCAGCGAAAACGCTGTATTCAGTTTCGCGGCTAACTTCTATGTTAGACGCACTGGGGACTTAATTTTTTTTTAAATTATAGCTAAAGAACTAATCCTACGATTAAAGGTGGTCTGAAATGGGCCAGGCTATTCAAATTTTTTTTATTAACATATTACTTGGGAAATTACGCTCTAGCAGCGAAAACGCTGTCCACTCGTTCCTGGACTAACTTCTATGTTAGATGTACTACGGAGTTAATTTTTTTTTTCTATTAAAGGTAAAGAGGACATCTTTCGAATAAAATCGGTCCGAAAAAGGCCAGGTTAGTTTGTTTCTTGTAACACGAGTTTTACCTGAAAAATGCGCGTTGGCAGTCAAAATTATTTTGAAAATTTGAGGCTAATGGCCTTCTTATCAGCACTTGCGTCATAATTTGTAGGTAAAAATGTTGATATTATCATTACCTACGAATATATGTATTCAAAAATGAAAACAAAAAAATAATTTTTTTCGCTGTTAGTTTCGCTGCTAGAATCAGTCTCGTATTTATGGATTAGATGGGTAAAGAATACCGAGCGGCAAAATGTTAGATATGACTGTCCGATGTGATGGGTTAAAATGTACCGGATCGCTACGGTCTACGAAGAAGTGAAATGCTTATTTTGCGGTTTGTGTACTGCACAAAAAATGTTATGTTATAGTAACAACTTTTTAATTCATAAAACATATGACAAAAATGAAAATATATTGCCGTGTAATTTGTGTATATACTTGGTTTTTTAAAAGCACTTTTAAATTATTAACCATTACCGAGTAAATTTAGAGCCATAGAAACAAATGTATAACTATATTACCAGAAAGCACTTAGTAATTATTAAAATTTTTACAAAATACTTATCACAGATAAGTTTAAAACATATTTCCTTCTTATACAATTATAAGAAAGAAAATATGCCCATCATGTACAGTACAACTGTAACTGTTATCATAATGTTATTTTTAATTTAAATTATCCTGCCTAATGAAACCCAAAGACAATCAAAACAAAAACACTTACCGATATAACAGTAACACAAAACTTTAGAACATCCATAGACACGTGTTTCGACATCTATGTCTCTTCAGTGCATTGTCCTACATTTTATAAGATTTACAGTCGATGATTAAGTGCACTATAACTTAGCGCGAAAACTAAAGAAGGGTGCCAAAGTCTTATGGGACTTTCGGCCCAATACGCCCAAGTTATTGTACTTGGTCTTCCAAACCAAAAAGTCAATAGCCGTAATCCCCAAAATTGAGGTATTTCTAAGATATTAGTTTGCGAAGCCGCATAAATTACACTGGCTTACAAATGGAAAAAAGTCATGCTCAGCGATTGTATTCCCATTTATTTCGGTTCGCTGAAATTGAATATGACCTCAATTTTAGCTTTACCTACTTATTACGAATTTTTCAAGTATTTAAATAAGTTCTTTTTTCTTAGATGGTTACGCTGTACGTGTCAAAACGTTAAATATCAGTTAATAACACAGACACATCCTTTTTCCCAATACACTTAGGATATAAGGGGTAGTTTCATGTATAAGGGTGGGAAACCAACATATGGCTTTCAAAGGCGAGAAAAAAGGAAAATATATAAAAATGACTTTGTAGATAGTAGCAAGTGTAATTATTTATTAACATGTGGATACAGGGTGCTCGGATGGGCTATTTTCAGAGTTGTATGCTAATTTGGGAGTAGAGGGTGGCATGGTGTTATGTACATGTGAAGTTTCTTCGTTCATTTCCAATTTGTTAGAAATTTGCTTGGTGGTGAATTTTGTAAATTTTCTTAATTGACTTCATATTATAAGATCGTACTTCCTAACACTAAGTTACAAGATATCTGCGATGAAGAAAAATTCAAAAATTTATTTTCGAAATTATTGCCATTTGAAAAATATAAATCTTTGAAAAAAAATTTCTGCTTCTCATTTATTAAATTTCAAATGGCCTAAACGTCGTTAATAATAATTAAGATATTTACATAAAACGCGAATATTATAGCTTCAATAAATAATATTATACATCGAGATGTACGTTTTTTATAAAAATAACAATTTACGTATTGTTGGACTCCGAATTTGTGAAAAAATATTGAGTGATTTTCAAATTTAAGATCAGACATTTTGAATCTGCCATTCTGAACTTTGAAATTAAAATACAAAAATGGTTGAATGTTTGAATTTTTTTCGAAATTCTATCACTGGAATTGTTATCGTTATTACAGTGTTATATTTCTTTTAAAACTAAATATTGTTTTATTTGAGATTTTTCAAATTATATTAATTTGCATACTTTCTTACTATGTAACCTCTTAAGTTGGTCATTTTTAGAGTACCACCGCAAATGGTTTCGTTTAAATCCGTGAAGTTCGAAGTATTTCCGTAATAATAACGCATCCTATTTCGTCTAAATGCCCTGGACTACTAACTAAGGATACACTCAAAATGCCGACGTTTCTGTGATATGATAGGTTTGGAAAAACATTTAACATTCCAGAAGACTTCGCTTCCATATTCTTATTAAAATCATAGCTCGAGTATCTCGAATTACATATACAGATGAGTACTGTCCACGTAAGTTAGCCTTTTCTGTGGCGTACGGCTGTGATTCGTTACGTGCAGTAATGGGTGGCCGGCAATTTTCTTGCTGCCGGGTAATGGAGGCTAGGTTTGAAGTGGTCAGAGCCAGGAGTTGCGCTAATTGTTCATAAGTGGGTAGTCCCAAGCTCGGTTGGGGTTGGTCCGTTATGGCGGCAGAGGGGACTGGGATCGTCCCAGTCGTTTGGTTTTGGAGCACTATTTGTCTTTGTGGCGTAGCACTAGGTCTTGCCGTCTGGTACGGTGGGGTGACGTGGTAGGCGCCGGCCGACGAGGTAGGCGTGACGAAGTACTGTGCGTTGGGCGGCGTGCTTGGACTTGGGCTGGTTGCTGTTGGTGGTACCATGCAGTGAGGGGTGGCCAGCTGGCGGCGCGGTGTCAGCGAGGCGTCGCTGAAGAGTTGGGGCCAGTCGGGTGTGGCAGCAATGGTGTACTGACCGCTGGGCAGCCCTGAGCCAGAGTGGGAGGCTTCCCCATGTGTGGAAGCGAATCCAGCGAAGCGGCGATCTCCCAGCGTCGAGGAATCGTCGTTGGCCCGGGATGCTGTTGGGTCCACCATACAGCGAGGGGGCATCACCATATCCTCATCACCATCCAATCTCTGTTCCATCGCCGAGTTTCCGTGCCACGATGCTGCGTTGCGCTCCATGCAGTAATGGGGCATCGCCTGAGAATCGTTGCTACTCCATTCCATATTTGTTGCCTGGGCTTCATGCCAGGTGGCTGCGCTGCGTGCCATGCAGCGAGGGGGCATCGTCGTGATGACGTCATGCGTGACCCCAGTGTCGTGTCCTATGTTGGTGGCGAGTCCTGCCTCGCTATGCCTGGGTGCTGAGCCCGGCGACGCACAGTATTGGGGCGCCGTCGTCGCGACGCCATGCGTAGCACTTGTGCCTGTGGAGAAATCAGAGGACATGCTTACCTCGCCGAGCCGGGTTGCTGTGTTGCTTGCTGTGCAGTGTGGGGCCACCGTCGTGGAGACGTCGGGCGTGACCCCCGTACCCCTTGTCAGGGCGTCGTGTTGGCGGAGCACTTCGTGGTCAGATGCTGTGAGGGGCGTCGTGCAGTGAGGGGGGGCCGACGTGGAGACGTCGCTCTCGACCCCAGTGCCTACTGCCTTGCCACTCCGGGTATGCATTGCCACTTGACACTCAACACAATAAAACTCAATTAAAACACACTGTCTGGTTACAACACAAGAGGAAGGGATAACCTCATCAGCATTGGCGTTGGCGTCTGTGCTCAAATGACTTCTGTTTCGGCAGAAGACTATTAGTTGCTGAAGGCTGGAACATTACTGCTTGAAGGATCGATCACTACTTGCTCGCTGAGAAAAAGTGTTCTCTTATATAGACTTTCTTGTGCTCAAATGACTTCTGCTTCGGCAGAAGACTATTTTTCGTGCTCAAATGACTTTTGTTTCGGCAGAAGACTAAAACATGAGTCATAACTTGTTCTCGATGCCGACGCCGATGACACCACCCCCCTTTTTTGTGACTTTATTGAACATTAATAAAGGCATACAGGTTATGGTTCAGTGCAAAATTTCAATTATATAATGTAAGAGTGAGTGGATACAATATTTTCAAAACTATAAACTAAGAGTAAGTGTTAAGATATTTCAACAACTAAGATATTTTAACATATATAGACTAAGATTAAGTGTGGTAAGATATTTTAAATAATTAACTAATAATAGGTCCACTAAGATATTTTAGGTAAAACAAGATATTTAAAATTAAAGTATTTTATGTGACAAATCATAAATGTATTCTAGTTGAACAAAGTTTTCGCCCTGTGGCGTCGAATTATTTACATTGGTATATTATCGCAAGTTTCGCTCTTCTGGACGTCGTCTCCGCGACGCCCGGGGCTGCCTGATCCTGTTGCGAATTGGGGGGCTGCTAAGTCCTGCTGTGTTGCTCGCTAAGGCAACGGGATTCTGGAGCGAACCTGTGAGGCTGCAACGTCCTGCTGTGTTGCTTGCTAAGGCAACGGGAGACTGGAGCGATTTATTGAGGCTGCAACGTCCTGCTGTACTGCGGGCTAAGGCAGTGGGATACTGGAGCGCCTCGTGGGGGCTGCTAGGTCCTGCTGTGCTACGTGCTAAGGTAGCGGGATCCTGGAGCGGTGCGCCAGAGCCGGCTGAGCTCGGGCTGGCGTTCGAGTTGACGAATACTCGTGTCCGGACTGGGACAGGCATCTGGCTGGCGGATGGCTGCTGTCGGTCGTGGCCAGGCGTGGTCACGGCCTTCGCCCAGAACGGCATCGGGAACAGTATGGGCGTCGTGTCGAGCGGCTGCTCTTGTCTTGACGTAGAAGGCCCAGGGTCTGCTGGCGGCGGCGGTGCGGCTGACAGCGCCGGGGACTTCTCATTCTTGTCTGTTTGTTTCCTCTTGGCTGAGGTGGATGGGCCAGGCACGACTGGAGGCCGTCGGCGGGCTGGAAATTTTGGTTTAGCGGCGGCTGTGGTGCTATGTCCACGTAGATAGTCGCCATGTCCACGGAAGTAGGTACCAGATCCACGGATGTAGACTTGTGCGTTGGCATCTGGCTTTGGGGCAGCGGGCACTACTGATCCTGTGATAGTAGGCGTGACTGGCTTCGGGGCAACGGGCGCTACTGGTCCTGTGACAGTAGGCGTGGTTGGCTGTTGGGCAGCGGGCACTACTGATCCTGTGATAGTAGGCGTGACTGGCTTCTGGGCAACGGGCGCTACTGGTCCTGTGACAGTAGGCGTGGTTGGCTGTTGGGCAGCGGGTGCTGCTGGCTCTGGGGCAGCGGGCGCTACTGGTCCTGTGACAGTAGGAGCTGCGAGCCTTGGTGGGGCTGGATGACCTGGATCCTCGGGATCGTCATCCTCGTCGTTGCTGTCGTCTTCGGTATCGTCATTTTCGGTATCGTCATCTTCGGGATCGGCATCTTCGGTATCGTCATCTTCGGGATCGTCATCTTCGGTATCGTCATCTTCGGTATCGTCACCTTCGGGATCGTCATCTTCGGTATCGTCATCATCGGTATCGTCATCATCGATGTCGGTGGTCTGTTGCAGAGATTGTCTGAGTAGGTCAGTCTGGCTGGACTGAATCCTGGGAGGCGGCTCGGGGCCTGGCAGGCCGAGTGGAGGTGACCTCGGGGGAGATGGCTTCGTGCTGACATCTCGGGTATGAGTTGGCGGGAATACCTTGTCGAGGAATACAGAGGCTATTAGTGGGGCAGTGGTTGGCAATACTGACCTTTTATCCTTCCAGGAAGGTCCAGCGTCCTGCTGGTCCGGGAAGGCGTCCATACTCGCTACTTCCTTGGGTTCCTGTTCACCTGGCTGAGGCTGAGGAATGAGCGTGGTTGACTGGGCTGAGCTGAGGGAGGTAGCATCTTGCGTCACGGTGTTGACTGGTGACCGCCTGTCCAGGCGGCCCGGGCAAAGGAAAGCAAAGGCGGCTGCTCTGTTGCTTTGTTGCCGTGGTGTCAACGGGCGTGGTTGATACGTGTCCTGTTCCTGCTTGGCTGTAGCTTCGTCGATCTCATTCTTCTTGGTCGGTGGTGGAGACGCCAAGGTTGTGGCTTGTTGCTGGGCTTGTAGTTGCAGCACTGCGTCCTCTGTCTGGATCGGTAATTCTAGGCTGTTAATTTCCAGCGGTGGGGCCGGGCGCCCTAGTTCTGCCCGACCCATTGGGAGTTTCCCGATGGCGGTGCATTACGGGGTTCTTGCCGTGTGTTTGGCTGACTTCTTGTCTGTGGTGGTGCCGTGGATGTCTGTCCTGGGCCCGGGTTATTGGTTTGACCTGCTTGTTGGCTAGGGTTGTTTGAATTGGTGCCATGCCCTCGGAAGTTGTTACCCCCTGTCTGGACATTTTGTTGGCGGAAGTTAGGGTTTCCCTGTTGGTTGGAGTCGTGTCCACGGAAATTGGGGTTGGCTCGCTGGTTGGAGTCGTGTCCGCGGAAATTGGAGTTGCCTTGCTGGGGCTCTGACTGAGTTTGGTTGGTGGGGCAGTCTCGGTGATAGTGAAATCCCGGGCACTTGCGGCACTTTGGTAGACTGTTGGCATTATTACTCGCAGGCGGGATGGTGGCTGGCCTCGGCAGCGGTCGGAGTTGCCTCTGAAATTCCCTGTAGTCACCCTCGGCGTTTTCAGCCACTCGGCTCAAGCTTTCCATCGTGGCCACTGGGACATTTCTAGTTGCGAATCTTAGTTCCGGTCGCAGGAGCTCGCGCACCTCCATAACCATCTCTTCTTCCGGCGTATACCGTTCTACTCTCAGCCAGAGTCCAATTTTGCGTTGTATAAAAACGGCGGCGGGTTCGTCGTCTTTTTGTCTCTCCCCGTGTAACCTGGAGCGTAGCTTCCCCAGGGTGGCAGTGTCGTTGAACTGCCGCAGGAGCTTTTCCTTTAGGAACTCGTATGTGATGTTGTGGGACTTCCACATCTCCAGGGTGCGTCTGGCTTGACCCTCGAGCTGTTCTATAGCTACTCTCACTTTATCCCTGCCGTGGATGTCTTCATGGAGCATCGCCTCCTCGAGCTCATCCAGGAAGTTGACTGGATCCTCCCATTCCAGGCCTGAGTAAGTGGGCAGCGCTCTCGTTCTTCTTGTGGGCATCCTGTGATGACCTTGTATTGCGTGTATTGCGGCTTGAACGCTTCCCTCCATTAGTCTTGTCATGCTCTCTGCTAGGTTTTGTGTTGGGCGCCACTGGGGGTCCATTTCCCCAGAATCTGTGTAGTCGGGTCGTCGTGGATCCTCTTCCCTCCGGAAAGATCTGGCCTCACGCTGTTGGTCGCCATGTCCACGTAAGTAAGCCTTTTCCGTGGCGTACGGCTGTGATTCGTTACGTGCAGTAATGGGTGGCCGGCAATTTTCTTGCTGCCGGGTAATGGAGGCTAGGTTTGAAGTGGTCAGAGCCAGGAGTTGCGCTAATTGTTCATAAGTGGATAGTCCCAAGCTCGGTTGGGGTTGGTCCGTTATGGCGGCAGAGGGGACTGGGATCGTCCCAGTCGTTTGGTTTTGGAGCACTATTTGTCTTTGTGGCGTAGCACTAGGTCTTGCCGTCTGGTACGGTGGGGTGACGTGGTAGGCGCCGGCCGACGAGGTAGGCGTGACGAAGTACTGTGCGTTGGGCGGCGTGCTTGGACTTGGGCTGGTTGCTGTTGGTGGTACCATGCAGTGAGGGGTGGCCAGCTGGCGGCGCGGTGTCAGCGAGGCGTCGCTGAAGAGTTGGGGCCAGTCGGGTGTGGCAGCAATGGTGTACTGACCGCTGGGCAGCCCTGAGCCAGAGTGGGAGGCTTCCCCATGTGTGGAAGCGAATCCAGCGAAGCGGCGATCTCCCAGCGTCGAGGAATCGTCGTTGGCCCGGGATGCTGTTGGGTCCACCATACAGCGAGGGGGCATCACCATATCCTCATCACCATCCAATCTCTGTTCCATCGCCGAGTTTCCGTGCCACGATGCTGCGTTGCGCTCCATGCAGTAATGGGGCATCGCCTGAGAATCGTTGCTACTCCATTCCATATTTGTTGCCTGGGCTTCATGCCAGGTGGCTGCGCTGCGTGCCATGCAGCGAGGGGGCATCGTCGTGATGACGTCATGCGTGACCCCAGTGTCGTGTCCTATGTTGGTGGCGAGTCCTGCCTCGCTATGCCTGGGTGCTGAGCCCGGCGACGCACAGTATTGGGGCGCCGTCGTCGCGACGCCATGCGTAGCACTTGTGCCTGTGGAGAAATCAGAGGACATGCTTACCTCGCCGAGCCGGGTTGCTGTGTTGCTTGCTGTGCAGTGTGGGGCCACCGTCGTGGAGACGTCGGGCGTGACCCCCGTACCCCTTGTCAGGGCGTCGTGTTGGCGGAGCACTTCGTGGTCAGATGCTGTGAGGGGCGTCGTGCAGTGAGGGGGGGCCGACGTGGAGACGTCGCTCTCGACCCCAGTGCCTACTGCCTTGCCACTCCGGGTATGCATTGCCACTTGACACTCAACACAATAAAACTCAATTAAAACACACTGTCTGGTTACAACACAAGAGGAAGGGATAACCTCATCAGCATTGGCGTTGGCGTCTGTGCTCAAATGACTTCTGTTTCGGCAGAAGACTATTAGTTGCTGAAGGCTGGAACATTACTGCTTGAAGGATCGATCACTACTTGCTCGCTGAGAAAAAGTGTTCTCTTATATAGACTTTCTTGTGCTCAAATGACTTCTGCTTCGGCAGAAGACTATTTTTCGTGCTCAAATGACTTTTGTTTCGGCAGAAGACTAAAACATGAGTCATAACTTGTTCTCGATGCCGACGCCGATGACAGTACATATTCAAATGACGACAAAAATGTGCATGACATAAACTATTTCCAAGAAATGTGGTGTACTTTATTGACCTTCGTGTATTAAATTAGACGCCATTAAATATTTGGTGGCTATGAACTCGTAACAATCAAAAGATAACAAATATATAAACTCAAAAGTTTATTTTCTCAGGCGTCATTATCTAAATTATTTGGTTACTATTAACGTTACTTGAATAGCTACCTATACAATACCACGTCAAACATTATTTATTCTAGGGTATCGGGGAGTATTTATTTTAATACTCTATGACAAGACACTTTTTATTATTAATATCTCACTGATAATATGTATCGTACGCTCGATTATTTTATGTATAGATGTGCACCAAAGAAATTAAAATAATCAATAGAACTCATGATTCAAACAGTTACATGTACCATTATTGAACCAGAGCAGAGTTAGCTATCGTGTAACAAGAAATAGTCGACATGCAGAAAAATATTTTCTTTAGTTTAAACATGATCTGCGAAATAGAAAAGCGTTTGGGCTTATAGACTTAGATTCTAGGTATAAATTTTACTTAAACACTAGGTGGTTACGTCAATATGGGGAGGCGTACATTTTATTCTAATAATATAAGGTCCATGTACGTCGTGTCCCATTTTGCTTGGAAGCACCTCCATAAAAGGTTTAGTTTAGGTCCGAATTAGATCGATTTTTTTTTATAATTAAGAAAAATGCAGTTGTGTGGTACTTACATTAATTTTATAAAAAGACCTCCACATAACGTGTGCTTTTTTTTCAATACGAAAAATAATACAATCTAATTAGCTATTTATTTATTTTGAGGAAAAAATACAATTTTTGTATTGCTCTGGGGAACATGAATATTCACTGTTGTATGATAGGCCAGTCCTTTTAATCAACAAACTGGAATTAATTACAAAACATTTCAAATTTTGATGAAAGTTGTACGTTAATGCAAGAAAAATATATAAAATGTTGACCCCTCCTATGGAGCCGGCAACATTTTTTAAATTGCAAAATATAAATAATTCGACACCCCTCCACATAAACCGCTCTAACTTTTTCTAGATCGATTGCAAATTAAATTTCCTGTCCGATGAATATATCACGCCGCTCCGAACGCTAGATGTGGGCTGCAAGTGAAGTCAGAGGATTTCGCCCAAACTAAAGCTCACAGAGGCTCGATAATAGTTTGGTTGTGGAAAATTGAATAAAAAATCGAATGTAGTAAACCGCAGGTCACTGCGTGGTGTAGTTTTCGAGATATGACCCCTCGAAGTCATCAGAAGGTAAGAATCGGATTTTTTTTGCGCGAGTACGGTAGCAGATATCTAGCTGCGGTTTACGCTATTCGATTTCCCTCGCCTTCCTGCGAACGCCTGAAGTTTGTCAGATTTTTACCGTTGCACTTAAAAATTTAAAAAATTAACGCGATTTCAACACTTCCCCGCTTAAAGAGCCCTAACTTTTTCGAGACAACATTGACTGCTATTTTAAACGAAAGATTATTTTTTTAATGAAAAATTTAACTGATTCATTTATCTAGATTTTTCAAGAATTTAGTGTTCGAAATTAAAAATCTATCAGAAAGAATAGAGTTATATTTTCACTTGTAATCTCCCAAGTGCTTGAATTATTGCCAGAAATTTTTTGAGTACATGAATTTTCTTGAAAATATCCTGCAATTAATTCAAGCACACGGGGGATTCGGTAAGAAAATTTCACAGGAAAATAAATTAAATAAACTCTAATTTCAACTGACATTAAGATTATTCTAAGACATAACAAGGTATAAGATTAGTAGGCCATGAATGGCTCTTGTTGACAAAGTGACAGAAACGCATCGGAATTAGTAAGAAGTATTGTTGTGTCAAAAGTTAAAATTATAAGAGTTATTTGAAAATGGAATGCCTTTATACGTATAATAGATAAATAATATCTCTTCCACCCATTTTAGTTTAAAAAAATTACTGAAAATTGTTTAGGACAACTCTATTTGTGTGTTATCGAATAAGTTTTATTCACTAAAATAGGTGGAACGTTATTTTATATTTATATATTTTCATGTTTTATACACATACCAGAGCACAGTTTCAGTACAGTATAACTTGACAGAGATGGCTTTGAACGAACATGTCATTAGTTATTTATCATTATTCCATTGACAGTTTAACCAGTTTAAGCTCAATATTTCTTATTGTTGAAGTTATTTTCGAGGTTTTTAAAGAATAAGATTATAGAGTATGGAAAAGAACATAATATTTTTCGTTTAATATGAAGAATAAAATTCCATTTTTATGTATTAGCAAATGTCAAATATGATCATATGACAGAAAAATTTCCACTTATTAATTTCGTTCACGGTACCCTGGAGGATGAAAATTTCCGGAAATTTTTTGGGTTGCCATAGTAATGTGTGAAATTTTCAATTAAATAGATGCACTCTATGCCATAATTTTCAGGGGGTGGCTCAACCAGAACATTCTCGGCAGATGGATTGAACGTACTAGTCCATTGATAGCATAGCCGCCGAGATTGCCGGATTTGACACCAATTGATTTTTATTTGTAGGGCTCTCTTAAAAGTAAGGTGCTGAAATGTCGACCTCAAAATAGGCAGCAACTATGTTATAGAATTGTAATGTGCCACAAAAACACACTTTTCAAAGATATTGTATTATAAAAATTAATCGATCTAAATCGAACCTAAAATAAGCTTTTTATGGAGCAAAAAGAGGCACGCTGTATATACTCATCTATATCCATTAGCTCTTTTTATCTGTGGAATATGAAAAAAATCTCATTAAGTGTTTACATTACATAACAAATTATCGGGCTATGACTTTAATGGGATGAAAGTTTTATGAATGTATATTTTACAATGCTGAGAGGTGGTGTTTTAATGGTATCGGACGATACTACAAAATAAGTTAATTTTGTCCGATGAACGTTAATCCGTCACCTAAAATGAGCATGCAAGATTTCACGAAGTAGTGTCGAGGAGATAATGCGGGTTCTGTATATCTGCATACCTGGTTTCCCACCCTTTAATTGGTTTTCTGTTGGGTGGTTGTATCTAAATAAATAAACGTCCAGGAATTCATGCCAATAATTGAAGAGCGCATCAGAAAAAAAACTATTCCTTCATTATTAAACCTTAAAGTTACGGACTGTAAATGGTATTTTGTTAATAGTTTTTAAACTTCTATACAGGGTGATTCACGTAGGCCATTCATTAGAAGTTTTTCAACTTGCAGTTGGATTAGAAAATTGAAATTTGGTATACAGCCATAATCGATCATGCCCGTTCTATCTAAAATATTTTCAGTCCTCCAACTATACAGGGTGTGCCAAAAATTGGTACCAACTTTCTTATTTTAAATGGAAACCTATATTTTTCTTTACATGGTTCGATTGGTCTTCTAATTCTGAGTTTAGAGAACCTAAGTTATGTTAACTTATCTCTTACAATTTTTGACATATGTCCAATTTTTTGAAAAAAATTGCCGCTGTAGTAGTTTACGAACAAATTTGTATCTCGCAAACCTTTCAAAATTATGAAACCAAATTTGTGAAGCAGTTAGCTGGAAGACCAGGCTAACTTTTGATGTCACATCGGTGGTCCCATTTTGTACCATATGGGCCCAGTCGATTTTCAAATGTCGCAATCAAAAATTGTCAAAAAGTCAATTTTTTCAAATGGCACATACTATTTTTTTTCACACCATTCGAAAGAAAATTGAATTTTAGGGTGAGTTACTTAAGCATTCCCTATACCTAACTTCACCCCATATCGAGTTATTCAATAAAAATCAAGAAATACCTTATCTTGGCGAGAGATTCCTTACTTCATCAAGTATGCCATGGAAACAAAAGACAGTTGTAATAATTTTTAAAGAAAAATATGGATTCTTATTTAATTACACACAACACCAACAAATTATTATTAACGAACAAGAACAATGTTGACGAAATTCTGTCAGTGAAAACATTGCACACATTGAGCATTTGTATTGAAATAATTATTTTGTTAATCTGTTTATTTGTTGTTATTTTGTTGTTATTATTTATTATTGCAATACGATTTTTGAATAAAAATTAAAATGAAATGATTATTTCCAAAGCCTACTACCCTTGAGAAAAAAAAAAACAATATTTTTTTCAAAAAATGCCAATAACTCAAAAACGACTATAGATAGACATACACAATGTTAATAAAAGTGGCCCTAAAATTCAATTTTGCATTAATTTCTGGCGTCAAAAATGGTAGGCGCAAAGATGTGCTACGCAATCTGTTGAAAGTAGAATACTTAATAGAATATTTGAACAAAAATATGGTGGTCACATTGAACAATTACGTCAGAATTTCGTCAACATTGTACTTGTTCGTTAATAATAATTTGTTGGTGTTGTGTGTAATTAAATAAGAATCCATATTTTTCTTTAAAAATTATTACAACTATCTTTTATTTCCATGGCATACTTGATGAAGTAAGGAATCTCTCGGCAAGATAAGGTATTTCTTGATTTTTATTGAATAACTCGATATGGGGTGAAGTTAGGTATAGGGAATGCTTAAGTAACTTACCCTAAAATTCAATTTTCTTTCGAATGGTGTGAAAAAAAATAGTAGGTGCCATTTGAAAAAATTGACTTTTTGACAATTTTTGATTGCGACATTTGAAAATCGACTGCGCCCATATGGTACAAAATGGGACCACCGGTGGGACATCAAAAGTTGGCCTGGACTTCCAGCTAACTGCTTCACAAATTTGGTTTCATAATTTTGAAAGGTTTGCGAGATACAAATTTGTTCGTAAACTACTACAGCGGCAATTTTTTTCAAAAAATTGGACACATGTCAAAAATTGTAATAGAGAGGTTAACATAACTTAGGTTCTCTAAACTCAGAATTAGAAGACCAATCGAACCATGTAAAGAAAAATATAGGTTTCTATTTAAAATAAGAAAGTTGGTACCAATTTTTGGCACACCCTGTATAGTTGCAGGACTGAAAATAGTTTAGATAGAACGGGCATGATCGATTATGGCTGCATACCAAATTTCAAGTTTCTAATCCAACTGCAAGTTGAAAAACTTCTAATGAATGGCCTACGTGAATCACCCTGTATATTTTAAATTTAACCACATTTAGTAAATGAATGTTTTTAATTCGGCCCAGAGACAGACAACGCGTAAGAAATGAGACACCAAATAATTACTTCCACATCCACGTAGTATTTCTGTCTGTCGATCTGCCAGTCTGTCTTTCGGTCTGTCGGTTGGTCGGTCTGTAACTTTTTTGTGCGCACGTTTTCTCAGGAACGGTTTAAGATATTGTCTTTAAATTATTTGATACACTACATTATATTTTGTGCTAATTTCGGTGAGGGGCTGGGGGTTAAATAGGGATGAATAAGGAAAAAATAGGAAAAGCAAGCTGGTAAGAGTACATATATTTGAGATTTGGTGTAAATACTAGAAGCCAAGACCTCAGACTTGTTTATAATGTTTTACACTCCCCTCCTCACCACCCCCACTCCATTATTAAACGGGTTGACAAAATAAAATTAAGATGTTTACTTGAAATTTGGTACACGTATGTTGTAATGACATCTGATTGAGATAATTCCGTTGAGGGGGGTAAATAGGGGAAATAAACAAAGCAAGCTAATAAGACTCCAGAAATTTAATTTTTGGCATCTAGAAGCCAATGTCTCAATGTTCTTTGTGGCATCTAGCTCAAATATATTAAAATTGTATTACTAATTATTTCCAAATACTAGAGTGCAAATATAGTAAAGATGTTTTCCTTTAGAGAGACTTTGATGGGAAATATGGATATGGAAGTAGTGATTCCTTAGGCAGCGGTTTTTTATACAGATTTTCGAAGTGTACTAGGTACAAGAAACTAGATTTCTCTAAAATTGAATTAGTTGATTTCGATGAAATCAACAATTTTCGAGAAAAATGCACATTCATTCGGCAATACAGATCAAGTAATGTTATTTTTTTAATTGAAATTATGTTAATTCCTATTAAATGATGCTGCTTTGAGTTCAAACGGACTACAATGAAATTGAAACTTAATAACTTTAACGGCCCGTAACTCAGTAGCACAGAACGCGTAGGAAACATTTTATATGATGCGTACGGTCCTTTTTTGATCCCACTGCACTTTAGCACTTTCCTGAATTATCGATTAATGTGAATTCATAGCACAACCTGTGCGTTAATCTGTACATTTCTGTCCAAAGATCGTATATACACTTTCTGAGAATTAAATTATGCGCATAGCAACATTACAAAAACGACATCGAGTCAATGACAAGTACCAAAATTGAACAGTTCAACATTGGAATGGTAGGTGCCTATTATTGATTTCTGGTTTTCATTGAGGTCAAATTAAGTTAATCACTTATTTATTGAATACACATACACAATTAAGGCGGGTTTATACGTGCAGGGATTTGGTGGCACACCAGTAAAAAAAATACTGCACGACAGTTACTGGCGAGAACTGGCGAGCAAGTCTTGACCTTGCATGCATTAACTGCTGGCAACATAACACATTTTTCCCAATAAAATAAACCATTTTTATATAATATTAAATCATACATAACAAACAAAGTTAAGGATTAATGGCATAAAACTGCCCTGTACCACGTGCATCACGTGATAAAGTGAATTTTATTTCATTTTAAAAAATGTTAATACGTACCTATAACCTACTTTTATCGGAAATCTACTACACTTGTAAAACGTACTGACAATTACTTAAAAACACATGATTTTTTAATATTTGCAGTATTAAAGGCATTCGAGCCCGACCGAGTGTCAACATTAAATTTCAATGTATGGAGGTACTTTTATATTTTTTACTTATGCGGTTTATTTTCTTTAATTATACGACGCCCCCGAAATTGTGAAACATTTTAAAATCGATTTTTACCTACACTGTGGTAATTATTGGCAGTTGCGTCAACATTTAATCAAGGGAGGGGGTAGACTATCCCAGATCGCAGTTTTGCAAACCGTAGTGGAAATCTAGCCATATGTATGTACATATTATGTATCTACAAACCTAGAAATTATACAAAATCGGCGGTATACAAAAATGTCTAGTGCTTCTCAGGCTGCAATGGACTTGTGGATTCGCGATTTCCCAGAACTGCAATTTGATGGAATAGATCTTTATTGTAATAGTTGCAACAAAACAATTTCTTGGACATCTAAAACAAATATTAATAGACATATTTCCTCACAAAAGCATATTTGTACTGGTGGCTCTACCGATAGTGGCAGTCAACGTAGGTAGTGGAAGTGATGGTGGGATGTAACATACCGTGGTCAAAACCAGAGAATCCACTTTTTAGACAATTTTTGGAAAAGTGTATTAGTGGCAAATATAGCAATGTTCATTTACCGTCGGAAACCACACTCAGAAGGAAATATCTATCAATGAAGTGTGATAATGTTAGACAAAAAATGTCTTCTGAGTTTACTGGGAAATACATCTGGGTTAGTGCGGACGAAACCACCAATGCTTGTGGTGAGAAGGTAGCGAATGCTTTAGAGGGTGTATTGGAGGAAAATTTTTCAGTGCGAGGACATCGCCTCTAGAGTTGTAGAAACGACAAATTGTCGCATTATAGTCAGGGCAGTGAATTCAAGTCTACAAGCGGTATGGAGTGACAAATATGCAGAAAATAAGGACAAGGTCTCATTATTTCTTACTGATGAAGTGAATTATATGAAAGCTGCAGGGCGAATTATGAAGAAAACATCGCAATATGCTGCATGTAACATGTCTAACACATGGACTCCATAGAATTGCTGAAACTATTAAGTAAAGGGTGCTACGCTAGCTAACGTTGATTACTTAATATCTAGTGTAAAGAAAGTTTTCCTGAAAGCACCACAGCATGTACGGTTATTTAAAAAAATACTTCCAATTACCTCCAGCGCCCATCATAACACGGCGGGGAACTTGACCAGAGGCGGCATCATACTATTTTTTCCATTCTGAAAACGTTAAACTAGTAGTACCTACTGAATCCAGATGACGCAGTTGTTATTTCACAGGCTCATGCAGCTGGTCCGGCGGTATATAAAAGCACTGGGGGTTTGTTCTGGCACACGGTGGGATGATCGGTGGGCGATCGGGCTGCGTGGTGGAACAAATCTCCCTGCACCGGAATTGGCAGTAATGCCCACCTTACGCTGGCAAATCAATCAATCAATCAATCAATTAGGCGTTAATAGGACGACACATATGTTAAGTACGCCCCGATGACATCTGTTGACGTTGAGCGGTCCTTTTCTCATTATAAATGGATTTTTAATGACAGGCGGCGAACATTAACTTCAGAACATTTACAGCAAATATTAATAATATACTTTTATACTCTTTATAATAGGTCCTGAAAAATTACATATATGTGAGTTACTTTAAGGTAGGTAGTGAAAAATACATGTGTGTGTTTTAGTTCAATGTTACATTCCCCAATACCTCCTCTTCGAGTGAGTGTTTATATTAAACGAATAGAATTAAACCAATTTAATTTTACCAGAAACATTATAGGACTTATCTATTTTACTCAGATCTCTGTTTCTACGAAAAACAAACGGACTATTGCCTTTCCAACCATATATCTCATATTCTATCAGCAATTAGTATTTATATTAATAATGAGATGAAATTAAAACATTTAAATAATAAATCGAAGACTCAACGATAAAATTATTACTTATAGTATGTATTTAGAGTTGTTTTAAAACCTCATGAGCCGTGACCTTCATATGCGCAGAGACATAATCCGTCCTGTTGACTCAGTTACACTTTTTAAAAATATTATATTTATTGTTTACAATTTATCCCGAGCTCTTGTTTATGTATACAGCAAGGCAGACTCCAGTGTCTTCAAAAACATACTTATAACTCAGATTAAACTTTGCGTTTAGCGCATTTCGCGGTTCATGAGATTCTGAAACACCTCTACGATCGCGGCCTTAATAAAATGATTCAATACGAATTACTCCAGCAAATGCAGTCCTGCAGTCCGTGTCAAACTTATATAGTCGCGGCACAATCTGTTTGGACCTAGACATTTTAGGTACCGAGCTGAATTTTTTAGAATATGTAGCCTATGATACGTACAATAACATACTGAAAGTCCCGAAGAATCCGAATTGAGCGTTAGCCGCCATGTTGAAAAAAGGGCACGCGCGCGTAGACGGAGAAAACATTTTTTCCTTGCCTTATTTATTATCTGTTTTTAATATTCTAAACAGATAATTATAGCCAAAGAATGTGGCTTTAACATATATTTTACACATTTTACTAAACTTTGTCCGTGTAGTAAAAAACTGACTTAAACTGAAAATTAAAATTTTGGAAAATTATATTTATGTGATTAAAAAGAAAATTGTAGGGTTTATGAAAATATGTTTTAAGTAAAAGTTGTAGGCCATCGATAAACAAACAGAACGTTTTTTTAATCCCCTTTATAACTTTAAAAATAACGGAGATGGAGCATTTTAATTATTATAAAACCGTATATGTTAACATAGCAAAATCAAAATAGAAAAGTTAAAATGTGCACTTTTCGTCACGGCACAATTAACCTCGAACAGAAATGATGACTAAGCTAAGTTTTTAGAATTGGATGGTTTATAATAATAATAATGATAATAAATAATAATAATAATAAGGAGGTAAGAGGAAAAAATTAATAATTAATTTTGATCTTCAATATCGCTATCGGTTATAATTAGAGTGTTTGAATTAACACAACTTATGCCACGACAATTACTGCACATGCCAGAGGACTTTGTGTAATTACAAGGACAATTTTTATTGCAGTCATTTTTACAGTTGCAATATAGAAGTTTTAATATATTGTCGGGTACAATTGACAAAGATGTTGGTACGGGTTTGGTGATATCGTTTTTCAATTCCCAGCCCCAGTCAGATGAATTAATTTCCTTATTAAGCCATATTTGCACCTGAAAGTATACCCTATAAACATGCTGTTCAATAGCTTTGGAAGTAGGTGGTAAAACTGCTAAATCAACATTTTTATTTAAATTTTGTCTGCTTATAATTTTTTTAAATAGGAAAAATCTCTCGATATCTATATCATCTGACTTGTATCCATATATACGAAGGAGAAACTTAATTCCCAATTTAACTAAATCCTGCTTATTTGCATTTTCGTTATTAAACAAAATTAATTGTTTGTTTAGATCAACATTTTTCCTCAGACAATTAAATATTACTTTTTTGCCCTTCCTGTAAGGGTGCGACGTTGTGTCACAACTGTGAAATCATTTTTGCTAGTAGAGGCGGTTGTTTTGGTTTTATTACGAGTGTAACTTTGTCTACATTTTTTGTGAACTGTTAGTTCTTCAGAAATAATTTTTTTATGAATATCATCATTAAGTTGTATACTTTTTGAAATTATCGTGTCTAATCCTCTCTTTACGACTACCGTTTCTTCCGCGGATAATGAAATTTGACAAAAAATACAAATACCTTCCATAATAACGGGTAAAATGTGAGAATAAAATGGCTTGATTAATCTTAAACAATAAACCTAAACCTAAACAATAATAAAAGTAAAACAATCCTTGTATAAAACAAAATACTAATTAAAAAAATCAAACAATTCGTAAAAGAATAACGAAATCAAAAAGAAAACAAATTCGATATGAAAATAAAATAAAACAATATCCTGGAAAAAACCTATGGCACTACTAAATATATTTAAAAATTTTATATATTCTAAACTCGATTTGAGATAATCCAACTTAGAAACTTATTTATATTAATAACAATGCAGCGCAAATGTACGTGTTAGAAATATAATATCTACCTAATACATATAAAGAGCGTTTGATAGTCGATAGGTATATGAACATTTCTGTAAACATATTAACGGCTTTCACTGTCTTTCCGCGTGTCCCTAAATATTACAAATTTCATATCTCAGCTATTTTTTAAGCTAGAGAAAAATTTCAAAAAAAGTATTGTTTGTCTTTTAACGGCCTATAACATTTATTTAAAAAATATTTTTATAGGATGAGCCAGTATTTTTTTAAATGAAAAAATACAAGTCCTCAAAAAGTTATTTTTGCTATTATCTAATTGTTACACTACTAATAAACATTTTTTTATAGTTTCTTAAATTCGTATCAAACTCACATTCTTTGGCTTTAATTTGTTTGTTAAAATATTAAAATCGATTAATAGATAAGGAAAGAAAAAAATGTTTTCTTCAGCGCCGCGAGCAAGCCATATTTTTAATATGGTGGCTAACGCTCAACTCGGATTCTTCGGGACTTTTAGTATGTCATTATACGTATCAAGAACTACGTATTCTGAAAAATTCAACTCGGTACCTAAAATGTCTAGGTTAGGCCTATTGTTTACAGATTGTGCCGCGACTATATAGCATCCTAAGTTGTAAAAGCGTCCGGCCTAGCTACGAAATACCGTCAACAACTCAACAAGTGAATCTCTTTCTTTTACACTATGGGCATGCGGGCCATTACGACTACGTCTGTCATTAAACTGTGTACCTCCTCCAGTTTCATTTTAATGCAGCTTCAAAATTATAGGGTTACTAGTGTAGTAAAAAAAGGGCATTGGTGTGTATAATTTTGTAACAGCAATGATATGATTTCATACCTTCTGGGTTATCACCAGGAGTATATATCTCAGTTTTTTTTTATCTTCCAAAGCCTATTGCGTTTTTTTATGAACAATTTTGTTTTTTGAACAGCGTTTTTTAGTTAAAAAGGCGAATATCTCCAGTTCTAAAGGTTCTATCGGGACAAACAAGCAACCAAAAACTTTCGCAATTAAAATTCCAATAAATTTCCGTTGATTTTGGGTCATTTGAGTGCGTACATAATGTACAAAATGGAAGAAACTGACTAAAAAGCGTAATTTTTTTCTTTTTAACGTCCAAGGACGTCAAGAGCTCCTATCGACTTCAATCTTTCAGAAAATATATCTTCTGTTGAAAACAATACATCTTGAAATGTTGGTGCTCAAATATAGAATCTTGCGGACACAAATGAATTTGTTACCTGAAATTTGAATTGCCCGCCATTTTGTGCCATTATGTCCAAAATGATCATTTTGTTTTCAAAATGTAGTTCTGGACGCCAGCTTTCTGATGACATTTAAAAAAATGTCTGAAGTCATTTTGGCCACTTTTTGGGCATTTATTTGTAAACCAAATGGATAACAAATAGATTTTCTCGGCCATTTTGAAAACATTATTATGAAAAAATTTTATCAGAAAAGAAAGAGAGAATTGCGAGAAAAAAAGTTAATTTTTTGGTTTCTACTTTGTCCCGTTCGGAACTCTGGAACCGGAGATATTCACCTTTTTACCTAAAAAAACGATGTCCAAAAAATAAGCAATAGGCTTTGGAAGTTCAAAACTCAAATATATACTCCTGGTGATGCCCCAGAAGGTATGAAATCATAATATTGCTGTTACAAGGCTGTGCATGTCTCGTTTATTTGGTCTTTTTTTACACCATTATACTTTCTATCAATGAATAATTTTACACTAATTAAATCGATAACTAATATATGTACGCAGAAATACTTGAGGCTTCATATGACGTATGTTACGAACCTGTTCCATCACTTTATCGACTGCATGCATGAGTTTAAGCCTTCTTTTCATTATTAATGTTAATTATTTATTGTTTCTTTTTTACTATTATACATATAGAGATATTTGTTAAAAACTCTATGAAAATATCTGACATTTCAAAGTATCGATTGCCACCAGAACAAAGATGGGCTAAATATTTTTGAAGAAATCCTTAAAATCCACTTTTTTGCAGTTTTTCTGTTCAAACAAAAAAGGCCGGACCGAATTTGACGAAATCTCTTTCGGATCATATTGACTTAATGAGCTTCGATTGGCACCATAACGAAGTCGATATAATTTTTTATTCGCGAGATATCGTGACGGAAAAAATTGTTGACGCACATACGTACGTACATATACACATACTTGCTTTAAAAAATAGTTGAAAAATACTCCAGTGACCTTGAAACATAAATATATGTTGAACATATTTTGATTTTCGGGCCCATCGCAATAACTAATTAAAAAATCTATTTTCATCTTTTTTGAAGGGCGACTCGATCCTCTCGCGCATGGGGGTTGGGCCTAGGCTAACTCTCTTTCAGCATCGATTACAATATCCCTTGCAAAAATCCCGTTCCAACAACTCCACACACGCTTAAGCCAGAAAGCCCATAAAAGCGGGTGTTTTGGGTCATAGGGATTGAAGATAATGCTCATTATCACCAATAAGTTTGACTGAACTAATATACCTACATTACAAGTATTAAATTTTGAGTCCATGAAAAAATTGTAAAAAAGGGGTAAACTTGAAAAGTTCTGTGACAAGGATGAGACCTGGGTTCCCCCCCGTTTTCGAGGGTGCTGAATACGATGGTGATATTTTTGGCCACCAACCCCTTGGGAACTACCCTGAACGCAAAAAACCACCCCATTCCGCGTTCTTTCCGTTCTAGGCATGCGAAAACTTGTCGGATCGGATTTATTATCAACATCCGAAGTTGAAACCACCCCCTCCACTGATACTGAAATCTCCCCAAAAATTTCAAAATTGAAAAAAATTGTTTCAATTCGTCTTCGAGGGTGCTCAACACGATAGCCACATACATTTCTCCCCTAACCACCCCCAAATCCCCAAGACCACCCCCTCTTTACATTTATGACTTCTGGGCGTGTTGGGAATCGTTGGATCGAGGTTCTTGACATGATTTCGGTATTGTAAAGCAAGTTAAGTGCCAAGACATGCAGTCACCCCCATGGTTAAAAACCACTCCCTCCCCTAATACTAAAATCATTCCAAAAATTCAAACTGTATGAAAACTGTTTATCTCCGTTTTCGAGGGTACCCAACACGTTGGCAACATAATTTCCTCCCTCACTCTTCACCGAACTACCTTCAAATCCCCCTGGTAATCAACGAGTCCCCGCATGCCCAGTAGCAAGAAATATTACCGGGGGTGACTGCATGTCTCGGCACTCAACTTGTTTTACGATACCGAAATCTTGTCAAAAACCTCGATCCAATGATTCCCCACATGCCCAGAAGCCATAAATGTAAAATGGGGGTGGTTTCGGGGATTTAGGGGTGGTTAGTAAGTGGAGAATAGGGGAGACACGCATGGTGCTATGGAGTTGAGCACCCTCGTAAACGAACAGAAACAAAATTTTATCAATTTTGAAATCCTATTCAGCACCCTCGAAAACGGGTGGTGCCGAGGTCTCGTCCTTGTCACAGCACTTTTGATGTTTTTGCAAACATTTTCATGAATTATTTGTCAAACTAATTTCAACGCTTGGGAACTTCCGGGAAGTCACAATTAAAAGTACGTCTTACACGCTACATGCGACCATTAAGTCGAAATAAAAGAATATTTTAAACAAAAATAATTCGTGCGCAATTTACGCAAGTTCATAGTGGAAACAAGCTAACCATTATACTCTTCGTCGATTTACAGCACTTTTTATATAATTGTTGCACATTCTATAGAATACTCTACGCAGTTTTTCTACGAGTTTCTCTACAAGTGATATTACACCGGTTTTAGAAATGTGCCGATCAAATCTAATATACTCTTCATTTTGTATTTGCAAAGGGTAGGTATATTAATCGTTGTTTTGTTTAAAAAATTAGGCGTAGAAAATAAAAAACCCGTCTAAAAATTATCTAACTAATTATACACATCACAATTTAGTGGGCCATTTAATCTGCGCTTATAATTATACTTTCCATATTATAATATCCACCTTGCCACCTGAAGTAAATCGTGGTTTATAAAAAACGATTGACGTAGATCTAACAGTAGATGTACATTAAATATTATCTGCAAAAAAAATGGCCTCAGAGAAACTTTAATTGTTGTTAACTGAAAGTAGTAATTTGGAAATATCCACTTAGAGAAACTGACAAGGAAGACATTTGTATAAATTAAAGTTCTTCATCGTTTTATGGCTAGAATATACGATTGCCGCACACACTGCCCATTACAACGATAAATTACAATAAAGATGTTTTGCAGCAAGTCACTCATTTATATAACAACTAACTTTATATTTGGTTTATATGCATTTAACAGAATCTTTATCAACTCAACATTTCTTGGAAAAAAATTGAAAAAAACTTAGTATTTTTGAACGAAATTGTAAAAATATGTAATTTCAAAAATACGTTTAGGTGCGGTATTTCTTACGTTAACTCAAATTAAATTGATATTATTAGGTAATAAGATCCAGTTTTTCGTGACCTACCATTTAGTATTTGCAATATTCATTAATGGTGACATTAATCTTTTTAACGATAATTTCGTTATTTTTTTTTCTAATTTCTTGGCATGGAGTTACACTGCGGTGTTGTCACGTTTTTTACATTTTCCGATAAAAAACCCATTTGCAGCGGTCAAGAGTAAAATTTGCAAAAAAACATAATTTCATTTTGGCCGTCCGTTTCACTTTGAATGTTGGTCAAGGCCATGTAGTAGTAGTTTTATTTAATACTTGCGTAAGTTGGTTTTAAAAATAAATTTTATTAACAACGGGTAATACAAAATATTAAGATTCAAAATACATAGCCTTCGGCCACAAGTACAAAGTCAAATGAATGCCTTATCGAATGCTTATTTGATATTGATATTCATAATCTGAGAGCCTGTGACGCATGTCTACAAAAGGCAATTATATTTACTAACAACGTTGAAACATACAGGTAAAAACATAGCTAGAGGGTGTTTCATTTAAAAATATGTTGACAGTTTAAAAGTAAAAATTTGAATCGTCGTGGAGAACACCCTGTAGAGCAACGTTCAACTTCGAGAAGCCTGGAAGTCTATACATGGCATTGGCTAATACATATTCACAATGAAGTGACGGTCAAACTAAAAATACGTTTTTTGCAGACTTTATACTTGGTCACTGCAAATGCATTTTTTTATACGAATAAGAAGAATAACTTGGCAACACCACAAAGTAAGTATAAAAATAATATATGCCTAGATAGAGAATTAGAATTAAATAGAAATACAGAAAAACATTTTTGGGTGTTCCATTAAAAAAAATTCATGTAGTATATTAGCTTGCCACCTCGCCACCACTATGCGAAACATCCTGTAGATTTGAATATAATTTTAAAATATTCCGCTCTTGATCTCCCACAAATTACATGTAATACATTTCCAAAATTTCAAACGGTTGATGTTTCACCGACAATGGGCTTGTTCACCTTTTTTTTTATTTCATAAATCGAAAGTGCAAGTATAAATTAATGCATCTGCAAAAAATCAGAATCTTATTTGCACGTTTAGTATCTTAAAAACTATTACAAATCTCCATCTCGCGAAAATGGGGCGTGGCCAGGCGCTACGTCACTATACGCATAGACTCGGCGATCTCAATAGACTTGATGCTCCTTACTTGTTATAATTATAAGTGTTTTCGAAGTATTATTTGTTCTGCTTACTAATTGACAGTAGTACAATTTGGTGAAATGTCAAAAAATTACAATTTTCTCTCGCTCCTGCCGGGTCGAATATTCGATTTTGACCCTGAAATTTACGATTAGAATTCATCGCCGACCTTCTCCTTTTCGTAGACACAGAACGAACTTCCACTCGACGTATTTATTTAGTTACCAGCGTTTAAAAATTTCATGTTTTTCGACTTTTCAGGTTAAATTTGAAAGGTCCCAGAAAGCCATTTTTCTTACGTAACTTGCGTATAGTACTATAGTGACGTCACAAATGAGCGCTCGGTTTTTGCAACTATTACTAATTTCAACTCCTTATATCTCGAGAACGGAAAAAGTTAATAATACGAAATTTTAAGTGTATAATGAGAATATCGAGTACTATATGAAAAAGTATGAAAACCATATAAAAAGAATATCATGGAACAAGCCCATTGACTATCCACGCACTAGTGACTCACCCTGTATCATCACTTTTATTTATTACAAAGATACTAACTTCTGCTTTGAAATTGTCGTGTTGCCTGGGTCAGATTACTAATATAATAATAGAATAGAATAATCATTCATATTTCTCGAATAAGAAATAAAGTAGCGAGTCGGTAGCTGAATCAAAGAAAGGAAACGAATCTCCCTTTATTTCGTAACTTTGATTTTATTTTTAGACACCTAAGTAGTCCAATAATTATAAAGATTTCCATAACAAAAATTGTTATCCGAGATTTTCCTTCCCTAACTGTTAGTGCGAGGATAAACATCACAAAACCACAAAAATCAATTCTGAGGGTGCCGCGCAACCCCCAAAAAAACCACCCCTTCGATGAAAAAAGCTTTACTTTATTGATATCTCGTTAACCGTTGAAGATATAAAAAAATTGCTCATGATAAAAAGGAAAGCAGAACTAATTTCCTAACAAAAAGTCCTCTTATAATTTTCTTGTATATGCCATGATTTTGGAAAAAAATGCAAATTTTTTATTTTTAATCCGTACGAATTTTCGAAAAAGTTGAATTGCTCGAAAACCAAACAAGTTAAGAAGAAATATCAAAATAGGTTTTAAGGGGGATACAAAATACTCTTTTGTGTTTCCATTTTTGATCGCTATTGATATCTATTAGTATATAAAAATAACAATATAATATAGTTACCTCTTAATTTTTTGCGCTTTTAACTAATCACAGGCGCATAAAAAATAACTGACTTTAATATAAGTTATAAATGCATTAACTTTTAGTTCAAGGTAGTACTTCAATGCAGCAAAAGTTAGGAATAAATATACTCACATTTACAAGTTGAAGTTAGCCAAATTTTGACCATTTTTTTAATACTTTCCTAAAAATAAAAAAAAGACCCAAACATCTTGAAAATTTAGGCCATTTTTTTTAAAGTTTATATATCATATAACTATTGTTTCCAATCATTTAATAGTTCAAAAATTGCATAAGAAAATATCATTAAAACATTGAATATGGAGCCTTTTTTGGATTTTTTTGGCTAACTTTCACATGCTGGTAAATTTGTAAATGTGAATATTTCAATTCCTAACTTTTTCTGCATTGAAGTACTACCTTGAACAAAAAGATAATGTATTTATAACTTATATCGAAGTCAGTTATTTTTTATGGGCCTGTGAATAGTTAGATGCACAAAAAATCAAGAGATAACTATATTATATTGTTATTTTTATATATTAATAAATATCAATAGCCATAAAAAATGGCAACACAAGAGAGTATTTTATATCCCCTTTAAAACCCATTTTAATTTTTCTTCCTAGCTTGTTTGGTTTTCGAGCAATTCAATTTTTTCTATAGGCCGCGCGCAAACAATTTCAAATAAACGAAAATTCGTGCGCATTAAAAATAGAAATTTTGCAATTTTTGTCAATATCGATTTTCTCGACACCATGAAATATACAAGAAAATTACAATAGGACTTTTTTTAGGCAATTAGTCAAGTTTTCTTTTTTACGATTAGCAATTTTTTTATATCTTCAACGGTTAATGAGTTATCACTAAAATAAGCTTTTTTCACCGAAGTGGTGGTTGCGCGGCACCCTCAGAACTGATTTTTACGGTTTTGTGATGTCTAATCCTTCCACTAACAGATACAGAAGGAAAATCTCAGATAACATTTTTTTGTGAGCTTCTGGTGTATTTTTTACTTTTCGACTGGACTAACCCGACAATATAAAATCATTAAATCGTTTCATTTGTATATAATATCTATCTTTAGTTACCTAAGGTACTAAAAATAGAATGCATATCGCTAATGAAATTTTATTCATCATGATAATGATAGGTACCTCTTATCCACGTGAGAGCATATTTAAAATGTTTAAATTGAATAAATAAATAATAAAAGTGATAAGTCATTGTGTCAATATAGTTAACATCAACTGGTATCTTATCGTCGCTGTGATACGTGGTAACAAGTATTATAGCCCAGTCATTAGAGATATTTACCTCGAAACAAATTGGAGGCGGATGATTTTTTTTAATGAGATTTTTGGATGGTAAGCAATAAGATCACATACAGTTTGCAAGGTTTCCAGACCGACAACATTAAAAAATAAACTAAAAACTGTTCTTCCGGTATTTTCCCAAAATTTGTAAAATGCGTTGAGGCAGGAGAAAATAAAAAATCTTTTTAGAAAGAGCACACATTTTCATACAGAAAAATGATCTACAAAAATTACGTCTTATGCCACGGAGTTTCCATGGAAAATTAGTGACGTGGAGAATGTGGAGATATTGGATGAAGCGCGGTGCAAGGTCGAACGCGTGGTTTACAGTACTTTGCGCGCGAAAAACCCTTTGTTTAGACAAACAAAATTTACACAAATTAAAAAGTTGAAAGTTTTACCTTTCTTATTTATGCATATAATTCTAATTTAATATAATGCTAATATACAGAAGCAATCATCAATATATAATATTATATATATTATATTTCGAAAATGACCTCATTTTTGTGTATCGTATATGGTAATTCGCAGGAAATGCTCCAACTTTTTTTTTTGATCTACGGGAAACTTTCGAGAAATGTGTCAGTCTGAACCTCATTAACTTACATTTGCTTAAGATAATGTAGTTTAAATAAGCACTACTTTTGAAATTGTCATAATTTCGTAATTTCAGAATTCTGAATTTGTCGGGAAAATATATATATTGCTGTATATCCACACTGTGGAACACTACCTAAGTGTCGTGTTTGAAATCATAAATAAAATTCACAAATTTGTATGTATTTTAGGAATTAATCATAACAGTTTTACTTTAACGGATCATACAGAAGCAGGAGTATCTGTGGTTTATTTAATTGATTCAAGTTCACTTATTCTCATCGAGTAGGATGCAGAGAATGAAACTTGATATTGAATACGAACAAAATATTTAAATAAACATAAAATGAAGTTATTTTAGTTTAACAAGGTTATTCTAAATAGTATATAATAAAACATGAACTGATAGAGAATCACAATCTCATTTAAAATGATTTAGAATGAAATTGGAAAACAAAAAAGTAAATTTTATAAAATCTGACATGCATGTCAAACTTTAGGGCTGAAAATCATATTTTGTGTAGAAACACTATAAATCTACACAAAATGAATATTGAATTGAAGACTAATACCAGTAGTTGCTTTGCAGCGTGATTATTTTAGAAATAGTAAGTCCATATATTACAAAACACTGAATGACATTTTAAGTTTTCAGATATTTTCAAATATCATTGCAGAAAGGTGTTTTGTAAATGATATTTCACATCATGCAGAAAGAAAGGACTAATAGTATGATGTTAAATGTTTGTTGGCGTATCAATTTCTTGTTTTAGTTTATAATATCAGTATTCTATCATTATGAAAAACTGCAGTACGTTTTTAGCTATTAGCATTTTGTGTTTATCATTGCTATTCATCTAAATGTATGAATTAGTATTTATTTGAGATTGGAATTGTTAATTGTAGTTATAAGTAGATTTTAAAAAGTATATGTAAAATGTCAATATATTTCGAGTAATTACAAATATTCACTTAATCCTGAAAGGTAGAATAAGAAACTTATCAGGAAAATTAAAGAATTAAAAACAGTATTCACTTAAGGTAAAGAACAAACAAAACTGAATAGTTTAAATTTTAAATTAAAATTAAATTTTGAAATATTAGATCAAAATAGAAAAAAACAATTGAAATATTGGAAATTAACCCATTGAAACGACTAAAAATAACAAATCAGTTGATCACACACCGCTGAACAGCGAGCTGCGAAATATATTCATCCAAGAATAAATAATAAATTGAAAATAAAAGTGGTGAATAAGTTGAAGGTTAGGATATTACAATCCAGATATATTGATATCAAGAATAAATTGTAAAAGTTGATTAAATATAAGAAGTGAGTATACTTTGAAAGTATTACGAAGTAGATTATCCGGAAAGCAGATTGAGAAGAGGGAAGTATTTGTTAATCCAGTTAGCAAATTTATATGGTGAAGAAATTTCAAACGTCAAGCAAGTGATAGAAATACTTCAAGGAAATCTTGAAAATAAATTGGAGGTTAGAAACAAACGTCAATCCAGTAAAGAAGAAGAAGAAGAAGCCTTGAGAGGTTAAAAAGTCAGTCAAGTGACATAATATTTCAAGGATCATAATAACCAGTTAGAGGTTATAATATAACATTACTCGAGTCGAAAGAAAGACAAGGTAAAGCTTTACTATATCAGAAATCCATGGTACATATTTATTTTAAATAAAGGCCATATTTATCATTTTAGTTAAGTTAGATTTTGTTATTTAAATTTGTTAATTACATTCCAAGTT
This sequence comes from Stenurella melanura, assembly GCA_963583905.1. NCBI lineage: Eukaryota > Metazoa > Arthropoda > Insecta > Coleoptera > Cerambycidae > Stenurella > Stenurella melanura. The sequence continues at coordinate 117,737,287 of OY757317.1, read as the reverse complement.
CAAATTTGTTAATAAATTAATACTTTGTTCGTTCAATACTGAGTTTGATTTATTTAGATTGTTATCTTGATCGATGAGCATTTATTGAACCGACTTCGTTGGACCCTGAGTAAGAGTCATTCTATAGATTGTAGATGGTCATGCTAATGGTGTTCTATAGTATATAATATTAACAGCTTTTAAGAAACTGTTTGGCGCTCAATAAAATCATTTCAATTTACTTTTCAAAAGTAAATTCGAACGTAATAAAAAATAAAATAGATAGCAGAATATAGAACAATATATACAAATACATGTATATTATAAGAACTCAGAGACAAAATTACTTAGATACATAAAACGAATTCAGTTATCAAGTTATCAAATGGTCAAAAAATACATGTATATAATTCTGCATGTTTTTCTAAATCTTCAGTGCATCACGTGATAAGCAAAAATACCGATATTTTCAGTCTCGAGAATGTAAGAAACATAAAATGAATTCTGATACTTGCAGAATAAACAGACAAGAGTATCACGTATATACATACAGTGGAATGACACATGTGTCTACCGGCATATAATACAAAACACTGTATTCAGGTATCGGCGCGGGAGCGTCGGCTTCGCTCGACTCTTATTTTACTGCTATTATGTTATATGTATTCTGTACAGATAAAATATCTTGCAATGAATTTAATAACTATGTTATTAATATTCCACAGAACATTTTAAAAACTATACCTACAATAAACAAAGCATATTCGGATTTTATAAAAACCGTAACGGAACTTCAATTTACCTTTTCCAACGTAACACCGCAAAAAGGACTTGAAGCAACCATTTTGTTAAAAAATAAAGCATGTAAGGATGTGTATGATTAAACACCAATAACATAAAGTCTATTATTCATACTGTTACGTGTCTTCCACCTTTTAGGAAATACCCTGTATGAATCCGTGGGTTCTAAATAATTTTAACAAGGGGTAAACCACTAATAGTTTATTTAATAATTTACTGATTACAAAATACTTCTTAATTAACCAAAATAACCTTTACACTTTGTTTGATTTATATTTAACCTCACTTTTTCGCTGCCAAATTTCACTTTAATAAAACTTCTCCCTCAGCGCCGGTAATCGTGCCTTATATACTCTGAAATTGCCTCTAGATCCATCCAGAACCAATCAAGAATCTTCTTCTACCACAGTCTACAAAACTCTATCTCTTTCTACAAGTTTCCAGTCACTAATAGGCATAGGCGTATCAATCTCCAGTTTCAAGGGGGTGTAATACATAACAATACAATAATATTTCCATTGACAAAATTAATCAATGTGTATATCAGACAAATTATTTCCAAACTGCTTGAAAATCTGCAAGGTTGTACTAATATTTAAAAAAGACGATATCCATAATCCTTCTAATGACAGACCGATTTCTGTTATCCCATACTTTACTAAAGTAGGTATATGAAACTATTTTAAATATCCAGCTAGTGAATTACTTTGAAAGTAATACTTTTTTTAACACCAGCCAGTACGGTTTCAGAAATAAGTTATCAACCACATTAGCCATTGATAAATTAACTTCGCTAATAAATGCTGGTTTCGAGGACGGTAAATACATATCATCTCAATTCCTAGTCCTCACTAAAATACACTCCTACAACATTAGGAATAAAAATGATATTCACCAAAACTTTTTACGCCCAAAGCAAACTAGGATATTATGGAATACGGTTTTATAATGCACTGCCATCAGCAGTAAGACTTTGGAATGAAACTAATCCAGACTAAAAACATATCTTGTTACAAATGCTTTTTACAGTTTTGAAGAATTTCTATTGAGCGATTTATCCCAAATTTAATTTTTTTTAAAAGTGATTATCAGTACTATTAATGTATCTTATAATTTTATATAGCTATTATATATTCTTTGTTGTAAGATTGTGTCTTTTTAGCATTTAAACATTTTACATAATATATCTAATTTAGTGTTGTAATTTTTTTTATGTATACATTTAAATCCTGACTATACATGTTTTTATAACTATTTATCTACTATTTTTTGTTTTATATGTATACATGTATACTATTTTTTGACTTAATCGTTTATAATAATTATTTTCTATTATTTCCTCCCACAAATATTGTTTAACAATACAATTTTCATATGTTTCGTACCTGGAGTAATATTTTGGGAATATAGCACGATGCAGATTCGCAAGTCCTTTGCTGCACTACTTCTACTTCAATAATTTTTTACAGAAAACCTGTGACTTTAATAGAAAAATTTGTGGAGATATTTTTTGCTTAGAAATGTACGCTCTTTCTGAAAATATTTCCTATTTTCCCATCCATTGACTCTTGTTAAAAACTTCGAAAATATATCGAAAAAAAAAAAAAAAGTTTTTGATTTGTTTTTTTAATGTTACCAGTCCGGAAATCTTGTAAACTTCAGATGATCTTATTTAATCACACTTCAGAGAACTCATAAAAAATTAATCTTCTGCCTCCGAACATGTTCGAGATTTATAGACAAAATTAGCTACCTCGCCTATATTATACGCAAACGACGACAAACGAGGTAAATTTTACAGGCATCAATTTAGACACACGAGGAACCGTCGAACCAAGGAACCTTATTTACGTTGTAAAATTATCTATGCATTAATTTGTACGAAGGACTGTCATGGTCATTACTCATTATTAGAAATGCATACTTTAAAATTTAATTTACAATAATCGTTATTTAAATTGTTGGGCTAATCAAAACGTTCCAGTTCATCGATATCTTTGATTTAATACATTTCGACTCCGTAAACCGTAACCCACATTTAAAACGGCCGAGGCCTTTCGGGTGCCTACCGTTGAAGATTCAGGATACAGTACAATATAATCGGTGCACTGCATTAGTACTGTAAATAAAAATAACTGATCGAGTTTCTTTCTTTTTGTTATTAGGTCACGGTAAGCTGGCACAGTGGATTAACGTTGAATTAGTATGGTGTTGAATCATATTTTGTCAGACAAAACTCATAAAAGTATTATTCCCGTTATTCAAGACTCGATTTACGCGATTAAAGCGTTTATAACATGTTCGCTAATTTAGGTGGCACTCGAAAAAAGAAAATTTACCATTTACCGTGAAATCATGCTTTCATAAAAAGTAAATAAACCCGTCTAGCTACTTGGGCCGTATTATATAGCCAATATCCTATCAAACGCGCAAACAAATACATTCCTTCTGTTTAATGGGACAGAAGATAACTTCCTCTGGGGTAATCTATTAAAACGGACGTTTTCAATTACAATAATGTGATTTGTAAACTGATTTATTACATTATTACGTACTTACTGGTAGGTGGATGCCTAGGCGGCATTTTAACCAGACATCTAACATAAAACTATCAATTTCTTTAAGTATTTCGTATAATAATTGTGACTTATTAGTCCAGCGTTTATCGTCAAAAATAGGTTGCTACCTCAGAATTCTTTCGGATAACACCGATTGGCGAGAAATTTGGACAGTATGTAGGGAATGGCTCGGGGGTGGAAATTAGTATACTCAATATTTTTCGAGTTATTCGCGATTGAAAACATTGATTTTTCATCTAGAAAATGTACATTTAGAGCAACTTTTCACGCACAACTCGAAAACCTTACGTTTCATCAAAAGAATCCTCAGAAGCAAAAATGAAGCTTATAAAATAACAAATCGACTTTCGCTTTGTTTCTGTATATGTCGTATTACATAACTGAGTTTATGGCTCATTGAATGTGACTGTTTGATCGCCGGAAACTGAACTCGACCCATTGAACGTTAAATAACGGAAAAACGACGAATTTGTGGAAGAAAACTTGTTAGACCTTTTTTAAAGAACTTGAAAAGACCTTTAAAAAGCGTTAACATAAAAACTTATGGAGTTATGGTGAAAATAAAATGGTTGTCTCGTATTTTCGGGAAAAAAATCAGCAATGAAACCAAATTAACCGCAAAAATTAAAATTATACGTAAATTGTTATGGAAGGAGCATACTGAATCAATTATAAAAAAAGCAGAGAGAGGTCTAAATATATTGAGATCTGTAACACACACATCATGGGGCGCGGACGCTAATGTATCACTACTTTTCTACAAAAGTTTAATTCGGTCAGTACTGGATTATGGTTCTATTTTCTACGATCAAGCAGCGAAAACACATTTAAAACAAATTAGACGTAATTTCCAACAAATGCTTATGACTATGTCTCGGAGCATTAAACAGTACACCAATTTATAACCTACTATCAGAGTGTACCGAATTCCCATTATATATTAGAAGAAAATTATTTTTTAATAGATTCATATTAAAACTCCAGTCAAAAAATAGTCCAGTTATAAAAAAAAATCACCAACTTTTCATCGAAGATCTAACAAACAAGTATTGGGCAAAAAAGAAATCCCTAATATTAACAGAATGTTACAGTAAATCGTTAAATACAGTCAATGATTTATATCAAGAAAATATTAACCCTATATACAACATTAATTTCACTGAATACAATAATATTTCAATATACCTCAAGAGATTACTCAATATTTCCCGAAAAAATTAGAAACAAAATGTTTATACATGACACAAACGAGCTCTTCCGCGATTATCATTTTATATTTGCTGATGGATCCAAAAACGAAGAAAATACAGCGTGTACTTTCTTTTACTCGAATATTAACACTCCATCTATGTTTGCACTAAATGATAATTTATCTAACTACTCTGCGGAACTCATTGCTATATGGCAAGCATTACTACAGGTTAGAAATTTACAACAAAAATTTGTAATTTTTTCTGATAGCAAAAGCTCGTTAGATAAATTAAAAAATATAAAAAGTTTCTCTAGTTGCAACTATATAATTATCTAATATAATAAATTTAATAATTGAAATACAAAAACTAAACAAAATTGTACATTTAGCATGGGTCAAGGCTCATTGTGGTATCTTAGGCAATGAAATAGTTGACAACGTGGCGAAACGGGCCGTAAATTTGGGGAACCTTTGCCCATTTGAAGATCTAACTTCTATAACAAAAATTTTTTTTTTACAAGAATGGAACAACATATCAAAATTCAGAAAAGGGGGCGTATTATAAGTGTATTGGGCCATTGCCTTCAAAAGAGCACTGGTACAAAAACTGCTATTCAAAAAATACAATTAGTAAAATATGTAGACTAAGATTTAATCATGCACTGGTACCATCATATCTATTTAGAAGTAATAAGAGAGATAATGCGTTATGTGATTGTGGAGAAGTAGGAGATACGGTACATATGATTTTAGAATGTAAATTGAACGAAGATAATAATAATCATTTTTTGGATGTAATTTTTAAATCAAATCTTGTACCATGTCCGTTTAAATTGATTCAATTGCTAGCATCAAGAAACATTTTTACATATAACCATTTAGTATGCCATATAGAATGAATAAAATAAAAAATACAATAAATATGGAATATTTGTAATTTATATTTATAAATAAGTTTCCTGTCGTCTTTCCTTCAATGTTAATCCATGTTATCCGAGGTCTAGTCAGTATGTGTGAAAATCGTCTATACGGACCCATAGACGTACTTGTATCACTGTCAGTTCCCAATTATAATATGGGAAAAAAAAGAGATAAAAAGATATATGTTTGTACTTACTGGTTTACGTAAATATATGCTTGTTATATACAATAGAAAAATACGTAGTTAAAAAAAAATGTTACACACTGGTAAACAAGGAATAATGTGATAAGAAATAAAATTTAAAAAAATAATAATCATTATACTAGGAAACTTGGCGAATGGTCTTTGTAACCGTAGTCAACAAACCTGAACCACACACACAAAATTATACTTAATGCATTTAGAGTTTACTTTATTTTGTTACTAACAATATGTTCTAAAAGTTTGAATGGTTTAGAACGCCTAGATTTCTGAATTTTTGAAAAAATTTTCTCTTTTTCGCAATAACTCAAAACCTAAAGAAGATATGTAAAAAATGGAAGAACACAACAAAATTTTTTATTTCGCTAGGATGAAAATTAACTGAGATATCGCCGTTTTAGGTTCCGCATCGGAGTGCGAGGACCACCTTACCCGAGCCATTTAAACTTAAAAATCTCAAAAACGAAACGTTTAAGGAAGTTCAACTTTACAGGCCTTGTAGCCCTTGAAATTCTCTGCAAAATCGTTTTTTGGTTTGGAGCGATTTTATATCTTAAAAATTAAGGAAGTTAAGCCGTTGGTTTCATTGCTGATTTTTTCTCCGAAAAAACGAGACATTTTTTTTTCATTATAACTCCGTAAGTTTTTATGCTAACGACTTTTACTAAAGCTTATTTTAAAGATCTTTTCAATTACTTTAAAAAACGTCTAACAAGGCTTCCTGTAAAAATTCGTCGTCTTTACGTTATTTAACGTTGAATTAGTCGAATTCAGTTTTCGGCGAACAAACAGTCACCTTCAGCGAGCCATAACTCGGTTCGTGTTACATATACATAAATCAAGCAAAAATCAATCGATTTGCTATTTTATAAGGTTCATTTTTGCTTTTGATGATTTTTTTGTTGAAAAGTAAGATTTTCGAATTATTCGTGAAAAGTCCCTCTAAAACATGTATTCTTTGCCTGTAAAATCAGCATTTTCAATCGTGAATAACTCGAAAAATATTGATTTCTCGAAAAAACTTCATACAACATTTTTTGTTTAGAATCCATCGCCCCATCGATTTCTACGTTGAGTATACTAATTTCCACCCCCGAGAAGGGGTGGCATCCACCCCCAGGGTAAAAGTGCACATCGGCACTATATAACTTTTGTTCATTGAGCCATTCCCTACTTACTGTCCAAATTTCACGTCAATCGGTTTTATCCGAAAGAATTCTGAGCGAGAAACCGTGAAACACTGGACTATATTTGCCGAACAAAGTAAAACAGTATTATTTCAATTTGTAAAAATACGAACTTGATGATAATTTAATCAGTATCCTTTTAACTTTTTGAACTGTTAAACAAATCAACTCGTCTTCTTGACTTATTATTAACGCGCTTTATTATAGTTAGAGCAATGACATGTAGCGGGTTCATCGATTGTAGTTGTCTGACATTTGGTGTTTGGTTTACCGAGTTGATCTCGAAACTCTTTTTCCTCTACGAAAAGTTTCAGAAATGGACGAGAGCGGCGATAAGGAGGGGGGGGGGGGGGGGGGGGGGTCGAATACAAATTTTTGTAGTTACGAAGGAAACCACGGTATTATGAAAGTATAGCGACTCCACATCCCCCCACCAAAATGTCAGACGAAAGATACGGGCCGTTTTTTGACGGGAATTTTTTTTAAATAAAAAAAAATGTAGTGACGAATGAAACTTTGGGTCCTTGTTCTGTTCAATGTCAATAAGTCTGAAAAATAATGTCGGACGTTTTCCATTGGCGGTTTTTGAGATATAACGGTTGAAAGTTGGAAAATTTTGATTTTGAAATGTCGGGAAAATGGGGTTGAAATTGATGAGTTCTTAAGGGGTTCAAAAATGATATATTTCGGAGTGTGACGTTTTTATTTATTTTCACCTCATTTTTACCTTTTTATCAGTTTCGAGACATTTTTAAATGTCTAATAGAGTCAAAAACTGATGACCACTTTAGGGGTTGCAAAATTGAACGAAAGATCACCGGTCTGAAAACTTACTTTAACTATATGTTTTTAGGGTCGCTCATTACGAAAATCGGGGTCCCGCAATCGTTAAAATTGGGAAACATTCCTAAAACGCAAAAAACACCCATTTTAGAGGTTTTTTCGCGGTAATTTCAATAAAAATTGAAAAGGATGCTATGAAATCGCCTTCTTTTTAACATTGAATTGCAAAGGTTTTATACCAAATATAGCCAAATGATATCATTAGGGATAATCAGAGAGGGTTAAAACCAGCGCTATTCGGTAAATCGATAAAAAAACATTTTTTTCTATAGTACGGGATTCCATCGACAAAAGTGGATCGGGGGCACCGCAGTTGCCGCCGCTTGGTGGAGATGTTGTAGGCATCTGTAGGTACCATTTCCCCTCCAACGGCAGGTCACGTGACCTCTACCTCTTCGAGAGAGAGAGGCAAACAACATAGGGCCGCTTAAATATTGCCAAAAAATTCCGAAAAAGTTCAGGTACATTTTTTTGGATAAAAACAATCAATTTTTATCTCTTGGACATTTCCTCCAAAGTGCTTCCTTGCAAAAAAATAAGTCATGGACAGTTTGGGGTGAAGGAAGCGTTTTAGAGAAAAACTTCAAGAGCCAAAACTTGCTTACTTGAAACCTGAATTTTTTCAGAATTTTTTTGCCTAATTTCGATCAAAAATTTTCAAAGATTTTGTTTTTCCTAGATTCTATTTTTTCTTCAGAAAATTCCCAAAAAATTCAGGCATATTCTTTAGATAGAAATAAATAACTTTTGCCCCTTAAACTTATTTTTCAAATTGCTTCCTTATCCTGTAAAAAAATTACAAAAAAATGAATTTGTAGATTTTCATTAATCCGTTTAGAGAAAAGTAAACGTTTAAGAGAAAAAGAAAATAAGAAATAATTTCGGTCAAGTGTTTCACTAAAATTTTTCCCGAAAAATTCACACACATTCTTTGGACAAAAATAAACAGCATTTACCTTAGTTGATAGTTTCGCTGCCACCACCCTGAATTAACAGGGAAAATAATTATTAGGTAGCGCTCTTCGGGACGGTATGATAGTCCGTGAGCTCTGTCAAGACAACTGGGAGAGAACTCTCGCATAGAGAGAATAATAAAGCCTATTGAATTTATTTACATTTATGTTTGTAGGGTCAGAACAAATAATGCACCACAGTTTCCCGAGGTGAGAAGTTTCAAAACTACCCGACATGGTTTTACTCTATATATACTATTTATATATGTATTATACTTCTAAACACGATAAAGTTGACAGTTAAGAAACTCGGTTGAAGTAAAGTCGTTCGTTCGTATAATCAATGAAACGTATAATTTCGGCGTTTTTCGTGGGTCATCACCATATTGTGTTGGCCCGTATCTCGGAGACCGTCAGGCTGATGAAAATAGATCTATTGTTTATAGAACTTCATTTTTTATTTATTTTTTTCAAGACGGAAGCGTTTTAGTGAAACAGTTCAAGAGGCAAAAGTTGCTTATTATTCAACCAAATTTGAAGAAAACAAAAAAAAAATCTGTTTTACCAATTTACCGCATAAGGGAGGTTTTAACCCTCTTATTACCTGTAACCAAATAATTCTGCTTTATTTGGTATAAATCAACCACCATTGCAAATCAATATTAAAAGTAGGGGATTTCGTTGCATCCTTTTCAATTTTAATTGAAATTATCGCGAAAAAACCTCTTTTAGGCGTTCTCCATCTTTTAGGATTGCGGGACCCCGATTTTCGTAATCGACCCAAAAAACGTATAGTCAAAGTAGTTTCAGACCGTGGTCCTTTCGTGCACCCTTTCGCGCGTTTTGAATCAAGTATTTTGTTAATATTATAAGTTTATAACGCAGTGCAATTTGTCTCAGTGACCATCCATCTTCTATAATAGATAGATAGATAGTTTATTGATGCTTTAAATTATACAATTTTTGCACAAGTCAAAATACAAATGTAAAATAGTAAAAACACTTAAAACAATTGGGCCACATTTACCAATGGACTAAAATGAATATAAAAGAGAACACTTACAAATAAAACATATAATACACTTATTTATATAACAAACAATTCCATAAGACAAACTTTACATAAATTATTACAGGTTAAAATCAGAGGTTGTCATCCCTGAATTTAAAAATTCCTCAAATGTGTAAAATGCTTTGTTGGTCAAGTATAATAATAATAAGTCCAGCCTTACCATATCCGCCTTAAATTAAAAAATAAAATAGTGGTAATATCCGTTTTATTTCGGCTATAATGCAAATAAAGTTATATTGACACTAGAAAAAAAACGTCCTATTATTTATTGTCCACGTATTATAATCAAATCGGCACGGCTTGCGGCATTTAATAGAGAATAATTGTTTGCTCAAATCATATGGTATTCGAGTATTTTGTGAAAGTAATACAGTAGAGCCTCGGTAATCCGGACACTCTCTAACTCGGACACTCCAGTCATTCGGATCCTTCTATTCACAGGACAGGTACTTCAAAAATTTTACCTCTGTAGTCCGGACAAAGACACATAAGTAAACAGAAAACGCTTACTAAATGACTTTATCTCCAACGAAGGTGATGATATAATGAAGGTTTTAAAACAACACAACTTAAAATATGCAATTGATAATTTAGATCTAGCTTGAAAATCCGTATCTGAGAAAAAATATCCAAAAAAGTTGGAAAGCATTGTAACAACAGCAGTATGAAAAAGAGTGCGACGAAGAAAATTTTTCACTTGCCGAACTTCAAAGGCGTCTTTGTCCGTTAGATAATGAAGATTTGAAAACAACTGCAGATTCCTTGAGAATTGTAGATCCAGAAACAACTTTAAGTGACAAAGAAATTGCTGAGAGGGCATTAACAAAGAAAGAAGTTGTAGTTGACTTAACAGAAGAAGAACTGATTAATGAAGCTTGAAATACAAACGAAGAGAACAAGGAATCTAGTGATATGGATGATGAAATTATTATGTCTAAAGTAAAACATTCCGACGCCGCGCGCCGTAAAGGTGTTTTCTTTTTGTATTCAGTGGGCTGAAGAAAATGATTCCCTAACGCAAGATGTGCTGCTCTTAAAAAGACTAAAAGAAAGTGCTTCTGAAGTGCTTAAAAGCAAAGCGATGCAAACAAAATTAGATGCCTTTTTTAAGAAAGCATGCAATTAGATGTATGAACATATTTCAATCTGAATAAAATCTTTTTAATTCCTGTAGAACATTTTGAGTTTTTATTATTCACGCTCATTTTAATTGCTATGACAAGTACATAAAAAAAAATGTATATGTAAAAATAATTCATCTCCACTAGTCCGCATACCTCGCTAATCCGGCAATTGCTGGAACCTTAAGTGTCCGGATTAGCGAGATCATCAATCTCAAAAAACCCCGAGTACTAATTTTCAGCCCAAAAACGAAAAAAAACAAGGGTTTTTCCTGATAAATTGACTGCTTCCGGTCCGCCATTTTGAATTTAACAAATTAGACCTCTGATTCGTAATCAGCGACCTCGACAACCGTCGAGCACAGATTCTCAAGGCCAAGATATCCATTCTCATTTCTTATAGAAAATGGCCCGATTTCCGGTCCGTTATTTTGAATTTTCCAAACGACCCTAAAAACCCCCGAGTAACCATTTTCGTCTAATTCCATGCCATATTGTGTATGATGACAAGTTTTTCAATTAATATAATTAAATTGGCCATTAATATTGACCAATTATTATAAAAAAATGAAACCAAACATTTCCGCCAAAAAATGAAAGGTACTGTTGTTTCTAAGTGCCTTTCTGAACTCTTCGCAACAAAAATGAAGTCAATTGACCTTGTACCTTTTTTTTAAGAGGTTTTCAGATTTTTCATGCTAAAATGACGCGACTATTATAGGCATTTAATCTTATTAAAACACTAATACTAATTTTTTGGCCTTGTACTTTACTAACTCCATAAAAGAGTTTTATTAACATGTTACCGACTGCCATTTATCGGATGTGTAAAATGTATAATTTATGGTATTCAAATTCAAATCTTAATTTATGCAGACCGTGAACGTAAATACTGAATGTGGATATTTAATAACAATAACATAATAACTAATAACATTAAAATAGATTTTTTTGCATGCCCTTAATAAACGCGACGTTAATGTTCTTACCAAAATAGAATAACAAAAAAAAATGTTTCTTTATTCCTTTCTCTTGATTTATGTTTAATTAACAACATTAGGTATAGGTACAAATATATTTACCAATTACAAACATTCTGGAATGCTCTACGATTTAATTACGTCTCATTTTTTACGTCTCATTTTAGGAAAATTTTGATCGAACAAGAACTAAAGGTTACATGAGATATAAATATTCGTTGAAATTAGTTATCTACATATTATGTAGTCAGCAACTATGGCAAATTAAAATAAAACGTCTAGAGCGTGTGGGGCACATCGGCACACGCAATAAGGTTCCGTAGCCATTTCAAAACTAAAATGTGCTCATTTAATTTGACACGGAAATTGTCGTTTATTTCACCTTAACATTTTGTTTGTTCTGCATAGCTTTTCATTTTGTAAAAATGAGAGTTTTCGAACGGAGGGGGGAGAATATAAATTGGAAAACTTAACAACTTAATTCTCAAAGACCTATTTAATAGCACCGCACTCGATGGGGTCGAAAGAAAAATCCCACCCACGATTTACGTATAGTGGTCAAGTACCCGAAAAAAAATTATTTCAAGATGTTATTTTATGTCTGTGAACACGGTTATAATAACACAGGACCACAAAAAAGTGATTACTTCTCGGGACCTGACATAGTTGTCCTTATATGTATTTCAACGTGCTGAACACGAATCCGATGTCCGTTTAGCTCCATCACCCACCAATTTTTAGTAAATCGCAAAATAAACTAAAAAATTCTGATTTTTTGTTAAATTAATGGCCGATCGAGATAAACGAACATCGGATTCGTGTTCAGCACGTCGAAATACATAGGGATAACTACATGTCAAGTCCCGAGAACAAATCACTTTTTTTATTTTATTTTAAGAGCCTATGTACAGGGTGGGCAACTAAAAATGGAGGCCGGCCATATCTCAGAAACCAATCATCGCACAAGTTTAGGAAAAAAAATTCCTTAAGGAAAGTGCCCCAAGAAAATTGCTGGAAAATATTTTCGAGTTTGTGAAATCGCCGCTAGGGGGCGTAGCAGTCATGATTGAATAATTAGGTTCTTCGCTACATTTTGCTCAATTTTAAGTGGCATTAAAAATACAGAGTGACCCATTTGAAAACGGAGCACCTTTATAACTCTTTTCTTTTTTGTCCGACTTGAACCAAATTTTACCAAAAGATAGAACAAATTAGAATCTACTTATGACCAAAAAAACATTCGCGTCTTATAAATGCAAAGCCACCTGCGGTGCCAAAATAAATGGAAAAAATAAAGAAATCATATTAGACATTTTTTTTTCTAAAAACTTTATTAATGAAAGTTGTTCAGAATTGTCCAAAAACCTAGAGTCCAAAATGTCAGCAATATTAAAAAATATTATTAAATATAATAAGAGTACCTACTTAGAACCATAACAAGACTATTACTAAGAATTTTCACTCAATAATTTCAGTGATCTGCAAAATAGCTAGATTTAAATTTGAAAATTGTGTTAATCTTCCTATTTCGTAGTTTTAAATCTAGCTATTTTGGAAACCACTGAAATTATTGAGTGAAAATTCCAAGGAATAGACTTGATATGGTTCTACTTAGGTACTCTTATAGGTTTTTTAAATATACCTACGTACTAAGAAAAAAAAGTTATGGGCAAAAATAATAAATATTTCCCTATCGGATGTCTCTTTCTAGGGAATGGCAACCTTAACGGAATTTAACAAACCTGGTCTCATTAAATAGTGCTTTTCTTAGTCTATCGAGGGCGCTTTACGCTGTTTTCATTTGATTATTACAGTCGCCGCTAGAGGGCGTTATTTGATATATCAACAAATATCCCGCTTTTTCTAAAAAAATTCAAATGGAATGGTATGTTTATTTTTACACGGTAAAATAGACAATTAAAAGCTTCAGATGTCAGTGAAAACCGCAACTCGATAACTTTTTTCTAACAGTAGATTTTAGCAAACAAAGTTGAAATTATGAATTATTATCCGATCTTGAAGACGGAACTTGCAAAGTAGCTGTTGAAAACAAGTAAGCTGTGAAAATGACACAATGAAGAAACAACATATATCAAACATATTCAGTAAGAAATATTATTACATAATATAAAAATTATTAACTAATAACAAGGACAACAAATCTAATAGTAATGACAATAAAAAATGTAACAAATCAAACGTCCAAAAAAGTAAACGCAAGAACACATTACAACACATTAAAAAATTTAGAATGTAATTAGTTCCGCCATGGATGTTCAAAATAACGTCCATCATTTTCGATGCAAGAATTCATTCTCTGACGAGTGCATTGAACAGAAGTCTCTACTTCTGCCATCGAAATACTCTGAGTGGCATTTCTTATTCTTTCGATCGTGTCGTCGTTTGTAGTGGGTTTGGTGACAAAAACGAGATTTATTCGCCCCCATAAGTACAAATCTAGGCAAGTCAAGTCTGGGGACCTGGCTAATGAAATCTTCCACGTCCTATACACTTGTCAGGATATGCCTGATCTAAAAACTCGTCCGAACGTCCAAAAAGAAATGCGCCGGGCACCCACCATGTTGAAAGAACATATCACGACGAATTAGTAGAAGTATTTCTTCTAAAAGAAGTAGCAATTCGTTTCTTAAAATACTTAGATAACGTTCTCCGTTATGAGTTTCGTTGAAAATAAAAGGCCCAATTATTTGTCCACCTAGAATTCCACACCACACACCTTGAGATTGGACATCTCGCATCGAGCGCGGATTCATCTCAGACCAATAATGCATATAGGTATTATGACGATAATACGACGATCTAATGTGTTGCAATGTGTTTTTGACTTCTTTGGGCGTTTGATCTATTACATTATTTATTGTTATTACTATTCGATTTGTTGTCATTGTTATTAATTACTAATGTTTATATTATGTAATATATATTCTACTGGATATGTTTGACATATGTTGTTTCCTCATTGTGTCATTTCCACAGCTTACTAGTTTTCAACAGCTACTTTTGAAAATTCCGTCGGCAAGTTCGAACAATAAGTCATAATTTCAACTTTGTTTGCTAATATCTACTGTTAGAATTTTTTTCTGAGATATGGCCGGCCTCCATTCTTAGTTGCCCACCCTGTAAAATTTTAAAAAATGGTGGGTGATGGAGTTAAACGGACATCGGATTCGTGTTCAGCACATCACGTCGAAATACATATAGGAATTATAGACCAATCAATGAAGGAAAAATAAAGGAAATAATTCGTGTAGTTGCCAATTTCTGTATAATTGTTGGAGGGGGTGCCCAGAACAACATAGTAAAAGTCCTGACTAGTGGATGGTCTGCGAAGGGGAAGTAAAGGTCCCCTTTTCACGTTTTTCTTGATTAACTCGAAAACCAAGCCCTCTATCGAAAAAGTATTTCTATGCAATATTAAAACAAATGAAATTTCGAACAAATAAGGTCCTATTCACTTTTTTCTAGGGTCAATACTTTAGAATATACAGAGGGTGGAGAATCGCTTACCGAAGGGAAGTATTTTATTCGAGAAAAAATCACCCTCCGAGATTTTTTCGGATTTTTATATTTCATATCTTCTAGATTACGAAAATATAGGATTTTCAATTTCGTCAGTCTGTCAGTGTGTCTGTCGGTGCATTATCTAAAAAACTACTTGACGGAGAACTGTCAAATTTGATAGATAGCTAACGCTACTGCCACCGAAGAAGTGGTTAGACTTTCACTGGAAAATATACAGAGTGAACCGTCTAAAAGGAGTAGATAATGGAGACATTTTTTTAACTCAAATTTAAAATGTTCACGTTGCGTGACATTCTAAACCTAAATTTTGGTAAAGTATTGATCATAGAAAAAATGAATAGGAACTTACTTGTAAGAAATTTCATGTAGTTTAATATTGTATATAGATACTTTTTCGCCAGAGGGCGGGGTCTTCAAGTCATTCAAGAAAGAAAAACGTTGAAAGGTGAACTTTAACGGACTCCTAAAAACTACTAAAAGTTATAGTACTGTCAAACACGTATATTTAATATTTATTTAAAGTTAAGTCAAATGTTTAATTTAATTTTCGTTTTTTTTAGTCATCGAAAAACTAACGTCTCAGATTATTACACCAATCACACTCGCAGTATATTTATATCCGTGTTTGATGAAATTAAAAAAAAAACAAAGTAGTTTCCAAAACACTATAATAAATAATTAATAATAGGTACTTGAATCTTTATGTGACGAAAGCAAAACATCTGGTTACGAAATTATGGTTTGGCAAATAATTTAGAAGAAACTGAAATGTCTACCTATTACAATTAAGTACTACATACTCTAAGATAAACTATCAATCCATTCACACTAACTGCAGTTTAATGTGCAGGCAAACGTCCTTGAATTGGATGGGAATTACCAACGTTCTAAAATTTGTATCAATTCATACCAATGATTACAATCACTAAACAAGCGAATGACAAAACTAGCAAAGCATTTAATAACTGATAACATTTATCTTATTATGTCATCAAATTACATTACAAGATAAACCGAATTAATAGTAGGAATGTCAAAATTATAATCATTTGATTCAATAAAATAGGTACATGGTACATATGAAGTAATTTTTGGGGGGTTTTCTAATTTAGCAAAACCTGTGCTTAAATTGGAAAGAGCCATGCCATGCGTTAGGTACCTATATACCTAATTGGATTAAGTTACAGACTATCTTGTAGACGGGCATGTATTAACGAGAAAATTTTAACACTACCATGCCTATTGTGTACCTATAGTCATACCATTTTTAAAGGTTCAGTATAATTTTTAAATTAAAAATGTGCAAAAAAAGTAGTACGTTATTTATCGTGAAAAACTGCCTGTAACTCAAAAAATTAGCAAGTTACAAGAAAATTCCGGCAGACAAAAAATGTTTAGAAGGCCTCAATGCATACGTCAAAATTTGAAAATAATTTTAAGTTACATGTTTTTAAAGGAGTAGTTTTTCATGTTTTTCCGGAAAAACTTAGTGAAAACGCACTTTACGAAAAAGTTGCAAATAAAAAAATCTTGTATTTCGATGATACAATCACCTGATTTTTTTCAGATATTTGTCTTAACTTTTACATTTCCCCTCCCCCACTTTTAGGTATTTTCGAGTGGCCATATTTCGAGAGCAAAAACATCTTATTTTGGGCCAAAAAATTTAATGTATGGTTTTTTCTACCCCTCCCGATCATTTTCTACTATAATCTTTTTTGCAGCTTTTTTATTAACGTCATTATAAACACATTGCCCAAGGTTTCATCAAAATCCATTCACTAGCCCCCCCCCCCCCCCCCCCTTGACTGCACTAACCAGAATTTTGAACTTATTCGGTGAAGGGTTTGGGGTAAAATAGGAGAAAATAGTAAAGCATGCAGATAAAAGTAGAAAAATTTGGAATTTGGTGTATATACAGATTTTTTTATAATAATTTCCATCCTCCCACCACCACCACCACCAATCCATTAATTAATGGGCCCATGAAATAAAATTGATTGATATGACCAGAATGGGAGAAAATAAGTAGAGCAAGTTAATAAGAGTCCAGAAACATAATTTTTTACGTACCTATATGTTAGAAACAAACGACTCAAATTTTTTTATGACGTCTGCCCCAAATATTATTAAAATTCTATGGTCAATTATTTTCACATACTAGAGTAGAGATATAGTCAAGATGTTTTTCTTTAAAGAGACTTGGTTGGGAAATCTGGATGTGGAACTAATTATTCCTTAGGCAGCGGTTTTTTTAATTCTCAAGAAAGAGGAGTAGAATAAACGTTATTATTTACATTGCATATAAATGTTTCATTCATTTTCATATCTTACTCTTGTAACCTATTACATAATTTTCGCATAATCTTGTGAGTTTTCACGCATTAATTTTTTGTTGAAATAGGTTTAGAATGTCACGAAACATCGACATTTTAAATGTAGCGGAAAAATTTTTTTCCCCGATTTGTTGCATTCTCTAAAATGGGTTGTTTATTTATTTAAATAGTAAAATAAGTCAACCTCATTATCTATTTAATATGTAGCAAACATGAATTAAAAATACGTTGGAGGGAAGTTCTGAATACGTTTGAAGCAAATAATAATAAATTATGTCGGCCGGATAAACAGCGATCGCTGCTACAGACTACACAGAACCCGAAAGAAGTGTATGTGTATGAGAACTTAAAAAATACTCCCAGCGCCCATGCATTGTTAAAACTACACCTCTCTTGCCTTACTAGTGGAGTCACTCGCCTCATAGGACCATGTACAGGAAATCCCGGCAAACTTGCGGACGCACCGCCCCAGTTCTACGTCTTCGTGGGTGGTGTAGAGATGCTCCAGACAATCTTCGACATGTGGTGCGATCCGCTTCAACGTCTCCCTGCTCAGAATCACGCCCGGTCCACCCATGCAAAAATTCTCGTCATTCTCCAGGGACAACAGGCCGAACTCTTCGCTGTTCCCCCTCCCCGTCTGCCCTATGAACCACGCTTTTTTGCTGTCTACGGACCGTAACAGTTCCTCGAGTCTATCCGTCCGGATGTAGACGTCGTCGTCGGCCCGCAGAAACCACTCGTACTGATCGATGTAATTGTCGTGCATGTGTTTCAGCATCATGAACGATTTCTTCTGAGGCGGGTAACTGTCGTCCACGTCGGGCAAAGGTACCAGGGGTACGTGGTCGCTGTACGAAAAATCCGAACTGTAGAACATCACTTTGCCGGGCACGTCCCGGCCCCACGTATCGTACACGGCCTTGGCGCGAGTGTCAAGGTATTTCGCGGCCGTCATGATTCCCACGAACAGCAAGTTTTTGTTGGACGCGCGCACGTTTTCTTCATTGATAAGCTGCACCGGAGCGATGTGCTTTCGTCCCCGGGACATGCACATGTCGTAAGTGGCGAGTTTGCCGGACGTGAACAGATGCGATGTGAAGATGCCTATCAGAACGCCTAGGATTACTTTCAGGAACCGTTTTCTTCTTGCCATAATTATCGAAACGAAGCGCGGAGGAGCGGTCCCAGGCCCAGGGGCATTACTTTCGCGGTTCCTGCCATGCCATTTCCGCGTTTAAATCGGTACCGAAGTTTGTTTACGGATTCACTTATCCATTCACTCGGTTTATTGGCGGCTCGTGCACAACTGCTGTTCTAGGTGTCATGTATCGCATACGGACTTTATCTTTGAACTGGGGTCAAGAAGCCAACAAAATAAATAATATCGAATTTATTCTGAAAACTAAAAGTATTTTCGGTATAACATTAACTGACGTCTGTTCCTCTAGGTATTTCGATTATCGCGAGTTATCTCTACGTTATTATCATTTTATCACAGTTTATAGAAGTATTTATGAGTCGGGTGAAACGACGATGCGACGGAAAAAACAACCAAGTAAGCAATCTGTAACGTAATAGTAGTAACGGCGAATTTTTATGAATGAATGCGTCGGATTTCCTTTTACGTACGTATCGGTTAATTCATCTTGAACATATTACGAGCCAATTTTGCAATTTAAACGCAACGAGAGCGTACACCAACGCTTTTCTAAGTTGGAGCGAGCGGTGAGATAGCGACGGCTAGGTGTTTCGGCACTTACAGCATCCTTGACCTTATGTATGTCGTATTTAGCACGCCACAGTCTACAAGTTTATATACTAAAACACAACCCGAACTGCTGGCCTAGCTGGTCCACTCTCGGTCGGTGGCCTTACGATACTGCCTGCCAGAACCTCGCCATGGCGATGCTTAATGCAACGACGGCCTGACGCCCTGCCTTCATTCGATTGTCTTGTCCGAGCCATCTAGTCTTGCCGAGGTGGATTTTTAGGACCGCTAAAGGTAGAGGTAGGTTATTGTCTTCCGTCCAGGTGCCCCTGCGGTTTTAATAAATCATCCGTCTCGCCACAGCGCGCCAGTCACTCCACTTTTATCATTTTATCTAATCTTCCGCTCTCATCGCAAATTTATAGTCGATAGGCGAGATATTGCGGAGTACAGTCACATTCGAATTTTAAATAGATTGTGTAATCATCAATCATCATCGCTTACACACACACATTTACAGGTAGAAATAGAGATATATTGTTTTCATCAACGTTTTTTAGAAATTGTTGTGGGATAAAAATTGAAACACGTCTGTAGTCAATGGGTAAAATACACCACCTATTCGTACAGCAAAACTTCAATTATTACTTTGCAAACAAAACAAATATTCTGCATATTTTTTAACACTAGATTGCTCACTTTCTCACTTGTTTTTGATAGATGAATAAGTTAAAATATTGACGATATTTAAGTTAATATAAAATATCAATAAAATTCCAATACAAATAAGAATAAATAGCTGCCTAAGGAATCACTACTTTCACATCCAGATTACCCATCCAGATCTCTATAAACGAACATATCTTGATACTATATTTGCACTCCAGTGTGAGAAAATAATTGCTCATAAAATTTTAATAATAGGTATAATATTTGAAATCGTCTGCCCCAAAAACTCAAAAAACGAGTATTTTTTCGACCGGCCCACCGGCCGGTTTTTCATGAGGATGTCTGATGCTAAAACTTTTTTTTGAGAACTTTTCTCGTAGGTACACACACTAAATTACAATGTTATTTTTTCTCTGTATAAGTAAGTAGAGGGTATACGGCTGCTTTTAGTCCAGTCAATGGCGGATTCACCTCTAACTTGAGTGCTAGTGAATGGATTTTGATGAAACCTTATGCAATGTGTTTGTAATGAGGTTAATAAAAAAGCTGAAAAAAGATTAGAGTAGGAAACGATCGGAAGGGGTAGAAAACACCCCCTTTATCACGGGTTCCATAACTTGTAGAATTACGACAAAAATGAAAAAAAATAATAAGTATGTTTACCTTCTTTAGTCCGAAATAAGAGGTTTTTACTCTGGTGAATTTTTTCGAGAAATGCTTATTGCCATTCAAAAATTACTAAAAGTGAGGGAAAGGAAATGTAAAAGTTGAAAAAAAAATCTGAAAAAATTCAGGTGCATGTATCATCAAAATACATGACCTTTTTTTATTTGCAATTCTTCTGTGCGTTTTCACCGAGTTTTTCTGGAAAAACATGAAAAACTACCCCTTTCTTTTTGAAAATATGTAATTTAAAAATTTCAAAAAATTCAGACGTATGCATCGAGGCCTTCAAAATATTTTTTTCTGTTAGAATTTATTTGGACCTTACTAATTTTCCGAGTTACAGGCAATTTTTCACGATAAATAATGCACTACATTTTTTGCAAATTTTCGATTAAAAAATACATGAAAATTCCAAAAATTAGCGTGATTTATATATATTGTTAATGTGAAACCTAATTATTAATATAGTTATACCATTTTTAAAGTTTCAATATAACGCACCACGGAATTTAGCACTTTGTGATTTTATCGTCTTTATAGGTGTCAAACTAAGATATTAAACAATAAAAACCCTTTAACTCAATTGTTCCTTTCTACCCCGTAATTTTGAACACATTCAATACTGTATCTGAAAAAACTCGCTTATGGTGATTCTACAGAAAATGTCAGTTTTCATATCCAATTTTGTTGTCTTTCTATTTTCGTAAATAGTATACATTGTATAACCTTCATTAGAAAAATGTTTTTAAAAATATTTTATCGCATAATGGTCCAAATTTAAAAACAATATTTTTCGAGAAATATTAATTTTGAATTATAAGGATGTCATGGAACTGAGGTACGCTTGATAACGGAGCTGACTTATTTATTATTTGATGTCTTAATTAAAAAATCATTTCAATCCGGCCAAGGGGCACGCACATGATAGGGCTCTGTAGTCATATTTACTAACATTCTCTTCAACTTTATTCTTATTGCTTATATTATGCTATTTCACCTTACGACAATTTTTTTCTAAAAAGTGATTTCAAAATTATTCAGAAAGTATGTTCCTAGGTACTTTTGTTACATCCCTAATAATAATGTTCATTGATAGTCCTACTAACTGAAAACTACATTCGGGAATATTTTCAGATTTTTCCATTGCATCGATAGTTTAGAAATAAGATTGGTGGGGGGGGGGGGGGGGGGGGGTGATAGCAGCTTTGAAAGCGAAATCTCGTGACTGAAGGGTTAAAATTAAAAGGTGCTAAAACATTTTTTGTTGCGTTTTAGGAGACGTATCCAACGAAACCTCACTCGATGGGGTAAGTGTATTTTTTTTAATTCACTTTTCTCTATATGGGAATGGAGGCCAAATTTTATTCTTTCTTTTATTTATTCTTCAGTTTTGGGTCAACAATTTACATCTGCATACCAAACTTCGTCTCAATATGTGCAAAAATGAGAAAGTGGGATGGATGGACATACAGACAGGTCGATGGAGTAATTGAAACTATAAAAGTTCCTACAGAACCCTAATAAAACAAGCATTCAGTTACCTTGTGGCAATGGATCTGATACCTACAGAGCTGGGAATTTTTTACATTTATCGACAATTAAAATTAAAATTTTAAGCTAGGGATTTGGCAGTTGGAGATTTTTTTTTAGTTTAATTAAAACAGTGTAAAACTAGAGCACCGTCAAAAAGGCATTTAGCAAAAACAGTACCTTTTATTTTTTGACGGAAATGTTTGGTTTTATTTTTTGTCCAATAATTGGCCAATTATCAATGGCCAATTTAACTAAATTAATTGAAAAATTTGTTATCATACACAATATGCCATAGGATTAGACGAAAATGGTTACTCATGGGTTTTTGGGCTCGCTGATCACGAATCTGAAATCCAATTTGGGAAATTCAAAATGGCGGGCCGGAAATAGGGCCATTTTCCAGAAAAAATGAGAATGGATATCTTGGCCTTGAAAATCTATACTCGGTGGTTTTCGAGATCGCTGATTACGAATCCGAGATCTAATTTGGTATATTCAAAATGGCGGACCGGAAGTAGAGTCAATTTCTCAGGAAGAAGTCGAATTTTTTTCATCTTTGGGCTGAAAATGAGTAGGTACTCGGGGGTTATGAGGTCGCTGATCACCAATCAGAGGTCCAATTAACGAAATTTAAAATGGCGGACCGGAATATCAGTTCATTTCTCCGGAAAACTTGCATTCTTTTCGTCTTTGGCTGAAAGTGGGAACTCGGAGGTTTTCGTTATCGCTGATAACGAATCTGATGTCCAATTAGGGAGAATTCAAAATGGCGTACCGGAATTAATATATTTTTCAGGAAATACTTGTATTTTCCATACTTTCAGCCCAAAAAAGTAAAAAATACGAGGTTTTACGGAGAAATTGACTGTTCCTCCGGTTCGCTATATTGAATTTCGTAAATTGGACCTCTAATTCATGTTCAGCGACCTCAAAAACTCCCGAGTACTCAAATTCGGCCCAAAAACGAAAAAATAATATATACTTATATAATTTTTCCTGATAAATTGACTCTGCTTCCGGTCCGCCATTTTGAATTTATCAAATTAGACCTCGGATTCGTAATCGGCGATCTCGAAAATACCTGAGCACAGATTTTCAAGGCCAAGACATCCATTCCCATTTCTTATGGAAAATGGCCCGATTTCCGGTCCGCCATTTTGAATTTTCCAAATTGGACTTCAGATTCGTGATTAGCGACCTCAAAAACCCCCCAAGTAATCATTTTCGTCTAATTCTATGGTATATTGTGTATAACAAATTTTTTCAATTAAGTAATTTAATTAAATTGGCCATTAATATTGGTCAGTTATTAAAAAAAAAAATGATACCGAACATTTCCGCCAAAAAATAAAAGGTACTGTTTTTTCTAATTGCCTTTCTAAAGTCTTTGCGATAAAAATGAAGTCAATTGACCCTGTACCTTTTTCTCTAGAGGTTTTCAGATTTTTCATTCGGATTTTTTAAATTTAAGCAACTATCAATGGAGCTGAGGCGACAACACGGAGACAGGACAATTGTCCATTATTTATACGGCATCAATGTTTCTCAAAATTGAAGCAAATATAATTTAGAATGAATAGATTTTGAGCCTCTAATTAGGTATAACTGAAGGGTGTAAATTCTAAAAGGTCTAAGTGCCAGTCATTGAGATAATGGGTTTTTTATTAAAATAGTCTATGTGCCATGGCCAATGTTTCTGGGAGAGCGCTAAGTACCATCTATTAAACGTAACTGGAGCAGTAAATATGAAGATGGCACTTAGCCCCAGAAACATTGGCCATGGCACAGAGACCATTTTAAGGTGAAAAACTCATCATCCCAATGACCAGCACTTAGACCTTTTAGAATTAACTGAACACCATTTTTTTTTCAGTGTTCAATTTAATTTCAAATACACGTACTTGTGCATGGGGACATGGCATGGAGCTGAAATCTCATACCATGTACCTAAGAATTATTACAGTTTTATTTATTTATTTATTTCTTGAAAATCTTAAATGTAATTAATGTACTTGTAATAAATATTTAAATTTTCATTGTATACTCAAATAGTTGAAAAAATTCCCTGGGACTCAAATCTGCGTTTCTGGTGGAATTACCCTTACAATGTTATTCCAAGCGATCTATTTTCATTCCTAGAGGAAACATATTTTGGCACCACAATTTTATATTTATATCTAAATCTCAAGTCAATATCTTAAACCGTTCCTGAGAAAACGTGCGCACAAAAAAGTTACATACCGACCGACAGACAGAATTTTTTTTCCGCTCAAATCTCGCAGTTTTGACATTTTAAGCCTATTTCAACAAAAAAAATTTTGAAAATTGTTTCACCATTACCATACTGCCACTCCACTACGTGGATGTGAAAGTAATAAATAAGTTTCACCCCTATCGAGTACAGCTACATCAAGAACTTTTGGAAGTGGATTTAAATCGTAGATTAAATTTTTGCTAGTGGGCTCAAAACCAAATTGGAGAACATGAGGAATTTTTCATATTTGTCTTGTTCGCGGATGAATCATCGCAATGGATTTGTGAATAGGCATAATTTTCATTATTATGACAGAGAAACAGAGAAAGCCTCATGTGATACAGAAAAATCATTACCTGCACAACAGGAGTTTAGATGTTTAGGGAGGAATTGCACATGATTATGTTATTGGTCCTCACTTTTTTGAGGGAAATGTGAATGGGGCAGTCTTCGTTGATTCTATGCAAAACACGTCTCCACAAATGATCGAGCATATTCCTGATTATATTACAAATAACATGTGGTTACAATTGATGGTGTACCATCACATTTTAGTAGAAATGTTCATCAGGCCATTAGTAACTAGTTTCATGAAAGGTGGATAGGAAGAGATCTGATATTTTAATAAACTGTTAAATTATATCTACCTAATATATTATTTTATTAAATTATCTTAGGTCCCATTGCCTAGTTCACCCGAAGTCAGACGTTTATAAAGTAGAACCAATGACTCGAGAAGGTATGATGTAAGGATTCGTGAGTGTTTCAATCGTATAAATGTTGATATGTCATTCAATGCAAGGCGTTCATTTAATTTTTGAACATTTTTTCACGATTACTATACTTCCAATCCACTACGTGGATGTGGAAGTAATTATATCGAATAATGATCTTTAGAATAGATTTTGTTTATTTATTTTTGCCGGATCTCAAAATCGATATTATGCAATTCACTACCCGTACAAGTGTATCGTGGGTTGTCTACGTTGACAATTATTAAGAGACTTCAGTGTTTCATAGATGAAAATAGCATACATTTTGGGCAATTAGGCTAGTTTCAATAGGTATAGTGAAAAAAAAAAATTCTCAAAAGCTGTTTATAACTATTAAAATTATAAGCATTCCATAAAAAAAAATGAAAGAAATATAAAACAAAAGACCAAAGCCATACTAAATTTCAATACTAAAATAAAGAGTACCTTAATTTACACAAAAATTATTTGAAATAATCATATCTCAAAAACAGTTTGAAGTAAAAATAAAGCGTAGGATATTAAAATGTGAGGAATTGTATGCTTTATTTATTCGTGTCAAAAAATTACAGGCATTTCAATTTAAAAAGAATGAGAAAATAATTAAATATCAAGAAATATAAACATATATTTTGGTCATTAATTATTTAAAAAACCAATATTAAGAAAGATACTAAACGAAGGCAATTGCAATGTTTTCTGGCATTTGTATTACAAACAAATACCTCAGAATAATAATAAAACATAAATACATTAATACAATATATAAGAAGGAAAATGTCTGTCGATTGACGAGCGTTTCAGCACAATAGAGAAATATACAGTAGACTCACTCACTTCCTATCTACTCTATGTAGAAAAAATGGGATTTGGTCAAAGATTAAAGACCTAACAAGATAGGACAGTCAGACAGAGAAGACAAAATAGACGAAGACAGTTGTTGTGTACTCCAATTTAAAAGGACACGACGTCCAGCGGAAACGGTTTCGGGATTTATCGGTTACACATTAAACGAATTTGACCAAGTTTACTAAAAGACAGGTTGGCTCATTAGAATCGATAAGTGCTACGTAGCGTATAGACCTCGATGACAGCTGCGTGTGGCTGCTTTTTCCTCATTTTATAGAAAAAAGTTTCTAAATTATTCTTTCAATGTACAATTCTATCCTAACCAAATAGATATATACCTTACATATAAACAGGGGAAGTGACCCAACTGTATATTATTAAACCGATTTCAGTACTTGATCAGCTGTCGCATGTGCATAGGAGGCTCGTGTTTGAGATATTATAGACCGGGAGCTGGCGACATTTTTCATTATCACATCTTGGTATCTTTTATTTTATAATATTAATGCAACTTATCAACAAAATGAACTCCTGCCATCCCATTGGCAGGACAACGATTAACAGCGATATGTCAATCATGTTGAAATACAAGTGTAAATATTAAAAATATTAAAAGCTGAAACTTTTTCATTTTGTTAATAATATTTTAATAAGATATAAACCGACCTCCTGCCACTTCTCCTGTAGACCGGTCTACTCCTGCCAGTCATGTTTATGTTAAAAAAAAAAAAAAATCAATTGATACAAATATTAAAAGCTGAATTTTTTTGGTCATTTCTTCAATAATTAAGACAATTAAAAAGCGTATCCTGCCAGCCATTTGATGGGATCTGGCTTAGGCAGGAGTAAAATTGTTGTGCGCGAACATCTAATATATTCGTAGTTTTTAAGTTTCCAAAGATTCTCAGTGCGTTAGATAAAAGAATTTAGGTTCTTTTTAATTGAGCACCTTGAAAAGGGGACCTACCTGGGGTGTCCCTTTTGTAGATATTAACGGGGTTCGGCATTCCTTACTGATGAGTGATGTTCAGTTCGCTTGGTGCTGTGATACCTATCTGACGCAAAACCTACGAATACGACGTATTTACGAATTTCGATGATGGCTACACTCAAGCCAGTTTGTAATTCAAAAAAAGAAAAAATTATTTTCTTTACACAAGAACATTTAAATAAGTGTAAGGAAACTTTAGAAATTTGCCAACAAAATAATTTGCAAGGGAAAAATGTCAATTTGCCATCGGCTTTATGTGAAACTGAAGATTATCATTCAACGTGTTTAAGTAATTTCACGACATTGAAGGCAAAATATAAAAAATCTGGTAATGATTCAGTTTCTACGAGCAGTGAACAATCATTATCAGAGCCTTCAACATCTGGTGTTACACAGTAAGTATAAACAATTGGTCTATCGATTATACGTATTACATTATTTTTTCAATCATATACTACGCATATGGTTTGAGGGCGACCAATTACCAACTGCTATCAGTGATGTAATTATTGATAAAACTGCTGAAACCGACATCGCAGGTAATAATAACACTTTTCCTAGTGAGTAATTAATTATAAAAAACAATGTCACTAATTTTTAAATAGTTCATAATGTATTTCAGAATATGATGTGGTGACTGATCAACAGGATGACAATAACATTAGGGAGCATCTTCAAGGTGACAATGATTCCAGCGATAGTGAAGATTTCGACGTTGAAAACTTATCCACACTTTTGAGGAAAGTTTGTTTGTGTGTTGAAACAAGCTATAATAATATCGTTATATGTGATACTACTTTACTACTTCCTAGCACCTGCCGAAACCAGGTCCCATCAAATGGCTGGCAAGATACGTTTTTTAATTGTCTTAATTATTGAAGAAATGACAAAAAAAATTCAGCTTTTAATATTTGTATCAATTGATTTTTTCTTTTTTTTCCACAAAAATATAACTATGGCTGGAGTAGACCGGTCTACGGGCGAACTGGCAGGTCATTTTATATCTTATTGAAATATTAATTAATAATAGAAAAAGTTTCAGCTTTTAGAATTTCCAACATTCACTTGTTTTTTTAACATAATTGGCACTATTGGCAGGCCGCTGTCAATCGCTGTCCCGCTGGTACCCCTGCAGGAGTCGATTTGAGGTTTTTCTAGCTTTGATATGACAGAAATAAAAGAAAACTAATCTTTAAAACATCTTACTAAATTTAGTGTCGCCAGCTCCCGGGCTATTAGTTCCTCCTTCAAAATAGAGGCGACTTTTTGATTTTTCGACGGATAGTTATCAATCCTTAGTTGATAAGCTGATAGGTTAGGTTTATTTGGGTTCGGATTAAAATTTACACTCTATTCTCACAGGCTTGAAAATGAGCTTTTTAGCTAAATGTAGGTACTGTAAGGCCCTTTCTGATTAACACAAATTCTGCAAAATAAACCTCTGTTCTTTCCACAATTCAACCTCAATAAATTAAGAGTAGAATCAACGAAAATATTACAAATACGATATTATGCTGCGAGAAAAGGTACTAAGGAAAAGAAGAAGAAAGCTAAAGTTAAAGTAGAAATACAAAAGGTTTCATTCATTCCACATAATCAAAGGGATAAAAGCAAGTAAGTACAAGGTAACTTTAAAAATGTTCAACTGTAATCATTACAATTTTTTAGGTTACTCTTGAAACGTGAACCGAGAAAATTTGATGATTCCTGGAAAAGGTATCCCATAGACAACTTTTATGTAGTTAAATATTTTAAGTGGGTGGTGTATCCTTTTTCTGAGGCTGTGCTATGCCACAGAGAAACGCACCATCCAGAAGTGTATAACAAATCAAAAGCTAATGTTCATGTGTCTATAGAGCTGAATATGCAGGGTGAGAAAAAAGTAAGTACGGTAGATTCAAATAGACACGGTTTTGTGATATACCCTAAAATATAATTCAAACGAAAACTTGCCGTGTTTCATTATACAGATGAAGCTGGAGCACGGCTTATTGGAAATATTTCGATGTTCACAAAAAGTTGATATACATTTTCTATGTGACTACAGCTATTTAATTAGACTCGTTGGAAGTGAGCATAAATGAGTCTAGGGTATATAATTTATTTATTTATTTAAAAATTCCACATTGATCATTATACAATGACATGAGTTCGTCAATAAGTGAGTTAATGTAGAGAGTAAAATGGATACACATAAAACTTAAAACTACACGTATATCAATATATAACAAAGACTTAATAATTAGACAGACATACAAAAAAGGAGAGAAAAAAGTGAAAAATAAAATCCTGTACCGTGCCAGCACAGGGCAACCCTGGGAAGCATAAATAATGACAAAACTATTAGGGAGAATAGAGTTTAATTCAGATCACTGGTAAAATATTCATTCAAGCTGCAAAGGCTATGTCTTAAAAGAGCAGTTTTGACTTCTTTCTTAAAATAGTTATAGAAGTAATAGACTTGAGATTTTCAGGTAAACGATTGAAAATTTTTATTGGCATTATCTAGGTACCTTTAGCCATTGAGGCAAGTCTGTGTTGGGGTAATCTTAGGTTGTCACTAAGGCATAGTGAATAGTTGCTGACTATATCTGCAGTTGATGTTATATTGACTAATGTTATTCTTTACGTGAATTACACACTGCAAGATGTATATAGAGGTAACAGTAAGAATTTTTAAGTCTCTGAACAGTTCACGGCAGGAATGGGGCTTTAAATTTCATTGTACGAACTATTTTTTTTTTGCGCAGTTAATACTTCACTTATCCGATTTGCATTGTCCCATCCGACAATGTCATAGCAAAGTCTTGAATGCACATATGAGAAGTAGTATGAAAGCAAAATTTTTAAATTCACATATGACCTTAGCCTCCAGATGATAAAACAATTGACTGAGAGTTTTTTTAGAACACTATTAATTTAAAAGTTCCACGATAACCCATTGTCAATCTGAATACCCAAGAATTTCGTGTTATCAGTCTGATTAATACTAGTAGTACCCGTCATAGTTCTGACCAGAAGACTATAGTTGGGAGCTGTAGTATTAAACAATATAACAACGTACATCTTTACATTGTCGCCTGAGACAATTGCTGGCATATCGTCTGCAAACAAAGTTATTGTACCGTGGCAATGTTTATAAAAGGTTCAACTATGTCGTTTATAAAGATTAGAAAGAGTAGGGGGCCTAGGATACTCCCTTGAGTATGTTAAGAAGTACTTGGATCAGTGACTCTCTCTAGGGAAATACAGCGATCTCGCTCCACCTTCTAACGGCTCGTATATCAGTGAACACATAGAAATTATGCAATTTCAGGCGGAGATTGCATAGAGGATATGGCATCCTTCGGAGGGGTTGCAAAGCAGTTGGTTGCTTGCCTATTAACTGTTAGACAATTAAAAAATTCCTACTCTTCGACAGAGAAGAGGTTTGGCAAAATTTCCAGGTGGGAATTAGCTCGTCTCCTGGCATCGATGATTGACCTTAGTAGCGGGCATAGGCTGACATTAAATATGCGAATAAAAAAAAATTAGACCCGTTTATATAATGCGGCTCACATATATGATTTTAGGCTAGACGGCAGGGAGGTAAAAATGCTAAAAAACAAATTAGTGAACCGTTTCATTTTATAATTAACAATTAGTGAGTAAAATAGGCCCTTTTTCTATATTTCTTTAATTATCTCCATTCCTGCCAACTTTTAGTATAACATATGCATTAGGAAAATTGTTCGTTATGAAATTCTCTAAAAAATTAGCACCAATAGAGGTCGCTAGGTGCGATTGTTAACTTGCAAATTGCTTCCAAAACTTTCAAAACACATACTCTTCGCAAATACAAAACGAAGAGTATATTGTATTCGATTGGCTCATTTCAGTCATTTCTAATTTCTAAAACAGGTAATATTGCTCGTAGACAAAAACATTTTATATCACTGTATGGGTGATCGAATTATGAACAACTTTCAAAATGTCCGTCCGTCAGTCACGTTTCTTATGAGCACGATGATAACTTAAGAACGAAAAGTCCAATTGTATTGAAAATTGGACAGTAAGTTAGTGTTAGCTAAAGGATGCGCCAATATTCTTGACTAAAGATGACGGTCTCGGATGATTAGGGGTCGAGCTTGAGCTCTTTGCCCCAATCATCGCTGTAGACCTGGACCGGCCTCGTAAGGGGTGGGCCTGCTTTGTCGCCTATCCCCCCCGCAAATGCGGACAGTATTGGCGATGTTAGCAAAGCTCCCCTGGTCCTGGCTGTTGGACCCTGCCAGCTGGGTCGTTTCTTTTGGCGCTCTTCTGTCTTGGTCTTCTTTCTTCGCTGGCATGTATAGGCTCCTGGGAGCGTCTTTCGTCTGTCGTGAGAGGGAACGGCTGTTACCGAGCCCTCTCGGAGTTTGAAAGAGATTTGGGGGTGTTGACTAGTCGGAAGCCCAGGGTGCCAATTGGCATCATGTGCTCCGATTTCATCGGAAGGAAGTGTGAACTGTGTAGTTCAGGATTGTGTTCGGCCAGAGACGCTTTCTTAGCGTCACAGGCCAGCACGGGCTAGGGTAAGGGTACCGAGCTGGTTGTTTGCTTGGTACCCCCGGGATCGGGTATTGAATGTTTTTGGTCATTGTCTCCTTGCGGTGTGGCTTGCAGATCAGGCTGAAACAGATAAAGAGTTAGTTATACTTACCCATTATCCAGGATCTGGAGCTTCGGCCTCTTGTGCCTCGGAGCGTCGTTGGGGTCATAGTCAGTCGCCTGTCTGACCAGCGGATTCCCATGCTCTGCTGCACGGGCGTACAGGTTCTTCGCTCTGTCCCGGATGACTTCAGTTACTGGAGTGTATTCCAGGTCTCTGAAGATGTCGGCGTTTCTGACAAACCATGGTGCATCCACGGCGCACCGAAGTGCGACGTTTTCCACGGCTTGTATCCTCTTCAGATGGGTGGCTGCTTGGTATCCCCAGGCAACGGAGGCGTAGGTCAGAATAGGTGCAATGAGGGTCCTGATAAGCGTGAGCTTGTTCCTCAGGTTGAGTTGGCTCTGTCTACCTATCATAGGGTAAAGTAGAATCCTCCTCGTCCTCGCTTTCTGTATTATCGCTTCCGTGTTCTGTCTCCACGTCAGGCTTCGATCCATGATAACGCCAAGGTACTTGACGGTATCGTGCCATTGAATGTTCTCGCCGTTCAAGGAGACGTGTCCTATGGGAGTTTGCTTCCTGACTCTCTTGAAGAGGATGGCTTTGCTCTTCTCCGCGTTGATTTTGACTTTCCACTTGTTGCACCACTCTTCCAGAAGGGATGCTGCTTCCTGGAGGTTGCGGGTGGCAAGTCTTGCACTCCATAATCTTGCGATTATGGCCGTGTCGTCTGCGTAGAGCGCCAAAGAGGTCCTTGCGGTTCTTGGCATGTCGGAGGTGTAGATGGTGAACAGGTGGGGAGAGAGTACCGATCCCTGCGGTACACCTGCTTCCATGGGCCTGTAGTTTGACAGCTAGTCGGCAATCTTCACACGGAGTTGCCTCTGATGAAGGTAGGATCTCACAAGCTTGACTATGCCGACAGGGTAACCCATCGATAACATCTTCGCCAGGAGACTTTCATGCCAAACCCTGTCGAAGGCCTTGGCTACATCTAAGAAGATCGCTCCTGTGACTTGACGTTGGTTGAAACCCTCCGTGATGTACTCCGTTAGACGAAGTACTTAGCTAAAGGAAGAACCCCATTGTTTTTGAACAGTATCGGTCAATAAATGAAAAAGTTATAAATTTTTTATGTTTTGTAATGAAACTAAATATGTCTAAAACTAATATTATTTACAAAAAAAAAAAAACTGCGAAGAGTACTTATCCTATAGAATGTGCAACAATTATATAAAAAGTGCAGTAAATCCGCAAAGAGTATAATGGTTAGCTTGTTTTCACTATTTCCTTACTCGAAGACAACTACATACAGAGGGCTAAAAATTTTTGAAGATAGTGTCTATGTTGTCCCGATAATGTACAAAAAATTGCAGCAAGATAGGTTTATTACTTTTGAGTAATTCACGATTTATATATATTTTATTAAATTTGTAAAAGAATAGCAGTTTTCTAGATATGCAAGAACGTATTCTCTATAGTTAAAATATATCATGACATTTGTTTATTTATAAAAGGGTTCAGGCGTAGAAAGCCTCATAAAATCGGCCAAAATGACGATATTTCAAAAATTCCAACGGGATGTCATTTTTCAATAGTTTTTTGAATTTTCTAAATGAGTTTTCTAATTATAAATGGATTTTACAAAAAATGGCACAATTGTTGATTAAAGATTTAAAAAAATATGGTTCGTTAATTACTCAAAAAGTAATAAACCGCTCTTGCTGAAATATCTTGTACATTATCAGGACAACATAGACACCATCTTCAAAATCTTTTAGCCCTCTATGTGCAGTTGTTTTCGAGTAAGGAATTAGTGAAAATAACGTGTTTGAAAGCTTTAGAAGCCATTTGCAAGTTAACAATTGCACCTAGCGACCTCTATCGGTGCTCATTTTTTAGAGAATTTCATATCGAACAATTTTCATAATGCATATGTTAAACTTACTAAAAGTTAGCAGGAATGGAGATATTTAAAGAAATATAGAAAAAGGGCCTATTTTACTCATTAACTCTTAATTATAAAATCAAGCGGTTCACTAATTTGTAAGCAAACTTAGGGTGTTCAACTACACCCTAAAATGAAGCGATTCCAACAATAATCTCGCCTATGGGCCAAAAATCCAATCAAAATCTCTCGCTATCTAGCCTATTTGCATGAAGATAGAACAATGTTCTTTTATGGCTGTTTATTAAATGATAGTGATAAAAAACGTTTTACCCTCAAGAAAATGACGAGTAAATGGGTCATTCTAAAATTAAGGGAAATTTGAACGTTCCTTCATATTAATCATAGAATTATAATTTAATCTTTTCAAAAAATATTTTATTATGGAAAATAAACCGCCCTCTTTTTGGTGCAACTATTATTTTTTTGTTTCAGCACGTCTTTTGTAAAAAAAAATACAAAATATAGCAAAAAACGACATTACCATGCCTGTCCCCACTTACAAATTTTAAGAGTTTATGTCTATAACAAATAAAGCCAAATACTTTTTTAAGATGTGTATGTTAGAAATATTTTCTGGAGTGTTATTACATCAACTTTTATACACAGTTATAATTAATTACTCAAATAACGAATTATGTAATGCATTAAAATGTTCGCAATTTTTTTTTGCTCATTACCATGGTGAATGAAAAACTTTTTTTTATTAGTGTGTAACCTTCTAGTTAGATGGAGCTTC
This sequence comes from Stenurella melanura, assembly GCA_963583905.1. Lineage (NCBI taxonomy): Eukaryota > Metazoa > Arthropoda > Insecta > Coleoptera > Cerambycidae > Stenurella > Stenurella melanura. Next base: position 117,702,833 of record OY757317.1, on the reverse strand, counting down.
TGCTAAAAGATTCACTTAAATGTCTAATATATGGGTTATGCATTAAGTTTCGTCCTCAGTGTTGGTTTGAAGAGCAACAGAGAAGTTTGTGTTGAATTATTGTAGGAGTATAAAAATTGAGGACATTACCGTGTAAGTAGTATTTTGGCATAATTTGTTTAATATATTCTTTACATTATACCTACAATTAGTGTACATGATAATTAACAAAAAAGTGTATAAAGTATATTTTTATCTTTATTTAAGAAAAAAATACTATCATTTTTTAACATTACCATGTTCAAAATGTCTGACATTACCATGTCTTATAGGAGCCATGGTAATGTCGGCAAAGCATGGTAATGTTAACATTTACAGTAATTCTAATTTTTTTCAACTGTTCTTGTAGGTTAGAAAATGGCAAAAGCTAGGAAAAGCTAGGAAAAGAGAATTAAAAAATAAACTAAATACAAGTAATGAAGCACAAGAATCTGAAAATAAATCAAAAAAAAGTTTGGAAGAAAAAAAAAGAATAAAGAGAGAACGTGAGCAGATTCGAAGAAATAAAATTAAAAGTGACCCTGAAAAATGTGAACAACAGCGTCAGAAGGAAAAAGAGAGATATTTAAAGCGGAAATTAGAAGGAAAAATAAAACTTATCTCTGACTTGTCTGATAGGGAGAAGCGATACAAAAGAAAGAAGTGGGTTGAAAATAACAAGACTTATAGAATAAAGAAAAAACAGTTAATGCTCCTGGAGGAAAAAATTATTACTGAGACGCCACCTTCGAGTGACCTTGAAAATAGTGAGGTAAACGTTCATGAAAACATTGTAAATAATCAACAGCAGAAATTTAAAAATCGGATTTCTGGAAGAAAGAGAGTGGCCAGAAATAAAACAGCAGCATACAGAAAAATTGCTCAACAAAAAAAAATAATAGAGCGCCTCGAAAAAAATGTAAATTTATACAAAAAAAAATGCGCACGGATACAACAATCACATAAGAAAAAGAGGGAGCCACTACAGGAATTGACACCTCTTACAAAAGTAGAACAACTGACGCAAGGAATAGAAGTACCAATTGAAGTCAAAAGAAAACTTTTATTTGGAGAATGTATACAAAAACAATTAACCGAAAATTTTAAAACATTAAAAGATGATCGCTCAAAACAACTTTTTACAAAAGCTGTTGGGGGAAATGTTTTTAAAAAGTATCGCCTTCTTAATATGTCAAGATCCTTTTTGCCATATAAGTATTATTCTCAAAATATGTCAAGTAGAAAGCCCTTATACTTAGTATACGAACGAAAAAAAAAGAAATCTGTAAAACAGCTCCAACAGGAGGTCCAACATTTTTTAGAAAAAGACGAACATAGTCGCTTATGTCCTGGAAAGAAGGAATGTATTACTTTTAAAAAAATAAAAAAACAAAAGCGTTACCTTAACTATTCAATGAAAGCCCTGTATAAAATGTTTGAAAGAAAAAGTGTGTACAAAATTTCATATGCAACTTTCTGCAGTTTACGTCCATTCTGGATTGTACCACCAAGGCTTGGTGCCAGAGATACTTGTTTATGTGTGCCCCATGAAAATATTAGGCTTATTACTGAAAAACTTCATAAGTTAAATGTTATTTCCGTTCATCATCCTGATGAATTAATAAAAAGTGTAACTTGTACCGAAAATAATGAGATGTGCTTGACTCGAAACTGTAAAGAATGTAAAGAGAAGGTAATTGCGTTTGCAGAGTTCGATGGTGACATGATATGCACATACCAAAAGTGGATAAGAAATAAGGAGATCAGAAAAAGTGTTAAGACCGGCAAAGATATAGTTGTACAGATAACATTAAAAGAAAATATTTCTGCTAGTTTATACAGTCTTGTTGGTGAATTAGAAAAACTATTTCCGAAGTACCTCAATCACGTTAGGAATATATTTCATCAACATAAAATGATTACGAATATAAAAAAATCCTTAAAAGAGTCAGAAATGTTTATTCATGTTGACTTTGCTGAAAATTATTCATGTAAATATTTTTCAGAAGTTCAATCAGTGCATTTCGGAGCCTCAAGGCAACAAATAACTCTCCACACTGGAGTGGTATATAAAAAAGGATTGACACAACCATTCTGTACCATTTCATCATGTCTTCGTCATGACGCAAAGGCAATAGCAGCCCACTTATTTAAAGCAATTAAAATGTTTGTGAGCAATTCACATATTGACACAATTTATTTCTTATCTGACAGCACTAGTACGCAGTACAGAAATAAAACTTTATTTTCAATTATTGCAAACTATATACCGAAAATGTTTTCATTCGTTAACAAAATATCATGGAACTACAGCGAAGCTGGACATGGGAAGGGGGCTCCAGATGGTGTGGGGGCAACATTAAAACGAACAGCTGATCGTCTGGTTGCCGAAAGCAAAGATGTACATAATTATGATCGGTTTCTGAGTGTAATTAAAGAAAATATCAAGAATATTATCATTGATACGGTATCGGAAGAAGATATAAATGCAGTCGATGGCGAAATGCTACTAGTAGAGGACGTGCCTAGCATAAAAGGCACTATGAAGATTCACAATGTGTCGTGGAGCAGAAGAACCAACACTCTATTTTTCAATGCTTTAACTTGTAGTTCCTGTAGTATTGACGAAGTTTGTACACATTTTGGTGTAACAAGCTTAAAAGTTTCAAAGGACAGTACGAATGAGGTTAGCACTGAAAGTATTCCCCAAGATACTTTTGATCCTGTAAAATGTATGTTAGGAGACTGGGTTGCAGTCCTCTATGAAGACAATTGGTACCCAGGTATATAATTTTCCTTTTTTTTTTGTTCCATTTGTAAATCTACTATTTACTTTTGGCTTACTTGTATCTACCATAAATAGGAAAAGTTTGTTTGTACTTTATCGTTTTAAAATGCTTTTAAAGTTATTAACTGCAGTCTTTTTCATATTGTAGGTGTTGTATTATCTGAAAATAGTGGATTATTGGAAATTGAATTCATGGCCAGAACAGGTGCAAGTTTTTATTGGCCGGAAAAAACAGATGTACAAATAATTTCCTCTACAGCAATATTATATAAACTGAAATACCCCCCTGTGCCTTCATCATCAAGATATTTTTCCATTCCAGAAAGCAAAGAAATTGATGCACTGAAAATTGCTTAATATTTATTTGTGCTTTTAGTTTTATAGTTTCTTAAATGTTAAAAATTTTATATTTTCTATGGCTAGATATAAGTTAAATGTATGTTACGACATTACCATATACCTTATTTGACATTACCATGTTGTTTTTCGTAGCATGTTGTCTTAATGACATTACCGTGTACCTTATTTGACATTACCATGTCATTTTTCTTGTTTTTTTTCTTAAGTTTTCAAAAATATGTGCAGTTATATATGTTCTCTCATTAATAAATCCATAATACACTAAATTTTACCATTGGTTTCATTAAATTTACACATAAATTGATAGTTCACTTTTAATGTGCAAAATTTCCCTTAATTTTAGAATAACCCAAATGGGACTATGAACTCTCAACTCGTGGGAACAAAAATGTAACAATTTGCAATAAATCTGGAACTGGTCTTGCAATAATTTGATACCTACAACACGTTAAGGAAAATCATAAATCGAGCTCTCATAGTTACACCTACACGTAACTTTTAGGATGCTGGAATCACCATTGTTTTACTAAATTGTAACAATTTTGGTTATAAAAGGGAGCTCGCATGACATAAATAGATCTCCACTAGTAGACCAGTGCCTTTAATTTATATATGTGTTGTTGCTCTTAGTACGACGATTTTTGTCAAAATAATAAAAAATTAGCCATATTACTTACAGGAAAAATATTCTTAATGTAATTCACTCGCCGCTAAATTTGTTATTGCAAAATTACTGCAAGATTCATAATTGTTTATAAGCCTTTTTCTTTATAACTTCCGTTCTAATCGTCCTATTTGAACTTTCCAAAGCTCATTTTACTTGGGAATAAGTACATGTACTTTTAAAGGAAACTGATTCCATTATGCTTCAATTTTTACATAGCAAAAACGGGCCAATTTTTGCAAATTTTTAGTTCCTTAATCAAAGTTGCATAACTATTCGAATTCTTTAGTTAGATTGCACAACATTTTTTCACATACACTTCAACGGTTAGCAAATAAACTCCCGGTGTCTGTTTTATAATAAGTGCAAAATTTGACATTTTACAAAAAAAAAATAATAATAATTTGCTTATAACTTTGGACCAAGACACTTTTTTATCATGATTTTTCCGGAAAATTACATGGTTTGGTTAGTACTACCTATTAATTCTCATTAAAAAAAAATGTTTTTTCAATAAATTAACATTATTTATTTATGAAAAATAAAATTTGCAAGGAGCAAAAATTGTAATAACCTTTAATTATGCAAATTTTAATGAAATTCAAATGGCATTAGATTCATCGGAAAAAATACTTTGATTTCCCCTTTTGTGGACCTTTTTTGGACTATTTTAAGCCGAGATATCGATGATTTTGGTATTGGCGCTGTTGAGACCATTGTAATTAACATTTTCGAAAAATTCGAAATGGAGGCTATCGAGGAGGCTATATATATGTCAGACCCTTTACTATCTGAAGTTACATTTTTTAAATTTCTTCGTACGTATTACACTGAAAAAATATTTACGCACATTCACCAATGCGTACGAGCAGTCGTACAATTGTTCATAATATTTTTTTTTTCAATGTACATAATACGTAAGGAAAAATATTTAAAAAAATTAACTTTAGATAGTAAAGAGTCTGACATATAACCTTCATTTCGAATTTTTCGAAAACGTTAATTACAAAAGTCTCAACAACAACAGTGCCAAAACAATCGTTGATATCTCGGCTTCAAACGGTCCGAAAAGGGTCCAGAGAAGGTGAAGTCAACGTATTTTTTCCAACTAATCTAATGCCATTTGAATCTCATTAAAATTTGCATAATTAAAAAAGTTGTTGTAATTTTTGTTACTTGCTAATTTAATTTTTCGTAAATAAATAAGTAATGTTAATTTATTGAAAAAAATTTTTGAATAATAATAGGTAGTATACTAATCAAACCATGTATTTTCCCGCAAAAATCATGATAAAAAAAGTGCTTTTGTCCAAAGTTATAAGCTAATTTTGCACTTATGATAAAACGTACTCCGGGAGTCTTATTTGGTAACAATTGAAGTGTACGCAAAAAAATGTTGAGCAATCTAAATGAAGAATTCGTATAATTATGCAACTTTGAAAAAGGTACTCAAAATTTGCAAAAATCGTCAGTTGCTATGCAAAAATAATATTTATTATTCAAACATAATGGAACCAATTTCCTTTAAAAGTACATGTATTCCCGAGTAAACTGAGCTTTGGAAAGTTCAAATCGGATGATTAGAACGGAAGTTATAAAGACAAAAGCTTATAAACAATTACTAATTTTGTGGTAATTTTGAAATAACAAATTTAGCGGCGGGTGAATTACATCAAGGGTATTTTTCCCGTAATGTGGTAATTTTTTTCTATCTTTACAACAAAAATCAGCATGCTAAGAGCAACAACACTTTTAATTTATTTTTTGGCCTAAAATCACTGGTCTTATAGTATAGTATAGTCGAGAAAATATAGCATTCCACTGTCGAAAAATGTGCAGTAACTAGGTGTTTTGCATTCGATTCTTTGAAGTATTAATTCAAACTATTACCTATTTTAATCTTATACAAATGGGAAATTGCAGTTGTGCATAGAAAAAATGCATTTTTTCGCGTGCAGTTTTTGAGGTAATTAAAAAAAATAATTATTTGGCAATCCATGTTGGAGATTAGCCCAATTTGGTTACTCGGGGGTGTTTGTTTCCTTAGAGCTCCTTATCAAGTTTTGTCCCTTGTATCCTTTGTACGTAGACAATACGCTTAAATAAAAACAGAAAACTAATTCGGAAATGCCACAAAATATCCAGAACAATACAGGAAAAGCCTCAGAAAATGTATTGCCAGTCAAATCCAAACGATTATACGATAAGGAATATGAAACATTTATTCTTTCTTTGTTTCTCATATAACAGGGCGTTATGGCCATAACGCGCTCATTATGCCCATGCTCATTATAAGCGTCGTACTTTTTGTAATACACTCTTCCATTAAAATCAGTGGATCTCGAGATAAAGCTTGATAAAAAAAAAATCCCAGTCGAATATTTGGTAACTAGCGAGGAAATTAAAATTTGCTAAAAGGTGATTCGAGAGGTGATCACTAGTAGTTACAATAAGTACTTAGCTTTACGTGATTCGCAATTTTTCAAATGGCTGTCAAAGATGGAGTTGAAGTGCAAAAGTATTTTTCGATAGCTGGTGGCTCTAAGTCTAATTTAATATATAAAGTCAAGTAAGTTGTGTTACCATAACATTAAAAATATGTTTATGCTGAGGTCAAAAGGTGGTTTGCAGACGTTATGCGCTGTCGTAATTCTACTTTTATTTGTCTCCCGTAGCGTAGGTCTTGGATTGGACACACGTTGTTGGTATTCACATCATGATTAGATGTAAACTTCTGAGTCGGCGTCAAGGAATTCTTTTGTTTTCATAAAGTTGTGTTATAAATTGGTTATTTTGTGTAGTATTTTGTGACTTGTAAACAGAGTATGGCTATATTTTAAGACATTGTAATATTGTCTTCTCGATAATGCTTCGCAAAAAGCAGGGTAAAGAAAAATGAAGAACATTTGCAATAAAAATGTCTGATATTTTCCATTATGTGATACATATCTCTGCTTGGTCGCCATACATGCGCGAGATTCAATTTTACATACAAGAAAGTATAAAGATTGACTTTCCACTTACAATATAGAGTTCAGTGCAAAATTCACATTGAGTTTAGTCAGCGGTGAAACTTAACGTCATTTTCTTTCATTCCTTAATGTTTGTCTGCTCCCAGTAATCTATGGTATTTGTTTTTTCAACAATATAGATTAAAGGGGTATTAATTATTATAAATTGTCATTTATTAATTAATAAATACCTAATCAAAGGTTTTCTGTGACATGACATAACCTTAATTATCCTAACATTTAGCAACTTGATTTACAGAGCTTAGCACACTAACAGCAGTTTACTACAATCAGAGAGTAATCAGGTTGAGTGATTATTCTCAGTGGTTGCATTCCCTGTATAGTCTAATTAGTACACAAGACTTTACAAGAACTTCGGGGTAATCAGCATAAGGATAAAACGAACATGTTTTTGCTTTTTCTTATCATATATGAAAGCGGCTGGGAGAATTTTGACCCTTTTCATTTTTTAGATTTGGCAGTGACAATGTTCATATGAATATAAATGCATTCAAATGTACCTATTTGACTAGTGTATAACATTTCTAGCTTTAAGCACCAATACTTAAATATTATTACTATCATTAAATGGTTACGAAGTAAATCTTATTGGAAGGCGAACTCTCATAGGCAGTTCTTACGAATGGTTGAAATAGATTGAAAGTTGTATTTTAATTTTAAGAGGGTTTTTGTTCACTTACCCTTCCATTACTTTATTATAAATTCCTTTAGTTGTCTAGGTACATGATTCCTTGAAGGATTGTAGGTACATATTTGTACACTGTTCATTAAATATTCATAAATACCACTCTCGATTTGTGTTGGATTCTTGAATGAGGCACTACGACACTTACGTAGTTTCACAAACAGCACATAAGTAATGCAAATATGCAATATATGATTGGGCATCATCTGGAAATTATGTTCACATTTTGTTTTCACAGAACATTAAGCACGTAGAATATAAATCTGAAATAACTGTTTGATCTTTAATAAACCTCAAATTTAGCTTCATTTATTTAACTTAATTACACTGTAAGAGGTTCACAGAATTATAGGTACATTACGGTATTAAAAATATAACTTCTTTCCCGTATCTATCTAGACGTTTTCAACATTTCAACTTCCACTGTTTTTAAATAACTGTCAAGTCAAATATATGCGCAATGCGCAGGCGCCGATGTTTGCTGCGTTCAGTTATACGCTGTCGCAGGCATAAAATGATAAAGGTACCACCCATTCACCATATATATGTTTCTACCATGATTCACCATACAGTTCACCTACAGTCTCAGATGTACTATCTGAACTGAGGATTTAAACTTATTCGAGCCGCACACCATTCAGTTAACTCAAACGATGCTGCCCTCCGTTATTGGGACTGACAGTTTTTGAACTGCAGGCTCAGACTTGTCGGCGGCCTCGCGGCCTGCATGTATATTGACAAATTTTAACTGACAATATGCAAATCGGTATTTCTGGACCGCAGGCGAACTATATTGTTAATGTGTACCTTCTTAATTCGTTTTGGCGTTTCATAAAATGTGGGAACAATGCATGCAAAAGAGCTTTCTTGCGTTAGTTGCGTTGTGAGTAGATAATTTATGCAAAAGGCCGACGAAACATGTGGCAATATAAAAAATGCAATAATATGCGTGTGTTTATTTTCTGGCATTACTATTTATCTACTACATAAGAGACACAAAAGTGTCGAATGTTGCGTCTAGATTGCTCTTAGATTACTCTACAGCGTGTTCACATTTGTATTCTAGGTGCTGTACAGCACTTACAACAAAGATTAGGTTATTCTCTAATCTTTGCCTACATAGAACACAATGTGAACACGCTGTAGAGTAGAACCTTCGTCAAGACACAACTCTCGACATCTTAGCGTGTAGCCGTAGCGTCTACTTGTATCGGCACCTTAAGTGAAAAAACAAATAGGCGTATTTGTTGACATCGTATTTTAAATCAGATCAGTTTATTATCGTATCTGATTGGTTGGGGCAGTTTATACCAACTTTCCAAACCAATCAAAAATGTGATTAACTGAAAAGATCACAAAAATTAGTCAAACAAATACGGTTAATGATTGGCTTAATTTCACGTTTTCGCGCCAAAATCTTCCAATAACCTAACCTCAAAAAGGAAAGTTGTTTATGTGTTTTCGGTGTCTTTATTATTACTATTTACCGAAGGTGAAAGATGATTGCTACTATTGCAAGTGACAAACGATAAGGCACACTAAGCATCAAAATTGCAATTCAACAAACAATTAAAACAAGTTACCTGTGAACGAGGGAAGAAATATTCAATCAAGGAACATGTGGCTCGAATTAACATTGTATTGCGATGTGGAAAGTGGAAGCTCTGCCATACAAGTTATGTAATATCCCCAACCATTTTACAAAACATTTAAATGTCCATCGTGCCTACGACACATTCAAAGTTCCAGAAGTTGTACTAATAGCTAATGCTAATATCGCTCTAGCTATGAATTTCATACAAAAAAAAAGAAATACATGTAGGTACCTACCAATTTGTATTATTTATTATAAGTTATCAAATTTACGGATATTCTGGGTATTTTGTTGTAGGCAGACATGACATCAGTCTGCAAAGCTAAATGTCTAGCCTGAACAAAGGATTTTGTCAATTTTTCAAGGCGGGGTTTTTGTATTTAATATATTTTAAGTTCAAATAAATATTTGGGGGTGTTATTGAAGATTTGTATATTATAAAATTTTTTGTTTAGACCTGTTTCGTTGATGATTTCACAAGAATAGTTGCCATACCCCACAAATTCGACCACAGCGAAGAACGTACAATAATCGCCTTTAGCAAAACTACCGATAAGCAGCAAGAGGCTGTAGAGGCTGGTGCCCAGCTATCTGGAGGAGTTGATTTGATAAAACAAATACAAAACGGACAAGTTTCTCTACAGGATTTCAAGTTTATCATTGCACATCCTGAGATTTTGCCTGAATTAGTTTCGTTGAGGGCTCTGATGAAGAGAAGATTTCCAAATCAGAAAGCTGGAACTCTGGATGTTAACTTGGGTGAAGTTGTGCAGAGATTTATTAACGGAATTAATTACAGCGCGGTAAAAGATGAACGCGAAAAGGATTTTGGTATAATCGAAGCTGTAATAGGAACGGTAAGTTGAACATATTTCCGTTTTGTAAAGGAAGCAAATATTATGTAAAAGTAATTTTATTACTCTAGTGTTTAACTTCTAGAACTACAGCAGTTTTGTAATGTGACTTAGGTTTTTACATATATGATATGTCCTTACAAATAATTTCCTTCTTTTATTTCATCAAGTAAATGCCTATCCGTCAATATCAACTTGAAAAATGATTAATTATGTTTGCCTTATATATAGGGTGCCCCAAAATCACTGGAAGAGCTCATAACGACAGATTCTTTAGTACATTCCGAGACAAAAACCTGAACACAATTATATCGAGGCACGAGGCATCAACTATTTTTGAACTGGAAGCAAAAGAAGTTTCGCAAAAAAAATTATGAGAGGCTAACGATTTAGTAAATTTTGATTAAAAAAAAAAACAGGGTTTTAAGTTTAAACAAATAAGTATTTTATTAAAAAGCATGTACAAAATGTGGTATATTAACATTTGTTTTAGGCCTCTTTTATGCACATGTTTTTTATCGTCTGTCGCCCGGCGATAAAAATCGCAGCGTTTTCTAAACACATTGTTCTATATGTGCGCTTTTAGATGTCGTTCAGCTGCTCGTCGCCTGTTTCCCAGCATTCTTAAATTATATCGCCTGGAATTACAGCATGCGTGGTGACAGGAGTTTGAACTACATTGATCGGTGCTTTTATGCAATGAGTTTATTGTCGCTGCTGCAAGCCTGAAGGAATTTACTACAGTCTGTAATGTTGTGTCGACGTGTGAAGACACTGCTGGTGCTATGGAAGACCTCAAGTATCAAAATATGACCTGAGTAAAAAATTGTTAGTTTTTGAGATATTAACACTTTTATGAATTTGGTGAAAATCGACACCTTAGATCAGTTTTTCACGTGCCATACCTACAAAATTCTATATTTTAAGATGCTAATCTTTGCTACCCAACTCTGAATAGTCTTGCTTATTGATCACAGTCCTAAATGAAACTAATACTTTTGGAAAAAAAAAACATTTTTGCCTGATTCATGACTTAAATTTTTTTTATTAGCTAATTAGAATAGAAAATAGAATAGAATAGAAAAATATTTATTGTGTTAAATATAAGTGTACACATAGATACAATATTCTACACAAAAGGTGACGTTCGTAAAAACGTTCTTCCACGTTAATTCTTCATACGGTAAAAATAATTACCACTCTAACTGGCAAGTTGTTTTAAAAGATTGCTCATTTAGTGTGGTTTTTAAAATGGTATAACACTTTCTATGTTTTTCTTCAGAAAAAGGGATATTGCTATTTTAGTGCAAAAGGACCTCATTGTGAAATTAAGCTGCACACAACAAGAAACGCTCGAACAAAAGTTCATAAAAAAATTCGTGCATAGAAGAGGGCCTTAACAACACGAATGATAAATCAATAATCAGAAATTGCTCACGTACGGTAATCAGCCAAGTAACGCCGCACAGTGGGTAATTTAGCACTTTTTTTGGACAAAAGTCCATTTGATACAGGTTTTCAGGATCTTTTCGATATATAATTTATTACTCTAGGTTGTTTAATTAATTGAATGTATGAATAAAATTAATTTTAAAAAGCCTAACAAATATAAAAAATAAGAAGATTTACTCAAGGATGACGTTAAATTCAAGCTATATAAAATATAATAGATGTATTTGTGTTTACAATTAAGGAGCAGATAAGCAACTTTGAGGTTGCATATCCATGGGCTTCTTATACTTCCAACTTCTTATGCTTTTTTACCTCTAATATTGAAATTTAATTACTTATTTACCTTACTCGCGGTTTTATTCAAATAATAGCGATTTTTAATTACATTATATATGTGATAACATCAGCGCGCTGATGTTCCGATATTGGGTCAGATGCGTTCATCAGAAAAATAGATATTTAAATTGTAGCCATCGGAGGGTGAACTAGGATCATTCACAAGTATTTAAAAAAAAATATGTTAAAATCGGTCAATATTATGTTCAATATTAAAAAAAGGTGATCCATGTATACTGCACAACTATAGAGCTATATCCATTCTATGTAACTTTTCCAAACTTCTTGAAATTAAATCGTATGATGTTATTTACAACTCTGCTAAAAATATAATCTCATTAGACCAACATGGCTTTGTCGAAAAGCGTTCATGTACCACAAATTTGGCATGCTTTTCTCAATACATCTCAGAGGCACTGGACAAACAGCTGCAAGTCGATGTAGTATACATAGATTTCCAAAAGGAATTTGTTCAAATTGATCATTATGTGCTTATCTCCAGACTAGAGAATATTGGCATATCTAACAGCTTTTTAATCCTATTAAAATCCTATTTATTTGATAGAATTTGTTGAATATGAAGGACTTCAATCACATTATATTACCCCCTCATCAGGGGTCCCTCAAGGGTCAAATTTAGGTCCGCTACTGTTTCTCATATTTATAGACAACCTAACTCATATAGTAAACATTCCAAAACTTTTCTGTGTGGATGATTTGAAAATTTTTAATACAATATCCACACATCAGGACTGCATAGTTATACAAAACTGTATCAATAATACCGGGTGGCCACGAGTCAATGTACGCCCCCAATATTTTGGTTGTTTTTGTATTTAAAAATTTGGTTTTTGGTACACATCAATTAGACAATAATAAGCTACTTTTAGACTAACAGGAATGAAAATATCACTTCCGTTTGAACCGGAAGTGACATCAACTTTTTTTTCTTAAATGGAATGACTATATTTTTTTGATGGTTTCTCATTAAGCATAAATTTCTAAGTCCAACAGTTTTTTCAGATGTAAAAAATTACAAAAAATAAGTGAGAGATACAAACAATTTTTTAATTTTTTCAAAATGGCCGCGTCAGATGAATGCGATGTATAAAATTACTAAGTAGGCTATGGAAATTATTAGTAAGGTTGTAGACTTGTCTGTAAAGAAGGAAATAGTTGTTTGAATTACTGATAGGTACCAGTATTTTTAGTTTTTTTTTTTCAAAAAAAAAAAAACCGGAATTTCATTTTCATTTCCGTAGGGGTCCTATGAATTTTTTTTTAATGGAATTGTGCTATTTCTTTTATTAATCAGAAATAATGATTCATAAACTATAATTTTTTCGCCATTAATCATTTCTAGTAATAATAGAAGTATTTTTAAAAAGTAAGCGCCAACAAATCATTTTAATAAGGTACCCATCTACATTTAAATCCAAAATTGCAGATAGCCATGAAAATAACAGTCATTCGCAACAATTGAATTAGTCTTGACTTACTCACTAATTTTCTGAAGCAAGTGTATTAAAGTTGTTATAAACAAGAAAATTAATATAAAATGGCTGAAAATTATTCAAGAGATGAAAAAGTTGACATGATCATTATTTATGGAGAGACTCGACGTAATGCAACTAAAGCACAAAGTCTGTATGGACGGAGATAATCAGAAAGAAGACAACCTCTGAGAAACTATTTCGCCCGGTTGGAGCAACAATTTAGAACTAAACCTAATGTAGAAATTGAAAGATTTATTGTGGATGAAGAAACGGAAATTAATGTATTAGCTTTAGTGCATGTTGACCCAACCATTTCGATAAGACAAATTGAACATGAATTACCAGTTTCCAAAGAATCGGCCAGAACATTTTTAAAGAAACACGGCTATCGTTCTTATAAATATTAATTGCACCAATTTTTGTATGAGAATGATTATCAATGAAGAATAACCTTTTGTAATTGGTTACAATTACGCCAATTAAGAAATGAGAATTTTATCAAAAACATTTTGTTCACTGATGAATCGAGATTTACAAACCTTGGGTTATTTAATCGAAACAACACTCAATATTGGGCAATTGATAATCCTCACATTATGAGACAGGGGCGGTTTCAGGAGCGGTTTGGCTTCAATGTTTGGTTAGGCGTACTGGGCGACCATATCATAGGTCCAATAATTTTTAACGAAACTCGAACTGGACCAAGATATCTAGAATTTCTCCAAAATATAATAGTTCCACAGTGTTCGTGGCTGCCTTTCGACTGCGTTCAGCAGAGCACTGCCTTACCTTAGATGGTAAGTTTCCACTTTTTCAGATAACTGTTTTGTTCTCGAAAGAACGCCTTTATGATGATTGCTGTTTATATGAATCAAACTATGGTTATTTGAACAATATATTTAGCTTCGGATTACAAACAACTTTAGCTTGATGCTTGTTGATATAATACAGAATTATTTTTTATTTATTGTCAGTTCTTAAAATTAGCTGACAATGTTTATTTTACAAAATAAATAAAGTAGTTGCTATATTAAACATTAACAAAATAAACCGTTGAACATAAGTTCAACATAAGGCGCCCACCTTAAAGGATATAGCCCTTTAATAACGAAGCACTACATTGCCATTTCAAAAGGTAAAACACAAATCTTTGAAATTGGTCGTTTGTATATTCCTTTGGTGGTCTTAATTGTCACTACACGAGTGATTCCGTCACTTCCAGGATGCAACTCCAGTATCCTATCCAAATTCCATTTAAGGGGGGTAAGTTAGTTAGTTAGTAAGCTTTTCTTAATGATTACTAAGACTCCTGGCTTTAATAATTCCACATGATGGGTTTTCCACTTCTGACGTACTTGAAGTTTACTTATGTACTCCTTGGACTGCCTTGTCCAATAGTTTTGCGTTATTTGTTGAATCTTTTGGAACCTATTTAGACTTGTTGTTGGAATATCCATTAGATTTGGATCGGGAATTGCAGTTATAGCTTCGCCGATCAAAAAATGAGCCGGAATCAACGGTTCAGGATCATTAGGATCTAGTGATAATGGGCAAAGTGGCCGAGAATTTAGACGCTTCTACCTGAGTTAACACTGTTATAAATTCTTCGTAACATAAAACAGCCTCACCAATAACCCGCTTTATATGATATTTGGTGGATTTTACTCCGGCCTCCCAGAGTCCACCAAAATGTGGTGCCTGAGAAGGAATGAAATGCCATGTTACTGCGTCGAGACTTAAATCAGTTGAAATTTGGTTGTTAGTTTTTAACAAAAAATCGCTCAGTTCGGCATTAGCTCCAACAAAGTTGGTACCATTGTTGGAATATAAGTTTAAGCATATGCCCCCGAGAGCCATAAATCGTCTTAATGTCGCTAGAAAAGATTCGGAGGTTAGATCGCCAACCAGCTCTAAGTGTACTGCTTTAGTTGAGAAGCAAACGAACAGACATATGTATGCCTTTGAAGTTTTATAATTTCGTCCCTTTCGAATTAGGAAAGGACCAGCGTAATCAACGCCGGAGTTTAAAAAAGGCCGAGCTGGGGTGACACGAGACCTTGGTAGATTTCCCATAATAGCTTGAACATGTTTAGCGTTGAAACGAAAACAACGAATACATTTATGTACGATCTTTTTTACCAAATTTCGCCCACCTGTGAACCAATATCGATCTCTAAGCGAGGCTAGTAAAAGTTGCGGACCTGCATGTAAAAGTCGCTTGTGTTCATATTCTGCTATTAAATATGAAAAGTGATGATTGGAAGGTAGAACGGCGGGATGTTTTTTCCAATTGTCAAAATTGGAATGTTTCAATCGTCCTCCAACTCTCAATATACCGTCTACATCTACCGCTTTTGGAATTTACTGACCCAGATTTAATTAAATCGATTAATTCTTGTTGATAGTGAGATTTTTGAATTAATGAAATTAAACGGTTTAATGCGTCTTGTATCTCAAGAGGTGATAAGGGACCGCAATTAGTTGTCTTTTTTGAAGCATTATTTTTGAACCGCAAGCAATAAGCAGTAACTCTTGTCAATTTGTTTAAATTAGAATAATTTTCAACGAAATTCAATTCAATTGAAACCGTACTTATAACCCTCTTATCCTTTTGCATTTCAACCAACACGTCCTTGGGATAATTTTTAAATTCGAGTATTTCATGTGTACTTATTGGCCATAAGCTCGATGATAAAGAGAGCCATGGTGGCCCTTTCCACGATATCCTGCAATCTAATAGTAATTTAGGCTCAATACCACGTGAAAGTAAATCCGCTGGGTTTTCGACTGTGTTTACATAATGCCAGTCGTCAAGCGAAGTTAAGGACTGAATTTGAGAGATTCGATTAGCCACAAAGACTTGCCATCGACTGCATGAAGATTTTATCCATGAAAGCGTAATTTTGGAATCGCTCCAATAATAAAATTTGTCAAATTTAAGTTTCATCGATTTTTGTACTTTATTTGCCAACTTAGCTA
This sequence comes from Stenurella melanura, assembly GCA_963583905.1. Taxonomy (NCBI): domain Eukaryota; kingdom Metazoa; phylum Arthropoda; class Insecta; order Coleoptera; family Cerambycidae; genus Stenurella; species Stenurella melanura. Next base: position 117,686,575 of record OY757317.1, on the reverse strand, counting down.
ATAATAAAGCCGTGCAGAGTTCTAACCTGGAAATAGTTATGGTCTTTAAAGGAGCTTGTCTTAGCGCATAAAAGTTTACAACAAACATTTCCCGAGGAATCAGTACTCCTTATGTAAATACATGCGCCGTAAGCTTGCTTAGAACTATCCGCAAACCCATGCAATTCCAATGATTTATAATTGTCGCATACTACGCGTCTAGGAAGTTCTATTTTATCTAGCGTTTGTAACTGATTTCGAAAAGTGATCCATTTGTAGTTCAAATGTAACGGTATAGCTGAGTCCCATGAAATTTTTTCTTGCCAAATTTGCTGTAAGATTATTTTTGGCGTTATAGTACATGGACCTAATATGCCAAGGGGATCAAAAATCTGCTGTTTCAGACAAGATTGTTCTTTTGGTTATTTTGGCAGATTTAGGCTTCCGGTCTGTATCAAATGTGAAATTGTCGGTTTCGCAAGACCACATCAGACCCAGAGTTTTTGCATTTTTGTTTTCGCCAACGTTAAACTTTGTGGGGTCATGTGTGCTTAAATTTTGAATAATTCTTTTGTTATTAGCATGCCTTTTACGCAAGTCGAAACCACCTTGTTTTAAAACACCTTTTACTTGAACTGAAATATTAGCGGCATGTTCGACTTCATTAGCGCCTGTTAATAGATCGTCCATATAAAAATCCGATTTAATAATTTCAGAGATTTCCGGTTTATCCTGCTGACATTCATTAGCTAATTCAAATAGATATCGTATGGCAAGATAACTAGCGGAAGCGGTACCGTAGCTAACTGTTTGTAGTTCATATGTTTCCAAAGCAACGGATGGACTAGAGCACCATAATATTCTGAGTAGAGCAGTCTGTTCAGGACGCACTAGTATCTGTCGATACATTTTAGCAATGTCTGCAGTTACTACATATTTGTGAATACGGAAACACAAAAGAATGCTGAATAAGTCTCTCTGCAATACTGGACCTACCATCTGTAAGTCGTTTAATGATTTCCTAGTAGACGTTGGCGCGGAAGCATTGAAAACGCAACGTAATCGCCTCGTCTGTGAATGTTCCCGAAAAACTCTGTGATGAGGGGTATAATAATTAATTTCTGTTTGCTCGGGATTTGATACCTTTTTCATGTGACCTAGTTGTTCGTATTCACTTAGAAAATCCGAATATAGCTGGAAAATTTCAGGATTCTTTTGAAAACGGCCCTCAAGACTGTAGAACTGCTTTTCTGTCTGCTGCATTGATTCACCGAGAAGTTCAAGAGATTCTTTGAATGGAATCGCTACGACAAACCTACCTTCTTTATTTCGTTTCGTATTTTGAGTAATGCTTAATTCGCAAGACCATTCTTCACTCGAGAAGATTTTTGACTCATCAATGTTTTCAAGTTCCCAGAATTTAGTTAACTGTGCATGTCCTTACTACAGTAGTGTCGCGATAATCCGATCCCGCGTTAATCCGGATGCTTCTATAATCCGGATTGCCTTCTTGTTCTCTTGAAGTATTCTGTAATCCGGATTTTACTTGATTTTGTAATCCGAATTCATTCAGGTAACTCTTTTTTGATCTTGTAAAGTGTCTTAAGAATTTAAACTTACAACATGCTGTATGTTTGCTTCACAATGCTCGGGAAAATGTACCAGCTAGTTTCTTAGAAAAATGCTGGAAAACGATTTTAAAACCAAAAAATGAGAATGACTTAGAAGATGACCCCGAGGATTTGATCCCTTTAAGTGCTATGCAACAAAAGATACTAGCAGAAGAAATTAATGTGGATTGATTGAACAAGAAAATTTAATTCGTGCAAATGATAGTGCTGATTGATGATGTGATGGAAATTGCCACTCCGGTCAGAAGTAAAAATGAAGATGCTGTCAAAAGCTTAAATCTTGCTTTACAGTGGGCTACAGAAAGTGACATTTCCTTTAAAAGATTATGATGCTACAAAATCTCAAGGAAATTGCTTTTGAAAAACAACAGCACATAAGTCATCAGAGTAAAATCATTCTTTTTAGTCGTTGCCGAAAATTGTAAAAGAGGGTACCACACAATTCTAGTGAAGCCGATGAAATTAATGTACAAGAAAGTGATGAAAATGTTAATTATGTATGTACATACATATGTAGTTACATATTTTTAATATTTCGTTTTCTTGATATAGGATCCCCTTTTTTATTTGTCTTGTTTTTTTTTATGTAAGTACAGTGCTTACTTTTGTTAAATACAGCCTTTTATTTATTTTTTTGCAATTTTAAAAGCTGAATTTAAAATGTTTTGATAATCCGGATTATTTGATAATCCGGATTAGTCTGGTTTTAATTGATCCGGATTATCGCGACACTACTGTACTAACAAAATGACATATAGCTTTGTTTGTGTGTAAGTTTAATATTGGCGTGCTGAATAATCCCGAAACTATCCATCCAAGTCTTGTTCTTTGTAGATTTGGTTTGTCATTACCCAATTTTATTTGCCCCACGGTCAGTAAATCCCAAAATATTTCAGCACCAATGAGTACATCAATGTCACCAGCCTGATCGAATGTTGGATCAGCTAGCTGTATATTATGGGGAATATGTAGGGTGAGTTTGTCAAAAGAAACCGATGGCAAATTATCAGTAATTTTAGATAAAACGAGACAAGATAATGTTGATTGATAATTTTCGAATCGAGATTGTATTTTCAATTGACAACAGGCTTTCATGTTGGTTAACCTTTGATTGATCCCAGAAATTGTGTACGAGATTTCTGAAGTTGATAGATTTAATTTGTTGCATAAAGAATTCGTTATGAAATTAAACTGTGAGCCGCTGTCAAGCATAGCTCTAGCTTCGTGAATTTTACCATTGCTATGTAATACCTGTATAATAGCAGTAGGTAAAAGTATTTGGGATGTATAAAAATAATTTGCTTGATTAGATAAAGCCTGCATTGTTTGAGATAGTATGTCCTCACCATGTTCCACATGGTTGGGAGCGTCACTTTCAGACCTTTGGTTAATACAGGATTGATCTAACGTATTTACGTTCATTGGATCTGAATTACCGCGAGAAAAATTTGCATAAAATTCTGGATCATGAAGTACCGTATGATGTCGTTTGTAGCATTTCTTACATGAACTTGATTTGCAGAATTTCACATTGTGATTTGCCCTCAAGCAATTTTGGCATAAATTCATACGCTTAATTTCCATCCATCGCGACTTAAAAGACAAATTGGAAAATTTTGGACAAGAGTTTATTACATCATTCTCTTTACATAACACACATGAGACATTTTCAGTTGAAAAATGCGAATAATTTTGTCGTGACTTGCTTCCACGATCATTTTGAATCTTACCGTCTGTGTTAGTTGTTAGCAAATTCTCCAAGAGTCTACATTTTTTCTTGAGAAAAATTTCTAAATCATTAAATTTGGGTAAATCTGTTCCTGAACACCTTTCCTCCCATGCTCGCCTAGTTTTTGGATCCAGTTTCGACGTCACTAAATGAATAAGTAATATGTCCCAGTGATCTACAAGTAATTGCAAAACCTGCAGGGCTCTCACATGCTTTGTAAGATTATCAAGCAATGACCGTAAACCTGCAAAGGATTCCTTTGTTACATTACCTAAATTAAAAATAGATTTAACGTGGATATTGATCAGGAAATTTTTGTTTTCAAACCGCTCATGGAGCAACTGCCAAGCCACGTTATAATTTGCGGGTGATACTTCTAATGCACTTATTACCTCTGCAGCTTCGCCTTTTAGTGATAACCTTAAATAGTGAAACCTGTGAAGGTCAGAAATATTTTTATTGTTGTCAATGAGGGAGGTAAAAGTGTCCTTAAAAAATAACCAATTTTGTAAAGAACCGTCGAACGTTCCAAGTTTGAAACGAGGTAAAGTTATGTTTCCTTTTAAATTCTCTGTGACCAACAGCTGAGTATTAGCCACCGACACCGCTTCCTTTCCTGAAACCGTATCTAAAATATACTGTGCTCGAGATAATGCCGAATAGTAGGAATCTTCAAAACCTTCTCTAATCTTAACATGTTCTTCAGGCTTTGTTTCAGTGTCAGAAATCTCCAAATTTGCATAATAATGATTTAAAGTCCCCTAACCGATTTTTCAACTGATTTAAATCTGTTTGATATGCTTCGAAATCATCCAAGAAATGTATAAATCGTGTTAACTGGCCTTTAACTACACCACGTTTATGAGTAAGAGATTTTTTGTCAATCTCTTCTGACATTTTGACAGTTCAAATAAGTTTAATCAAATTTAAGACAATTTGGCAATTTAGGAAACTGAGTTAACACAAATAAAGCATAGACTGGTAAATGATAATGGAAGAAACAGACCTTGACTTCGACTAGATTATTTGATGTCAATTTTTCCCTGCTAACTTCTGTTTGCTGTCTCTATCCGCTAATGTGATAGAGTGATTCTTTATAAAAATGCTTCGAGGTTTTAACTGGAACTTCTACAAATTTGAGGCTTGATTGCTCAAAATGCTCGTCCGGCTGAAGGACCAAGATGTTCGTGGCTGCCTTTCAACTGCGTTCAGCAGAGCACTGTCTTACCTTAGATGGTAAGCTTCCACTTTTTTAGATAACTGTTTTGTTCTCGAAAGAACGCTTTTATGATGATTCCTGTTTATATGAATCAAACTATGGTTATTTGAACAATATATTTAGCTTCGGATTACAAACAACTTTGTCCACGACTATTAAATAATGTACTCATTATGTAGGTGTTTCCTCAAATATAATGCTATCCACTATTCCCTGCAGTGAATAATGATTTCATTATTCACTGATTGCAGTGATTGCAGTGAATAATGTGGACAGTCAGTTGTTTATAAGAAATGACATTAGTGACTTTTTACTAAAAATTTTAAATTGAAAATTGCAGCAACCAAAAGACAAGTGTCTCTAAGTTTTCTAGGAAGCACTCAAATGATACTTGCCGAAATGGTACTTTAATGAAGACACAAAAACCACATTAGCAAGATTTTTTCAAAGCATCTATTAGCAACACGCGACAATCCCCAACCATTTACCTACGTGCCCGCAAACTGTATTTTTTAATTAGTAAGCCATGACAGTGTTGTCAAAGCGTAATTCTGTAATTGATTTGAAACGTCAAAATTTGTGCGATTTCAACGCCAACGTTATTTCAAATTTTACATATTAGGCACTCAAAAAGAGTAATATAATTACATAAATGGATACTAACAGTGAAAACGAGATTTAATTGACACCGCCAGAGATAAAGGAAGCTGCAGAAATCGCCTCAGTAAACTTGTTGCTCGAAAAATCGAAAAAATTATATATACATATGAAACTTTCTCAAATAGGAGAAATGAAACGAAGGTGAATTTTAATTTAATATTGAATATTTAATAGTCGTGGACAAAGTATAGTATTCTACTCGCATACAATGGCTATTATTCACTCTGGTGATTTACGACACTCGCCTGCGGCTCGTGTCTTAAACTTCAACCTCGCGATTAATAGCCATCATTATATGCTCGTTGAATAATATACTATTAGCTTGATGCTTGTTGACATAATACAGAATTATTTTTTATTTATTGACAGTTCTTAAAATTAGCTGACTATGTTTATTTTACAAAATAAATAAAGTAGTTGCTATATTAAATATTAACAAAATAAACCGTTGAACATAAGTTCAACACACAGATTAATCAAATTCCCAATACCAATAATATTGACGAGGTTTACTTCCAACAAGACGGGGCTGGACCACACAATGCTATTATCGTTAGGGATTACTTAAATCAATTATTTCCAGATCGTTGGATTGGGACCCATGGTCCACTCAGATGGTCTGCAAGGTCGCCTGACTTAACCCCACTCGATTTTTTATTTGGGCGCATTTGAAAAATAGAGTCTACATGACTGCTCAACCACAAGGCAAGATCTGGAAGAAAGAGTTCGGCACGAAATTGCACAAATAACACCTCAACAATTACAGAATGTTAGACGTGCAACGATAAGTCGTGCTACTCTGTGTATTAATCATAACGGTGAACAGTTTGAACAATTTTTATAATGGTTTATTATAATTTAGGTTTTAAATAGTTTATTCTTGGTAATTTATTCATGGTTGTAACGTTATACTTATATTAAAATTATTTCTTGTTTAATTTGTGTTTACTTTTTAAAAATACTTTTATTATTACGAAGGATATCGTTAAGAAATGATTAATGGCGAGAAAATTATAGTTTATGAATCATTATTTCTGATTAATAAAAGAAATAGCAGAGTTCCATTAAAGAAAATTCCATAGGACCCCTACGGAAATGAATGCTACACACGATCTTGATTTATATGTGTTAAAATTGGGACTTATATGTATTTATGTCTGTAAGTGTATCAGTATGTTTTATTAATTTTATCATTTGTTAGTCTTGTTAATGTATTGACGTGCATATACACCTGTACATTGTTCTTTTGTATCGTATGTGTTTCTCATTATTGTTAATTAGCTATATACTAAATAAAGAGATTTATATAAATGGGTGTAACCTGTTGGAAATAAAGATCTATTACTAAAAATCGCCAACAGAGCCAACCCTGACTTTTACATCACTGAGATAAAATTCCCGATCTCTGCTGATTAGTGCAGTAAAAAAAGACCAAATTAACGATGAGATATGCATAGTCTTGTAACAGCAATATTATGATTTCATACCTTCTGGGATATTATGAAAATAGTAAATAATTGCGATGTACAAATGTTTGCTGATGATACATTGCTATATATGGTAGGAAATGATGTGGATGTTATCTGTGAAACACTTAATACAGAGTTAAAATGTATACTTAAATGGCTAGGGGAGAATAATCTAATGTTAAACATAGAAAAAACTAAATTCATGTTGCTAGGCACTAAACATATCTTAAATAATGAACATTACTGCAATATTAAAATTAATAATCAGGAAATTGAAAATATTGTGGAGTTTTAATATCTGGGAGTAATCATCGATCACAATTTATCATTTAGCAAGCATACTGAGTATATAGCTAAAAAAATTTCTAAAAAAGAAAATTATTTGTCTAGAATTGGCAAATATCTTAGTACATGGACGAAACAAATAATATACAACACTACTGTGCACCCACATTTCATATAGTGCCCAACAATTATATTTATGCTTAATAACACTCAGTTAAATGATCCATAAATTAAGCAAAATAAAGCTTTGAGAACCATATCATTATGCATTACACCCCCTTGAAACTGGATGTTGATACGCCTATGCCTAATAGTGAGTGACTGGAAAGTTGTAGAAAGAGATAGTTTTCTAGAGTGTGGTGAGAGAAGATTCTTGATTGTGTTCTGGATGGATCTAGAGGCAATTTCAGAGTATATAAGGCGCGATTACCGGCGTAGAGAGAAGAAGTTTTACTAAAGGGAAGTTAATAACGAAAGTGAGGTTATAAATTCGAAGTGTAAATATAAACATTGTAAAAGTTAGTTTGTGTAATCAGTCAATTATTAAATAAAGTGTTAGTGGTTTACCCCTTGTTAAAATTATTTAGAACCCACGGATTTTTACAGGGTGTTTCCTAACAGGTGGAAATACGCAACAATATTGAATTGTAATATTTACACAAGTATTAAATTTATGTTGGACTGTGCAAATATATTGTCAGTAAGGCAATCGGTTCTGCTAAATGTTTTTTTATTTATATATAAGTTATTAAATAATATGTTACCAAAACATCTTTATGAAACATGTACCTTTGTGAGCGACATACACAATTATGAAACCAGAGCTAGACAAAATTTTTATATTGAAAGAACTTGTACAAATTTTGGTGAAAACCAGTTATTTATTAAAGGACTGAAGATGTATAATTCTCTCCCAAATGAGAAACAAGTCAAAATTTAAATATATTTAAAAAAAAGTGTATAAATTATGTTAAAACCAATTGGCCATTATGATATAAAATACGGTAGAGTGATAAACTATAATAACATGTATTCAATTGTAATTAAAAAAGATATGTATTATGTATGTGTGTAGTAGTTTTATAACCGTATTGTTTTTTTTTGTGTGTTATATACTGTTTTCTGTCTTTGTAATATATTGTACTCTCGATTGTATTGCATAGCAATTTATTATGCTAATAAATCTAATTTATTATTTATTATTATTATTATTATCACTAGGAGTATATATCTGAGTTTTGAACTTCCAAAGCTTTTTTATGAACAATTTTGTAATTTGAACAGCTTTTTTTAGGTAAAAAGGTAAATATCTCCGGTTCTAGAGGTCTAATCGGGACAAACAAAAAACCAAAAACATTCGCAATTAAAATTCCAACAGATCTCCGTTGGTGGGTCATTTGTGTACGTACATATATAACATACAAAATGGAATAAACTGGATAAAAAGCGTTTTTTTTTTCTTTTTCATTTTAACGCCCAGGGACGTCAAGAGTTCCGATTGGCTTCAAATCTTCAGAAAATATACCTTTTCTTGAAAACATAACACTGATAATTGAACCTTGTGGACACAAATGAATTTGTTATCTGAAATTTGATACCCGCCATTTTGTGCCATTAAGTTCAAAATGGATCATTCTTTTTTCAAAATGTAGATCTGGACGCCAGCTTTCCGATGCCATTAAAATAAATTCTTTTAAAGTTTTTGGCTATTTTCTTGGCATTTGTTTGTAAACCAAATGACAACAAATGGGTTTTTTTCAGCCATTTTGAAAACATTTTTATCGGAAAAGAAAGAGAATTGCAAGAACTTCAATTAAAAAAAAAAAAAGTTAATTTTCGTGTGTCTGAACTCAAGATATTTAACTATTAGCATTCTGGCCAATTGTTAATTAACAAATGAGCATTTATGGCTCATATTAGAACTGTATCATTTTGAAACATATTTACTTCATATGAAACGCTCAAAAGACGTTTTTAACTTATAACAACTAATTTTCAAGCATTTACATTTCATTCTTGTTAATTAACAGATAAGATCTGAATTTTTTTTTTAATTTCTATATCAAGATTGCCTCTCGTTTTGTTGCAGCTTACTTAAGTTGGTAGTTAACCTAAGTATTAAGGGAATTTAATATTCTGCTAACTTCTCTTTATTAGTATTTTATGCACCAAGTGCGTTATATAGATATGACGCCTGGAGGGTAACATGATGCAACCCGAGGGCCCTTGGCAGGGCAGCTGCACGTTCCGTGATGGGAATTACAATTTAATAACGCTCGTGGTGCATACAATATTTTATTTTTCACAAAAAATTTATTTTTCTAATGAAAAATTGACTTCATTTTACTTCCCTCGCATACCGAAGGGAAGTATTGTATTCGAGAAAAAACCACCCTGAAAATTGAAAATAAAAAATTTTGAAATTTGGGAAATTTTATATAAAATGGATGATGGGTAAAAAATTGTTTTGCGCAAATTTAAAATTTCCATGTTTCATGACAATCTACACATACTTGAAAAAAAAATTTAGAAAATAAAATAAAAACATTTTTTATAAAATGGGTGATGGAAAAAAATTTAATATTTCCACATTTCATGACATTCTAAACATATTTCAAGAAAGAAATTTGTTTTAAAGATTTAAAAAAATATATTTATTTTTTATTATTTTACCACTACAATAGAATAGATGATGGAAAAAATTTTTTTCTTCAATTCAAAAATTTCCACGATTCATTATATTCTTAACCTATTTCAACAAAAGAATGTTTTTTTTTTTTTTTAAAAATTCCCACCACTAATAGGGCTAACTACATGGTGATTATAATTCTCATGTCATTTCGTAATTAATAATTTTTAAAGTGACCGCTATGCACAAATAAAGAAGGAAGTTCTGTGTAAATACCTTTTTTAAATACATTTAGTATTCTATGACATTTGCTGATACTTTGACGTTTATTAACTGTATATGACAGTTGTTGATATTTTGACATTTGTTGATGTTATAGGAAAAAGGAAAATTAATATGGAAATACCACAAAATATCCAAAACAATGGGGGAGAAGCCACAGAAAATGTAATGCCGGTCAAATCCAAACCATTATACAATAAGGGATATGAAACATTTACTCTTTCTTTGTTTCTCATATAACAGAGCGTTATAGCCATAACACCCGCTCATTATGCCCGTGGTCATTATGAGCGTCTTTATGGTAACCGTAACCAAGGTATAATAAACAAATAATATGCAGGTGAAGAATAAAAAATTATAACCTTATTTTTCTTGATTAATGTCAAATATTTGTTCTGTTCAGAGACAACTTTGTTTCTTTGTGTGTATATTTACTGCTATTTATCTTTTTACAAGATGCTAAAAGTTAAATATCTCAAGTTTAGATGGACCAAAATTAAATCTTTTTTTAATTGAAGTTGTTATAAAAAATTTTCAAAATGGCCGAAAAAACCCATTTGTTGTCATTTGGTTTATAAACAAATGCCAAGAAAGTGACCAAAGTAACTTTAAAAGATTTTTTTAATAATAATAATAATAATAATACTTTATTACTAGCATAGCTAAAAAAATACAGAGAAACATACATATATATACATACAAGATATTATAATATATATATTATAATATAATCATATATAATATACAAACACATAATTTAAAGAACACATCACATTTAAATTTCGCTATTATTGTAGACATGTATCTTACAATTTTTTTTAAAAGACGTTATATTTGCAGTATCTTTTATACTGTCTGGCAATTCATTATACATTTTTAGACCGTTGTGGAATAAATCATTTTGACCATAGTTTGTTCTAACCGTCGCTACATAAAAGTTATTTTGATTACTAATATCATAATGGTGAATGTCTCTAACAAAGGTACAATGTTCTAATAGATGCTCTGGTAAGAAACCATTTAACATTTTATAAATAAAAGTCATAGTATTCAATATCACAGTTTGTTTAACACTTAGGAAAGCTGGCGTCCAGATCTACATTTTGTAAAAGCAATGGGGTCGTTGCATGTATTTTTTTTAAATGAATATTCTGAAAATATAATGAAAAATATTAGACCCATGTTCATTGTTTTTTTTTTGTTGCGTACGTTTTAAGGGTGTAAATTAGCATGAAAGTTCGGTCTGTGGCTCTTTAAACCCTTTAAATTTTGGCGTAGAGCGGGCAACGCCAAATGCCTCCGAAAATCGTCGGAAATTACCGATCTATCCGTGCCCGTCTTTGTCATTCAAAAAACCTGGTATCCGAACGTGGACCATGACCTAGGCCTATGTGTTGATCAATAATCCGGCACTAGTGCATGTGCGTTTTCAATTTATGACGTAGCAGAGGCAAAGGAATTCTGCTGACGGCGCGCTTTATTTTAAAGTGGTGTAGTTTAAATTTTAGGCAATAGTTTGGTCAATTCATGTAACACAGGACATTAACAAACTTACAGTTACATTTTCCATACAAAATCAGTCTCAATTTCGATATAGTGCAACGAGCCCATTATCCATTTTGAACTTAATGGCAAAAAATGGCGGGTAATTCAAATTTCAGATAACAAATTCATTTGTGTCCACAAGGTTCAATATTTGGGCACTAAACTTTCAGGGTGCTTTGTTTTCAACACAAGGTATATTTTCTGAAAGTTTGAAGCCGATCAGAACTCTTAACATCCCTGAGTGTTAAAATGAAAAAATAAAAAACACTTTATCCAGTTTATTCCATTTTGTACATTATGTACATACAATGTATGTTGGTTTTGGGTCATTTGAGTACATTCTCAAATGACCCAAAACCAACGCGGATTTGTTGTAATTTTAATTGCGAAGCATTTTGGTTTGTCCTGATCGGACCCCTAGAACTGGAGATATTCACATTTTTACCTAAAAAAAACCTGTTCAAAAAACATAAATATTCATAAAAAATCGCAATAGGCTTTGGAAGTTCAAAACTCAGAAGGTATGAAATCATAATATTGCTGTACCAAAACTATGCACATCAATGTCTTTTACTCCACTAGATAGCTAAATATCTAATGAAACGAGCCTTCAGGAACTAAAAAAAATATTTGTAATTGGTTGCAGCATTGAGAAATGATCAAAGCAGAACGAAATCTTATGAGTGACATTTCAAGTGTTAATCGGTTCAAATTGTGAGTGCATACAACTAAACTCAAAATGAGGTGAACTTGTTTGTGTAGATTTCCATTGTTGTCTTAATTCTATCTGTGCTTAAAGGATGGATACATTCTCTAATGTGGGTTATATACGACTTTAGAAACCCTCTTGATGAACTCACTTTGACTACAACGTTTTCCTGTTTAAAACAAATGAGAGACCTATTAAGATGTGTAATTTTTTTGTAGATGTCTTCTATGGAGTCCTCCATCACCAGAGTGTTAAAAGTAGATCACAATCTATATATTAGCAATATTAGCACCGTTAGCTCTGAGAGTGAGGTGGTGGAAGAGGATGAAGAAATGGAGGAGAAGATAACCTTATAGTAAATTATTTCGTTATGGTTGCATGTGCTGAATGGCTACATTCAAGGTTGACTTGTTCTGTGTCATCATTTTGTTTGTTCAATAGATAATATCACTTTGTGTATCTAATCCTTTTATGCAAATGTATTTGACATTTTGGACAATAAACTAATTATTATTATTATTATTATAAGCTTTATTTAAATCATCTCTCTTTTTCTAGCTTTTCATGATCATTTCGTCAAGGCTGATTTTCTCCGATGGCATCTTATTATAGTCTACAAGTATTAAACCGGTAGTTTGTCTGCCCAGAGCGGGTGCAGTACAGCATCGCGGCGCCATGAAATTTTTCGGCGACAGAATCTTTTTGATACGTGTCCGGGAAAGCTTCATGATATATATACAGGGTGTTTCACTTAAAAGTCCCCAGGCCATTATCTCTAAAACTAATAAAGATATTTTATTTTTGTAAATGGCAGATGATTGATACCAAAGAAAGGTTTAAATAACGATGATTAGAATTTTTCCTCAACAGCACACAGAGATGGCGCTGCGATGCAAAACTATTTTTTGATGGCTGGAACCTTGAAACATAAGTCATGTGATTAAACAATAATTTGTGAATAATTTTGATGGTATAGAGAATTTACAAAAAACAAGCCGTTTTGGAGTTACATGAGTTTCTTTCATTAATGCCAGTACACGTAAATTTTGATAAATCCCTATAATTTATTTATTATTTATTATAGAATATTGGTTACCAAACACTTTTTTTCAAGATAAGGAAAGTGATATAATACACTATCATAAAATTATGTTTACCACTTCCGGCCAAACCGGAACTAACATGATGAACCAATATCCATATGTTCCTACATATTACATTTTTTTTTTCTAATAACGCTTCTAATAAAACGGCTCCCAAAACTTAAAGTAAGTAAGACAACAAAGAAAATACACACTAATTTAGAATGGTCTAAATTTATATTAACAATTCAGTAAAGAACGTAAACAAAAGTTTTATAAACAAACATTTAAAAACTATCGAAATATTATTAAAAATGAAATTAAACTAATTTCTTTCTTATTAGTAGGTACTTATTATATTAAATGTTCAAAATTTCTCCCTTCTTCATGAATACACATATTGTACCGTTTCAGTAACTCTTCATTGCAAACTTTTTGTAACGTATGTCTATTTATAGCAGCAACACTTGCATATATTTTATTATACAAATCGGCCATATCCTCAATGGGTTCAATGTACACTACACTTTTTAAATACCCCCAAAGGTAAAAATCTAATGGAGTCAAGTCAGGTGATCGTGCTAGCCATCTGACTACTCCATTAGTACCAATCCATCTCTGAGGGTACATTTCATTAAGACAATCTTTGACTAGTACTGAGTTATGGGGTGGTGCACCATCTTGGTGAAACCAAATATTCTCCTGGTTATGAGGGATAGTCTCTAATAATCCTGGCAATACATTTCTCAAAAATATCTCATATTTTCTTCCATTTAAAGTCCCATGGAATAGATATGGTCCAATAATATATGAATTTAATATTCCACACCACACGTTAACTCCAAAAGTTACCTGATTTCGGGTCATTCTCATCCATCTAGGATTATTTTGTGACCAGTATCGGCAGTTATGCTTACTCACAACTCCGTTGTTGTGAAAACGGCTTTCATCGCTCCAGAGCACATTTTTTAAAAAATTTGGGCATTCTTCAGAAAGAACTGAAAATTCAGCTAGAAAATGTAATCTTCGTTCATAATCACCAGGCCTTAAATGATGGATCAATTTTAATTTGTATGGATGGTATTTATTTGATTTTAATATTCTATGGCACGAAGATATCGACAGATTAGTTTCCGATGCCAATTTCCGGACATTGAGGATTGTTGACAACACTATTTAACACCAAGGCTGTATTTTCATCGTTTCTAACTGGCCTATTTCTGTTACGAATAGTTTTCTTAAAACTACCCCAGTTTCTTAAATTTTTAAACAGCATGATAAATGTTTTTTTATCGGGTGTAGGTCTATTTGGAAATCGTAAACAAAATAATCGTTTTGCTTGTCGGGAATTTCTTTTGCATTCACTGTATATTAAAATCGTATTTAACTTATCTTCATTGGTGTATCTAACCATTTTTTAAATTTATTTTTTTTATTGCCTTATTTGGATTAATTTGCTTTGAATTGTTTCTAAGTACACTATTTCTGTTTGAAACTATGATTGAAATGCACCAACTACAAACTTTGTTTAATAACTGTCAAACTTAAAATTAAATCAAAGCCTACTAATATCTCTTAAGTAGATTTTTCATTACCATTCTAAATTAGTGTGTATTTTCTTTGTTGTCTTACTTACTTTAAATTTTGGGAGCCGTTTTATTAGAAGCGTTATTAGAAAAAAAAATGTAATATGTAGGAACATATGGATATTGGTTCATCATGTTAGTTCCGGTTTGGCAGGAAGTGGTAAACATAATTTTATGATAGTGTATTATATCATTTTCCTTATCTTGAAAAAAAGTGTTTGGTAACCAATATTCTATAATAAAGAATAAATAAATTATAGGGATTTTATCAAAATTCACGTGTACTGGCATTAATGAAAGAAACTCATGTAACTCCAAAACGGCTTGTTTTTTGTAAATTCTCTATACCATCAAAATTATTCACAAATTATTGTTTAATCACATGACTTATGTTTCAAGGTTCCAGCCATCAAAAAATAGTTTTGCATCGCAGCGCCATCTCTGTGTGCTGTTGAGGAAAAATTCTAATCACCGTTATTTAAACCTTTCTTTGGTATCAATCATCTGCAATTTACAAAAATAAAATATCTTTATTAATTTTAGAGATAATGGCCTGGGGACTTTTAACTGAAACACCCTGTATATATGGATCGTATATAACAAAAAATGACATTTTTTTATGATTGGCAAATGGCAAATGTATATGAAATGACTTACCACTACAAATAGTCTAAGAGTCAGTAATTTTCTTACTTTTTGTTGTGTATTTTGCCACTGAAATATGTTTAAAAATTTTAATGAAAAAACCTCTGCTCCAAACGGATCAGGCAGAGGTTGATTCTTGAATACTTGAAAAGTCACATACCTAAAAATATATAAACTAGAACAAAGTTATAAACTAAAAAATGAAAGCTATAGGCAGTTAACGGAAGTAGTTTTTCTTTCGAAACATTAAGAGGCAATGCTAGATGCAAGGAAAGATCGCCAGTACCCTTTACCTACCCCGCGCGTCACCAAACGTATCTACCGAACGATGTGAGAGTAACGACATACGCTCCTTTGAAGCCTCCGTCTATCTCTACCGTCTCAGCTACTGTTGGTGTAGTACGTAAGCGGCGCATTAATTTTATCGCTTTTTACCTAGAAGTTCCATGATATTCACTGGCGCCCGTTCGAATTTTAACTTTGGTTTGAAATATTTAAAAATGCTGCTGAATAGTTACGGTATATTATATAAATAAAATATGTATAGTATGTTATTATTATTCCGAAAGTTACCAGTATTTTTTGCAGTTAGAAAACTAATGAAGTATGTATTATAGAGAGAATCTGAAGTGTACTTATAAGCAATTCACGTTAATAGTTGAATGGAGTTGCTTGAGGAGAAGAAATTAATACAGCGTAATTTTGTGTTGCTTATTACAATAATTTTTATTAT
This sequence comes from Stenurella melanura, assembly GCA_963583905.1. NCBI lineage: Eukaryota > Metazoa > Arthropoda > Insecta > Coleoptera > Cerambycidae > Stenurella > Stenurella melanura. The sequence goes on along the minus strand of OY757317.1, from coordinate 117,670,392 downwards.
TTCCCGTATTTTGAAATGATGCACACTACTTAATTAAATGTGCTTTTAGTTATGCTTAAAAAAGTACTTATTTTGTATATTTATTTGGCGATAAAAAATATAAAGTAGGATAAACAAAACATTTAGTCAAGAGACTAACATACTACCATAGAATTTTGTCAACAATTCTTGTATTTCAATTTTACTTTTAAATATAAACCTGCAGTAACCTCTGATGAAGGTCAAATAATCCCTCGTTAGTATAGGCAATGAATTCAACATTTTCATATAATAACAAAAAATACGCGGCCAGTGGAAACTTTGTAGTCCTCCTAAAACGTACTGTTTTTTAGTTACAAACAGAAATACGCAAATGTTCACCTTCTTTTAAATTATATAAATTAAAGAATAAATGTAATTAAATTCTGCGATTTTAGAGGTTCGTAATAAAATGTAACTTATAAGGGTTGTAAGAAGAAAAACTTCATGTGTTGTTAACTTTTATTAAATAAAATACCCAGTAAAATAATATAGCTAGCTCAATAATATAGGTAAGAAGTATGTTTGACACGCTCTTGGCTATTTTTTGTGTTATGTTATCGATATAGAAAAGTATAGGTATATTAAAAATCTCTTTTGGATTACGAATGTCTAATTTTCGTGGATATCTGGGATCAACCAGTTCTGGTACAACACAAGTTAAATAAAAATTAACTAGTTTCGGCTTCATTTTTTGTTCCCAAAATAAGTCGTCTCGGTGAATCTGGAAAAATAATATATTGATTTAGAATGAAACCACTTAAATTAATTAGAGTATGATTGTGTAAAGTGGAAAGCTTATATACTTGTGTTGTACACATTTCGTGTATATTTTGAATACTCCAACACATACAATTTTATTTGGTTTGTATTCAAATGATGTTGACATGTAACATTCAACTCACCTTTTGAATTAACATTCCTAATGGGGACCAAACTATAAAATAACATAAAGCACACTTTGTTATATGTAATTGTCCCTGAACTTGATAATAATAGTTATGGTTGGTTTTCAATTCCATCTCATTGTTCTCATCTAGAGTAGCAAATTTTATTATTTTGGCTTGAATTGCTTCTAATGGATGCATTTTTGCTGAGGTTTTGGGACATTTCACTTCTATTATATTATTTTCCCCCACTAACCCATCTGGACTGGCTCCAAACATACAATCCTCACTATCTATGAAGATTCCGCAATGTTGAACCTAATAGTAATAATTATGTATCACTACTATGTATTATTAAAAAACAAAAATAGTATTACCTTGAGTTTGAATTCGTTCTCAAATTGTTTAATAGCAAACGGCTCATGTTCAGTACCATACTTTGTACTTTCATTACCACCAAAAGTTGAATAGAGCAGTTTTTTTATCATATTAGCGCAGGATGTTGATTTTCTCATTTTACAAATTTCTCCAAAATGAGATGCTGTAAGTCGAAGTACTCTTTCCTGATGCCATAGCGGATTCCCTGCTTGACCTCTTGTTTTTACTTCAATTTCTTTGATTTCTTCTGAATTTTTCTTGATTGACTTCAGAAAATCTTCTTTTTTCCTCATAAATTGATCTTCTGTAAGATCAGGTTCAGGGATTGCATCAGGACCATAATCTGAATCTGCCAGGGCAGGTTTTTTCTTGCCTTTTTCTGGATTATTTCTTTTGTTTTTCCTATATTTTTTCAGGCGAAGCCTTTTTAATTTGTTTTTTTGCACGTACTTACGTGTATATGTTGGAAGGGACTGTTCTTCAAGTAGTGTGTAATAATTTTCCCCTGCATTAAAAGATATAGCAGCTGCTTTACAACGAGTTTCGTAGGAGCCTCGTAAGGAAAAATTTATTCGTTTGCCTCCAACAAATTTACAAATAACAGAATTGTATTGCTCAGCTATATTTGTATCCATATTGGTGATGAGACTGTTTGCGTTGAAAATTAGGCGATTCATGCATACCTCTATATCATCTAATAATCCACATTCTATCATATATGGTATATAGTTTTTCTCATGTTCTCGTTGGGAACATTTGAAATATGCAATTTCCTTACATTCTTTATGTTCCCCAAAAACATGAGAAGGGACATTTCTCAAATCCTGACAGAGACTTCTTACTTTTTCAACAAATGCCTTGTCCTCTTGGATTCGGAACATTATGGCAGATTTTATTGAAGTGCGTAACCTTCGGGAATTATTTTCAACAAGATTTCGAAGACCTGGAGGCACAGGTACATGTTTTGACTCACTTCGTTTTCTATCTGAAAAGTTTAGGATTTTCCATGTTACAGTGTAACCGAAAAAGTTCGCATCGTGGGGTGGAAACATTTTTATTAATCAACTTGTCACTTTTAATTTCGACAAGACTTTGTGTTTAATGTCAAATAAGATGCACAAATATAATCACGTAATTTTCTTCATCGTCATATCTGATATTTTATTACAAAAATGCCAAATATTGAGTCTTTGGGGTAATACGTAATATTTACTAAGTAAATAGAAAAGTAGAAAAAATTCTATTCAAGTGGGTTTTAGGTATATTTTACTGCAATGTTCAAAATCAGTATATGTATATAAAACAGAAAAAGGAACAACTGTTCTTCTTTAACATTATTTGAATTTTTGAAAAAAAATTCCGTTTCTCGGCATTTCACAAAATGTGAAATATGAAAGAAAATTACGTGATATTTGTGCATGTCATACGGTATTATTTGTTTACACAGAAACTAGCACAATTGACTTGAATTGATTAATAAAATTTGTTCCCACATGTTGCGGACTTTATCGGTGACACTGTATCTATATTTCCCAATAAATACCTGGTTTGAAATAAGATTTTTAAAAAAATTAAAAGTTTATTTACCACAAATTTCCCTAATTTTTTGGAAAAGTTTCTTAGTAAATGGTTACGGCACTCAATTTTTTGTACCAAAAGATTTCCATAAGGGCGGGTTTCTAGAAGTTTCTTATGAACGCTACTATCCCCATCTCCAATCAGTTTATTATATTTCAGATTATGCATGTCTATGCTTCTTTTGAAACCCTCTACAATAATATCGGTCTCCATACTTGTAGATGTTCCTGTCCAATTCTTATAACATTTATGTTGGGGAATAGGGGACACTTGTTTGGCTTCAGATCTAGCACATATACTGCAATATTTATTTCTTATTCCTAAGAATAAAATTTTCTTCGTTCTAGCTCCAATAATACAAGCCTGTGTTACAAAAAAATAAGAATTAGTCGATGCTTAAAAGTAATGTCCCAAAATTCTCAAATATAATATTTGCATAAAAGTAGGTTATATTACATAACATATTATACAGATGATTGTAATTTACTCTGAAAATACTTAAATTTTCAAACTGTTATTACATGTCCATATTGCTTCAAGCTACACTGACTGCAAATATTATTACGAGTAAATTTATAGTGAAAATAAAAAGATATGTATTTACCACTCCTGATGAAGCATTGTAATTTATTGAATAAGATCTTTTGCTCCATGCTCCATCTGCAACAACGGCAATTAGCGGTATACCATCTTCACCCACTTGTCCTAACTCTCGAGCAAGTCGGCCCTCTTCACAAGCAGCTGCCTCCATAACATTCCAAGCAGTTTTTTCAATGGTACTTGATATACTTCCATGGTGTTGTTGGTACGTTGAGGGACTCATAAATGGCATATTCAGTACCGAAAACACTTCCTCAGCAGTAGAGTACCCAGTTCCTGTTGAAATTGTTGCTAATGCTAAAGCACTGTTAATATCTCTATTCTCACTAGATTCCTCTATAAGACTGACTGTTTTATCCATGTTGCACATTCGGCAGTGGAAAGTTATTTTTGATTTTAACCCCATCATACATTCATTAATTGGGTACATATCACTAAATGTACAGTCGAATGGCGAATGTTTGGATATTTGAGATATTTGTTTTAAAAAATATCTAATGTCTACCAATCTTCGTCCTTCCAAGGATGTGTTATCTTGAGTTGAGCTAAAAAAATATCCAATATATTATTTTTGAATTTATGGGTGATTACGCGAAAGAGATCTTGTATATTTTAAATATATATAAACTTCTGTGCAAAATTCAAGGACCTCCTAAAAAATTGGTCACAGTTTCTCGCTGTATATCTTCGGTTAGAGTTGACAGATTGGGACGTGCTTTTCAGCGTCTCAACGGAAATCATGTCTCCATAAAGAACAGAGTTAAAGATAAAAATGGCAAACAGTTTCGGGGTATTAACTTAACGATTACAATAATTGTGGTGAAAAAATTTCCAAAAAAATTATTCACTAAATTGGTAAGTTGGTATATTTTTGGAAAATTACAAGGGGTCTGCAAATCGCCCTGTATATCTTAGCATACAAATGGCATCGCAATCGCTAATCACTGTATAAATTTACAATGAATTTCCGTCGAGACGTTGAAAACTGCGTCTCAATCGGTCAACTGTAAATGAACATAATATACAGCAATATACAAAAAACATATTTTGAACAATTATAGATGGAAGCAAAGGTAGCTAAGTATTTGAATTATTGAAATAAAAAATTCGTATATCATTATTGTTTGTAAACGTTACGTGAAGAAATATTTACCTTCCAGGAATTATTGATTCGGGAATTGCTTCTGTAATCTCAGAGACTACATCTGTTTCGCTGACAATGGTTACGTTTTCATTTTCGTTTTGATTGAAAACTGGCACATTCTCATTACTAGTTGGTAAACTATAAAAAAATAATAAAACGATTGTCGAAATATTCAGCAAATAGAACATTTTAATATATGTAAAGGGCTGGGCTACCCCCGCTTGAATGTATCGTTATTAGGGGGGGATAAATTGTTACTATCGTAACACTAATTGACCCCAATTATCAACTTCGAGATCAACTGAAATATTTTCTGCAAATGGACTAAAATGATCTCGATGGCTAAATTATGTTTTATAAAATATGGTATTCAGGCAGTTTTGAAAAAAAAAAAAATCCGCCAATCAGGAGGGGACAAAAACATTATAAATTTCTAATTATAACTACCTTTCAGGAATTGCTTCTGTAATATCAGAATCTTCACCTCTTTCGCTGGTAATGGTTACATTTTCGTTTTCGTTTTGAGTGAAAACGGGGACATCATTATTACTTGGTAAACTATAAAAAAAATAATAAAATGAATGTTGACATATTCAGCAAATGGAAACTTTTAATACATCTAAAGGGATAAGCACAAAAAAGGATATGATACTACTACCTATATACATGAACTAACAGAACAATACATAATAATAGATCAGTTTTGTTTACTATGATATATGTCTCGCTTAAATGTGGAAGAAACTTGTAACTTTCTTATTTTCTGGGCGATTTAAAAATTTTTTTTATATTCTATCACTATCTGATCGTACCTGACATTGATATGTTTTTAATTAAATTAAATGGTCTCCTGCGATGCATTTTTAATCACAAAAATCACTAAATCATAGCGATTTCTTTAATAAAAAATTGATGATCGACTAAAATGTCTTAATACCAACTTTCATCGAAATGCGAACGTACAACATGACCTGTAATGCATTTTTTAATATTATGTCATATAACAGTATAATATTATGTACTTTTTTAACTGAATTAAAGTGAGTGTTGTTTCCACATTTTTAAAAATCGTTTTCATGTTTTCATTTTTTTTCCCATTTGTCTAATTACTTTCACATTGACGGAATGAAAGTATAATAATAGTAAAAAAAATTTGAAAAATTGCTTTGCTCAAATAGGCAAAAAATTCACCTCTTGTGCATTAATAACCGATAAAAAATGAATTGTAGAGGAGACTATGTAATTAAATTAAAACAAAATTAATGCCACCTACTGATACAATTTTTACCACTCCACATTTAAAAATAATTCAAATCGTTCAATAAATAAGAAAGTTACATAGGCTCGTTCTACATTTAAGAGAGACACCCTGTATAATATACCAAAATACAGAAAAGTATTTAAATAGTTACTCACCGTCTCTTTTGAGCCCGTCTGCGACTACGACGACGTTGGCTTAAATAAAGATTTTTCCTTTGCTGTCCGCATTTAGAATTTATTAATCTTCCCATTATAAAAATCTGTACACTATACTACGAATAAACAATAAATAACACTCACAAATTCGCTAATAAGCGTATCTTGTTATAATAAATAAATACACTAAAAAACTGTTTATTAACTACACAAAAAACTATTTATTCACTGCACAACAAAAACTGTAAACAACCAACAATGTATTACTTACGACGAGTGATAGAACATAACTGAATAAAATATTTTGTCAAAACAAGCAGGTATAAAAGACTAAGCGGCGCTCCTGATCGGTAGGATGCACAATTATGCACGTGTACTTGTACTGAATAGTTTGACGAGAGGGCGCCATTATACGGATGATTTAGAATGCACATTGTTCTTTTCAAATTAATACCTTATTATTACATTATTTTAAACAAAAACCACATCAAAATTTCTAAAATAACTCATTGTTTTACGAAATGTCTTTAATTTTCTATTTCCCTATTTCTCTTTCTATGCAATATAATTTCTTCCTAACTAAAAATATGATTTTAAGATTCCGTAAAACCATATTTTTTTCTAAAAAAACTGATGCAAGGCGCATCAAAATCAGGCGACTTTTAAGCAAATTAATGCGAAAGTCGTTTCGAAGTTAGGTATAGAAGCCTCTTAACTCTATTCTATTGTAGTGGTAAGAAATTTAAAAAAATATGTATATTTTTTAAAGTTTTCAAAACAAATTTCTTTTTTTGAAATATATTGAGAATGTCATGAAACCTGGAAATTTTAAATTTGAGAAAAAGAAAATTTTTTTTCCATCTATTCTAGTGGTAAAATTTTTTTCTAAAATGGTAAAAAAAAATTTCAATTTTTTTTTTTTTTTAATAGGTTTGGAATGTCAGAAAACGTGGAAATTTTACATTTGAGCAAAAAAAAATTGTTTTCCATCTATTCTAGTTGTAAAAATTTGTTCAAAAATGGTCAAATTTTTCAAAATTTTTAGATTTCATAACTTATTCATACTGTGACGAGCTTTCAGAATATGTTCTTATTTTCTGAAGAGTTGCGAAATAATATTACTTTTAGTTCTTTCCTTCATTGAATCAGTATTCCATAATGAAATTTATATTTTTTCAATTTTTCCCACTTTAAGACTGGTTTTTGACGATTTTCCGAGAAATGATATGGCGCAAAAATAATTAACAAGAGAATGTTCCTCAGAAACAGATATAGAAAAAAAAAATGGGTTTCAGTCCTTATTTCTCCAAATATTATGTACTTGGAAAGGGATAAAAAATTAAAATTTGGTCAGTTTTTTCGAAATCGATATTTATAAAAAGTAGTAACAGGATCGTATTCTCTGGGAAGCCGACATCGTAAATAACTTTGGGGGGATAACTTTTGCATATTTTATATCATCATCAGAGGGCCAGATGGAGGTAACTGCATTAAAGTGCAAAAGATGGTTTCATGATCTCTAAACCTGCATAAAAATGAAAATTTGGGTGAGGTATTTATTTATTCTAAAGATCTTAGTAAAAGAGGAAGACTATCGGAGGATTTTTTTTTTTTTTTATCACTAGGCGTAAACCTTCTTGTAGTGGATAGTTCCTAGCTGCACTGCTTAAAATGTAATACACTGAGTGAAATGCACTAAAAACTGTTGTTTAATAAATTGACAAAATTCGATGTCAAAGCCTGCAAACCTATCAAGTGGATGGAGATCTGGCTACGGAAATTAAGAATACGGTGCAGTGAAAATTTTTATGTAAAAACCCTCCTTACTAGCTGAAAAGTCCATAACTCTACATCCATCCATCCAAGTCCATCCGGAGGAGGGAAGCGTGGGCGGGCATTAAACGTGTTGATTTTTAACTAAAATAAAATCTTTGAGTGCAGCTCTACAATTTTGTGTAGTTACAGTTTTTTACTGTAGAAATAAATAAATTTTCTTTTACCAATAACTAGCGTTAAATTCATTTCTCTACCATATGTTGACCTGTGTAAATACATTATACTGTATAAATTCAACCAATAAATTATCTTATCTTAAAGAAATGCGATGTAATTTTAGGATAAGAAATATAAGCCAAAAAATTGAAAACAAATTTTAAAAAAATACACCCTTACAGGATTCGAACTGAAAAATCCGCTGTGAATGTCGTCACTTAACGTCATCTGCTAGTATTGTCGGAAAAAGCAAAACATGAAATTTTTAAATATTTATTTGTATGATGTATTCACATCAGCAGGAAGGCTTTCTAATCGATATTGAAAAATCGAAATTGGCATTTTCATGGCATCGTTAATTGTATGAGCGAAATCGAAAATTCGAGTCGACAAAAGTGAACGAAAAATAGCATTTTTTGACATTTTGCGATTTTGATTTGTTTTTTATTCCATTAATATCACTGGTATGTTAATAACCAGAAAACCCGGAAGAATGGGGAGAATTTAAATATAAAAACAAAATCGCCAGAACTGCAACTTGACCAATGTCAAAGTTTAATAATTTGAACAATTTTCTTACAACTTTACGGACTTTTGGCAACGTTTAATCCCCGGCCTATACTTCTGGCAATAATTTTACACAATTTCTACAGTTAAAAACTATAACTACACAAAATTTCAGAGCTGCACTCAAAGATTTTATTTTGATTAAAAATTAACGCGTTTGACTTCTGGCTGTAGAGCTATGTATTTTTCAGCTAGTAAGGAGGGTTTTTACGTACAAATTTTCACTACACCTTATCATTTTAAATTTCTGTAGCCCAGCTCTTAGGCTAGAACAAGGATTTTCTGAAGTCATTGGGCTAGAAGTATTGTATTTAAAATTTATCAAGTGTTGGTTTCGGTATAATTGAAAGTGATATATGGCTTATGTGTTAGTGTCAAAGCAGTTTCCTTAGCATAAAAAGAAAGTTTCATATGACAGACATTCTAGAATTCTTAATTAAAAAGTTCTAGGCGCCCATCAAAATTTACACGTACTGAAAAAATGAATTGATGTACAAACAATGGATAGGATAGGACTGTGTAATCTTATTGAAAAATAACTTGTCATATTTCGATTGGGTGCACAGTTTTAGAGGAGCAGGAGAATAACAAAAGGCAATTTCTTGCAACACGCACTCGCCCAGTACAGTAATATAATTTTTATTTTATCCTTATACATTTTTCATACACTGTACGTGACTTCAAAATTTTTACAATTTCAAATTTTCACAAATCATCTTTTTTTCAATCTATGGGAATTTCTGATAATAAATATAAATTTATTAATGTTGGATGAAAACAATCGACATAACAAATATTATCTTTATCCTAAGGGCAAAATAATAAAATAAAATTAACAAAACTCTGTTACAGAAAATATAAACTGCCTGTATAATGTACTACTCTATAAATCATATCGGCTATACGTACATTTTTCTTTATAAATAATATAATATACAACATATACATATACAAATAACCAGTTGAATGACTAGCATGGTTTCACTGCATAGAAATGTAAAAAATAAATAACAAACATAGTAGGTACCAATGAACATGTCTCTTAGAAGCATTAAAAGATGCTGCCTTAACTAAAAACATATCAAAAATAATACATAAACTTTCTCATATATATATTTATAATATTTTTACACGTACGTCCAACCTCTTTGGAATGACTATTTGCCTAATAAGATGGATTGCGACTCTGTCGGTACCAAAAAGCTACTTAACGAGCAAAGAAAATAATAGTACAGATTTTGCTGAAGTGCCGTCTGATTTTTAGAAAACTGTTTCTTATTAAAAATTCGAAAAGAATCGTGGACGATGTGTACACTATCAGCGGTATAAATTCACGAATGTTTTACTGGTTACAGTCTAAGTCCTTATTCTTATTCTGTAGGAGTAAGTTTTATACTGAGACCAGTTATTCTGTTAGACTTTAGTCCAGTCAACAGAGCGCTAAAATGACTAAAATCTCTAACTTGAGTGCTAGTGAATGGATTTTGATGAAACCTTGTGCAATGTGTTTGTAATGACGTTAATAAAAAAGCTGAACAAAAAGATTAGAGTAGGGAATGATCAGAAGGAGTAGAAAACACCCCTTTTATCGCGAGTTCCATAACTTATACAATTAGGTCGAAAATGAAAAAAAAAAAACAATATTTTTACCTTTTTGTCCCAAAATAAGATATTTTTGCTCTTGTGAATTTTTCGATATTGGCCACTCATTCAATTCAGGTGAATGTATCATCGAAATACAAGACTTTTTTTTATTTGCAACTTTTCTGTAAAGTACCTTTTTACCAAGTTTTTCCGGAAAAACATGAACAACTACCCCTTTCTTTGAAATTGTAGCGCTTTAAAAATACGTAATTTAAATAAATTCAGACCTTCTAAACAGTTTTGGTCTCTTGGAATTTTCTTGTAAATTGCTAATTTTCCGAGTTACAGGCAGTTCTTTATGATAAATAATGTTCTACATTTTTTGCACATTTTCAATGAAAAAAAAATCAGCTACAGGAACCGGCTGGAACCTCCCCACCCGGTTGAAATTAGTGATGGGCTGCTAAACAGCAGTCTGCTACTTTTTAACTGTAATTTGATTCGTAGCAGTAGCAAATGCTACGAGCTCTGATAGTCAATTCAAATCAGCCATCATGACATGCCTTTAAATCAAATATATTATTGTAATATCATCCACCTATATTTATCTAATTTATGACGTCGTATGTGTTCACCGCCAAAACAGCAATAGAATTATTTATATTTCATTTAAAACTAGTAACCAATCCTCAAACTCTGAATAATTATAAACACCTAATATATAACACCTACTTATAATGCGAATTCAATTCTAAAAGTTGAGTTCAGATGGCTACTTCTTTTTGGAGTGTTTCTATTCAAGATTTATGCAAGTAAAAAACCTGAATATTTGTTTGATTACGTGGTATCCCGGCTAGAGCTGCACAACCTGAACCTGCGAAATATAGTAAGATTCGACATACCCAGACATAATAGCAAGAAATTTGAAAGCTGTTTTGCATATTTAATTGTTCACTTTATTAATAAAAGCGAATTTTTTAATTTAATGCAAACTAGGTCAATAAGTAGTTTCAGAAGAACCTACAGAGAAAATATATTAAAGACACAAAAAACTTGTAGCGCTAGTAGTATATGTTTTGTACGTCTTATACTTTTATATAATAATAATAATAATAATAATTTATTTTCCATAAAGACAATATTACATTGTATAGGAATAGTCAATATGAGTTACAAACTAGATAAAAAAGAATTCAGATACAGAATAAAAACATTCAGTCAACAGAAATGACTTTAAATTACATTTAAAATGAAATAAATTCTTAGCTGTTTTGCACTCAACAGGTAAGTGATTAAATAACTTAGGGCCTAGGTAATTTGGAGAATTACTTGTTACATTTAGTCTAGCATGTGGTATGCGGAAGTCCTCTTTGTTTCGAGTATTTACACCATGAACATTTTTATTAATAATAAATTTGTCTTTGTGTTTGAAAACATAAACACACATTTCAAATATGTACATACTTGGCAAGGTTAGAATATTATATTCCCTAAACACTTCTTTACAAGATTGGGTACTGGAAATACCTGCCATACAACGTAATATACGTTTTTGTGCAATAAAAACATTCTGTGATAGAGTGGAGTTTCCCCAAAAACAGACACCATACCTTAATCTAGAATCTACTTGGGCATAATATAGATTTAGTAATTGTACTTTTGTGAGTACTGCTTTAATGTTATTAATTAAATAGGAAAACGAAGCCAATTTCGAAATCAGGTGTACACAGTGTGTCTTCCAGTTCAAACATTCATCCATATATAAACCCAAGAATTTCACGCCATCATGGGTATCTGTTATAAGTGAATTATTGATATTAATAGAAATTGATTCACAGTTTTTTTGCCTGGTATGAAAACGAATTAGCTGCGTTTTATCTGCATTAAAATATAAATGATGTTGATTAAAAAACGTAGATACCTTTTCTATTACATTATTACAGTTTGTTTTTAATACACTGTTAATGGAATCTGAAGCAATCATAGAAAGATCATCAGCATACATTGAAAAGAACTCATTGCCCAAACTAAGTTCAAGTTTATTAATATATAATATAAATAGCACCGGGCCCAATACTGAGCCTTGTGGAACTCCCATGCTCAAAAAGGCACATTTAGACTTTATTCTGTTTATTTTATTTTGGCTATGATGATGTATGCTCACATACTGCTGACGATTATTTAAAAAGGACTCGATCCAGTTTAATGCTTGTCCTCTAATACCATAGTCACATAATATGGAAGACAACTTTTCATGATTAACACAGTCGAATGCCCTGCTAAAATCAAAGAATATCCCAACAGGACATTCTCCTGCTTCAATATATTGAATTATTTGATTGTAAAATGAGTTGACAGCTGTTAATGTTGATTTTTCACATTGAAAACCGTGTTGTTTTTCGGACAATATCTTAAATTTTTTTTACGAATTTTAATAGACGGTCTAAATAACAATACTCAAATATTTTCGAAAAACTATAAGGTACTGTTACAGGCCTATAGTTTTGTAGGAGATGTGGATCTTTTTTCTTAAAAATAGGCACCACTTTACCTATTTTTAAATTTTCAGGGAACGTTCCGGTTTCAAAAGACATATTTACTAAGTAAGTAAGTGGCTTTATCAATGATTTTAGAGTCTTCTTAACTAAAAAACCAGGTATATCATCTGGTCCAGATGATTTTTTATTTTTAAGCTTAGTATTTAATAACAAGAACATTTCTTCTTCCGTAAATGGCCTTAAAAACAATGTGGAGTCAATATTACTTAATTGATTATATGAAGAAGTGGGAAGTGTATCTGGTATTTGGCTTATAATATTGATGGGGGTATCGATGAAAAAATTATTAAACAGTGATGCAACCATCTCTGGATTTTCAGTAATATTTTCGTCGTTGTTTATTTTAATATTAGTATGTTTTTTATTTTTGTTTGACAATTCTGATATAGTATACCAAGCAGCTCGCGTGGGGTTCTGTGAGTTTACAATTTTATTTTGGTAATAGTTTTTCCTTGTTTTATTAATTAAATTATTATGAATCTTTTTTGCCTCATTGTAAGCAGAAGTTAAGTCAGGATAAGTTCTTTTCAAAACATACAGATCCCTCAAATGTGTACTTGATGATCTAACCGCGTCATTTACCCACTTTTTATCACTCTGTGTATTAAAATAATATCTACGTTCAGGAAAATAACAATTAAAATAGTATAAAAATGTTTCGTGGAAATAATAAAATGCTGAATTGAGATCATTTATATTATAGAGAGAGTACCAATTTTCATTTTGAAGTGCTTGTTCAAACTTTAAAATTGCGCTATCATTAAAACTTCTTTTTATGCAGTTTATGCTCTGCGAATTAACTTTCTCAGAATGTAATTCTAACAGAATTGTTCTATGATCTGAAATAGTATTGTCTAGCACTGAACAAATTCCACTGTTATTAAAATTAATAAAAATATGATCTATCACAGTACAGGAAGTGTCTGTAACTCGAGTTGGCCACCCTACCACAGATTTTAAATTAAAACTGGACAATACAGTACATAAAGAATTAAAATAAGTATTCTTATTCATGTCAAAATTAAAATCGCCACACAGAATAAAATCAATATAAGGTTTGTACAAATGATTTAAAACATCAACAATATTATTTAAAAATATACCTTCGTCCCCAGAAGGAGACCTATAGCAATTTAAAATTATTACCGTGGTATTCTTTTGTTTAAAAGAAACAGCACAAATTTCAAAATGTTGTTCTATACAATAACTATCTAGATTAATTTCTTATATGTATATCTTATACTTTTATATTTTTTTTCTATGTATATTTTTTATATTGTTGTTTATACCTCATTTAGTGCTCTTGTTTACAATATGTAACATTAATTATAGTAGTTGTTGTAATGCAGTATTTGGTGGTCACCTTTTGTGTTTGTATAATGTTCTTGTACATATATATAATTCACAATAAATATTTTTCTTTTCTATTCTATTCTATTCTATTCTATATGATGATATTTAATCATGTAAAATTTTCCGCAATTATTAATAAAGTTTATAATGAAAAAAGGAAAGAAAAAAAAACGCACTGTGTTGGGATCGAACCATTGATCTCTTGATTTATAAGTCGACGCTTTAGCCCACTCAACCACTGAAAACTTACGACATAGTTTTACATACGTTGATAGTATAGAGACATTGAATTCTGTTTGTTCTCTATACAATAATTTTATAAAAAAATGTAGGTATATAAAAAAAGGTGCAAGTGTGATATACCGTTGAAATCGGAATTTTAACTGCTTTCCAATGGTTACATTACAAATTGTAAGTAATAATAAAATAAACAAGTTGTTGTGCCAAAATGGCACTAAACGTAATCCGATCTCAACCAAAACCGTTTCAGATCTAGAGCACTAAAGAAAGTAGTTTCGCCGCTATCGTGCTAACATACATACACACACACAGACATTTTTCAAAAACCACTTTTTTGGATTCCTGGGACCTCAAAACGTAAAGATTTGATGTTATCTCAATTTTTTATTTTGGACCAATTTTAGTAACCTCCCACAATTTTATTGTGGGGAGGTTAAAATACATGGAAATTCGAAAAATTAGCGTGATTTATATGTATTATAAAAAAATATGAAACCTATATAGTTATACAATTTTTAAAGGTTCAATATAATGTTTTAATTGAAAAGTGCAAAAAATGTATTACATTATTTATTGTGAAAAACTGCCTGTAACTCGGGAAATTAGCAAGTTACAAGAAAATTTCAAGACAAACAATTTTTGGAAGGCCTCAAAGTATAGGTCTAAATTTTTTCAAATTTTTAAATTACATACTATTAAATTCCAAGAATTTCAAAGAAAGGGATAGTTCTTCATATTTTTGTGGAAAAACTCGGTGAAAATGCATTTTACAGAATTTTGCAAATAAAAAAAAAAATTGTATTTCGATGATACATTCACCTGAATTTTTTCAGATTTTTTCTCAATTTTTATATTTCCCCCCCCCCACTTTTAGAAATTTTCGAGTGGCCGTATCTCGAAAAATATGCATTTTTCGAAAAAATTCACAAGAGTAAAAACATCTTATTTTGGGCCAAAAAAGGTAAATATATTGTACTTTTTCATTTTCGACCTAATTGTACAAGTTACGGTACCTGCAACAAAAGGGGTGTTTTCTACCCCTTCCAATCACTTCCTACTCTATTCTTTTTTTCATCTTTTTTATTAACGTCATTACAAACAGATTGCAGAAGGTTTCATCAAAATCCATTCATTAGCACTCAACTTAGAGGTGAACCCCCCTGAAATATGCGGACAAATATTCATTCATACACTTCCGAAACTGCAGAAGTCATACTGAGCCTATAAAATCTCATATAATCAGAGCGTGCAAATGCGCCTAAAGCACATGTAAGGTACCGATTGAACGCACATGTGTGCTTCCCTCAGCAAAAGTGTTAAGAACCTCGGTTGTTAGTTCCTCCGGCAGCCTGCAGGTATGAAAGGTGCTGTAAATAAAGTCAGGCTCTTTAATATATTAAACTGGATAATATTGTATATAAAAAAAATACAAGCATTTATTTCGATTCAAAGGTTAGGTTAGACAATTTTAAAAATGTAAAAAATAATAAATAACACAGGTTTACAAAAAAAAAAAAAAAAATGTCTGACCAATGAGAATCCAGTGCTGAACACGATGCCGTAGTCTGTTTTGTGCCATCACATTAGGATTTTGAGAAATCTTAACCTAGAAGTGCTAAAAATGCAAAATTTTAGAACTTAGCGATTTTTTTACTCGAAAAAGAAGTTTAGGCAAAAATTGCAAAAGACAAAAAGAGTTTAAAGTCATCCTGGGAATATTCTCAAATTTTTTCGGAATTGTCTAATGCCCTTTTTGATGCCCTTGAAAACTCCACAATGGGGCCGTCCATAAAATACGTCACTCAGAATTTCACCTTTTTGGACCCCTCCCTCCTTCGTCTAGTTAGCTAAGTCACACTTTCAGCGAGCCCCCTAATAAATATTACGTCACAAATGCTAGCCCACCGCCTTATAAACAATTTCTTGTGATAAAAATTGCATACAGATGAATAATAAATAAATAAATAAATATGTTCTTTATTGGAAAGATCCAAAGGGCTATCGACTGAAGTCCTTCTGCGCTTAAAGTAATTCAATATTATTGAAAATTATTCTAGATGTGGTATATCGTTATGTTCATATACTAAGTAGGATATAAAAAAAACAAAACAATGATATTAATAAGAGTATGATTAAGATTGACTTCTTATTGTAGTTGTTTTATCTTCTCAATTTGTAGCTTAGTGAGGCGTGTTTGGATTGGTTCTATTTTTGTTTTATGGTATAATTCATTATTTAATATATTGTGGAGATGGTTACGTCGTAGTTTGGTAATACTTCGAAGGGCTGTTCTTTCTCCCACCTCTAAATTCTTCTTGGCTAATGTTCCGTTATTAAGGTAGAGTATATGTCCGTATTTCAGTATGAGTCTGCAGATACTTTTGTACATTTTTGCTGCTGCTGTTAGTGTAGAGATTCCATTATGTTTGTAGGTCAGGGCTCAAAATAGCTCTTGTATTTATCCGTTTCTTCATCAGGGCAGTGTGCTGATTGAGGTTCAGTTTGTGGTCAATCTGGAATCCGAGGTATTTGGTTGAGTTTTTGGGGCTTACTGTTACGTTGCCTAAGGTTACTGTGGGCGACCTAGGATTGAGATTCTGGTTGAAGAGTACCAGTTGGGATTTCACAGGGTTTGATTTAAGTCGCCATAAATTGAACTAGGGTTTCTATATTCCCTGTACATTCTTCGTTTTGTTTTTATTAGTTTAATTATACAGGGGGGCACAGGCGCGGACACAGAACAACCTGAAGTATAACTCGCATTGGCGGGAAATGTTGACGCACGTGAAGTCGCCATGTTTTGCAACCTTGCCAAGTTTTATTTTCAGTCACAGTTGCCAAGTCGAGTGTGGAATATCTGTAGAGTACTTTCAGAACCTTATGAATCGTGAGATGCGCAAAAGGCTGAGTTTGTTTGCCATGAGTATATTTTGAAAACAGTAACTCGGCCATCACAGAAATTTAATAGAATAATTTACTTGCATATTGTTGGGATTAATAATCCCGCGCAAAATTCGCTACTTTCTCAATTATTCTCAAAGGGCCGTTGGAATGGAGGTTTAATTGTAAACAACGACAGCTTGGGATAAAATGCAAATCCTAAATCTGATGTTTTTAGGAAGTTGTGTAATTGAGACGATTACGTCTCTGCTCATACCGAGGTCAAAGCTCATGAGATTTTGAAACACCTCTATACTATATTTTATATACAATGTGTCTACGGAAAAGCATTATTATTTATTTATTTATTTACGAGCCTAAGCCCATTTCTAGATTACAATTTAAGAAGTAAAACACAATACAGTTACAAATTTATAAATGTGTATATAACACATAATAAAAAGAAAAGAAAATAGCAGCAGTAATACTAGTACGTTCCTAAGCCTAAGGTAAGCCATATAAGGAATAAAAACAGATGTAGCTAAATGTATATGTGTACGTATGTATGTCAGACATAAAATAAAGAAAGTGAATAGACAAAATAACAAGAGAGTATGGATGCTTAACGTTGAAGTTAAAAAGGACAGTTTGCTGATTGCAGAGAGAAGGTTGGTGTATTTGTGTAGAAATCAAGATAATCACTGTGGCCATTGGCTAGTCTGCAGGATCTTGCAACAAATGAGTTGAATCCATAGTTGCTTCGATGAACTGGTTCATGAAACATAATAGCTGAACGGGTAGTTCTAGATGGGACATGAATGCCAATTTTATTCAATAAATATGGAATGGAAACATTGAAATTTATTATGTTAAATAGTAATTTAAGATCTCTGTGTTTCCGCCGAACACTAAGCGAATTGATATGAAGATCATTATAGTTGTAAATAACTATTTTTTTTTCATATGAACACAGTTTTCTGTATTCTGCTCTTGCTTGACCCAAGATCCATTTTCACCATGTTAGAATTTCAAAAATGCACAGAGGGCACTGGCGGCAGCTTAAAAATAAAATTCGCTTAAGTAGATTGCCATTTCTGTGCTAGATATGAGAAATTTTGTAAGAAAAATTTACTCAAAATTAAAAACTGTTACGCATCGAATTTGATAACTATATGTATATTTTTGTATTTATTTATTTTTTATCAGTCTTGTCATGAAATATAAAATAAAACATGAATCACCTTGTCTAGTTATCAAATTTGGCACGACATATTTTTTAATTTTAAGAAATTCTTTCTTATAAAATTTTTCAATATCTAGCACAGAAATGGCAGTTTACCTGATGCGAATTTTTGAGCTGCCGCCAGAGCCCTCTATGCATTTTTAAAATTCTAACTTACTGAAAATTAGTTTTGGATCAGGTAAGAGCAAAATACAGAAAATTGTGTTCATATTAAAAAAAAAATGGTCATTTACACGTATAATACGCTTTTCCGTGGACACATTGTATATACCTATATATTTCCAACTCGAGTAAGTGATGTTTATTACAGATGTGAAGAATTATAAAGTAATCTTTAAAACTATGACTATCGGATTCTTACACCAACAGGCGAGGACCTCGAAACAAGACTTTATTCGCGTACACAATAAGAGATTTATTATTGCTTCATCAGTAATTAACTAGTTCAAGAAGCTACTTATAAAATCAAGTAGTTCAAAGCGATATCTAACTAGTGGAACTTGCACAAGTGTTGTGTGCGAGATATAGTAATGTTTAACTGTTCAACTCTACAAATCACCTATGGTAAATAAGAGGTAAAGGTACGAACTTTTATCGGTTGCAATTCCAATCGGAAAGTTTCGTTGTCGGTAACAATCGCCTAGCACACACAGCTTATCATGCTTATACATATAAAATAAATTTGAATATTCTTAGCTTCGAAAACATATATTTTATTTTTTCCTTCATTTCATTAAGTATACACTTCTTATTAATTTCAATAAAATAAAAAACTAACTACGTCAACTCTGTCAACTCCGTTTGTGCGAAGCCGGTCCTTAGAGTCCTCCCAATAAAATGGCTGGAGGTCACCTATTTTTGCCACATCTTTTTAATGTTATTTTATGAGATTTACACTTCTGGTTGTTCTGTGGCACGGATCCAGGAGACATTTACAAAATGTGTGTCTGTTTGCACATTACAATATCACATCTAGACTCTAAACTACTGATCCGATTTTGATGAAACTTTTACAGCTTGAAAGCATATCAGATTTTATTAAAATATGGTATACATTTTACACTGAATAACTTTATTTAGGTGCTTATTTAAATAACAAATTCAAGTTTACGTCTCTATTTCATGAGAACATTGATAATTTCATCGATATCCAGGCTCACATCTTTGTATATATTTAGGAAAACTCGCCCGGATAATCTTTCCTGTGGCATTGAGGCACGCAACTAAGATGTTACTCTGTGCAGAGAAGAAAACGGTCTCTCTGCGGTAGCTACGTTGACCGGGAGAGTCATCAGTATTTGTGAGAAAATTTTTATGTTAGGGTACAAATCTTGGTCGCATGTTTCAATGAGATGAGCTACTGACACGGGTATGGCGGAATTGTTTTCATATTCTCTCTTCCATTTGGCAATTCAGAGTCAGTATTCGTTTATTACAGTTGATTCACTATCGTTAATAAATGGCCGGTACATCTGGACCACTTTTTTCACTGTCTCGATATCGATATCCCAGTCTCTGACACTGACATTGGGTTTAGGTACAAAAACTCCCAACTGACATAAGTCGAGTCAAGTTGACCACATTTGCAAGCGAATTGCTCCAGCTTGCTATTGTATTAATCAGTTGCGGGATGTTGTTGACAGGTCGGTCTTGATTATGTACTATCATGCGCAGTTTCATTCTATAGTCTCGTGTGCCATAATTGCCTGGGGAACTGCGAGCGATAGTATCAGAGTCTTCAAATTACAAAAAAGAGCTGTGAGATTTATTGTCGGATTAAATAAGCGCGATAGCTGCAGGACTGTGTTTAAGGAATTGGGAATATTAACATTACCCTGCACTTTGCTATTGAATCTATTAATATATGCTAAAACAGAACTAAGTTTGAATACTCTCAATAATTATCACTCTCATAACACAATAAATAACACAACACTGGAAATACCAATGCATAGATTAACAAAATATGAACAAAGTCCAAAATATCTGGCAATAAAAGCATATAATCATTTACCTGTTAGGTATAAAAATATGCAAATAAAATATTTTAAATCAGAACTTAAGAAATTATTAATACTTAAGTGTTATTATTCTTTAAATGAATACTATAACGATAGAAGTCTGTGATTATATATTTTTTTCTCTATTCTTTTTTTGTGTTCGTATCTTTAACTGTTATTTAATACATGTTTTATACATATTTGTATAATTTTAATTTCATACTACATAGTTTGACTTAGTTTATTTATGTATAATATACTGCTTATACTTCTATGTACCCACATTTGACATATCCTATATCATGTATTTGTGATCGACAGGACCAATAAATTATTATTATTATTACTTCCGGAGACAGTCTCTGCTCTAAATCATTAGGGTTGTAGGCATGCCCACCGTGCCCACAACGGTGGATCCGCGCTTGGGGGGCAGTTCCAGTAAGTATTCTTTGATTTAGGTGAGTTTGTTGTAACCGAGTTGGAGAATTTCTCATTAAATTTTCTTACAGTTTTGTGGGTTATTGTTTGTTCTTCTGTGTCGTTGATGACCATAAGCATTTCTTGGTTAACTTTTTCTACATTACACTTGTAAAAGTTGTGTTTGGATGGATCGTTATTTGGGGTTGGTTCTTGAAAGTGAAAGCTCTGATTTCTATGGCTAAGTGGTCTGATCCAATATCTGATGTAAGTTTTACTTTAAGAAAGTTATTGATTAGATTATTAGTATGCAGGATAATGTCGGGGGTCAAATCGGCATTGTTTTGCATTAAGAAGGTGGATGGAGTGTCAAACTGGGAACAATCGGAGTTATTTGGAAAATTGTTTATTTGTTTTTTCTTTGTTCTATTGATGTTGAAGTCTCCTATTATGATTACATATTTATATAACGCAGCTTTGGTAAATATGTTCTCTTCTTTTCTAGCTTTTGAATATATATATTTATAGACTAGGAAAATGTGCAGTTTCTCGTCTTGAAATGGAATTGACATGTGTAAGGTTTCGTTAAGAGGGTTCTTTAACCGTGGTGAAGTTTCCTTGCGCATTTCTAAATTAGGATGGCTCTGAATTATCCTTCCTCCTCTTGCTTAGTTTGTGATTAGATTTCCCTTATGTTCGATGGTGTTCCAGTTGCGGTATTTTGTATTGGTGTCTTGTTTGTGTTTTGTTTCCACTAGCAGAATGTAATTACAGATGAATAATTTAAAACATTTTTTATTTCGAAATTATTGGACCTACAGAGTCATTGATCTCGGATGAATGCTGTTCTCGATGCCATATTAAACATAAGTAAATGCTTGTTAAAATACATTCTATTAAGTTGTCCCTATTGTGACCACATAAGTAAATAAATAAGTATGTGCATACAATCCGAAACATTTATTTTTGACTATCCATATGTTTATTTACAGGTTTTTAAGTACTTGAGTATGACGAAATTGAGTAAAACACTACTATGTTTTTTACCACTATATTTGCACAAAAACGTGACTGCAGTTTCAACCCTTTTTAGGTCATTTTCAAACAAAGATTCAACTAAGAATTCTTAGTTGAATCTTTGTTTGAAAATGACCTAAAAAGGGTTGAAACTGCAGTCACGTTTTTGTGCAAATATCAAATTCAACTAAGAATTCTTAGTTGAATCTTTGTTTGAAAATGACCTAAAAAGGGTTGAAACTGCAGTCACGTTTTTGTGCAAATATAGTGGTAAAAAACATAGTAGTGTTTTACTCAATTTCGTTATTGTTATGGATTACCACAGAGTAACGGCTTCCTCAATCAATTACTTGAGTATGACTTTCTATCGTAATGAACAAATTTTAAAAACTGCCAAGTTAAAAAAAAAAAATTAAAATAAAATTGATGAACGATGTTTGCAACATCACATTTTCTTAGACCCCCACCTCCCCCTTGTCATATCTTGTCACGCTAAGCTATCCTCCCCCTTATTTGTAAACGTATTTTATGAACGGCCCCAATGCTCTTTTCTGCAAAGGGCATTGGACAATTCCGAAAAAATTTGAGAATATCCCCGGATGATTCCAAACTCTTTTTGCCTCTTGCAATTTTTGTCCAAACTTCTTTCTTCTAAAATTTTGATTTTTCCTTGCTGGAGATCCAAAAAAAATGACAATTTCAGAAAAAATGTTTCGAACAAAAGTAGCCTATTTTTAATCAGACAAACCCGAATTTGTAAGTGAATTAATTTGTGCACGAGTGAAGGCGAAAAAGGTATTTTTAGCACTTTTAGGTTAATTTTTCTCGACGTGATGGCGCAAAACGGACTACGGCATCGTGTTCAGCATGTCAAGAACCTTCAGGATACGGTAATGGAATTCCATTGGTCGGACATTTTTTCTTGTAAACTTGTGAAATTTACGTTATAGTAGTAAAGCTGAAATATATACAGCGTGTGCTATTTAATTTTTTTTTTTTTTTGGAACATTGTATTCGATGGATAAGCTCTACTTGACAACTAAAAAAAAAATGTATTTTAGGGTGGTTGTTACTCAATCGATAAATTTTTTTACTTTTTGACTAGACCTGTATGAAAATCTGTTATGAAAGTTGCAAAAGTAGTGTTTTTAATAACATGGGCAACATAATAAATACAAATAATTGTAACAACAGTCAACACTACTTGAAAAGTGAATAAATAACATAAACACAATGGAGAAAATCTTAAACGATAATCGAAAAGCCCTGGACCCCCTATACGATTATTCAAAATCCTAATCCAGACATTAAATTTTTGTGAATATTGCCTCTTTGAATGAGGAGGAGAAAACCGTTACAAGATGCCGGATTTTCTTAATATTTCCACTGTAGTGAGAGAATCACTTATAAATTCCTAAATACTGACTATTTTTTACATTTTCAAAATTATCTTATCATAAATTTTAAATGGAAACAAATGTCTGGAGGCTTTTTTTATATACAATATTATACATTATTCTGTAGGGTAGAGTCCACGTAGCCCGCCGAGGGGCCTATCAGTAGCCCGGTGGGCCAGCACGCGCCTGCTATGTATGTCTGGTTGTAATGTAGGATGTAGGTTATATTTTACCCAACTAAGCAAGATGATTAAACTTGGTGAGCGTCATTCGTGACAATTCGCAAATCATAGCATCGCCTCAGGCTGCAACCAGTAATACATTCCTGATTTCATGTTGTCACTATTTAAATCGGAGTGAAATAAATTCGTTTAAAATAAAGGCGCGATTATTTTAAAAACGTGAAAAAATTGTGCTAAAGACATTCAATAGAAAATATAGAATTTTCATAAATGAAACTTTCAACAGATATTCCATATTTTCATTATAATAATTGCAATATTAAGAAATATAATATACAGTGTTATGAGTCAATTCCTAAATGGTAAATTCTAGATAGGATAATCAGCCCTATGAAGGAACCTTTACGTTCATCAAAATGTGGCTGTTGTGAGCAACTTTTAAAATGTCCGTCTGTCACATTTCTTATAAGAACAATAACTTAAGGAAGAAAAGCTCGATTGTATTAAAATTTGGAAAGTAAATTCAGTGCTGCCTAGAGGAACACCCTATCGTTGTCGATCAAAATCGATTGGTAAAAAAAATGATTAATTATTTTAATTAATACAAAAATCAAATTTTTTGTTGTGTAGTTGAACAAAAACATAAAATTAAGAATGTCTAAAACTAACATTATTTACAAAAAAAAACTGCTAGGGAATCCTATAGAATGTGCAATAATTATATAAAAAGCAATAAATGAGCGAAGAGTATAATGTTTAACTCCAAATATCAATATCTGATTTATGCCCCTTGTTGGTAGGCAACCCCAACATCGCTTTCATCATTTTTTGTTGAGAGCATCAGATTTTATGATTTCTTTTTTAAGTTTACAGTGCATTTTCGTCAAACTTGGAACATTTTGTTTCCTTATTTGCCAAAGTTAAAGTAACATTTTATAAGGCACAAATCAATGTGAACATGTTTGCTGGGATTTTCAGTGATAATTAAATCACTATTAAGGTCATATTGAATTTTTTTTTCTCTAGGGGCATTTTAATTACTTTCATCTCAGAAGGTGGAAGAAACTGTAAAAGACATCTTCTATATCTTAGAACCAGTGGAAGATTGAACAATATATATGGTAGAATTGTCGTAATTTACTGTGTAGAATCTACCATCGTGAAATTATCTCATAATATTGGGATTTAGAATATCTCGTGCAATTAGTTCAATTTCAACACCTCTATTCTATCAGATAGGGTGTCCAAATATTCCATGTACATGGAATTGCCGTAAATTCTTATGTTTAAAATAAGTCGATATAACTAAATTTACTTCTACTTTAGGTTGTCCCTGTTAGCCACTAGAGGTCATCAAAGTAGTACTGAAAATGGCGGTCACATCGCACAGTTTATGTGAAAGACCGGAGTCTACTGCAACTCTCTACAGACTAAAATGCATTATTTCATTTGTCACCATGCAAATTAATTTTTGGGATGAAATAATTAAGACTACTATAGTATTACCCTTCAAAAGAATATGGGCGAATCTATTTAAGGGCAGGAGGATTTTCAACACTTATATTAATGCAATTACTTCCATTGAATTTCCGTACAGAAATATTATAGTATGCAGAATTTCATTAAATTCATGCAGAACATTTCAAAGTTATTTGAAAAAGGATAAGATATTGTGACACTCGTGGTGCCTTTAATAGCTAAATGAGCCAAGTTGAAATATAGAGGTAAATTTAGTTAAATCGCCATATATGACCATAAGGACCTACGGTAGCTCAATGTACATGGAATATTGAAACGTCCTGAATAATTTACAACGATAACATCTTAAGGACAATTGGTTACCAAGATTATCCTTTGCACCGCAATTAATTTTGAACGCTGCCAATTTAGAAATAAATAAAATATTGCCTTTTGTAAAGGGTTGGGACAAATAGTTATTCCAATGGGACGGCCAATCATTTAACGTCCTAGATTCGAAGACATTGACAACAAAAACACAATGCAGGAAGATATGTTTCTGTATAATAGGATCGGTGAAATGTTAAATTATGTGCAATTTGATAAAAGTATTTATAATTATGTACAACCGGCCACAGCCAGCATATTACACATTCATCATAGAACCATCACCACTCTGGAATTGTGATGGTTGTGGTGACTTGAGTGATGCTGGTGGGGACTGTCCGCATCACTACCCTGCACCGCTGTCTCCGGCTTGCCCTCCTCCCCATTCCACTTGCACATCTCCGGATTGCTGATCTGAGCCAGGCTCTTCAACGCGTCGCACCCCTCTGACGACGGCACGGACGTAATCGAGTACTCGGCATTTTCTGTAGGCGAGCGATGCGCTGACGTCGGGGAGGTGTGCAGGTGGTTCGACCCCCACATCAGCACCGTCTGTCGGGGCATCTCGGGCACCGAAGTGGTTACCGGCGAAAAATGCTGAGGTGTCGCTGACTGACTCATGTGGTGAGTGGGGCTGTCTGAGTGGTGGATCATCGAAGCATCCGTTTTGATCTCCTCCATTTTTGGGGTTATCAGCCCCGTGTTGACTGGGGAAGAGGAATGATTAGAAGCCATACCATCGATGGACGGATGTTTGGTTATTTTCCCGCAATCCTTGTGTCCGATGTCTAGCGCGCTCATAACCTGTATGGGTTGGATTATGCCAGATGATGGACTAACTGAGTAAGGCCAGGACACTTCCAGGCACTTGGTAGAGTTGGGGACTACGTACCCCCTGGAACCGTCCACATAAGTAGGGTATTTCGTCGTGGCGGTATCCACCACTTGCTGGCAAGGGTAGATCTTGTCTTCCACGGGCATAACTGTAGCTCGATAGGTGGCATGATGGCTAGCCGTCGTAGCAGCTGGGTCATAAGTAGGGACGGATGCTCTCGCGGTCATATCCAGAAACCCGTTACCCACATACGGACTAGTAGCTGGTGAGTGATGATAATCAGGATAGTACGAGCTTAACGGCCGGTACTGATGGAACAAATTCTCGGTGGTGGTGAGATAACGGTTGTCGAGCGCCGTCGCCGTAGGGTACAACCCGTGCTGGAAATTGGAGTGGCCCATGTACGAAAGACTGTGGTCAGGAGTCGCTGTGGGATAAGGGGTTGTATACATATTGTAGGCTGCTGTGCAACCGTCAGGAGTGATGTAGTCCACGGTGGGCATCGGGCTGACCACGGCCGTAGTGACGTTCGCATTGACCGGGGGAGTTACCTGTCCACTAGAAGAACTGTGCGATAGCTTGCGCTTCGTCCGACAGGTAGATAAAAAATCTCTCAGTTGGGTCTTGTATCTTCGGTTCACTCTGGACGGGGTGGTTGATATGCTGTGCTGGGAAACGTTGGGCGTGTTCGACAGTAGCTGATCGCTTTCCGAGAAATAGTTGTTTGGAAGACCGGCATCCAGGTAGCTCACTTTGAAGTCCATGGTGCGTTTGCCGAGGAGATCTCGACCTTCCTCTTCCCTGTAATCAATAAAAGCACTGACAAAACTGAAAATCTCAATGTAATTAATTGGAAACGATGTTTAAGATGATTCCAAAGGAAGCATTGCCATGCTCTTGTATTGGTATTTTTATATGTAAAGTGTGCGTATCTGATATGCTTGGCCGAATTACAACGGCATGCATTTTTATCAATGTAAAAAATAGGGGCACTGATATTTGGTCAAGCATATTGGACTCACTTTGTATATTGATACATTTCTTACAATATTGATTATGCAACAACAAATGTGATTTCTTCAGATTTAATTTTTTCTTTACCAATTTATCTGCGAAAGATGAACCATCTCAAATGGCTGTTATGATCATTGTTAAATTGAGGTATTATAGATTGAGCTTCCACAACACAAAAGTCCAATTAGATTTTTGATACAAAATAATAATTTTTTTCTACAGTTAGGAAAACGTCAGAATGTCATAGACAACTCACTTTTACATATTATTGAGAAATATCAGTCATTTTAAGTTAACTTAGTCTGCCTTGCCCTATTTTTTTTTTTCACATACTTGGCACAGTCCTTGGTGCCTGTATGAGTGCTCAAAAGCACTGTGCTTGCGAGCACTTTTTAAAATTGCTACTACTTAAAATTTATAATACTTCGACCACTCCATCTAAAGGCTTGGTAATTTCTACAACTGTTCCCAAGCACTCGATGTACTTACAAACGATGCATATGAGGAAGCACTACTTTTGTCTAAAAAACGACAAATTTCTTGTTACTAGGTGTTTGCTATTGCTATTAGCTTCAGGTATTCAGGGGACAGAGAAAAGTTGACAATAAAAATAGTCGAATAAGCACAAGAAATTAAGATATAATTAGATATATTAGTTCAAGCAAACAGGCTTTTAGTCTTTTTCAAAACATTAAATGTAATTTTGGCTTAGAAATTGTTCACCTAAGTTTCTCTATTAATATATCAATAAAATTATTGGTCTCCATTAGTCGAGTGAGTAGACCATTCTACATGTCTTGTGTTTGTACATTTTAGATCTTTAAAATTTTGATTACCAACTCTCAACTAAAAAGTATTGCAATTTAAATGATTTTTTTAGTTAAATTTAAAGAGTTAGAACCAAGGTGGTTTGAGCTTAGTACTCATGATTTTAAATTGCTATTTAGAAGTGCTTAGTAATCGTTGAGCACTTTGTTATTTAAAGTGTGTCATGCTCAGTGTTTTTCAGAGCTTAATGCTCGAAGCACTTTTTAGCAGTACTTTTACTAGCACAGCTCTGATATCATCTACGTCAATCAAACCTCTTTTCTTTCAGTTTAAAGTTTCAACTGTCCTTTATAAAAATATGTATGTCTGCCAATGTATAAATTTAGTCAAGTATGGCAGACTGAATTTTTAATAATTCAGATTTTTAATAAAGAACTTTGATTATGGATTGCTAATATGGATAGCGATTATTCAAAGAAACGTAGGATTTTACAACAACAACATATAATTGTTTTTTTTACACAAAAAGCATCCTCTCGACTTCATTTTTCAACAACAATCAGCCCAATACAATAATGAAAATCACTTTCTTACTGTTTACGCCATGTTCGGCAATATGCTGTATTTAATTTGAGAAGTCTACAATTTGAATATATTTGGTTTTATCTATT
This sequence comes from Stenurella melanura, assembly GCA_963583905.1. Taxonomy (NCBI): domain Eukaryota; kingdom Metazoa; phylum Arthropoda; class Insecta; order Coleoptera; family Cerambycidae; genus Stenurella; species Stenurella melanura. The sequence goes on along the minus strand of OY757317.1, from coordinate 117,641,808 downwards.
ACAAGTAGATGTTTCTAGGGGCATCAAATGAACATATTGTGTTTCCTGTATTTTCTATAAAAATGAGAAGAGTTTTTAGTTGTCCTTAATATAGTGTGATTAGATTTAGAAGCAACACAGCTGGTTTTATAATTTATTTAATATAAATTTCAAATAGTTAAAGGTTACTTTAGTGAAATTTTGTAAATTAGATCAGATATTTCTTTGCCCTTCCAACCTATCCTTTCTTCCTCATCTAATTTAAAACTAGTGGTTGGAGCCAAGGATATTTATTGGTAAGATCTTTTATATTTCTGTTAAAAATTACAGTCCTAATTATTATTTTTGGAAGCAGCGTTAGATTTGCAAACACTTACTTTTTATTGAGTATTTTGCCACTGAAAAATATTTAAATATTTTTCAGTGGCAAAATATCCAACAAGATGTAGGAAAATCTGAATATGCCACAAATAAACAATTATAGACAATAAATGAAAATCATCCTGTACAATTTTCTACGCTAACAATGAAAATCACTCTAATATGGAAAATCTATATACTGACAGTTTTCTACTAATACGTTGAATTTAGTTAAAGATAATTTTAAAAAATCGAGTTGATCTGCCATCAATCTAATGTTTTCTAACATATTTTCTATTAAATTTCCAAATGAAATTCTGGTAGTGTTATTCAGTAGACTTCTGTGTCATGGTTGCTTGCACTATTACAATTACAACTGAAATGTACAAAGTGAGTGTGTATTAACTGTGATGGAATATATTGTATATCATATACACCCTTGCTATATTAAAATTTTAAATGAAACTGATCAAGTTGCTACAAAGAATAAAACCAGAACCAATGTGGAAATAACAGGCCAATCAAAGCAGAAGGAGATCGTTTTTTAGAAGTAATTCCCGCTATAAAAAAAGACACCTGCAAAGTGGCGCCCACTGAATGAAAATCTGATTGTTAGATTTCTCGGAAATAAAAAAAAAAAACATAAAAAAATTACATTTTTCAAGTAACTTTTGCAATAATTAATTTATGGTATCAACAATCTCAGGAAATATGCGTCATAATGTGTTTAAAAAGGGGCCGTAACCGAATTCCAACGAATGAATAATTTCCGAGAAATTCAATTGTTTTGGTAACATCTGATTTCCCCAAAATGTGGCGGTCCCATTTCAATTTTGCAAAAAGTTTTCTCTTCAACTCTTCAAGAGTTGTACTATCATTAAGCTCAAAGCCGAAGTCAAATATTTCAATGAAGTTGCTTAAAAACGCCGTCTTTTTTTTTTTTAATTCGTATAAAAATGCCAGCTACGCGTATATCTACTTTACATTTCGATATATGAACAATTGACAAAGTTATTAAGTACGTTTGTTTCTACCGAAGATATATGCATCATTTTCAATGGTTTTTAATAATAATAATAATAATAATAATAATAATAATCTTTATTTCCATTAGACTGTTAATACAGTATTGGCATTGTCAAAGTTTAATTACCTAATAATAAGATATTGAAGGAGGACAGTTAACAACATAGTCAATAAATAACATTTATAAAATACAATAATTATAGTGATACGACGACAAACTTAGACATATCTAAAATTAAAATACTCGCTAAGAGAGTAAGGACTTGGTTTTTTTAGTAAGTCCTTAACTTTACTTTTAAATTGTTCAAAGCTGCTTGTGTCTTTAATTCTCTGGGGGAGATGATTATATAATCTAATTGACGTTATATAAGGACCCTTGCTAACCTGCACCAGCCTACTTGGCGGAACATACAATTCGTTGGCTGCTCGTGTGTGGTACATATTTATCTCACTGCATTTTGGAAACAGTCCGATATTTTTCCTAACGTAGCACACACACTGCAAAATATAAAGTGCGTAAACTGTGAGAACTCCATTCTGCTCGAAATATGGCCTACACGAAGTTAAGGTGTTGAGATGGAATATACTTCTTATTATTCGTTTCTGAAGTAAAAACACTTTTCCTATCCCAGAACAGTTACCCCAGCAGAGAATTCCGTAGGAGAGTAAGGAGTTTATATGACCATAGTAAAATGTTTTAATTGTTTCTGTATCAACTAAGCCCCTTAACTGTAAGACAGCATAATTATTACTAGCAAGTTTACTGGTTAAGCTTTTTATATGTTGTTCCCAGGAACAGTTATTATCCATTTCAATTCCCAAAAATGTAACATGATCATTTTGTTTTATGGGTTGGTGTTCAGCCCTAACCAGTAAACTTATATCAGTAGTCACTCCAATAGGGGAAAATAATAAAAGATTCGTTTTTTGCGTGTTGAGTACTAGACCATTTCTTTGACACCATTGGGTCATCTGCTTAACACAACTTGTGGCTTTATTGCTGAGACTTTCAATGTTATTGGCAGAGATTATTGATGACGTGTCATCAGCAAAGAGTGTTAAGAACGTACTATCAACGTTTCCGACTAGATCATTAATAAATATCAAAAATAGTAACGGACCTAGTACACTCCCTTGCGGGACCCCTGTGCTAACAGTTAAGGCACTTGAGATATATTTTTTGCCATCCTGGACAATTTTTACGGATTGGGTTCTTTCTCCCAGATAAGACTTTAACCACGACCATGCTAAATCACGTATACCGTACGATTCGAGTTTTTTTAATAGTAGCTGATGATTGATTGTATCGAATGCTCGTGACAGGTCAAAAAATATACCGGCTTGCTTGGCATTTTTATTGAAATTGTCCAGAATTTTTTCATAAAATGAGAAAACTGCATCTTGAGTGGACTTGCTTTTACAGAATCCAAATTGTCTTTCTGTTAGTATATTGTTTTCCTCAAGGAAAGGTAGTAACTTTAGCTGAAAAGCTTTTTCAAAAATTTTTGAGAATACTGACAGAAGGGCTATTGGTCTATAGTTTTCCACATTTGATGGGTCATTTTTAAACAATTCAATTTCTCGAAAACTATTCATCCTTTGAAATTCGGGTTACGGCTACTTCTTAAACACATTATGATGCATATTTCCTGAAATTGTTGATACTATAAATTAATTATTGCAAAAGTTACTGCAAAATAAAAAAACGTAATTTTTCGACGTTTTTTTTTTATTTCCGAGAAATCTAACAATCGGATTTTCATTCAGTAGGCGCCACTTTGTAGGTATTTTAAATGCCTACAACTATTGTTTGAAACTTTTTTCGATGAAAATGTTACATTCGCAGATAGTCGGGAAATACCGACTTTTTCACATTTTTTCGTACGTAAAACATCCGCCATTTTGTTTCTGCAACTTTGTTTTGGATGCACTGATTTGAAAATTGATATTTAACATGTACTGAATATGATCTTAGTGTTTTTTTTTCAAGTGGGAATTACATTTAGAAATTTACCTACTTTGACTGGTCTATAAATTGAGAATTATTGGAGAAGGAAGATCTTTTACGAAGTATCAGTTTTACCTTATCGGAATCGGTAAAGAGACCAAAATAGGATAGATCGAAGAAATGGTTAGTGAATATACCAGTCTCTTATACTTACATCAAGGGACGGTGTGTGCTGATGACAAAGTCTGGTTTTGAATTTTTATATACAAGCCTCGAACTAGTTTGTAACCATTGCCACTGGCCATCTTTGGTTTGAAATCTGTAGGCAATCATTCCCGATGCTCCTGTTTTTAGTACTGAAAAAATATATTTTCATTTTAAAATATTTACAAGTTTGCATCTAATTTTATTTTATTACTTTACATTTCTACAGTACTCTGAGAGTGTTATTGAATCCTGTAAAACGATTAATTTAAAAAAAAAATAAAATTATTATGAAAATTAAATTTAAACCAAAATTCCCATGAAAAAATCAATTTTGAAACATTATCACTTCACAAAAGACCAATAACTGCCTTTGGCATCGCCTTTCATTGAAATTATTTCACTAAAAATGTCCTAAAAAATGACTCTTCATCTTGAGGATGGCGGTCAATCGCCTTTGGGCGACGTCGTTCGAAAATTAAATATTTTTCGAGAGTACCAAAAAATTGATTTGGAAAAAATTTCAAGATGCGACGGGCGGAAAACCGCTTCACCCGACAAATTTTTCAAAAGTACCACGAAATTATTTTTATCGAATGTACCTTAAAGAGAATTACACAGGGCGAAATTCTCAGTCGGGGTGTAGTGAGTAGCTATTTTAAATGCCAAAATTTAAGAAAAAATCAATGGGACGGTTTTTCCAATAAAAACCAAAATCCACATTAAATTATTCTGCAAGTGGTGGAGAATACTCCACGTCCGAACCACAAGAACGTCCATCAAAAATAACTAAAAAATTCAAAGTCGAAGATTTGATTCCGACGGACCCAAAATATTCTTAATCCAGGCCCAGGCAGAGATCGTCATAGTAGCCGCTTCAATGCGAGTCGGTGCCAAGAAGGTATCTTTGAGTTCAATGCCGTTAGTATGTTTTTTAAGTTGGTACACCATTGAATTCATATATATATATATATACATGGTGTTGCATCATGAGAGGGACATAGCTTAATAGGAGGTAGAGAACATCAGTGGTAACCGGAACCTCCCATAGAAATGTCTCATTGGGCCTTCACTACGAAATTACAGGGTGTTAAATAATTTTTGGCCAAACCTGTTTTTTGTCATAACTTTGACAGGAAATGAAATAACGGATTCATATTTGGTACGGCTAATGTACAAACGAGCCCCAAGAGGTACATGTATAAAAAAAAATATATCCAGGTCCGGACTCACTATAATTTATGTTTCTTCTTTGCATCAATAAAACATCACCCTGTATATATTTTTTTGAAATTTCGATACGATATTCGAAAAGAGCAAGAAAAAACAAACAAAATGGCCTATTTCATTTTTTTGTTACACCTTCGTGGTTATTTAAATACGTTGTTAAATGTGCAAGAAAATGGAAATGAGAGGCACGTGAAATAAATAGTTTTATAACTAAAATTTGCAAAAATTCTATTGAGCCTAGGTGGTCTGGGTGAATCCTAATTCCGGCACGTTTTAAAGGTCCATTTTGGTAAAAAACTGTGGTCCTAATAAGTAATCGGGTATGAAATAACAAAATTTTTAATCAATCACAGTAGGCTTGTTCAAAGAATAAAAGTGACAGATAATTTAAACCATTTAGGCCTAAGCAACCAGTTACTTTGATCAAGAAAATCATCAACATTTTATACTTAATAAAAATTGGAAGAGAACAAACTAAAATCTAAATAAATAAAATATTTTCCATTCAATTAACAATAAATAACAAAACAATAACTAAATGTGTTTAAAAATAAAACGTAATTGACACTAAAGTAAATTTTCAAAATGTCCTCCCCCAAATTCTGTGCATTTTCTTGCGCGTTTAGAAAGGTCACCAATTGCTCGACGTATCATTTCTGGATTATTCCGTATTTCGTCGCAGGTTGTAACGATGCGCTGGATTAAATGTTGTCTACTTTCAATTTCAATGCTATAAACCTCGTTTTTTAAGTGGCCCCATAAAAAGTAATCACAAGGGTTACAATCAGGAGATCTTGGTGGCCATTCATGTGGACCCCCGCGTCCAATCCATCTATTAGGATACACATTGTTTGTGTTCTCTTACTTGAAGGTTAAAATGTGGTGGGGCCCCATCATGCTGAAACAACATGCCTCTTATACCGATATTTTCTAACATATTCGGTAAAATGTTTTGAAGAAAATCAAAGTAAATTTCACCATTCAATCTTTCTTCAAAAAAATGTGGCCCTATCAAATGTCTATTCACAAGTCCGACCCAAACATTTACAGAAAACCTGTGTTGCGAACGGCGTTGGCGTACCGCATGTGGGTTTTCCTGTGCCCATTTATGATTATTTCGTGAATTGTTTACTCCATCCCTTGTAAATTGTGCCTCATCCGTAAATAAGGTTCTGTAAATGACTGGGCGATGATTAGACAACCAACGACAAAATGCCAGGCGGGGGATATCGTCGCCTTGTTGAAGACGCTGTACCTGCTGGATATGATATGGATGGGAACGTTCTCTTTTTAGAGTTCTCCATACTCGCCAATGAGGAATACCAGTTGCCAAACTGATTCGTCTAGTGCTCATATTTGGGTTTTTTTGAACTACTTTTATAATATTGTTTTGTTCCTGCACACCTTGTTGTAAAACACGCTCCACAACTGCAGAAGTAGGAAACTTTCCGTGTTGTCTTGCATACTGGAACACCGTACTAAAGGTTTTATGATTAGGGCATCGACGACCAGGAAAACGCAGCCGATATTCTCTTTCCGCCGACCTACCATTTCCATTACAGAAACCATAGATGAATATTATGTCAGCATATTCCCCGTTTGTAAATTTTACTGGCATAGTTAAAATATTTTCACAAGTTTTCAATAACTAAATGCGGATTATTGACACATTAAATTACTAACAAACAATTATTCAACTGTTTAGGAGATTTCTTTTTATTATCTGTCACTTTGAACAAGCCTACTGTGATTGATTAAAAATTTTGTTATTTCATACCCGATTACTTATTAGGACCACAGTTTTTTACCAAAATGGACCTTTAAAACGTGCCAGAATTAGGATTCACCCAGACCACCTAGGCTCAATAGAATTTTTACAAATTTTAGTTATAAAACTATTTATTTCACGTGCCTCTCATTTAATAGGGTTCTGTAATCCATTTTCTTGCACATTTAACAACGTATTTAAATAACCACGAAGGTGTAACAAAAAAATGAAATAGGCCATTTTGTTTGTTTTTTCTTGCTCTTTTCGAATATCGTATCGAAATTTCAAAAAAATATATACAGGGTGATGTTTTATTGATGCAAAGAAGAAACATAAATTATAGTGAGTCCGGACCTGGATATATTTTTTTTTATACATGTACCTCTTGGGGCTCGTTTGTACATTAGCCGTACCAAATATGAATCCGTTATTTCATTTTCTGTCAAAGTTATGACAAAAAACAGGTTTGGCCAAAAATTATTTAACACCCTGTAATTTCGTAGTGAAGGCCCAATGAAATATTTCTATGGGAGGTTCCGGTTACCACTGATGTTCTTCTACCTCCTATTAAGCTATGTCCCTCTCATGATGCAACACCCTGTATATATATATATAGCTTCTTGAAGGATCCTGACAAAGATTACAAGTAATTCGAAAATTTCAGTGCAAAATTAAAAGTGAATAATTTTCCAAAAGTTCGACATACATCTTACAATCATAATTAACTGGGAGTTTGAATCTTTTTGTACAGTCGATTGTTATAGTTGTCTCAACGTTGGATGAGTTGCGATCCTACTGGACGTAATATCTTACCAAGTGATGTTTGTCTTATATACAATAGTTAAATATTGAGTATTTATATTTTTTATATTTTATAAAGTGTATATCAATAAATTAATACATGTTTTGAATTCGTTTTCTCATTGATCCACTAATTACGTAATGCTCACGTTTTGAAACACACTATAAGTTAATTAGCTTGTACGACTAAGGTTAGCGAAGAGTAGACGAGACGCGCCGACTCTGGCTGAAGGGAGAATCGGAAAAAAAAATGGCGTAGCAGACGGTTAGGCTGTAAGAATTAAAGCTGCCATATATTTATAAATATCTGTATATAGTGATTAATAACTGCTAATAGAATTAGTAAAGTAGTTATGTTTTGTTATATGTTAAGTGTTGATTGTGACCATTGCCCATAGCTACAGCAAGGCAATGTGTTCGTCGAATCAACTGTAAGTAGACTTTTCTATTATGTACGCCTTTCGTGATGAAAATGTTGTTGTTTGAAGCCGCTTGCAACTATGCAGAATTATTGATGGCTTCGTTACTTCATTCCACGTTTCGCCACTAATATTTCCTATTCTATCCAGTATTACCGTCGATTAAGACTTCTCATACCCCAAGAGAAGACTATAGTGTGTGAGTAATTCAGTCTGAAGTTTACCGTCCCGTCTTTTAAACATCACACGTGTGTTTTGGGCATAAAAACGCAGTGTTCAACTAACGAACAAGTTTATGTCAAAATTACTAATTGTCGGGCCATTTTTGTCATTAATTTTACATACTATTTGTATTATCTTCATTTTGTGTGTCTCCATGTAACTTAGTTGAGCTTATTTATGTTAACGTAAAAATCATTTGTTTATAACGTTCAGGCCAGACGGCGATTAGTTTAGTTTAATTATTTACTGTAAACAGATTCCTATTGTGTACTATTTCGGTTTGTATTTTACTATATGTCAGATCGACTTTAATGATTTTTACATGATTACTGACGAAAGTTTTTGTATAGTTTACCTACACCCCGATGTCAATTGCTCTACCTTTGTTTGTGTATTTTTCAGTAAACTATTAAAGTAGTTAAATTTAAATGATTCGCTTTATTTCTGCTTGAGAAATTTTAAAGTTTCAATTATAGGATTGATGACCTGCGTATGATTCTGTGGCGTGAGCCGGATAACTACTTACTAAGAGTCACCTCTGATCCCATCAAGTTTGTGTAGCGATCCGAGTACTCATAAAATCCATCGACGGTTTTAATTATTAAGAAGTGTTTCTGAGAAAGTGCCAGTTATAAGATATATATTAGAAGCGCACCGCTCGACATCAGATTACGATGGAGAAAGCAGACTGTAACAATAATAGTAAGTATAATTTTATTTATTTTCATCTTGGGGAGTCTCAAGAGTAACTGGAATCCCCCTTGTGAATAGAGTTGCTAGATATCATTGCGCCGACACGGCTACAGCCTATGTAATACAAAACTCTTGTCGTGTCCATTAGACGTGCAATACTAAGTTCTTCTACAAGTGTACCAAAAGTGATACGATTGGTTTCTTTAATTAGAGTTACTGTTGCAATTCAAGAGTAATATTTACTACAGACACAACGATTGTTGGCATAGACTCAGGTCCCTTTCAACCAGTTCAGTGCTTCGTCAGGAATTAAAATATTGTCAAACAGATGTAATTGCATATTATGGCATCAAATCTTAAAAGTTTTCATCTAGATGTCAAATTTAGTTGATAAAATAATTAGGAAATGTAGATTTAAGAAAACCCGTCATCACAATATTTTAGTATAAATATAGGCATATTGTTGGTTGTACTTTAGTTTTAATTATCTCCCGATGATGCCAACGTAGTTGAGGAAACGCATGTCTAGTGTTCAAGTGTTATATCCAAGTGTTTTGATATTCGTGGAAACTCCATCTTCAGAAATAGATGTTGAAAATAGTACCACAGGAAACGGAGAAGTTCATTTTAATATCTAAAAAGATATGTAAATGCACATTTGTGCGTAGAGCTTTTTTTACATTTTAGCAGTTTAGGGCCGAGGACTTCCTTTCATGGGAATTTTGCGGATGCTCTGTATAATGCTGTATAGAATACAGGCTGATTCAAATTGGATCTGGAAAATCGTAAAAGACAGAGAGTCGATTAAATGTGGTAGTCAATAATATGGCATAAAAAATTTGGAAATACTCCTGTAGGTTTTTGGGATATTGGAAATAACTCCAAATTATGGTTTTTTGATTTTTCAAAGTATTGTGATTTTTATTGAACTTATTGAAAATACAGGTATACTTTCTTAGAGCGCTTTACGATTTATTTATTTAATTATTTATACTGTATAATAAACAAATATAAAGTGCAACACAATCATAATACTATTATCAATAAAAAGTATAACAAAATTTATTATAAATAAGATAGTAACACATTTCTGTTAACATTACATAATATGTCAATATCACAGTTTCTTACGAAATTATTTACAGCCAGCAAGCTTTGTTCAGTTTGTGAATTTAAGTTTGAGATTTTAAATACAATTTCTTATTCTTAATCTTACATCAGGTACACTGAAATTAATTGCATACAATATTTCAAGTACATTAAGGATAACCTTAATGTACTTGAAATATATTACATGATAACATGTAATATATTGTAGATGAACAGAATTTAAGTTGCCTCAAACTCTACTCTACACGCTTATTTCTCGAGTATCATATACGTTAATGACTTAACAACTCTTTTTAATAATGCTGCGTTACCATTAACAACTACATATGCTGATGATACAACTGCATTAATCGCAAACAAGAATTATGATGCATTGCAGGGGAAGACAAACGAAATCATCACGAAAATGACAAATTGGTTCCAGGAAAACTCCCTACTACTAAATACAGAAAAAACAACTTGTATTTTGTTCAGATATTCCAGAAATGGAACAAAATACCCAGTAGAACTTAATTTAAATGGAGTAAATATTTCCTATTCTGAGGCGACTAACTTTTTAGGTATAACTATAGATTCTCACATGGACTGGGGGAACATATACAACTTCTACGTCCCAAGCTTTATAAAATATGTTATTCCTTGAAAGAATTAAGCAAGATCGTTAATCATAGCACTCTTGTCACTGCATATTATGGGAATTTTTATTCCATAATGTCATATGGTATATTGTTTTGGGGTAATCCAGTTACAGACTGAATGTCTTCAAAGTACAAAAGCGAGCAGTTAGGATAATGGCAAATTTAAGACTAGGTGACTCCTGTGGAGGTTTCCTTAAAAAGCTCAACCTCCTCACGATGACTGCTATTTTTGTATATGAAAGTGTTTGCTTTCTTTACAAAAATAAAAACTGTTTCTTAACCTAGCTAAGTGATCACATGTTTAATACTAGGCATAAAGATAAAATCTGTTATCGACGGCACAAAACAACCCCATTGGAAAAAGGCTGCAGCTATAACTGCTTGCAGTTATACAACTTACTCCCAAAAAATCTTGAAAAAATAAAATCTTTCAGTATCTTTAAGAATACTGTTAAAAGAAAATTAACTCTGGCCGAAAATAATCTTACCAATCCACGATATTTCTATATTGTGATGTGTTTTTTTTTTCTTTTATTATTATTAATTACTCCTGATGCTTTATTGTTGTATCGTTGTATTTATTATCGTATTTTTATCTTTTTTATAACTCTATTGGTAAATAGTAAAATTATATAATGTGTTTTATATCTGTATACTATGTGTAAGATTGTGACGTGAACTATATAATGTAAATTGTTTCTGGTACTAAATATATGTCTATTCTATTCTATTCTAATAAAGGTTTTTACTTGTTAGTCCTCAGGGACAGGTCCAATTTTGATGTTTTTTTTTTAAATGTGTGTTTGTTAATATTATTCAAAATCAGCAACATCCCGTGTGGCGCAAATAATTATTTATATTGTTTTGGGAAAATTAGTAAACTCAAAATAACCGCAGAAATCGATAGGGGGGATGAATTCTATGCAAAAAATGTTCTATAAAGTTTTTTCGATAAATCAATATTTTTCCAGTTATTCGCGATTGAAAATGCTGATTTTTCATTAAAATAATGCATGTTTTAGAACGATTTTTCACGAGTAACTCAAGAACCTACGTTTTATCAAAAAAAAAACATCAGGAGCAAAAATGAAGCTTATAAAAAACAAATCGATTAGTTTGTTCTAATTTCTGTAGATACAATAAGAACCGACTCATGACTCGTTGAAGGTGAGTGTTTGTTTGCCAAAAACTGAATATGAACCTTTCAACTTATTTAAATAACGACATATTTTAAAGTACTAAAATATCTTTAAAATGAGCTTTAGTAAAAGTTGTTAGCATAAAAACTTATGTTATGAAAATAAATCGGTTGTCTCGTATTTTGAGAGAAAAAATCAGCAATGAAACCAATAGCTTAACTCCAAGAATCGAAATTAAACATAACCTATTCACAATTTACTTTATTTCGGTACTAAAATAAGTTCTAGAAGTTTGAACGGTTTAGAATGCGTATATTTGAAAAAAAGTTTGATTCAGTTTTGACATGATTTTTGAAATTTTTGAAAAAATTCTCTTCTTTTCACAATAACTTAAAAAGTAAAAGTAAAAAATGAGTACAACGATTTAGGTTCTTTTTTGCAAAAAATTGGTGCTTTTTTAAAATTTCTCTAGGATGAAAATTAATTGAGATGTCACCGTTTCAAGTTTGCATTTAAGTGCGAGGACCACCTTCCACAAGGCCTTTAAATTACAAAATTTCAAAAATGAAGGATTCAAGGAAGTTCAACTTTACAGACCCTTGTAGCCCTTGAAATTCCCTGTAAAATGGTAAGTAAGTAAGTAATTTATTTATAATTAATAATACAATATAGAATACAAATACAATGTAGAATACAAACTTAGTGATATAATATGCTTTCTTATCATTAATCGCTAGATTGTAAAAATGATTTCAATATAAAAATGAGTTTTACCTAATCTTATATGTATATGCATATGCTATTATTCCTCCATTTAGTGTACACCTAGACTACATATGTAGCCTGTGTGTGTACCCATGACAATACTTGTTTAATAACATCGCATACACATATACATGCAGAATTAAGGGGTCGTATGCTTTGTAAGTTTGTTTAACCACCTGCCAATAGTTTCACAAATCTAACTTTGTTAGTCCTTAAGAATTCCGACACTTTATGAGAAAATAAACCTATATTGAATTGTTTATAATGTGTTGGTGAAACATTATAAAATTTAGGGCCATAATAAGTTATAAATCTTTGGGTTGTTGTATACCTGTTTTTAGGTATTATCACATTTAGATTATGTTTTTGTCTTGTATTATGTTCATGTTGTATTGTGTTTAATATGTTTTTGTGTTTAAAAGTATATATAAAGTAAATATGAGAACCGATTTGATATATAAAAGTTGCAAATTAAATAGATTTAATTGTTTGAATAATAGTTCCGAGGAGTGTTGTTTATTTTTTCCTAAGATAATTTTAATTATATATTTTTGTGATATATTTAAAGGTTCTAAATTTGTTGGATAGACACTTCCCCATATCAATATTCCATATCTAAGAATTGATTCGACTAAGGCGTGATAGATGTTTTTAAGATATTGAAAGGCATTGTATTTTTTAAATGGTAGAATTTCCAAACTAACTTATGCATTTTATTATTGAATTGTTGTATATGCTCAGTCCATTTTAAGTTTTGATCTATTATAACTCCAAGATATTTAGTGATTTTTGTTTGGAATAAACTTCATATCACATTCACAGTTGTATTTTTGTTTATTTAAGCACGTATACGTATGTAATTGCAGTGTATGTATATTTGGTATGTTCTTATCATAAATACCGAAGCACATAAATTTAGTTTTTTCCAGATTAACTGTTAGAAGGTGTTCGGCTAGCCACTGTTGTAGTTTCGAAAATTCTAGAACCGCTTTGTTCTTTACATCTTCCCACGAGTCATCTTCAACCAGAAGAACAGTGTCATCTGTGTAAGCTATAACTTTTCCGTCCATTGGGATATGAAGTACCTAATTCGTTTATGTAAATATTAAACAGAACTGGTCCTAGAACAGTTCCTTGTGGTATTCCATATTTCATCTTTTTTAAATTACTTTATTACGTATTTGAAGTGATTAGATGTCTTACGAATCAAAGAAGTTATCGTTAAAAAACCAATACCAAGGTTTTGTCAAAGCTACTGCAAAAAGCAAGAGGACTAAGTGCATTGCCTCCCACAAAAAAACTAAGCAGCTGAACATCTGAAGAGGGTCTATTTACAAGTTCAGTTGTGGCTTGGGAATAATGTAATGCATGAAAAATGTGGTTGAAAATTTTATCAAAATATTCTAACGTCGATCAAAATGACTCAGCCTTCAGTTTCACAAAATATTCTGAAATCACTATTTAACTTCCTTAATTCTAAAGACATCTAATCCCTCTAAAAACCATTTTAAAGATATTTTCAAGTATTTTAAAAAAGGTCTGATATTTTTTCCTCAAAAAAGTCGTCGTTATTCCGTTTTTTAAAGTTGAAAGGTTCGAATTCAGTTTTCGGCAAACAAACAGCCACCTTCGGCGAACCATAACTCGGTTCGTTTTCTAACTACAGAAATAAGAAAAAAACCGATCGATTTGGTATTTTATAAGCTTCATTTTTGCTCCTGATGTTTTTTTGGTAAAACGCAAGGTTCTCGAGTTATTCATCGGCACGGGAGCTATAAAAATATAGAACAACTGTGTGAAACATTCATCCTAACCAAAATATAAACTAATTGTAATTCTTTAATTATATAAACTCCGAATAGTGAGTGCATCGAGGACCAAAGACAAAAAACCCCTGATAAGTACTTTTTCTTTTGTATTCTTGCTTGTCATTTTATTTCATATTCTATATGCAGGCCGTACGCAGCAGGTACAGAGTCCCCATTTTTCTTTAATTATAGTTGGTAAAAGCATAACCGTAAAGCCAGAAACGTAAAGATCCTTCGGTAAAAATTTGAAAGTAGTTTGTTTTCGGATTCATGTAATTCCAGCTTTCATTGCTTATTTACCTTACTACAGTGGGTGTAAGGAACTTTAGACCCTTTTTATATTATTTGTTGGCAGTGTCTTACCTAGGGCTACGAGTGCCGGCCCCCGGAAGGCATCCGTTTCGGACACGTTTACCAGTGACACCCCTCCTCTGAGGGGATTGCAACAGTATTTAAAAGTTTGAAGTTGATGATGGTTCTGAGGCAACATGAAGTTACCAAATAAAACGGATACCATAGGCATGTTGAGCATTGTAGTGCTCTAAAAAAATAATCTTGGATTTTCAATAAATTCAATAATAACCGAAATACTTCGAAAAGTCAAGAATCAATAGTTTGGATTTTTTCCAATATTTTTTTGTCGTATTATTGCGCAATTTTGTCACGTTTTTATTGACTCACTATCTCTTATGATTTTCGAGATCCCAATGGTGAGCATCCAATTTGAATCAGTCCGTATAAGTTCAGGTTCATTGTAATTACATAATACTTGTTTATATAGAGCCTTCATACAAAAATTATAAGATATATTGAATGTTACCTTTGTCATGTTTAAAAAAAGCTGTGTTTTATCAACAATTAAAATATTATATACTAATTTAATCTGCATAGCCATAGGGGACTATGTAGATACTAGTGTTGCAATGAGAATTGTCAAATAACATGACAAATTCATTTTAGGATTTTAATTGCTAGCATAACCAGAATTAAGATTATCGAAAGAATGCAAACATTTCATTAATATTTTTTTAACTATAGTTTTTCTTTTTAGTTCTCATAGTTAGTTTTTTCTGCTGTTTGCAAAATTCTATATAGAATGTTTCATTATTATCTATATAAGATACACATTTCCTCATTTCCTGAGATCTACGTATAAAAAGCTGATATGGGCAATATCTCCTTAACCCTTTCGCTATGAGGACCTCATTCAACACCGTCACTCAGAAACGGATTGTTTTGTCACTTGCAAACATGTAACGGAATCTGCTCGGGCGCCAAATTATGTAACGGAATCTGCTCGGGCGCCAAATTATGTAACGGTGTTTTGCTCTGGGTAGCTGGAGTCGGAGATTAGTTCAGGATCCAGATTAGTTTAATAAGACAACCCAATCAAAATTAACAATTTTATTATCTTCAACAGGTAAAATATGCAGGTTTACATAATATACAATAGTTACAGGTTATCGGTTTTCAGGTCCGTATCTTTTACGGTTATTGGTAATCAGGTGATATTTAAATCGTATGAGTGAGAGAGACGACGAGAGTGTAATGCAGTGATGCGGCGAGTAGGGGTTTTGACGGCGGAAACGGCGGCGGGCTAATAACTATCAACTCGAGCAAGCTATCGGCTCAACTCGCCGGGTCACTCCTCTGTTAATTTATATTTGCTCCGTGTCGGTTTCGTCGGGACATCACTGGACTAAATAACATTTGGCACAAGTTCTGTCCCCGGCTCAGCGCGCCGTAAGACTTCTCTAGGTCAAGATATATTCGGTCCGGAGAGTCACGTCACTTGGTGCATAAATCCGCAAATTGTCTTCGGCTCAGCGCGCCGTCGGCAGTCTACGGAGAGATGTACCCAGTGCTCTTCTCGATCCGCGGCTGGGCTTTTATACACGAAACTATCCCTCCTTTTTGAGACGGTCGGAGTCGGGCGGTGTGCAAATTTAGTATATCGAGTATGAATCGCCGTCGTGTGGCAAATGTGCACACGGCACTACACTGAAACTTCTTAGTAATGAGGTATGACTTTAGGATGCTTCATTACACTCCCCTCGTTCGTCGGGTGAAAAAAAAATTGACATCAGGAACAATTTTTAAACAATTTAAAACAACTCTAACATTTTTATCTAACTAACGAAAACATGGTAAAATTTCGTAAACACCCTGTATAAACATGTGAATAAACAATTTTAAAACATTTTAAAATAACTCTAACCTATTAAACATTTTTATCCAACTAACGAAAACATGGTAAAATTTCGTAAACACCCTGTATAAACATGTGAATATACAATTTTTAAACATTTGAAAACAAATCCTAACCTATTATACATTTTTATCCAACTAATGAAAACATGGTAACAAATTTTCGTAGACACCCTGTATAAACATGTGAATATAAAATTTGAAGTTTTGTCAACAGGAATCTATCTGTAAAACAACGGAAGAGATAACAGGAAAAATAAAATGTACTATGCAAAAAATAACTAAACTAGGTATGGCATAAATCGAAATAAATCGTAAGAAAACATTGGTATAAAAGATAAAACAAATGGATTCTAAAGCAAAATTAACAAAATTTACATATCGGAAAATGTAATAACAAATTCGGCCTGATAAAGTTTTCCGCGCACTCGTTTGCCGCGCACTTAGACGTTCCCGCGCACTCCTGGGGTTGCGTTAGTGGACGTCTGCGGCAAGGGTATTGACGCACAGGGCTTGATGCTGGACAGGGCGGTGATTCCTGGGATTCGGGTGGTCGTTCCGTCGCTGCTGCGGTGCCTGAACTTTCGTCTCCGATTTGGTACTGCAGGAGGCGGCTTTGTGTCGTCTATCTGAAACAAGGCCCGAAGGCAGGGAATTGACCTACCTGGGGTCGGCGGCTTTGGGGGACTGGGGCTTTCACCAAATAACTCCCTGAACTTCCTTTCCATTGACCTGGACAGTGGAGATATCGCTTGTAGCCCAGGGGACGGTATCGGGGATGGCACATATTTAACTGGCGGTGAGGGGGACGGCTCAGCTCTGGAGGTTGAGGGACACCTCGGGGACGGCAGCAGGGACGGCATGTCTAACCTCGGCGGCGACGATGGTATTCTGGCGTTTCCCTGGCTGGGGAGGCTTTTGGCTTCCGGCGTCGGGGGTAGGGGTGATAGTAGGGCTGGTATCTGGGTTTCTGCCCTAATTTTTGAGAGTGGCGGCGTCTCAGGGTTGATTGTCCTGGGAGGATCAAAGAATATGTACAGGTTTTCCAAACCTGGTCCGGGCGGTGACATCGGGCGTGGTGGAGGAGACGGCGTCGGGTCGTCTGACTCAGGGTACCCGGGTGGTAAACTTGGAGTTCGTGGCCACATCTTGGTCTGATGATTCTGGTCGACTGAATATTTGCTGCGAGTGCATGTTAATTTATATGTTTTAGACATGCGCCGGTTTCAAATCTTTTACGTGTACGCGCAGCTTCCTGCGACCGGTGGGGGATCTAATTTCGACGACAACTGGTGATATAGTCTGCACCACGATGTATGGTCCTGAGAATTTAGGTGCCAGTTTTGCGTTAAAATTTCGGATTGCTGAGGACAAAGGGTGTTCCCTTTTCATGACCCTGTCTCCCACACGGGGGGTCCATTCCCTGCGACGCAGGTTGTAGTGGTGACTCTGTGTTTGGTATGCTCTGGCTAGGTTTACTCGTACAAGTTCAAATATATCGGCCATTTTCTGCAACTTTTCAATGTGTTTCTTCGGGGTATCTGGATTTGTTGGGTTATTATTCTGGTTTTCTTTGTTGAGAGAGCTAGGTAGTGTTAACTCTCTACCGAAATTAAGCATTGCCGGTGTGAATCCCGTGGATTCATGTCTGGAAGAATTTATGGCTAACGTAAATTCTGGTAAAAATTGGTCCCATTTTCGGTGGTCGTTTTCGGTATATTGGGCAATCATCGTCTTTATTACTTTGTTTGTCCTCTCTACTGGATTACATTGGGGTGAATACGGCGTCGTTGTACGGTGTGTAATACCGTATTCAGATAACAGCGAAGTAAATTCGTTGCTGGTAAACTGTTTCCCGTTATCGGTGATAATGTAATTTGGACATCCAAATCTGGCGATAATTTTTTCCTTTAATGCTTTGCAAACGGCGTCTGCAGTTGCTTTTTTTACAGGGTGACATTCTATCCATTTAGTGAATCTATCTTGCAACACGATGAGATTATTGTTGCCTTTGCTAGATCTAGGAAGTGGTCCGACAATGTCGATGCTGACAGTATCCCAACATCCGTTTATTTTAGGGAATTGCATTTTTCCTGCGGTCTGTTGTTGAGATGATTTATATTTTTGACAGTTCGGGCAGCGTCTTACGTAATTTGCAATATCTCTGTACATCCTAGGCCAGTAGTATTTATCGGCAATTCGGGTTATAGTTTTTGTTATACCTAGGTGTCCTGCGCATGGTGCATCGTGATTTTCCTTCAGGATTTGCTTTCGTTGCGGTTGCGGGATACAAAGTTTCCATGGGTTGGAAAATTCGGGGTCTGTAAAATTGTTACTGCTCCATATATGGCGGTACAGGTTTCCGTCGATAATGCAGTATTCCGGTTTTCTTTCGGGTTTACTTTGTACTAGTTTAATGGTCTCTTTGTACCAAGCACAGTTTTCTGAATTTTCAATTGCGAAAATACCTTCCTCTGTGTTATTTCCTTCTTCGGTGATAACTGGCTGGCGGGAAAGTGCGTCTGCCACTTTGTTTAATACTCCTTTTCTGTATTTTATTTCGAAATCGTACTGTTGTAATTCCATTACCCATCGAGCCAGTCGTCCATTGGTGGGATTTGTGGAATATAACCATTTTAAACTCTGGTGATCTGTTACAACAACAAAATGATATCCCTGTATGTAACTAATGTGTTTCCGGATTGCGAAGAGTATGGCGGAGCATTCTAATTCCACGGCTGACATCTTTTTTTCTACGTCTGACAAGGAGCGACTTGCATAGGCTATAATACGGTCCTGATTGTCAATTTTCTGTAGCAGTGCTGAACCAAGTCCTTGTATAGATGCGTCTGTCTGGAGATAAAAAGTTTTCGTAAAATCGGGGCAGCTGAGTACAGGAGCCGTTGTTAATGCATTTTTGAGTTTTGTGAAAGCCTCTTCTTCAACTGATGTCCATTTCCAGCGGATATGTTTCCTCAGTAATTTGTTTAAGGGTGCGGCAGTGTCTGAATATGACTTTATAAATCTCCTATACCAGGAAGTCATGCCAAGAAAACGGCGTAATTGTTTGACATTCTTTGGAGGCTGGATTGCCACAATGGCACTTACTTTTTCGGGGTCTGTCTTAATACCATCTTCACTTACCAGGTGTCCTAAATATCTTAGTTCTTTTCTGCAGAAATTACATTTATCTGGATTTAGTTGTAGGTTTGCATCTTTTAAACGCTGAAATATTTCTTGTAAGTGTTGTAAATGTTCGTTAAATGTCTTGCTTACTACGACGATGTCGTCCAGGTACGCAAATGCATATGACAGATCAGGGGTTATAATCTGGTCCAGGAGTCTTTGAAATGTGCTAGGGGCTGAATGGAGGCCAAAAGGTAAAACTTTAAATTGAAATAACCCTCTTCCGGGTACCGTAAATGCGGTTATTGGCTTACTCTCATTTGTCAAAGATATTTGCCAATAGCTGGAGCGTAAATCTAGAGTAGATATGAACCGGGCTTCTCGTAATTTGTCTAAAATGGCGTTTATAAAAGGTAATGGGTAAGCATCTTTCATCGAAACTTCATTTACTTTCCGGAAGTCTATGCAAAATCTATATTTATTGTCCTTTTTCTTTACCATGACAATTGGGGAATTCCACGGGCTTTTAGACGGTTCTACTACACCTTCTTCCAACATTTTGTCTAACTCGGTATTAACAATTTTTTGCATGGCTGGGTTTAATGGGCGGTATCTCTGTTTAATCGGCGTGTCGTCCAGGAGTCTAATTTTGTGTTGTGTTAGTGGGGTAACACCTTGAATTGTCTCAAATTTCGGAAGTTCGACTTGTAAAAAATTTGACAGGATCTGTTTTTCGTTATCTGAGGGCTGAATTAGAGAGAGTGGTATTGTTCCTTCTATTTTCTGATTAAAGTCTATCATCTTTCCCATAATTTGCCCTGTTAGTAATTTAAAATCAATGGTAACGTGATGGTTCCTTAGAAAGTCCATCCCCAAAATAATATCATAAGTTAAATTTGGCAAGTACAAGAAATTATCGGTTAATTGAAGTCCTGTTGTGTAGTAATTTAATTTGAATTCTCTGTTTACTTGTGTTTCGGTTCCATCCGCCAGTTTAATATTATGTCCGGTACAATTTATTTCTAGTAAGTTTGCTTTGCAGTTCGTGTATACAGCGTCCCCTATGTAAGAGCGGGTTGAGCCCGTGTCGAGTAGCGCTGTAAAGTGTTCGGTTCCGATTTGTATCGGGAGCTTCAGTCGGTCGTTGACATTGAAAACTGGAGTTTGGACGGTGGCCGCGGGGAAGTTGTTTACTGGCTGGACTGTTCGCGAGGCAGGGCAGCCATATTGCCGTTTCCCGAGGCCTCATTTTTGCAGCTGCAATCACGGGAAAATATGCCTAGTTGTCCGCAGCGGGAGCAAAATATTTTGGGTGTGTTTGTACAGTTATCTCGGGTGTGACCCTGGCTTCCACAACGCCAACAGTTTGTATTTCTATTGTAGTTATTAACTACGCTGTGCCTGGAATTTGTTTGTGTGTTATTTCTAGCATTGTTTTGTGTTCTGGGGTACTCGGCGGCGGTTTGTCTCTGTACCTGATCTTGTGATCTAGAATAATTCTGGGTGGCCGGCCTATTGTGGTTTTGTGTGTTGTTTCCATAATTATTTCTATAATTCGGTGCTTGATAATATCTGTCTGGTGTGTAATTTAAACTTAATCTTGGTGTGCCTGTTTGCAAGCTTGGTTTAGCTGCCTTTTCTTCTTTGCAAACAGTTTCGTGTTCATTTGCTAGGGTTATTAATTGATCGAGTGTCTGGAAATCGGTTCGTTTGATATATTTTCGGTATTCTGGTTTTAAATTTGAGTATATTCGGTATAACTTCTGTTCTGGAGTGATATTTTTAAGCCTCCGCAGTAGAGTTTGGATTGCTATTATATAATCTTTTATATTTTCGTTGTCTTTTTGTACACGGAGCCTTGCTTCGTCTTCCAACTTTAAATGGTAATCTGAGGGTGCGTAAAATGCTGTTAACTTTGTGACAAATTGATTCCACGTATTGCAGGACGTTTTATTATTTCTGTACCATAATAATGCATCGCGTTGTAGTAGTTCGGGTAGGGCTCGTAGCATTTGTTCATCATTAAAATTGTATCCGGACTGTAGCTCCTCTACACGTTCTAGAAATGAGAAAACGTCTTTTCTGCCGTCGAAACGAACGTTCCATTTGCGAACTTCAGTTAAAACCGTACCCATGGGTGTTGGTATAATGTATGACATGTCTGGTATTGTAGGATTTATTTGGGTGGGCGTGGCATCAACTTTCTTGGCTGCCTCGCTACGTAAATAACTTTTTAGTCTACTTCGGAGTTCTTCCACTGTTCCAGTTGTAATTGCGCTGTACTTGGATAATTCTACTAGTAGTTCATCTTTCTTTAATTTATATATCCATCCTACTGTGGTATCTGCGACTTCTAGTCCATAAGCACCATCTGTGTCTGACAAACTCATTTCTATGGCTTGGAATATTTTGTGTCTCCCTCTAAATATTTTACTATCTCTCTCTTAGTATAAATGTATCCTTTTGGGTTGTTTGGAGTAAATCTACCTTTTAAAATCTGTTTCGGGTGTTAAATTATGTTACACTCTTTCTATTTGTCTATCTCTCGTTTGTAAATGTCACCGTTTGGGTTATCCGGAATGAACTAATGTCTTAAAATCTGCTCGGGCGCCAAATTATGTAACGGAATCTGCTCGGGCGCCAAATTATGTAACGGAATCTGCTCGGGCGCCAAATTATGTAACGGTGTTTTGCTCTGGGTAGCTGGAGTCGGAGATTAGTTCAGGATCCAGATTAGTTTAATAAGACAACCCAATCAAAATTAACAATTTTATTATCTTCAACAGGTAAAATATGCAGGTTTACATAATATACAATAGTTACAGGTTATCGGTTTTCAGGTCCGTATCTTTTACGGTTATTGGTAATCAGGTGATATTTAAATCGTATGAGTGAGAGAGACGACGAGAGTGTAATGCAGTGATGCGGCGAGTAGGGGTTTTGACGGCGGAAACGGCGGCGGGCTAATAACTATCAACTCGAGCAAGCTATCGGCTCAACTCGCCGGGTCACTCCTCTGTTAATTTATATTTGCTCCGTGTCGGTTTCGTCGGGACATCACTGGACTAAATAACATTTGGCACAAGTTCTGTCCCCGGCTCAGCGCGCCGTAAGACTTCTCTAGGTCAAGATATATTCGGTCCGGAGAGTCACGTCACTTGGTGCATAAATCCGCAAATTGTCTTCGGCTCAGCGCGCCGTCGGCAGTCTACGGAGAGATGTACCCAGTGCTCTTCTCGATCCGCGGCTGGGCTTTTATACACGAAACTATCCCTCCTTTTTGAGACGGTCGGAGTCGGGCGGTGTGCAAATTTAGTATATCGAGTATGAATCGCCGTCGTGTGGCAAATGTGCACACGGCACTACACTGAAACTTCTTAGTAATGAGGTATGACTTTAGGATGCTTCATTACAAACATATTTATCAAAAAAATTTCTTTTTTAATATTTAAAAACATGCAAATCACTTACATTCTTGATGAGCACTTGCAACATAAGCCAAATCATCATAATGAACCAAGTCATAGCCACCCATGCTTGCCAGTTCCGAGTCTGAGTAACCCAGCAACATTTTGCCTCTGAAATATTGTTGTTTCAATGTTGTCTCAATGTGGAACTAAAGTACATGCTTACCGTTGATCCATAGAAACTAAAGCTAAATCTAATTTGTGTTTGCTCTTGAACATCACTTCTTTCTGGGGAATCTCCAGCAAAGACGGAGGGCCAAACGGCGTGCATATCGCAAACAGTCCTAAGGGGGGCTCCTCTGATTTGCGATTCTGACCATGGAGCACCTTAACTCGACCTCGGATGTCTAAACGCTTAAAAGAAATAGTAAAGATTGGTATGGAGTGCAAGGACAGTATCAAGCAAAAAGGGTTAGTGTCCATGGGTAACTTCCAAGAGAGCACAACATTAAACATTTCAACTTAAAATATATACTCATGGAATTACACACGAGAAAATTTAAAGCATCAACAATGAAGCTTCCGACAGTAATCAAGAACCCAATCAACAGGTAAAATTACACACACTGGCAAATAGTATTTCCAGTTAAAATCTGTCAAAAAGGATGGAATAATGAAACTAATCGCTGAGTAGAGTTTGTAGGGTCATAAGAATGCATGCTGAAAGATTTACTTGCAGTAGTTGATGCTATTGCCACTGAAGAAATTACTTACTGAAAATATACAGGGTGGACTCTCTAAAGGGAATAGATTAGAAAAAAATTCCCCCTCAAATTTAAAATTTCCACGTTTCATGACATTCTAAACCTATTAAAAAAGAAAAAAGAAAAAACCGAAAAAATTAACCGCTGCTATACACTACGTGGATGTGCAACTAAAAATGTAACGGATGGCAATAATATTTGGCATACTTATAGTTAACACAATTGGCAAGGAAACCACCTATTATAGTTTCATTGAAAAATATACAGGGTGGTCATCCTAAGAAATAATTCAACTATGGTGGAAATTTGTAAAGGTATTTACACAAGCCTTCCCTATTTAGCACCAGTGCAGTAAAAAAAAGACCAAATAACCGATGAGATATGCATAGTCTTTTAACGGCAATATTATGATTTCATATCTTCTAGGGTATCACCAGGAGTATATATCTGAGTTGTGAAGTTCCAAAGCCTATTGCGGTTTTCTTTTATGAACAATTTTGTTTTTTGAACAGCATTATTTTAGGTAAAAAGGTGAATATCTCCGGTTCTGGAGGTCCAATGGGCACAAACAAAAAACCAAAAACCTTCGCAATTAAAAATCCAACAAATCTGCGTTGGTTTTCGGTCATTTGAGTATGTACATAATGTACTAAATGAAATAAATTGGATAAAAAGCGATTTTTTTCTTTCATTTTAACGCCCAGAGTCGTCAAGAGTTCCGATCGGCTTCACTATTTCAGAAAGTATTCCTTCTGTTGTAAACAAAACCCTGAAATTTTAGTGCCCAAATATTGAAACTTGTGGACACAAATGAATTTGTTATCTGAAATTTGAACTTCCCACAAGTAAACAAGGCCTACCTTGTTTCTGTTGCCTCTAACACACTGGAGGTTATAACAGAAGAAAATGCCCGGGTTTGTTCCAGGTACGTAATAATATAGAGTTCGCTGGTTCAGAGACAACTCTGTTTCTTTGTGTGTGTATTTACTGCTATTTAACTTCTTTTTAAATTAAATTTTTCGTAATTCTCTTTCCTTTCTGATAAAAATTTTTCAAAAAGGTTTTCAAAATGGCCGAGAAAATGTATTTGTTGTCATTTGGTTCATAAATAAATACCAAAAAAGTGGCCAAAATGACCTTAAAAGAATTATTTTTCAATGTTATCAGAAAGCTGGCGTCCAGAACTACATTTTGACAAGAAAAAAAGATCCAGTTTGGACTCAATGGCACAAAATGGCGGGCAATTCAAATTTCAGATAACAAATTCATTTGTGTCCACAAGGTTCAATACTTGGGCACCAACATTTCAGGATGTTTTGTTTTTAACAAAAGGTATATTTTCTGAAAGTTTGAAGCCGATTGGAACTCCTGACGTCCCTGGGCGTTAAAATGAAAAAAAAAAAACAACGCTTTTTAGGCAGTTTATTCCATATTGTACGTTACGTATGTACTCAAATGATCCAAAACCAATTCAAATTTGTTGGAATTTTAATTGCGAAGGTTTTTGGTTTTCGTTTGTCCCGATTGGACCTCTAGAACCGGAGATATTCACCTTTTTATCTAAAATAAAGCTTTTTAAAAAACCCAATGGACTTTGGAACTTTAAAACTCAGATATATATTCCTGGTGATACCCCAGAAGGTATCATATCATAATATTGCTGTTACAGAACTATACATATCAATGTCCTTTTTATACTCCTCTACCTTTTATTGAATATTGAATTTTTGAGTCAGATGACCACTCTGTATATTTTTTTGACTAAAAGTTATGAGTTGTTCTTTGTAATAATAGTGGTAACTATATGATATGTTGCCTGGTAAATCAAAATCAATGATCCATCATAATGTTGGAGGTTCTATTATGGTGTGAGGTGGCATATATTTAGGGACACGTACAGAGTTGGTGGTGATTGATTGGTGGCTTGCAAAACAAACTGCACTTAGCTAGCTACTGGTTAACTTTTCGTTTTAAGACATTCTTTTCAAATTTGTTGAAAAAAAAGTCAGTTAATCACTGTTCCTTTAAATTTACTGGTGTGTGTGTGTGTGTGTATAATTAAAATTATGGTAACAGCAAAATATTATGAGGTTGGTAAATAAAATGCAGCGTCTTACCAGGAAGCCGGAAGTATTGTCTAAAAGACATCGGAAGCGCACGGTGAAACTTCGTTCTAACAAATGACAATTTTCTGGTAAAAGAACATCTTGAAGACCCATATTGGCGGACTCTGGTGGAAGAAATGAATTCCACATTAACTGCCTTTGCAATTCCTCCCTATCCTCGGAGTGGACCAATTCATATACCGATTGGTGTACGATATCAGACTAAAAGCAAACCAGACAGAAATGAGGACATTGTGGTCAATTAATTTTTGCACAAGTTTATTCCATTTTCTTTTTTTTTTTAATTTCAATCTTAGATAGGTACTTATAGGTACCTACAATTTCTTACTTTTGGCACAGTGTTTAATTATATTTTCGAGAATCGTAGCAAACAATTAATAAATAAATAACTTATTCATGATTATAAGCGACAAAAATGATAAGGTCAGAAAGAATTTTTGTTTTCACTGAAAATAAGAATTTTAAGTGAAAACAAAAATTATGCTAACTCAATTGTTAAATATTTTATAAAATTGCACTGAACTTTTAAGTATACCTCGCAATATTTACTGAATCGTTGTTCGGTATGGCTTTAACTACTAGGAAAATCTATATAACAAATCATTCGTCTGTGCATTCAAAACTATCATTATGAACTAAATATATCTATAAAGCACAAACTAAAATTGAGTTAATAGGCCATTGACTGTGTAATTGAATAAGGCACTAATTCGTTAAAAGTATTTTACTGTTTCATATGTTCAATTGTACTCGATAGATGATAATTTCACAAAGTGCTATTAAATTTAAGCTTGGATTTTTGAGAATGGAGCGAATTTGTCCACTTTTTAGTGTTTTAACTATAACTCATAAACAGTACATTTTTAGTATACGGGGTGTAATTAGTTTCATGTCATTAAAAAAAACTGGTAGTAGGGAACGACAAGACAAACAAAAAAACCATGGGGTCTAAAGCTCATAGTTTTGGAGAAAAAAAAATAAACAAAAATTTCGCAAATTTTCAATAAAATTTTTTGAGAACCGCTGGAATATTGAAGTAGGTTTAAATCTAGATCTGATGTGAAGAAATCTATACTCTAACTCTCCCTTGTGCAATATTTTAGTTACTCTCGGTGTTTCGTTATGTACACACGTCCAACCCGCCGTTCGTTGTTTTTGTTATTTTTTAATTTCGCGTCATTATGTATTTATAGTTAAGATTTATTTTATTGACTACCGTTCAAGTTGTCAAATTCTTGACTATGTACAGACACAGCTTACTTGTTCATTCTTTTTGTATTCCTTTTTAGCTTTTGTACCAAGTTTTTATTTTATTTGTCTTTATTGACAACGTTAGTTGATAGTTTAGTGTTTAGTGTTGAACGAAGTGCGTATGTACTTAATTCGACGTACCAAACTGTGTATTGATACAGATGCAGAGATTTTGAATCATTTAGGTAGGTAGTAAGCTTTTAACCCAGGACACTCATTTATGTTACAAATGTTAATAAACTACATTTAAATTTTCTAAATTATAAACAATCCAATATTTTGTTCCAAATTAAAAAACACACATGGAAAGAAATGCTCTGTTTAAACCTCTATGGCCATTATTTGCTTGCAATTGTGCACGAAGAGAGAACGGATTATTTACCTCTTTATACTTGTCTCAGTTCAGTTGAGGCGGTCCATCAAAGGCGGTTGATGATCCTTTGACACCGGGTGTGCCGGCGAGCACTTTTTTATGACAATTTAAAAGTTGTATAATTGGGAAGTACAAGTCCATCGACCAAGAAAAGCAGTGGTTCTCAATAGTTGTCTACCATAATATTAAATATGTTAACCCAGATCAGTTTTTTTCAAAGTGCCCCTAGAGGGAAAAGTCATAAAGGTTTTTTGTTTGTCTAGTTGGTCCCCATTACCAGTTTTTTTTAATAACATGAAACTGATTACACCCTGTATATACATAATACGATTTTTTGAGAGAATCAAATTTCCTATCGAAAAGTCAAAATAAATTTTTTGTAAACAAAATAAATAAAAAAACCATTAAAAAATGAAAAATTTCAATTTGTTGTTCTTTTTCTTTAAATTTTTGTGTAAAACTTTTTTGACTGGATTTAGGTATAGGTATCGGTTCACAAAAAAGAAAGCTGACGTAATTCCTGTCAAAATGGTGACAGATAAAAGTATTATGATAAAAATTGGTTGAGATACAGTCATTCAAAGTTACCTACTTCTTTACGATTTTACCACTTTTTTCCTTTATACCATGTTATTTTTAATTTTTACATGCAAAAATTATTTTTATTCAATACAAAAATTTCTTCGGTATATCAATGATAAAGATAAGGGTATTTGTTGAAAATTTTGATAATATGATCTTTGACACAAAAAAAAACTTGAATATTGTACTAATTTATAGGTGTTTTAAAGATACATTTTTTTGAAAATTAATGTTTTCCAATTAAATATCAATATCTTCATCAACATCGTTTGCGACATCTTCTTGTGTAACTTCTGTAACATCAGCATTTTCACAATTTAAGCCCATACATTCTTTGCAGAACCTGGAGCAGTTAATTCCTAATTTTCTGCAGCCGCAATTTCCGTGACAACCTTTTATGCACCCGCAAGCTATTTGCTCCAGTAAAGTCTGCGCCGCAGGAAGTTTAGTTGTGCTAATTGGCATTAATTCATTTTTAGATTTTTTTTAACCCCACTCAAAAGGATTTAAAATATTTCCTTTCCGCTGTTGAATTTGGTGGTACGTCCTTAAGCCGTGCTGTTTAGTGGCATCAGAAGTTGGTGGCAAATGGGCCTGAGGGAATTTTGTGCTCTTCGGTAATCTTCGCTTGCAAGTGCAAACGACAGCTACTTAAACTGTTGGTCTTAATGCCAAACAGAGAAATTACGATGTGTTCAGATGTGAAGTTGATAAATTTTATCATTCTTTTTCATATTAAAGATCATCTAAATATCAAAACTTTGAACAAATACTCCTTACTTTAAGAACTTGTTAATTACATAATGTGAATTAATAAATAATACATAGGAACAAATACTAAACAAGTAATAGATATGTAATTTTCAAAGAAAGAATCTTTAAAACAGCTCTAAATTACAGCATTACATTTTTTTTATGTCTAAGATCATATGAAGATCAAAATTTTAAACACACCTTTATCATTATCGTTGATAAACAGAAAATAATTGTTGTTTTAAATAAAAATAATTTTTTCGTGTAAAAATTAAAAATAACATGGTATAAAGGTAAAAAGTGTTAAAATCACAAAAAAGTAGGTAACTTTGAACGACTGTATCTCAGCCAATTTTAATCAAAAGTCCTTTCCTCGGTCACGATTTTGACCGGAATCGTGTCAGCTTTCTTTTTTGTAAACCAATGTCTATACCTAAATCCACTCGGAAAAAAGTTATTCACAAGTTCTACACAGAAAAGAAAAAATTGAAATTGTTTCGCTTTTTTTAAAATAGTTTTTTAATTTATTTTGTTTAATATACTAGAAATGTATAGTTTTTGAGTTATAGTTAAAAAACTAAAAAGTGGACAAATTTACTCTGTTCTCAAAAATCCAAGCCTAAATTTAATCTAATCTAAATTTAATAGCACTTTGTGGAATTATCATCTTTTGGGTACAATTGAACATATGAAACAATAAAATAAATTTAACGAATTAGTTCCTTTTACCCCTGTCTTTTTCGACATAATCAATAGCTAATAACTTAATCCATGTTTTATAACATAAACATATATTTCAGTGGTTATTTTAGTTTTCAAAATACAAAAATTAACTTGGAAAGTTAGTATGCATATATAAAATCAATAGTTTTTACCTGATGAAACCCTAAGTAACCTTCTATACTGTGTGTAGCGAAAAATACCTCTCCCTCGCAAGTAAGTATCATCAGGAATCCATTTAATGCCTAAAAAGGAAAAGCTTTAGTAGAAAATATTATAAGCAGTTAATTATACATTAAGAATATAAGCAAAGGTGTGATTATGATGCTTAAAACTTAGTTCTAACTATTTCTAGATGATGCCAATTTTGTAGGCAGTTTTCTGTAATTAAATGCTTACATATAATTTTTTTTAAACTAGAAGCAGCCCATTAAAAATAAATAAAAAACCAATTAACTCAATACTTTTACCACAGAAGACAGGAACTATACACACGTAGTAGTTTTAATATCGGAGGGTCAAATTTCTGTGACCTGGAAGTGACAGAGATATGTCTCACTACACTCAGAGAAATGATGTATACAAAAAATATATCAATATTGAGTCCAATACACTGTACGTTCAAAACACTGTCTACTTTATATTTAATAGATATGGAAGATTTCTATCTTCCATGGGTACATGAATATGATTGTGTATAGGTATATGGTATTAATGTAGTTGGGTGCTCAAGTCAAGGCTGCATTGCAGAATATTTAAACAAAAGAAGTGAAAATTTATATTTATACCCGCTATTTCAGGCCTAATTAATCATAAAAAACGGAAAAATAATTTGAATTTTGACACCCTGTGTATCTTTTTCCACAGCAACATTTTACTAAAGCATATTTGGTTATATCATATTTTGGTCCAAAGAATCTACCCCTGCACTATAGCCTATTATTAATGGTTCACCCTGTATAATGAAACAGGCATATTTTATTTAGCTTAAACACAAGATTTTGATGAATATATTTTCAATAGTTAAATAGAATATTACAAGTCAAATACAGTAAAAAAAATATTGTACATAATAACAATGAACGTGAAATTATTGACTCTATTTATTGATACTATGAAAAGTTCTTTACGGGTACAAATTCAGAGATGTTGAAATACACACTTCTGTAGTTTTATAGGAAATACTGGTTGCATAATGTTTGATTCAATCAACGAAGTGGAGGGATCCACTTCGATGGGCTCAATAAAGTTACTTTGTAATATGTTCCATAGATGGCGCAAGCCAACATAAATCAAGAATGTAACGTCTGTAACTCAGAACAACTCTGTAATATGCCTGTTATAGTTCGGTCGTCGTAACTTTTTTTTGGTCACAAATTTAAAATTGTAAATTCTATGAGGAAAATGCAACATTTTGTCTGCAATAAAATACCCGTATAATCTTTTGTTGAACAGAAAAAAATAGTTAATTTAGGACCCTTAATTTGTTCATAACAATTGAACGGTCAAAGATTAAAGGTCGCTACAAGTCTCAAACGACGCGTACTGATAAAGTTTTCGTTAAAAAGTCAAAAAACATCCAAAATAATAATTTTCCTTAAAAACCGTTGTTTTTAAGAATGAAGCCTGTTTAACAATTTTTTAATGTCACCATCGTATCCAGCGCAATTTTTCCTATAAGAAAAATCAATAAATTGCAAAATCGATGATTTTGACTTTCCGACGACCGGACTATTAAGAAGTTTTTAACTGTGTTGGATAAAACGTAATTTTAACCCGAAATTTGAATTCGTTGTTTGTTCTTCTCTGCTGAATCCATAAGAGACATTACTTAATTATCTCATATTACTTAAATTTTCTATGATGTTAAAGAACCCCATCCTTTTTATAAAAATGTTTTACCTATTTATCGCATTTCGAGTTCACTCAGTTATAATCTGTTTTTAAACCAGGAGGAGTAAATATAGAAGTCCCATTCACACCATAAAAGTAACCAGAAAATACACTAGAACCTTTTTGGCGTTTGCGGCAACCAACACAACACAACTGCACTGTATTTGTGTGTATTTTATTACATTATATAATGCATTGACCACTATTCGACCTGTGTATTTTTACAGCATCCATATCATTTATGCAATATAAAGGCACCAAGTAATTAGCCGCTTCTACCTTCAGATTTATACAAAAGGGATTAAGAACTGATATATAATGTGCAAACGATAAAATACAAATTGAAATAATAGTAAGTATATTATTCAACGAGCATATAGCCATATAATGATGGTGATTTACGACACTCGCCTGCGGCTCGTCTTAAACTTCACCCTCATGAATAATAGCCATTATATGTCAGTAGAATACTATACTTTGTCCACGACTATTACGTATTTAACTTATTTAATCCATCTTCATTTCATTTCTCCAATTTAAGGAAGATTCATATGTCATCATATACAATTTGTTCGATTTTTCCAGCAACAAATTTAATAAGGCGATTTCTGCAGCTTCTTTTATCTCTGGCGGTGTCAAAGAAATCTCCTTTTCATTGTCAGTATTCATTTGTTTAATTATATTACTCTTTTTGAGTATCTAATATGTAAAATTATTGTAAATAACGTTGGCGTTGAAATCGCACAAATTGTGACGTTTCACATCAATTACAGAATTACGCTTTGATACATTGTCATGGCTTACTATTAAAAAAATACAGTTTGCAGGCACGTAGGTAAATGGTTTCAAAGACAATGTTGGGGATGCCGCGTGTTGCTAATGGATGATGCTTTGAAAAAAACTTACTAATGTACTTTTTGAGTGTTCATTAAAGTACCTTCTCGGCATGTACAATTTAAGTGCTAAAACATAAAGAAACAACACTTGTCTTTTGGTTTCTACAATTTTGAAATTTTAAATTTTGAGTAAAAAGTCACTAATGTCAACTTACTGTCCTCATTATTCACTGCAACCAGTGAATAACGAAATCATTATTTACTGCAGGGAATAATGGATAGTATTATCCTTGAGGAAACACATACATAATAAGTACATTATTTAATAGCCGTGGACAAAATAA
The DNA here is from genome assembly GCA_963583905.1 of Stenurella melanura. Classification (NCBI taxonomy): domain Eukaryota; kingdom Metazoa; phylum Arthropoda; class Insecta; order Coleoptera; family Cerambycidae; genus Stenurella; species Stenurella melanura. The sequence continues at coordinate 117,609,315 of OY757317.1, read as the reverse complement.
TTTAAGACACGAAATTAAAATTTTTACAATATAATTTACGACTATTGGCTTGTGTAAAAGTGGCGAAGGCGTATCCAATCACAAATATGTGATTTAGCACAGTAAATTTAAAACGCTCCTCCTGATGTAAAAACAGACATAATAACTGAAATTGATAAGAAAATGTTTCCATCCCTGTCTTCGAAGGGCATGAACGACAAGCACATCCCCTTTACTCTTTAGGACCTATTGTAAGTACCAAAAACTAAAACAGAATAATAACTTGTCGCAAATTAAACGAGAAGGTAATCAAAAACCAACGTTGTAGGACTGTCAATCGCACAACGTCAACAATCGTCATATGGTTTTTGACAGATATATATTTTTACCTTATCACCATGGCGACTATAAACAAATTTATCGTAGCAAAGGCCCAGCTTTCGTTTCTATAGTTCCGGCCTTCACTAGTACAGTAGTTATATGAAAAAAATAGGCGAGAGGTTGAATCAATTCCCACAAAGAAGGGGGTTTGAATTTTTTAGTTCGTTGTTGTTATCTTTTTGATATACCAAAAGTCTAGAAAAATTTAACTGTGTAAAATGCGTTTTCTGGCCACCATCTTAAAATAAAACAAAAAAATCATACAAAATCGTGTGTGATATCAGATTACAGAAAATTTCATGCTGAACAAAATTATGATATTGGTTTTAAAAAATGAAAATAAATTACACACAAAGTATATGCGCCAGCCAATTTATACACAAAAAAGGGATCGACCTTGCAAAGGGTCATGTGGTTCTATTACTTCCACATCCACGTAGTGGATTGAAGTATAGTAATCGTAAAAAAAAATTCAATTTTTTTCTTTCTTGAAATCGGTTTAGAATGTCATGAAACGTCGAGATTTTAAATTTGAGCGAAAAAAAATTATGTATTATAACGACATCTGGAACTAGATTATATTTTGAGATGATTCCGTTGAAGGATTGGGGGTTAAACAGGGGTAAATAGGGAAAAATAAGTAAAGCAAGCTGGTAAGAGTACATAAATATGGGATATGGTGTATATACCAGAAACCAAGGCCCCAGATTTCTTTCTAATATTTTTCAAACACCACCATCTCCGCTCCATTATTAATGGGTTTGATAACATAAAATATAGATACTTACTTGAAAGTTACTACACGAATGTATTGTAATGATATCTCAACGCCTCAAACTTTTCTATGACATCTGCTCCAAATATTATTGAAATTCTATGACTAATAATTTTCACATACTAGAGTGCAAATTTAGTCAAGATGTTTCCTTTAAAGTGACTTTGATGAAAAATCTGGATGTGGAAGTAGTGATTCCTTAGGCAGCGGTTTTTTAAAATACGTTGTTAGGACCTATGCTAATAGTAATAAACCAAGTTTGCAGCTTAGAAAGACCTGTGCGAGCTGCGAAATGCCCAGAAAACAGCGAAATTTTTGCACTTGTTTATGTTTTTCCTCAGTATCTCCTAAGGTATGCATTGTACAGAAAATACTATTACTCCATTTTTAAAATAGATTAAATTTGCTATAATTTAAACCCAAATGGAGTTCCGTATGTCCAGAACTTTCCGAGATACAACTCTTCAAAATATCTCCAAAAAGTAAAAAAAAAATCGTTTTAGTCATCTTGCCAAACATTGGGAAAAGTACTCATCCCACGAGGAAAGTCATAGATAGTGGATTTGTAGTAAATAAATTTACTTCAAAATCATTACCTATGTCTTTCCTCATGGGATAAGTACTTTTCCCGATATTTGGCAAGATATAAACAAAAAGGAAATTTTTTTACTTTTTGGAGACAATTTTCCATTTTGAAGAGCTGTATCTCGGAAAGTTCTGGACATACGGAATTCTATCTGAGCTTAAATTATAGCAAATTTAATCTATTTTAAAAATGGAGTAATAGTATTTCCTGTACAATGTATACCTTAGGAGATATTGAGGAAAAACAGACACAAGTGCAAAAATTTCGCTGTTTTCTGGGCATTTCGCAGCTCGCACAGGTCTTTCTATGCTGCAAACTTGGTTTCTTACTATTGGCATAGGTCCTAACAACATATTAAAACATTAGAACCACATGACCCTTTGCAAGGTCGATCCCTTTTTTGTGTATAAATTGGCTGGCGCATATACTTTTAGTGTGTAATTTACTTTTATTTTTTAAAACCAATAAAATATTCTATTTCAGCATAAATCTGATACCTCACACGATTTCTTTAAAAAATTTCAAGATGGCGGCCAAAAACACATTTTGCACACTTTGATTTTTCTAGACTTTTAGTATGTCAAAAAGATACCAACAAAGAACTAAAAAATTCAAACCCCCGTCTTTGTGAGAATTAGTTCCACCCAAAAATCTATATCTACTGTACGTCTGTGCTTTTACTAATGTTACATCATTTTGGATTAATAAATAAGTCAATTTGTCATATACCAAGGATAAACCTAATAGCGTGCTATGGAAAATTTTTGAAATCAAACGTCGATTCTTTAAAATACATAATATGTATATTCTGAGGGCATATTACTACTGAAATTACAAAATTAAACAATAATATTATTGTATTATTACTTTGTTGCCTACGGATAATACGATTAAAAGAGGAAACAATTGAACTTGTGTGCCTTTACAGGAAATAACAACATAATAGTTTGTGAAATATTTAATAACAGGCGTCCCAATCGGCCAAATATCGCTCAAAGACTCAAAGTATATTTTCAGTAACTGACAGTGTTGCCAAACCGTACTATAAAAACAGATAATGTGCAAGGACTTTCCAAGTACGAGCAGATAGATTAAATTATTATAATAACAATTCAAAAAACCGGTGTGAGAGTAGCTAGCTTACATTTAAATTTACCCAGAGAAAATATTCGAAGGTGCTTTAAAAAGAATAAGGTAAAGCCATTCGAGCGCAAGTTTTTACATGTGTTGGAAACTGGTGATAATGAAAAAGACAAATGAAATTTTACTTGTAGGTTCAAGGAGAATACTTGATAACAAAAATGTTTTAAAACCTGTTTTGTTCAGCGATGTGTCGACTTTTACTATAAATGGAGTGGGATATTCACAAAATTCTAGGTGTTAGACTACAGTAAACCCACAGTGGGTCAGTAATCAGTATTCACCCAAAAAGATAATGTTTGATGTAGGAATTGTTGGATGCTCAATGAAACAATCATTGGCCCTTTCCTTTTGGAAGCTAATATTAATTTCATTCAGATCTTACAATTCCTAAGAAACGAATTTTGGCATATATTACCTGAACTTCCAACACAATAAATAGTAAATCTACACATTCAGTTAGATGGTTCCCAATCTATGGATAGGTCGAAGCAGCGCTACTTGGATGACCACCACGGTCCCCGGACTTAAGACCGCTGGACTTCTTTTTAAGGGATTTAATAAAATAAAAATTTACAAGTCGCGCCCGGGTAACAGAGAAGACCAGCGTACGAGAATAAGACAAGCTTGTGTCGTCATTTTAATATTCTATCATAGGCATTCTTTCCCACTTTGCTCACCTGCAAAAACATTTCACCATCTAACGGAGTATGGTCGAAGGCCGTGAGATCTCTCGGTCGATGTAGTCCGGCCGCATCCTCCTTATCTTTGTGCATGACCACTGAAACAAACACAAATACAGCAATTAGGAGTGTTTTTTCTATCTTGCGCATCAAATGTACTTTTATTAGTTCATACATAATATGTTAGTTATGAAAATAGCTTCGTTACACTCATTTATTAATTAAAGGCTAATTAATGTGTACATGTCTGGTGGAACAAATCAAGAGCTAGCGTGAAAAAATTCAAAGATAATATTGTCTTAGGTCAGTCATAAATAAACATGGTAATACGCGTCAAGATTTCTCATTTAGCTAGCAACAACTGTCTACTTGCATTAGCTTGGCGTTCTGCTGAATGTAGAGCTATAAATGTGGAGCAAACCTTTACGATTAATATACTAATGTTTAGGTCAAATCTGGCAATCAAAATTTCGACTAATTCTTATGGGATCATTTGGTTAAATTTCATACTGCACCTTTAAGTACGTTTGTAATCATCGAATAATTACAACACTAAAAATTCGAGATCAATTTGAAAAGCAGTTTCAGAAATATACTGCTTTAAACATGAACCGATATGCAGGAAACGCTGACGTCACTTACTCCCAAAATTTGCGTCGAAGGTACGTTTAATGTGCGTATCTGGGCTATTTAAAAGCAGATACACCTGTCAATAAAAATATCTGATGAAAAATAACAATGTGAAAGTTGTATAATGAATAAAATTTATAAGAACATTTTTTTATATAAGTATAAAAAATAGTAACATGGAAAATAAAGATAAAAGTAAATCTTACAAAAAAAGAACATTCTAATATTAAATCATTCATATAGCAATTAATATCAATTACATAATTCGTGTTAGGTATTACCTTTATGTCAACCATTAGCAAAAGCACACTTTGACATATATTAAATTACCATACGGGTATATGTTATTAACATTAATTTACGATACAGTAACAGTTTTTGCTTTTAAACCGCTAAAGTCCATATCTGTTTAAGGTAAGTAAAGAGCATAATTTTAAATATAGACCGAGCTCCCATGACAAAAAAAGTTACCCCATTGAACACCGCAAATTTTAAGCTGATTGCAAAACATGTAAGTATTATGTTACGCCCGCCAGACCATAAAAAATTTGTTATTTGTTATTTTTTATGAATTTTTGAATTTACCTTAAAAAATTGATTTTACATTTCAAAACACCTTCTTCAAATTTTCTCAATTTGTGGTAAATAATTAATCATTTTTAAAAAGATTGATCTGTCTGACACTTTTTGTTGACTAATGTGACAGACTTAATTTTTTATACAGCATTCTTTTTATGAAAGTACACTTCATAACACCTCCTTGATTTTTGTTTTAAAATGAAATTTAAGATCTTTCCTATCTATTACAACTGGTTTGTTTGACAATTTTTGTTAATTAATTTGACAAACTTAATTTTTTATATTTACATTTTTTTTTATGAAAATACACTTCATAACACTTCCTTGATTTTTGTTTTAAACTTAAATTTAAGGTCTCTCCTATCTTTTACAACTGGTCTGACTGACAATTTTTGTTAATTAATTTGACAGCTCTAATATTTTATAATTTTTACTTCCCTCGCATACCGAAGGGAAGTATTGTATTCACCCTCCAAAATTTTTTCGAATTTTGACGTTTCAGAACACGTAGATTACGAAAATATAGGTTTTTCAATTCCGTCAGTCAGTCAGTCTGTCTGTCTGTTGGTGCATTAACTAAAAAACTACTTAACGGAGAGCAGTCAAATTTGGTAGGTAGTTGACGCTACTGTCAGCGAAGAAATGGTTAAGCTTTCACTGGAAAATATACAGGGTGGACCGTCTAAAGAGAATAAATAATGAAAAAAATGTTTTTTTGCTCAAATTTAAAATTTCCACGTTTCATGACACGCTAAACCTATTTCAAAAAAAAAAAATCGGTAAAGGTCTTTACACAGAACTTCCCTCGTTATTTGTGCATGGCGGTCACTCTAAAAAATTAATAATTACGAAATGACATTGAGAATAATAATCGTAATATAGTTATTGCTATTATTACAAACAAAACTTGATAAGTTTTGGTCAAAAAAATATACAGATTGCTCATTCAACAGCAAAAGCTCAATACTAAATAACAGGTGCCACATATGGCAGGCTTGCGCAAATACCTTTACAAATGTCCACCATGACTGAATTATTTCTTGGGATGACCACCCTGTACATTTTTCAATAAAAGTATAATAGGTGTATATGTCAGATATTATTGCCATCCGTCACATCAATCCAACATTCGCGCATTGGAGTGGAAGTATAGTGGTGGTTAAAAAATTTAATTTTTATTTTAATTTTTCAAAAATGTTAAAAAAAAAAATTAATTTTTTCTTCTGAAATAGGTTTAAAATGTCAAACGAAATTTTTAATTTAAGCAAAAAGGAAAGTTTCCGTCTATTCTATAATAGTGGTAAAAGAAGTTTAAGATTTAAAAATTACATATTTTTTTTAAATAGGTTTAGAATGTCATGAAACGTGAAACTTTTAAATTTGAGTAAAAAAAGTTTCCATCTATTCTAGTGTTAATTTTTTTTCAAACTGGTAACAAAATGTTGCAATTTTTTTTTTTCCGAAATTGGTTTGGAATGTCATGAAACGTGGAAATTTTAAATTTGAGCAAACCAAATTTTTCGTCTATTCTATAGTAGTGATAAATAGATTAAAAATGTTTTCAAATTTTTAAAAAAAAATTTCAAAAACATTTTTAAATTTGTTTGAATAGTTTTAGAATGCCATGGAAACGTGGATAGTTTAAATCTGAACAAAGAAAAAAAATTCTATCTTAGTGGTAAAATTTTTTAAAAATAGTAAACAAAATTTCTAATTTTTCTTTTAAATAGATTTAGAAAGCTATGAAACGTGGAAATTTTAGATTCGAAGAAATAAAAAAAAATCCGTCTATTTTAGTGGTAAAAAAAATTTCAAAAATGTTGGCAAAAAAAAATTTCAAAAAATTTTCAATTTTTTTTTTTTCTGAATCAGGTAGAATGCCATGAAACGTGGAAATTTTAAATTTGAAGAAAAAAAATTATCATTTTAGTAGAAAAAATTTTTTCAAAAATGTTAAAAAATTTTTTTTTTTTTTAATAGTTTCAGAATGCCATGAAACGTAGAAATTTTAAATTTGAGCAAAAAAAATTTTTTCATGGTAAAAATTTTTTCAAAAATGGTGAAAAAAATTTTCAAAAATTTTTTTTTTCAGAAATAGGTTTAGCGTGTCATGAAACGTGGAAATTTTAAATTTGAACAAAAAATATTTTTTTTTATCTTGGTAAAAATTTTTTCAAAAATGTTGGTGAAAAAAATTTTCTTTTTTCCCGAAATAGGATTAGCGCGTCATGAAACGTGGAAATTTTAAATTTGAGCGAAAAAAAATTTTTTTCACTATTTATTCCGTTTAGACGGTCCACCCTGTATATTTTCCAGTGAAATTTCTACCATTTCTGCGCTGACAGTAGCGTCAACTACCTGCCAAATTTCACTGCTCTCCGTCAAGTAGTTTTTTAGTAAATGCACCAACAGACAGACAGACAGACAGACAGACAGACAGACTGACGGAATTGAAAAACCTATATTTTCGTAATCTACGTGTTCTGAAACGTCAGAATCCGTAAAAATCTCGGAGGGTGATTTTTTCTCGAATACAATACTTCCCTTCGGTATGCGAGGGAAGTAAAAAATTCACCATTTTTTAAAAAAATGTTACTACTAAAATAGATACATTTTTTTTTTGTTCAAATTTAAAATTTCTTTGTTTCATGACATTCTAAACCTATTTCAAAAAAAATTTTTTACCAACATTTTAAAAAAAATTTTTACTATTAAAATACATGGAAATTTTTTTTTCTTTGTTGGAATTAAAAATTTCCACGTTTCATAGCGTTCTAAAACTATGAAAAAAAAAAATTAGAATTTTTTTTACTTCCCTCGCATACCGAAGGGAAGTATTAATTGTATTCAAGAAAAAATCACCCTCCAAGATTTTTTCGAATTTTGACGTTTCAGAACACGTAGATTACGAAAATATAGGTTTTTCAATTCCGTCAGTCTGTCTGTCTGTCGTCTGTTGGTGCATTAACTAAAAAACTACTTAACGGAGAGCAGTGAAATTTGGTAGGTTGACGCTACTGTCAGCGAAGCAATGGTTAAACTTTCACCGAAAAATATACAGGGTGGACCGTCTAAAGGGAATAAATAATGAAAAATATGTTTTTTTGCTCAAATTTAAAATTTCCACGTTTCATGACACGTTAAACCTATTTCAGAAAAAAAAATTTTTTTCACCATTTTTTAAAAATTTTTTACTAAAATAGATGAAAAACATTTTTTTTTTGTTCAAATTTAAAATTTCTCCGTTTCATGGCATTCTAAACCTATTTCAAAAAAAAAAAAATATTTACCAACATTTTTGAAAAAATTTTTACTATGAAAACACATGGATTTTTTTTTTTTGTTGGAATTAAACATTTCCACGTTTCATAGCGTTCTAAACCTATGAAAAAAAAAATTTAGAATTTTTTTTTACCACTTTTGAAAAAAATTTACCACTAAAATAGATGGAATATTTTCTCTTTGTTCAGATTTAGAAGTTTTCTCGTTTCCATGGCATTCTAAATCTATTCAAACAAATTAAAAAATGTTTTTGAAAAGTTTTAAAAATATTTTGAAAAATTCTTTATTTATCACTACTATGGTAGATGAAAACATTTTTTTTGCTCAAATTTAAAATTTCCACTTTTTATGACATTCCAAACCTATTTCGGAAAAAAAAATTGCGACATTTATTTACCATTTTGGAAAAAATTTACCATTAGAATAGACGGAAAATTTTTCTTTTGCTCCAATTTCAAATTTTCACGTTTCATGAGATTTTAAACCTATTTTAGAAAAAAAATTTGGAAATTTTTTTCCACCAACATTTTTGAAAAATTGTTTAACACTAAAATAGATGGAATTTTGTTTCTTTGCTCAAATTTAAAATTTTCACATTTTATGGCATTCTAAACCTATTTAAAACAAAATAATTCACAATATTTTTTTACCACTACTATAGAATAGCAGGAAACTTGCCTTTTTGCTCAAATTTAAAATTTTCACGTTTAATGATATTCTAAACCTATCTCCGAGCCTATCTCAGAAGAAAAAAAATTTTAAAATTTTTTTACCTACATTTTTGAAAAAATGAAATTTTTTAATCATCGCTATACTTCCACTCCACTACGTGAATGTGGAATTGAAAATGTGACAGATGGCAATAATATTTGGCATATGCACCTATTATCCTTTTATTGAAAAATGTACAGGGTGCTAGTCCCAAGAAATAATTCAGTCATGGTGGACATTTGAAAGGTATTTGCGCAAGCCTTCCATATTTGGCACCTGTCATTTAGTATTGAACTTTTGTTGTTGGATGAGCACTCTGTATATAATAGTGACAACTATATTCCGATTATTATTTTCAATGTCATCTCGTAATTCTTAATTTTTTAGAGTGACCGCCATGCAAATAAAGAGGGAAGTTCTGTGTAAATACCTTTACAGATTTTTTTTTATGAAGGTACACTTCATAACACTTTGATTTTCGTTTTAAAATTAACTTTAAGACCTTATCCTATCTATTACAACTTGACTGTCTGGGAATTTTTATATATAAAAAAAAAAAAACGTTATCGCGGCGCTTAAGTCTAACTTAGTAAAAAAACATTTTTTCGATAAAGAACCTATTTGAATATATAAAAGGAATCGACAACTATTAATTTAGAATTGAAAAAGTGATACTTTTAGTTAGCATTTTTTTAAGTCTGTCATAGTGAAAAACATTTTTTCTCTAACAGACCACATCTTATGCATAAAAGAGGCCTCAAACTTAATTACAGAAAAAAATTATGGTGCTGTTTTGACGCGGCCATTGTAAAAGCTTATTTTAAAAAAAGTCGTCACGACGCGACGCTTCAAAATTAAGTCTGACATGGTGAAACACATTTTTTCAATGATAGACAAATTTTTATGCATAGAGGAGGTCTTAAATTTCAGTTGTTTTTTTTTTAAGGGGGTTTTATGAGATGGCAGTGATTAATCCTGATGCATTGATGCTGCTCATTCAAAATTAAGTCTGTCACATTAATTAACAAAAATTATCAGACAGACCAATGTTCTTAAGAATGATTCATTATTTACCACAAATTGAGAAAATTTCAAGGTGTTTTGAAATGTAAAATCATTTTTTTTAGCTAAATTTAAAAATTCATAAAAAATAACAATTAACATTTTTTATGGTCTGGTGAGCGTAACATAATATTTTCATATTTTGCAATCATTTTCACCTTTTAAATTTGAGTTGTTCGATGAGGTACCTTTTTCTGTTATGAGAGTTTCTAATAGGTCTACATGCATCAAGAGTTAAATATAATTTTCTCGACCTGCTCTTAGACTAACATTACATTATCCAGTTTTGTATCTATCCCACAGCAAAAAGAAGTCAACTTAGAGTACAGAATTAGCAAAATATAAGAGTATGAATTAGCAGCAATCTGTTTGGAAATACAATAGTTTACTTTTAAATTATAAATTCAAACCGCCTTCACCTTTCATCAATGAAATATCTCGCTCATTTTGTACCTCAGTATACTAGGCACTAATTATTATATTATTATAAATAACGACTAACATCTGTTAGCAAAAGTAGCAATGAATATTAATAAAGCAAAAGAAAATGAATAATCCCATGCAGATATTCTTTAATAGGGTATTTAATTTAACTTTTATAGCTCAGATAATTTAATGTTTTTACGACTACTTTATATAATATTTTAGAGCTACTGTATATAGACTATAAATGCATCTGATAATAAAATTTAATAATTTATTCAGCCGTTTAAGGAGTCGCCGTGCCATCATATTTCCTGCGATCCGATGTAATGAAATTGGTGCCAATTAACATCATTCAAAATAATGTGGTATTATTTTAATGAATACGTAATTCGTTTTTGTCACAGACAGGTTGTGCTAATCCTATTTTATATTTACGTACAGAGTGCATACCCTGTGTCATGTATTAATCGTTGATTAATAAATGACACACCACACCCCATCGTCATTAACTACTAACAGCGAAGTAGGAGCTGCTCAAAGAATGATAATAATAATAACAATAATACTTTATTCGTTCAAGGCAAGGATCATACAGATCTACAGGATACGGGTAGTAGATATAATATAAAAATATAAAATACACGAAGAGTAGTAATATTAGGTATAAACTTATCATACATAGACATAATCACATTTAAAACTTATCTTAACTGGTCACAATTCAAGAGTTCATTACCTACCATTGTAGAGCAGTGTTCCAGAAGTATTTTTTTATTTTAATTTAAAATCAGTTAACAGACATATTTGAAATGTTTAGACAACTTATTGTACAGTAAAATACCTTTATACTTTGTGGGCTTTTTTAATAAGAACTAATCCCATGATTTGGAATTTCCAACAGTTCTTCATTACAGATGTTACAGTTATGAAAATACGAGTTCGAACTGCCATTGACGTAAAGCCAAACGTGAAATAACATTATGATTGTTATGATTAAGATTGTTAAGGTAGGCGGAAATAATGGTTAATTTGCTTAAAGGGATGACCTCGTATTTTATCGATTTCTCTTACATCCCTAAACCGATTCGAACAATTTCCTCATAGGCTTTTCGAAAAAAAAAATCCTAATGGTCTGTAAAAAAATTGTTTGACATTCCTAAAATGATTCGAACATCTTTAACCTCCCCACCCATAAGAATGAGGAGTTAAGTAATAAAAGTAAAAAAAATTGAGCTAAGACCATCTGGTCTGATCTTTACGTTTTGAGATCAGTATTTTCAGAAAATATTTATCATCAATATGAAATTCATTTGGTGTAAGAGCTAGCGGAAGTTGGCTGACAGAAGGGTGCAGTGTACGTTTTGCGACGAAATGTTGACGTATTTTGACGAAAATCAAACTTCTATAACTGTATAGATTTCTCTGATGAAGTATTATTCATGTTAAATGGTAACGTTAGTCGCCATAAGGTGTAGGTATTGGTCTGATGAAAATTCCATTGGATGAAAAAAAATCCTATGCAGCGTCCCCACGCAAATGTTTGGGCTGGGGCTTGTTGTCACCTAAGAATATGATCTTTTTATCGGAGGAAACCTCACCGGTGCAGGATTCTTTCAAGTGTTACAAAATCAAAGTGCCTTTGTATACAACATTTATTTGGTCCAGGCCTTCACAACGTTGATATAACAAATATGTCCATTATGATATTTCGTGGGTGGTTGTTTCCAGGATGCTGTCTTACACGGGGGTAATGTTCCGAATAATGTTAACTACCAACTACTATTACATTCGCTACGATGATTACTATCACTGTGGAGTCACAATGATTAGTAAGATAAGCCTCAAAAATCGATTTGTCATCTTTTGAAATATGGTACTTTAAAGTGAATTATTTTTTCTTTGCTTATAATTGTAATGAAACATATTCTTTATAGAATTTTGCAAACAGCAGAAAAAACTATCTGAGAACTAAAAAGAAAAACTATTTGTAAAATTATTGATTTTCAGTCTTTCGATAACCTGAATCTGATTATGGTAGCAACATGCATAGCGGTAGGGGACGATGTGGAAAGTAATGATGCAATAAGAATTGTCAAATAAGAAAAAGATAAATTCATTTTAGGATTTTTATTGCTAGCATAACCAGAATTCAGGTTATCGAAAGAATGCAAAGATTGGAAATAAATAATTTTACAAATAGTTTTTCTTTTTAGTTCTCATAGATAGTTTTTTCAGCTGTTTGCAAAATCCTATAAAGAATATGTTTCATGGTATTTAAATTATAAACAGCATTTCAAAATATTGCCAAATCCTTAAACGTTTTGATAAAAACAAGTAAACATATCTACTTTAAGGATACTCGATTATGGAGCAACCGAATTAATTTCAAAATATTGAGAAAATGCAAATGCAGATTCCACGTTTGTCGCCCGTACGTCATCAGATCGTAGCGAGTTACTAAATTAGCGTTTCTAATAGTAAAAGTTCAGTGGAGCCACGCACTGTATTCAATTATGATACGCGAAGCACAAAACGCTGATTAATCGATAAGGTATAAAGTGAACATTTCGGTTCGCATAGGTATATGACGTTTTGATAGAGCGAAATAGATGGTTTAAATGGATAATGCTATATGGCGCGTGACGGCGCTGGTCGTCAATAAAGGGCGCGATAGCTTACTTCACTGTAATAACACCTGCCACGCTCCAATCACGAGCCCATTAACCGATTATTCAATAGACAAGTTAAATATGACATGTTGCAGCATCATCGTGACTTTCGTTTTGACTAGTCACCACTCTTTAAATACCGTTTTCAGCATATTATACTCGCATTAGACACTAAGAGCTGAATACCGACCCGCCTCTTCGTACATCTCTTCCAATTAGTACCTAATTTGGAGGGCGTATTTTTCTAGAAACTATGGCAAAAACGCAATACCCGCACAGGAGGTCGCAGTAAAAGGAATAAATTCCATAAAAATCTCAACTATTTTATTTTATCAGTATCATTTGTGAGCCTGCACGATCATTCAATATCACTTTCGGTTTTCGCGCAAGTGACACCAACTTTGTTATTTCAAATAACCATATATATTTCTACAGATTTGGATAGAAGATAAAAGTAAGTGTTCATTAGATTAGATCCCTACTGTAATTTATACATACAGAGCTGCCCCAAAGCACAGTGCTCTCTGCTCCTACAAGTGTTCGAGGCACTTTAGTGCTTATCAGCACTTTCTAAATCGATACATTTTACTTTGAGTACTTTGTCAAAGGCTTAGTGCGTAGTAATCTCAAAGAATCAAAGCACTTTAAGTAGTCTTCGCGAGCAATCGAAGTACTTGTAAACGGTGTATATACAGGGTGTTTCATGAGGAACTGTACATACTTCCAGGGGCGGTAGAGGGCCACTTGGGTATTTAGGAACGGCCCTTGAAATTTTCCTGTCGCTGTTAATTTCTGAGATACATGGTGTTAAACTGATTTTGGTTTAAATTAATTTTGGCCAGAACGTCCTTATTATTTTTGTTTAAATTTTAGACACTTTATACACTTATCACAGTTGATAGATTGCTATTATAATTTTCTTTTAAATTCCAGTGTCTGACTTTTTTAATTTAATTTTTCCGATTCCTGTAAAAATGATCACCCTGTCATATTTTTTTAATATTCAGGTGCCAATTAATGTTCATACATCACTAAACATAAACAAGTAATTAGATTTTTGGTCGCACAAGAGATTGAATTTGGCAAAAGGGGGAATTTGAAGAAAAACAGTTTTATTTGCTTAGGTACATTAATTGTCCAAATAATTAAAAATGGTCACATTAATTATTAAAAAAATTATTTAAAAATACAAATACTTAGAGCAAATGTTCAAAGTGAGAACCTCCAGCTTCAATACATTTTTGTTGGCGTTTATTTAAGTTGCCAATAGATTTTCTAATTTGTTTCTAATTTGGTCATTTGTTTCTAATTTGGTCACTTTAGAGGAACATTCGGTGAAGTAACTGATCTCTAGTGTTTATTGGGAGACAGTAGACTTCAGTTTTGAGGTATCCCCCATAGAAAATAATCGATGGGGTTGAAATATGGTGATCTAGCCGGTCAAGGATGAGGTCCCCCACGTCCAATCCATCTGTTTCAAAATGCCTTCTAACCTCATCAATACCAACATGATGAGGAGCTCCGTCTTGCTGGCAATATTGTCCTCTTACATTAATAGCTTGCATTAAACCAGGTAAAATATTTTGTAGGATATCTAAATAATCCTCTGTACCTAGTTAGTCTTGCCGGAAGAATATATGGGCCAATTAGGTTGTTGTTAATCATACCATGCCAAACATTTACCGAGAACTTATGTTGAGAATGGGCTTCTTTTATAGCATGAGGATTATTTTCGGCCTAGTTATGCGAATTTCTTGAATTAATTACGCCATCCCGTTGAATTGGACCTCGTCTGTGAAAAAAGTTCGATATGTAGTCAGTCTGTGATCAATAATCCAAATCAAAAATTATAAAATGTTCACATTGTCACCCTGTTGAAGCCTTTGCATATGATACGAATGTATCTTTATTTATAGTCCTCCAAACCCGCACTTGAGGAACTCTTGATTGGGCATTTATTCGTCGGATACTTACTTCAGGGTGTTCTTGAACAGTATTATTGATATTTTGTTGAACCTCAACTCCAATATTTCGTTCCACTTTTGATCATGGAAAACTGCCGTGCTCCCTTGCATAGCGATACACAGTTGAAAATGTCTGATGATTTGGTATTCTTCTGTTAGGAAAACGAATATGTATTCTTCTGCGGTTTGTCTACCATTATCATCACAGAATCCATAAAAAAATAATATCGGCATATTTCTCATTTGTAAATTTATAAGGCATGATTATTCCCAGACTAAGTTAACCAAGTACACCGGATCTACTGACAACAAACAAGAAATGTCAAATTATCTAGGCCTACTAATAATTATGTAA
Organism: Stenurella melanura; assembly: GCA_963583905.1. Taxonomy (NCBI): domain Eukaryota; kingdom Metazoa; phylum Arthropoda; class Insecta; order Coleoptera; family Cerambycidae; genus Stenurella; species Stenurella melanura. The sequence continues at coordinate 117,594,093 of OY757317.1, read as the reverse complement.
TAATAAAAAGAAAACTTAATGATTCCTATTATAAAATGTACCTAGCTACACTTTCTTTGGAATGAAAAAAAACTTTGGTTTAAAATTTTTGGTCAATATTGAACATTATTTACCGAGTTTAAATTAACCATTCTTAATTATTTAGACAATGTAAGCAATGTAAGCAAATAAAGTTGCTTTTCTTCAAATTCCCCTTTTTGCCAAACTCAAATGCTTGTAAAATAATCAATAAAGATGCGACAAAAAAACCTAGTTACATGTTTATGTTTAGTGATGTATGGACTTTTATAATTGGCACTTGAATGTTAAAAAAATATTACAGGATGATCATTTTTACAGGAATCGGAAAAATCAAATTAAAAAGTCGGCAATGAAATTTAAAAGAAAATTATGATAGCAATCTATCAATTGTGATAAGTGTGTAAAGTGTCTAAAATTTAAACAAAATCGGATCAATAGTAAAGACGTTCTGGACAAAATAAATTTAGACCAAATCACTTTATCACCCGTATCTCAGAAATTAAGAGCTGCAGGAAAATTTCAATTGCATGCCGTTCCTGAATACCCAAGTGGTCCTCTACCGCCACTGGGAGTATGCACAGTTCCTCTAGAATAAAAAGTGGCGAGAAAAAATCCAGAAAAATTCTGGTGAATCGATTATTAAAATACAAGACCTTTTTTTCCTTTATGACTTTTTCCTAAAGTGCACTCTATCTAAGTTCTCCAGGAAAAACACGAAAAAAAAAGACGCTTCTCGGAAAACGGGTAATCTCGTAACTATGAGATTTAAAAATCTGGAAAAATTCCGACGTATAAGTATCTAATATACCTATTCTGTAAAATTTTGGCTTCTTATATTTTTTTGTAAAGTACATATTTTCCGAGTTATCAACAGTTTTTTACGATCAAAAGGTGCATTTTGATGGTAAGAAAAAAAAGTTATGGACAAAAATTATAAATGTTTCCCTTAGCGCTCGTGATTATAAATTATCATCTAAAAGTGCTCAATAATCGCGAGGACTTTGTTATTTAAAGTGCTTAGTGCTTAATGCTCGAAGCACTTTTTTTCTCTGTTCGGCACAGCTCTGATAGGGGGTTTAGTGAAAACGATTTTTATCATTCATCCAAATCTGCAGAAATATACAGGGTGTTGCATTTGAAACAACAAAGTTGGTGTTACTTTCGCGAAAACCGGAAGTGATGTTGAATGACCGTGCAGGCCAAGAAATGCAGTAACGAATTATAACACTTTTTATATTTTAGATAGGAAAAAACTTATAATAAGTCTTTGGGCAACCAATTGCATTAAAAGAGTAAAACGTTATTCATCGTTGACAAGCTCCGATTGCAACAATATTCGTACACCAAGTAAACGATCGACATACCGAGTTATAGAAAGTAATTAATTGATAATTACATATTTATTATCTGGTTGTTAACTTGATCTTAACATTGCGTACATATAATAATAATACACGAAAAGAAAATTAATTAAGTACCGCGTTATGAATGGTACAACCCAATGATCCATTATATGAGAGCATTAATATGCTTGTTAACCGTAAGTTATTTATGATTTACATATAAGTCTGCGTACTTCTATCCATCCACGACACGCTCCAGATGATAATAATTAATATACATATAAGAGTGCATTACACAGATTTATGCAAGGTAAATAATGCAACGAAATGCGTACGTATCTATGAACTGTTTAATAACATACTATGCGGATGATGTATGGTAAAGCGGACCATGGGCGCCATGCCATTAGAACAGAAATTATTTCGGAGGGGCACAAATTTGATTATTTGGTCGAGATACCGAACGATGTGATATTGTTATTTTATGTCTTCATTTAAATTTTTTGGCAGTTTCGAAAATCGGTCCCATAATGCGCCGAGCATAATTTATTCTCTCTACTAATCGCGTACTGGATGCAGGTACATACAAAAACTGTAGTTGGACCACCGCCGAATGATAATACGTATTCCTAGATTATTTTTATAAATCGATAACACAGCCACACAAGAAAAATTCTTTCTGATCTGGGGGTCTGACCATGTTTACTGTATGTTTTTGGGGTCGCTGAATCCGAATACGAGGTCTATTTAACCCCATCACATTAGGATTTTGCCATAATCTCAAAAAACCCATAATTCAAGCTATTTTGACATCTCATATAAATCGCTATAACTTTTTCTAGACAAAAATGACGCCCTCGATAATGTGAGGCACGATATTCTTTCGGCCGCCAAAGTGAGAGGTCCGAGGATTTCGCTTCTCGAACGACACGGGCCAGCTTCGAAGGCCGTTTCTGCCAAACGAAAGCTAGCAAAAATATGAAAAAATTCTAGGGTGCGTAAGAAGACGTGAGAATTCGAGCGGCGCAAGCCGGAGGTCAGTGCATGCCTTGGTTTTCGAGATATGGCCGCTCGAAGTCACCGGAAGGTGGTGAAAATCGAATTTTTTTGTCGCTCCCGAGGCCATATCTCGAAAACGAAAGGAGATACAGAGCTGCGCTTTGCGCCATTCGATTTCTCTCGTCTTCCTCCCCTCAATAATAATGGACCATTTTATTTTATTTTATTTTGCGCGTTACATCGATCTGACACACTCGGCATGAAGTTAAAGGTGATCGGTGTAAAAATAATTCACCAACTCTATCTGTTTATGGATACTACTGCATGTTCAAAAGTAATTAATTCATTAAGATATAATCTAATAAAACTTTTTGTACGTTCACAGAAAGCGGAGATAATGATGATTTGCGAGCACGTACGATTCTGAACGTCCCAGTTCAGTTTTGGACGTGCAAAATCGAGAGCACCCGCAAAATCATCATTATCTCGGCTTGCTGTGGACGTACGAAAGGTTATAGCCAATCGATTTGGGGTAGAACGACGAAATAGAACGAAATATTGAGTTAGTTTTGCAATTGAAAAGCGGACCTTTTTTAACTTTCCTTTCTTCTGCGCGTGTCTTAGCAACAATTATTGTTATTTGTATTGCTATTGTTGATGTCAGTGTTGATGTTTCTGCCGTCAAAAGTACAACTGTTGAGGAAGAAAATAAGGCCAACCATCTTACGCTACGACATGCGACATCCCTAAGCCATAGAAATTAATTTTCAAAAAAGTGTCTTTTTAAGAAACAAATACCTCTTTGCAAAAATGATACAATACACATTATTCTGCACAGCAAAACCTATATCAAAGCTTGTTACGTCTACGTTTATTATTTTTAAAGTTACAAATTAATTAAGAAACAGCGTTTTTCTAGTAGTTTTTTGCATTTTGTTAAAAAACTAATTAACCTATTTTAATGAGATTGGGCACATTTTGAAGATATTTTTAATACCTACAACTTGTTCCACAGACGTATTTTCGTGAAACCTAAAGATAAAATATACAAGCCAAAAACTTGTTTTCCGTAACTTAATTTGTTAATTTAAACACAGACGCACTAATTTCCAGCTATTGGATTTTAGGCACAATAATTATACATATTAAGAGGTACACATTCCCGTTGAAGAACCCAGGTTGGGATTGTTTTTTTCGAAAACTCTCTTTTGCCTGGACTGATATTTAAATATCCACAAAAAAATATATATAAAAAACATGCTTTTAAAAACCGACTGAAGCTGTTAAAAATGCACCTAAAAGAGGAAAATAATGTGTAATTGGTTCTAATTAATAATGGTAAAAGCGAGGGGAGCCCGATTACTGAAATTTTCTATTTTTGTAGTCCACGCTTTTACGTTAATTAATCAGAACCAATTACACATTATTTTTATCTTTTCTAGGGAATTTTTAAGTTTTAAATAATAAATGATAAAATCTATTCATCATCTTGACTAAATATTATATTCTGCGACCTCGTTACCGATTTTCGGTATAATTAGAAATCTTATCCGTCAATATTGAGGCCGCCGCCATTTTAAATAGTTAAATTTCAACCAAATAATTACAATTATCAAAGGTAACCCTCGGATACCGATTTTCAATCGAATCAGACGATAAATAATAAAACTTATCTGCCATATTGAATGTTTGCATTTCTATTACACATTTATAATCTGCAATCTCAAATATTCCCAAATACCAATTATCGGTATGATCGGATATTAAATGACAATAAACTGTCCGCCACCTCTGATTTGTTAAAAATACGTCAAAACGTATTTGCATCTGAACCATATTCATATGCAAAATTTCAAGTCAACACAACATCTGAAAGTGGGTGAAAATTGAGTTATCGGTTCAGCTAATAAGCGTGATAAGAAGACATACGGGTCCAGGCGACAAACTGTTTAAATTCTTTGAGGTCGGTTAATTGAAAATATTGCCCGTCGCAAACTAGCGTGCGTTCGAAAATGCCCCTCGGACGCCAATGAACTGATTGTGGTTTCACGCATTTTTGCATTTCTAATTGTGCAAGTTACTGGAATAACAGTTTTCTAGTACATCATAAGCATAGCGTAGAAGATCCGAACCAACGCCAATTATATTATTATCTGTCAATTATGCTGCAAAATTACCATGTATTACTATGATTTCGTTTCATATTAGCGGGCAATTATAATTAGATTTTTAATTTGAATTTTTTCCTGCAAAGATAACCATTATGTACATATTGATAAATTGTTGGATAACGTATAAGTATAGGAGAGACTGTAAATGTTCCGTTAATTATAATAATGGATATCTATATTTAAGTTGACGTCGGTTTGAGTTCGTACTACGATCCCATATCGTAAAAGTACAGATATAAATTTACCCAGAGAGTTGTCTCAAGAATATTGTGAATATGTTTACTAAAAAAATCAACAATTGTTCTACTTGTCTGGAGTACTTAACTTTCCACTGAAATATTATATTATAAACATTTAGCCCAGCGCAATTAGGTTTTTGCCTCGGAACTAATGAATGGATTTTCATGATTTTTTTTTCCATTGAGTTTCTAATATTAGTACAAAAAAGTTTGCCCTTTAAAAATTGCCGCTTTTACTTGGGGCTGGTTACCACTCCCTCTAGAGGGGTAGGCAAAGAAGTTAAATAGTACCGAATCTGATATAGAATCATATTGTAAGAAAAAAAGGGGGTTTATAATTTTTCATGAAAAATTCTATTTTCCAAGTTATAACGATTTGAAGATTACGATTTTAGCTTTAAAAAATTGGTACCTTAAGAATGTTTTTCGAAAATAACTGAAAAGCTTTACATTTATGGAAAAAGTGGTATGGTATAAAAAATAAAATTATGAAATTACAAGTATTTTATTTTTTGTTTATTTCTTCGATGAATAGTTCTAAAAATATGATAGTTTAAAAATGGCGCTCGTTAATCAGTCAATGTATAATTGTTAAATATCAGTATCATAAGAATAGATAATAGAAATTAAACGACTGGAAGTACTCTTTTATAGGATTATACAGCTTGAAAGATAACAATGTTATGTGCAAAACAATGAGTGCTTTGTAATTTTTTCTGAAGAGAAACTTTAGAATTTTCCGGCTGCCATTGGTAAGCCATATAATGGAAATTAAAAAAATCCGTACCTGTTTTTATTAATATATAGCATTATTAATATGTTCTAATTTTTTGGCATTTTTAAAGCAATCGTTTTTAAAAATATGCCTAATTTAAATTAAGAAAAATGTTACTATTTCGCTAAAAAAAATCCTTTTTTCGTAAATAACTCCAAAACAATTGTATTAAAGAAAAATATGACAATATAGAAAAAAACCGCTGCCTAAGGAATCACTACTTCCACATCCAGATTTTTCATCCAAGTCACTTTAAAGGGAACATCTTGACTAGATTTACACTCTAGTATGTGGAAATTATTGGTCATAGAATTTTAATAATATTTGGGGCACATGTCATAGAAAAGTTTGAGGCGTTGCGTTGGTTTCGACCACATACGCTAAAAATGAAGTTTCTAATTTACCCCATTTATTTTCCCCTATTTAACCCTCAACTCTTCATCAGAATAATCCCAAAACATAATCTAGTACCTGATGTCATTATAATATATACCTAAGTGTACCAAATTTCCAGTGAATATCTCAATTTTATTTTATCAACCCCTTTAATAATGTAGTGGGAGGATGAAAAATATTTTAAAAAATGTTGAGGCCCTGACGTGTAGTACATAATTCAAATTTCAAATTTCTCTTACCAGCTTGCTTTACATATTTCCCTCTATTTACCCCCCAACCTTTCACCGGATATCTTCAAAAACAATCCAGTTCCAGATCTCGTTATAACATATGCCCTACAAAAACAGATTCTCTGTAAAGAAATAACGCCACGTACACTCTGCCCAAAAGAATATCTTTCTTCTCTACAAAAACATAAAATAAGAAAATGCGAGCTCTCCAGAAATATTTGAAATCAATTAAAATCGCCAAGTCCGGTATCTATTTATAAAAAGAAAATTTATGAATAAATTTTTTTTCCAAATATAAAAAAAATTGACGCGTTTCCTTTTCCATGTTTCCGCAGATCCTGCACATGTTGATAATCGGAAATAATATGCAATATTGCAGTCAGAGGTTGACGGAAAAATTTGTATAAGATTAACTGTTGTTAAATGTTTTCATAAATTTTCTTTTTATAAATAGATACCGCACTTGGCGATTTTAATTGATTTCAAATATTTTTGGAGAGATTACATTTTCTTAGTTTATGTTGTTGTAGGGCATTTCACTACTTTTTGTAGATATTATTTCTGTAAAGATACACGCGTGCTTGCTTATTATTTCTGTGAGCGTGGAGTACGTTGGAGTGACTTAGTGTGTATTGGTAATACTATATATGAATAAAAACTGGTAAAGATTTTTGGAATTTCCATTCTATGTCCTAAATTTTTTATTTACAAAAAATACCAACATTTATTGTTTTGTACATTACACTGGTATTTTTGAAGGTGTACAGATGGAAAAAAAATCATATCCAAAAGTACCTCAAGCCATTTAATTTCTACTATATGCATTTTTAACATCATACTGATTGTTTCTGACATATTTGAGATTTAAACATTATATTTCGACTGATAACGTTCGAGCGCCATTTTTAAACTATCATATTTTTAGAACATCATACTAGTTGGTTGCCCATCCTTAGAGACGAAGTAAGTAAAAATAAGATAAATATAATTTAATGTCTCACGTGACTATGGAAATACATAAACAAAGAACTGTCATGGTTGACGGCCAAAAAAGTTTTGAGAACGGAAGTAGATTCTCTTCCGAAACGTTAACTACCTATAGCTTTGATTTTCAGTTTTTATTTCATAACATTGTTCTAGTTTATATATTTTTAGGTGTGAGACTTTTTGAAATAGTCAAGTACTCAAGAACCAACCTCTGTCTGATCCGTTTGGCGCAGAGGTTTTTTCATTAAAATTTTTAAATATTTTTCAGTGGCAAAATACCCAATAAAAAGTAAGAAAATCTGAATATGCCACAAATAAACAATTACAGACAATATCATACAGAAATATCCAAAACATAAAACAGTTGTAATTTGAAAATCTTTTTTCTTGTACCATACCTCTTTTGCATGAAGGTAAGATTTTTGACTTATTTACGAAGAACAACAATCTCAAGCTACGAATTTTTTAAAGCTCAAATCGTAATATTCAAATCGTTATAACTTGGAAAATATAAATGTTCATGAAAATTTGTAAACCACCTTTCATTTACAATATGATTCTAAATCAGACACGGTGGTTACTATTTTACCTTTTTGCCAACCTCTCTAGAGGAGGTGGGAACCACCCCCAAGTAAAGAGAGGCAATTTTTAAAGAGTAAAATTTTTTGTACTCAATATTAGAAACTCAATGCAAAAATCATGAAAAACCATTCATTGTGCCTAACTGGATTTCGTCATTTTTTACTTTTTGTGTCTTAATTTTCTGACAGCGTATTTTGCGCTGACGCAACATAATCGTAGTTATCTCGTTTACTTTCGCCATTAGGTTCTCGAAGAGGGAAGAGCTTTTTACATTTATTTTTGTCATTAGAAGTCGTAAAGAGAACCAACTGCATGCAATGCTACTTAAATCAATCATTATAAAAGCCAGATAATGATAGTTGTATTGAGATTAATCGCATATAAGTTTGTTACCTCAATGTAAATGCAGATGTAAATACGGTTTATTATCGAGATAGTGTTGAAAATGACGCACGACTTACATAAAACCTAATTTGTGAAATGCTTTTAGAATGGCCATCCTGTACTTTGCAAAGAAGTGCAGAAAAAATACAATTTTCTCTATAATGATGATGTTAAAACTGTATTTTAAACTGTGGGGAGGGTGTGACTCTGGGTCGAGTATTAAGACTACAAAGGTGGCATTTTTTGTAACTAAGTGCGGCCTATTAGGTCCACACGGCCAACTTCCCAGCATGATATCAATATAAATAATAATAGTAAATAGCACAAAAAAGCAGGCATTTAAAACAATATATTCCATTTTATTGATATAAATATTCTGGGTGTAATGGGCCCAAATAATTTTGGAAATGAAAACGTGAAGCGTTCCATGCATGAGTTTAAGCTTGTTATTCAATGTTGATTTTTGTTTTTACTATTTTTTACTAGTATAAAAAATTATGTGATGATATTTGATAAAAACTTAATACAGTCGAGTGCGAGGAGGCAGATCAATGTATTCCCATGCGTTTTGACCTGCTGAACATGAATCCGATATCCGATATTTTGCTAGTAATTTACTTCGTTTTTATTGTTTTCTGAATGTCAAAATCAAATATAACTCGTGACCTTTATTTGAATTTTTAAATATCCCATAGTAGGACATCTCGATGAGAATAAAGTTTAAAGAGTAAGTTAAAAGTTACTATAGTAATTACTATACAGTGTTCCAACAAAATGTACCATAAAATTAAATTCTACGATGGGGTATATTTTTTGTCACGGGAGCTCGGTCTATAAGTATCAGCTTAAAGAAATAATTATTCGTTTTCTCCAATAAAATTTATAATTCATAAATTCATACTCTATTGTAAGAATTTATGTTTCTGCCATTTAACTTGTTTCTTTTGTGATCATATAAATAAAGTCCAAGGGAAATATTGATTTAAAGAGAGTAGATTTTTTCAAAATTTTAAGTTGTGCTCTACGATTTATATAGCTAGGCTCATACATTATTATTATTATGATTTTTTAAAACTAAATACAGGAATTCTCTGAAATGTGTACAACGAATTTTGTTTTTAATTAATTGAAAGGTGTGACCTAGGATATTTTTTAAATTCATGTGTAATTAAATTTTCCCGGAGTGACGTTATCGCGCCAGCTACCTTCCAGAGAAGCTAATTGAAAAGTAGGAAATTGCAGTGACAAGGTTGACATTTTTCAGCGATTCCTATCAATGATGAGTCATGATAATAGTGTTGAATCGAAACGTAAAGGTAGAATGTGTGTGCGTCTACCAGGCAGTTAAAACGTTCATCAAGCACATAGGCGTAGACTATATGCAGTTTGCCTATTCCATTATACTAACTTGTTTAATTCTTACTTTTAAATTAAATTAAATTTTTTGAAACTATTATCTTGTGGATGTACACCGGAAAACGATGCACTGTAAATATAAGGATACGTTTCGAGGTGTAAAAAAAAGTGTCTACAATTTTACTTCTACGTTTCGAAGGAACAGGGAAGTTTGGTGATAGAGACGTAAAAAAGCGCTGTCTAAGCAATCACTACTTTCACATCCAGATTTTTCATCCAAGTCACTTTGAAGGAAACACCTCGACTATATTTGCACTCTATTGGAAATTATTGGTCATAGAATTTTAATAATATTTGGGGCAGATATCAAAGAAACATTTGAGGCGTTGGTTTCTACCATATACGTTAAAAATGATGGGGCGAAGAGTGGGGGTAGCGAAAGTGAAGGGGAAGTCGGCTACCCGCACTCTTTGCCGCGTTGACGCCGCTGAAATTAACGGTTTTCGATCGCGTTTTTCGAATGCTTCCAATCTATTTCTGGCAAAACAAAACGAAAACACGTTGTAGAGTAAGTCTCGAAGAATACCACCGCGTTGGTTAAATATCAGTCCGACCGCCACAGGGCTTTCGCGGCGGCGGCACTATGCAAAAAAGTGCCTTTTGTGCAAAAAGCAACGGTCTGCAAAAACTACACGGTATTTACGATTGAAATATTGAGGGTAGGTTAAGGACTGCTAAAACTCCAACATGTGCAAATTTCAGCCTTTGATATGTATTTGAACAGGAGTTATGCATTTTTGAGAAAATGTGCAAATTTAATGGCTTTTTGCAATTTGCGAGGGAACCGTTGGGCCAATTGAGTTCCACTGGGGCTCATTTTGTTAGCTCTTTTATTGCGCTCAATTTTTACCTGAACACTTTTTTTCGCATAAAGTCAACATTTCCTTTAAGACGCGAAGAACTGTTTTCGCGACCTTTCGTAATTTTGTTTGCAAATTCTACCAATAACTCTTTTTCCAAAATTATATCATCTTCTTCTAGGCATCGCAAACTACATGCGAGTATTTTTTTTGCTGAGGTCGCAGTTAGTCTAAGGGTAAACTCGCTTACACTATAAAAGCTTGTAACATATCACTGAAATAATTTCATGTTGGTTAACTAATGGTGTGTTTTGATGTTAACGATTATAAAATAATCGCAATGTCACTATTTTCTCGGTAACACTTGATTGTCTAGTAATACAAAGAGGATAAATTGACAGTTAATAATTGATTAAATTCTAAGCTTTATAGTCCTCCATTTGAGAGCGCCCTCCGGCCTCCCCTTGGAAAGAATCGAGCCTACGGGCATGGGAGAGCATATTTATTTGATCAATACTTAGGGCCTCCCGCCGAGCCGCGCCAGACTAGCGGTCTGCCCTCGTCTAATCAATATACAAAAACACTATATAATTTAGTGTTTTACGGCGGCCGCGGCCCAATCTTTACATACCTGCCCGACCTGCTCGCTCCCCATGAATCTATAACTATGTTCTATATATTTAATACAAATTATTTGTTTTATTTCTACCACTAATAAATATGTCCGTATATAAATACTCGTTCTAATAAATATTTCATAATTGTAATCGTAAACTAGCACGTCAAATCTAAGAATTTATTAACTTATGAAAATATTCGATGTTTGAACACTGTTTCTTATGCTGCCCCCTCGTCGGGCACCTTTCCTTTATTTTTTATTGCAGCGATAACGTCATCGTAGGCAGTTCGCCTCTTGTTCTGCAGGGATTTCTTTTTATCGGTGTATCTACACGCAGTAATTGCTAGGTATAGTTTATCTAGTGTCGATTTGAAAATCAAAAAAATACCGACAAAGCGATGTCATAAGCGTCGACCCACAATTTTTATAATCATTGTAATGAATTCAGTACTGTTTTACTACTCTATATTAATTGATAGTCAGGATGCAAATCATTTATTTATAACAAATAATGTTAGTTTAATAAACAACTCCATAAATGATTCAATGAAGATAAATAAATATCATTTAACCTACGGCTATGCTACCTGCAATATTAAGAATGAATCAAGAGCAAGTATAGTATTTCTACTGTTAATTTGAAAATTCCGCCTAAAGCGTTGCAACCAGGATATATCATTACAAAGCTTGATGTGATAGAATAAGAGCCGAGACCGTGCTTGAATATTGCAAAGGATATCCGTATACGAATATAGTTAACCAGATATGTTATGCGCTTACCTCAAACGAAATTAGTCGACTGTTTACCTGGCCCATTTATTTACCGTTATTGAATCATTTAAGGTGTTGTTCATTAAACTAACATTATTTATTATTAGAGATCGGAAATTTTATCTCGGTGCCAGAGACAGCTCTCATATAGACGTAATATTATGTTTCAAACATTCACTGAAACAATCAGAAAAATTACGTAGTGGTAAAATATGTATTATTGCCAGCTACATTGTATTTTTGGTAATAAATTTAACTTAAAAACGGTAACAGTTCTTACAAAAACATGTAAAACATATCTAGCAAATAAAAAGACAATTTTGAATCAAACACACACTTTTTTGTTCTGTTTAATGTATGGCGTGTTCATCTTGTTTATTTTCATAATAATTCAATATGAAAACCCAATTAACTGCTGGCAACATAAAACATTTTTCCCAATAAAATAAACCAATTTTATATACTTAGTATTAAATCATACATAACGAGATAAAACTGCCATGTACCGTGTGCATCACGTGATAAGTGAATTTTATTTCATTTTAAAATGTTAATACGTAAAACCTAATTTAACGAAAATCTACTACATTTGTGAAACGTACTGACAACTACCTAAAAACATCATTTTTACTTTCTTCGCATACCGAAGGGAAGTATTGTATTCGAGAAAAAATCACCCTGCGAGATTTTTTCGGATTTTCACGTTTCAGATTACGTAGATTACGAAAATATAGGTTTTTCAATACCCCCAGTCTGTCTGTCTGTTGGTGCATTAATTAAAAAACTACTTGACGGAGAGCAGTCAAATTAGGTAGGTAGTTGACGCTACTGTCAGCGAAGGAATGGTTAAACTTTCACTGGAAAATATACAGGGTGGACCGTCTAAAGGGAATAAATAATGAAAAAAAATTTTTTTGCTCAAATTTAAAATTTCCACGTTTCATGACCCGCTAAACCTATTTCAAAAAAAATAAAATTTGAAAATATTTTTCAACATTTTTGAAAAAATTTTTGCCACTAAAATAGATGAAATTTTTTTTTACTTTGATCAAATTTAAAATTTCGACGTTTCATGGCATTCTATTAAAAAAAAAGTTTTTGAAATTTTTTTTTACCAACATTTTTAAAACAAATTTTACCACTAAAATAGATGGAATATTTCTTTTCTTTGTTCATATTTAAAATTTCCACTTTTCATGGCATTCTAAACCTATTTAAAAAAAAAATTGTTTACCACTAGTATAGAATAGAAGGAAACTTTCCTTTTTGCTCAAATTTAAAATTTCCACGTTTCATGACATTCTAAACCTATTTCAGAAGAAAAAATTTGGAAAATCTTTTTACCAACATTTTTGAAAAATTTGAAAAAAAATTGAAATTTTTTAACCACCGCTCCACTACGTAAGTGTGGAATTGAAAATGTGACAGATGGCAATAATATTTGGCACACGCACCTATTATATTTTTATTGAAAAATGTACAGGGTGGTCATCCCAAGAAATAAATCAGTCATGGTGGACATTTGTAAATGTATTTGCGCAAGCCTTCCATATGTGGCACCTGTTATTTGGTATTGAACTTTTGCTGTTGGATGAGCACTCTGTATATTATTTTTACCAAATCTTATCAGGTTTTCTTTGTAATAATAGTGATAACTATATTCTGAATATTATTTTCAATGTCATTTCGTAACTATTCATTTTTTAGAGTGACCGCCATGCACAAATAAAGAGGGAAATTGTGTGTAAATACCTTTACCGATTTTTTTCGAAAGTTTCCCACCCACAATAAAAAAATAGCCAAGTAAATTTGTCCATTTTGACATTGAAACAAAATCTGTTTAGTTTTGTCATTTTTTTAATAGGTTGATTGATTCATTAGCCAGCGTTTGAGTTCTTTAAAAAAGCCTGTTATTTTTAAGAGTGAAGAAAAAAACGAGGCAAGATCAAACGTAGCCAAAGATGTAGTGAAAAAAAAGTGCGAATGTAAATACGCATTAGAAGTCGTTTGCGCAATATCATTTTCGGTCCGTCTCGTCATACTGCAGTGTAACTTACATCCCTCTCCATCATCCCAATATTATCCCTCGTATTAATCATTCGTTCCCTTATGAAAAAAACCGGATTCTTTATAATAACTGAGCCAATACCGGCGTGAGCAAACTGTCAAGGGCCTACCAACCCCTCACTCACATCGCACCCGATTTCTATCTTCGAGTTACATAAATGGGGCGGAGTCTGACAGTTGCAATCATTCTGGCAGTCCGCGATTCTCGATAAGATAACGAGACCCTCTTATTTACATAGTTCGCTTTTATAATAAACGTAGTACCTTGATCAGCCCGCAAAGCTGAGGTAAAGAGCACGGTAATTAAATTACACTTAAAGTCCGATTTGTTTCTTAAACGCAACAGCAGATTACGATCGATAATCTTAATATTACATTTTAAATAGCGACCTATTTAACTCTTATGACTTCCACCTTCACGTCGTGGAGTGGAAGTATAGTTATTGGTACCAAATTTTCAAATTCTTTTTTAACACGCTTCTATTAGCTTGGCCTCTGACATTATACTGGAATGTTACAACTCATTTTCCACCCACTTCCAGATGTCGTATTGACTAAACCACTGAGCTATGTCAAAGAAGTGCCAAATGCACTTAAAGAAAGTTTTAAAAGGGACTTTAAGAACTTTCATTAAAACTAAATTATCTTTTAGTCTTTACTGGCTTATGATTGACTTGTCAAGGTCTTTGTCAAGCCTTCAATAAAACTTTATTGCTTTTAAGCCCAAGTTAGGAGGATCAAGTTTTATAGAGATTAAGCAAATGTTGTGCTTTTATCATTGTTTTATGATATTGATTTTAGGGGGTTGTTAATGCCGGGCTATAGATCTAATATGCTCTTAAATCACTAAATTTCAGGTCGAACCTTCATAAAACTAACTTTTTGCTAGAGTTTTAATGAAGCAAACAAACATCTATAATAAATCAGTCTTAAACATGCAAGGATTTAGTTTACCTTTGCCCTTTGCCCAGACTATAATGTTTTAAAATAGGTAGTTTTAAAACTGTGATAAGATATACACATATTCGTCGGCATATTGTTTGTGTATGACGTGCTTGTGGGTGAATTTATAATAACGGCAAGTTGTAGCGAAAATAAATTTCCCAGCAAACTGGCTTTTTAGATTATATTATCCGAGCACCATAAATTCTATAGGTTTTAAAGCGGTTGTGTTACGTGCTCAAATAGTTTAAAATCAAAATTGGTTTTAAGATAAGCTTACAAGTTTTAAAAGATATATTAAGACCAATGGGGCTAAAATATACTTTTATAAGAATCAATCGACATACTTAAAAAGCAATTGATAAAGTAATAAACATTTTAAGAGAAAACATGCTTGAAGTAGAATTATTCACAGCTTATAGGGTTTATACTTACAGCCGCCATTTTATTTCTAGCCGTCGAGTAATATAAGAGTCAGCCATATTGAGAATGTCCCAGATTGAACAATAAAAAATGTAATTTGCATCTAATGGAAATGTTTTATAAAAACAATTTACATTTACAAAACCATATTATGGGCAGATGCTAAAGCTCTCTTTACTTTTTAAGTTACAAAAAAAATTAATTATTTATATATTTTTTTTAAATTGTGTTTTTAGGGAGCGCACGAATTTTTAAGAACTACCTAATACATGTCTTACAGTAAACTTGTCTTCGTTGAAAATTTTAGCCTCCTATATGTAATCTCAGTAATTCATTACAAGTAGTCCATCTTTAACTGTTTCTCTGAACTGTTCTTATGTATAACTATAGCGGCCCATAGTGCAATACAAAAAGTCCGCTCAAAGCATTTGTTTGTGTCATTTAAGTTTTGATATAGTGCCTATCATAAACCAAGTATGGTTTTATAATACTCTTCAGATACTATCCGAGTAAAGCTTTGGATAATTCATTAAAACTTGAAAGTTTTAATAGTAGTTTTAAAAAGAGGCATGTAGGCCCTTCTCTAGATGGGCCCGTGTACTCTTATAAAGGTTAAATTGGCTTCATAGAGTCCTTTGAAACTGTTTACGTTTATTGAAAATAAGTTTTTAGAATAACTTATAGACTATCTTAAAACTACAGTTGTTACTTGGGGCGCTAATAGTTTTGCAGCCATATATTACAAGTATAGATAGAGAAATCGACTGACGGAATTGAAAAACATTTCTTTTTGTAATCTACATGGTCTGAAACATGGAAATCCGAAGAAATCTCGGAGGGTGATTTTTTTCTCGATTACAGTACTTTCCTTCGATATGCGAGGAAAGTAAAAATTTGAAATATTTTTTACGACCACAATACTCTCACTCCACTATGTGGATGTGCAACGAACATGTGATAGATGGTAATAATATTTGACAAATGGTTAACACCATTGAAAAATATATAGGGTGGTCATCTAAGAAAGAATGTATAGATTGTACGTCAATAATTTTACAAATAGTTTTTCTTTTAGTTCTCATTGATAGTTTTTTCTGCTGTTTACAAAATCCTATAAAGAATATGTTTCATTAATTCAACCATGAGGGGAAGTAAAGGTATTTACGCCATGTAACACCTTTTATTTAATATTCATTTTTTATTGTCGGATGACCACTCTGTATATTTTTTTTACCAAAAGTCATCAGGTATTCTTTGTAATAAGAATAATAACTACATTTCGATTATGTTATTCTCGTATGTCTTTTAGTAATTAATATTTTTTTTAGAATGACCACCTTGTATAAATAAAGATGGCCGTTCTGAGTAAATGCCTTTACCGATTTTTTTTCTGTGTTGTAATACGATTCTTTCCCTAATGTTATGAACTTATTAGTAAAATGCGTATGGTTCCTTATATAGAAACCGTATAATTAAAAAACCGCGGCAAATTAAAAGATAGATAGAAGATAATATCTCTCAACGCTCTCTAATGCAACTTACGACTTTTGAGACATGTGCGTTATTATTATACCAAAGAAGGAATCTTGGAGGTCACGTTTGTGACCTCATTAAGTGATCGATTAAGAAGGGGGCGTATTGTTGGGTTAATGTAAAAGCCTAATGGTCATTTCTTATCAGAAAAATGCAAATTCTTATCTATAATTCCCCAAACGCAGGATATTTAGCATAATCTTCAAATAATGAAGTTGGCATTATGAATGGGCTGTCATAGGCGCATGAACGGCCAGAGCCAGCACGTACATACACATACATATCGGATCCTTAATTCTCGTCGGTCACGGAACATGCCGCAACTCTTTAAATTATAATTAATATTCCTAATTCCAAGGCGGTTACATTACTACTACCCATGCCGTAATCGGATTGGACTTTCGTTGGATATCTATAAGGGTCTTGATTTACCTCCCGAAAGAGACAAAATAATGTGACCCGACGGCGCGGCGCGGCGTATATAAGAAACTTTTTATTGTGTGAATGCATTTGATTTACTTAAATTCGAAAAATTAGTACCTGAAAACTCATGAGATTCAAGTGAAACTTCTATGCGAAAACTATACGCAAATATGTACAAAACCAAGAGTATATTGCATTCGATCGGCACGGCACATTCCTAAAATCGGTAACATTGCACGCAGAGAAAAAAATTTCATATCACTGTGTTGGTGATCGAATTCTGAACAACTTTCAAAATGTTCGTCCATCCGTCCGTCACGTTCCTTTAAGCACGATAACTTAAGAACGAAAAGTCCGATTGTATTGAAATTTGGACAGTAAGTTTACTGTTAGCTAGCGGAAGAACCATATTGTGTTTGAACAACATCTATCAATAAATAAAAAAGCTATTAATTTTTTAAATAACAAAAATGTTTTCAATGTTTTGTAATTAAACTAAAAATGTCTAACACTAATATTATTTACAAAAAAACTGCTAAGAGTAACCTATAGAATGTGTAACAGTAGGGATTTATGTGAATATGAGTTGGCGAAATACTACCAAATTTTTAAAAAGTGACAATTTTCCATCACTCCTGTCGGGCCGGATTTTCAATTTTGCCCATTCACTTTGGTATCAGAACAAAACGCTGCTCTTCCTCCCGAATTAGACACCTAAAACGGCCCTCAATTCCACGTATTTACTTACTACTGAACGGCTGTTAGCGGTCGTGGCATATCGGTAGATCTACGAGTTCAAAGTTGCGTATAGTGACGTCACAAACAGGCACACTGTTTTTGCAACTATTATTAATTTCAACCCCTTATATCTCGAGAACGGAAAAAGTTCACAACATGAAATTTTAAGTGCATAAGAATATCATAGAACAACCCAAGAAAATAGAACCATCAACAATATATGCTAGTAATATTCTATGTAGAAATTGTATAATTTCTTGTGCAGTATTATTGAGAGATCTATAAATTATTACCTACCATTATTAGAAATTTTTGGAGGTTTACCTACCTGCCTTTCTTTTCACGATAACTTCTCAATCGAAGTGTTAAAACATGAATTGTCCCATTAGACGATTTTTTTTCTTAAATTTAGTTTTCAGTACCCGTCGCGTCATCGGGGCCCAATCACTGAAATTCACTGATTCGAACTTTCTTAATTCACCTCCATTTGTTGACTTAATTCTATTCTTTATTGATTTTTTTAAATATTCATCTGTTAGAACGTAAAACAAGAGCTGCGTAATTTTTTTCACTAGAAAAAAATGCGGTGAATAGTAATATTAGAGCGAATGTGACGAGCTAAATAAAATAAATCCTGAAGCCAAAGATTGTCGCGGCCAATTATTAATTAATTAAGGTAGGCATTGTATAATAATCTATATTTATAAATGTATGGGGCAAGATGAATTATATATAGATTAAGATTGTGAAACATATAATTTATGGTGGTTTGGAGATATACTTTGTAATTTGTATACATTTAAAATAGCCTAGTAGAAATAGTAGCCGGGTATGGCTGACTGTTATTGAACCCTGTAAAATGCTCCATTTTAAAAATATAAAATTACAAAGAAAATTAAATTTAGCCCAAAATTCCCATGAAAAAATCGACTTTGAAACATGTCACGCCCTATTTGGCATTAACATCTGGGGTAAGCAGGGAGTTAATTTACGGGGACACCCGGTATATGTGATTAAAAAAAAAAAGAACATCCCTCATTATTCGTGATAAAATCGACAAGAGCGGCCATGGGTTAAACAAGTCGGTACGAATCAGCTTGTGTTTAACATATCAGGCAATAGATGGCGAACCTGGTAACATAAAATAGAATTTCATGTTAATCATTGTAATAAATGAGTGATTCTCTTTTATAGTGCTAAACACATTAAAATGCATTGATTTCAGCATTAATCCGAAAAGTACATATGTTTACTCCATATGTCACTTTTCGCAAAGTCCGAATGCCGATAATAAAGATCTCAGTAAGAAAACTTAAGGATTGACAACGTGAATCAAACCTCCTACCAAAAATGTTGAATTAGTGTAAAGTGCGCACATGAATTAGTTTTTTCATATTAACCGAAGTTATAAATAACACAGGACGGAGTGAATCTTCCTTTTCCTATTCCGAAAATTCATTAGACACTTGTTTTCAATATAATTAAGTCAAAGGCCACATTGAGGCAAATCAATCTTGGTATCGGAGTTTAAGACTATAATTTCACCAGTTATTTGATAATTTTACCTTCTCAATTTATCGATTCTTAAATCGGAGATATTTCAACAAGTATTTAACGTCCAGATAATCTGGACGGTTTTGGAGAGGATTTATTTTGGGGCAACGAAAGTAGTAGTTCCCTAGATTTTTGGTATAGTTTGATAGCCCCGTGGGCAACCCCACATAATTTTAACTCTGGTACAAGTTTTTCTGAAGCGAAGTATGCCGAGCTGTGTTTTCCTGGAGGATGTTCTGGCATAACACCAGACCCCAGATCCCGAGCACCTGATATCTACGATTCTTCACGGGGGTTAAGAAAAGATAAGTTATTTTTGTACAATTTTAAATTAGTGTGCTCATCCTGCAGTTTTCAGTAATCTATTTATATTTTATATTTAATCATTTAGTAGTTAACATTTTGCTTATCGTTCCTTTAGTTTGATATACTGACTCCTTCAGAGAGATACTGTAGGGTGTAGATTACATTTGTGGCCTAGAGCTATTTTTTTGTTTGTTTGTAGGGACTGGTGAATGCACCCACCCGGGGCATAGTTCACCCCAGTCGTTAAAACCTATTGTACAGTTTAAATTTTTTCCTCTATTATAAATATTTTTCTTACTAGTGTGCTATTGTACATATTTTTTTGTTAATACTTCATAGATCTCAAATTTGTCCATGTAAAATTAATCGTTGTAATAAATATTTTTACCTTACAGCATTCTTTTTCTACTTATTGATCCTCTCACACTCACCAAAATAGGATTTGTAAGACCTAGGACCTTTTATTCTTTAAAGTGTGTGCGATCTTCACTTTTAGATCGTAACAAACATTACCACTTCGCAAAAGTCGGATAATCGCCTTTGGCATCATCTTTCATTGAAATCTGCATACAAAATTATTTCACTAAAAATGTCCTAAAAAGTGACAAAAAATTTTTAGCTCGACTTTGGACGCCGTCGCTCGAAAGCACCACAAAATTATTTTTCTCGAAAGTACCACGAAGAAAATTGCGCACGGCGGAATTTTCAATCAGGATGTAGCGAGTAGCTATTTTAAATGTCAAAATTGAAGAAAAAATCAATACGGTTTTTCCAATAAAAACCAAAATCCACATTTAATTATTCTGAAAGTGGTGGATATGGTGAATACTCCGAACCACAAGAACGTCCGTCAAAAATAATCCAAAAATTGAAAGTCGATGAATCGATTCCGACGGACCCAAAATATCCTTAATCGCCATAGTAGTCGCTCGAATGCGAGTCGGCGCCAAAGAGGTCTCTTTGGGTTCAATGTCGTTAGAACATTTTTTTCAAGCTGAAAAACCACTGAATTCATATAAACAGCTTCTTGAATCATCCTGACAAAGACTGCTTGTAAGCAATTCGAAAATTTCAGGGCAAAATTAAAAGTGAATGATTTTCAAAAAGTTCGACATACATCTTACAATCATAATTAACTGAAAGTCTGAATCTTTTTGTACAGTCGATTGTTATAGTTCTCTCGACGCTGGATGAGTTGCGATCCTCGGGACGTAAAGTCTTGCTCTCTGATGTTTGTCTTATACAGGGTGATTTACCACAATATGGAAAATAAAATGGTGTACTAGTTAGTATTCTATGTGGGACACCCCCTGCAACATTTTAGACTGATCCGAAATAATTTAGTTCATTTTTTTGGATTATAACTACTGAATCGAACTTGTAAAGACTGAACAATGGAATTCGGCTACCTTTAATACTTCAATTGTTTACGCGTCTTTATGCGTGCGCCGCTCGGTGCATTTTTCAAGCAATCGGATATTTACGTATTGTCAGTTTCTTTCCGGCTTCCGTTTGAATTGTTACATTTTAAAAATTGTATTCGTAGATCGATACCTTTTTTAGCTTAATATAGAAATGTATAAAATAGGCATTAAAATATTTTAATGGAATGGTCAATATGCCAGCGTTTACATCGCATGAATACTGCGATATGATTGTAACCATTGTGCAGTGAATGAAAATCTTGCAGCCGCTGTACGAAAATATGAGAGAAAATTTCCCGGCACGCGTGTGTCAAATGAAAGAACAAAGAGCCCAGATATCACCCCTATGGATTTTTTTTGTGGGGTTACATGAAGAGTTTGGTGTACGCTAAGTCAATAGACTAGAACAGTTAAACAAGCCATTGACAATGTCTCGAATCTAATTCGAGCATTTTCTTTGATTTTTCGTTACTTTTAAGTAATCTGGTGTGCTGTGTTCTATAAAAATTAAGGCTATTTTTGTTGTGTGATTAAATCCAAAAAGTCACTACTAACCCCGCCAACTTCGCTGTCAGCCCCAAGTCTGATAAAGGGGAAGTGATATGGTTGCACCGCGTTGCGTCAGATCGGTTAAAGTCATAGGCGGCGCATTTCTACAAAAAATAATGTAATTTTTTTTGTCATACTCTCTTAATTTTTCATATTTTTAACTTCTTTCGGTGGAGACAACTTACTTATAAATTTTCCGCATGTTGTGGCACATGTACATATACACTAGTTGAATATTGAGTATTTATATTACTTCCACATCCACGTAGTGGATTGGAAGTATAGTAATCGCAAAAAAAATTTCAAAAATTTTTATTCGTAAAATAGGTTTAGAATGTCATGAAACGTCGAGATTTTAAATTTGAGCGAAAAAAAAAAATTTTCTGTCTGTCTGTCTGTCGGTCTGTCTGTAACTTTTTTTGTCCGTACGCTTTCTCCGGAACGGTTTAAGATATTGACCTGAAATTTTGTACACGTATATATTATAACGAGATCTGGAACTGGATTGTTTTTTGAGGAAATCCGGTGAAGGGTTGGGGGTTAAATAGGGGTAAATAGGGGGAAATAAGTAAAGCAAGCTTGTAAGAGTACAGAAACTTGAAATTCGGTGTATGTACTAGAAGTTAAGGCCTCAGATTTTTTATAATATTTTTCAACCCCCCACCACCCCTACCCCATTAAAGGGGTTGATAAAATAAAGTTGAGAAATTCATTTGAAATTTCGTACATGTATGTATTATAACGATGTCTAGAATTAGATTATATTTTGGGATGATTCCGTTGAAGGGTTGGGGGTTAATTTGGGGTAAATAGAGGAATATAAGTAAAACAAGTTGGTAAGAGTACAGAAACTTGAAATTCGGTGTATGTACTAGAAGCCAAAGCGTCAGATTTTTTAATAATATTTTTCAACCCCCACCACCCCTACTCCAATTTGAAAAGGGTTGATAAAATAAAATCGAGATATTCATTTGAAATTTGGTACACGTATGAATTATAACTAGATTATACTTTGAGATGATTCCGTTGAAGGGTTGGGGGTTATTTAGGGGTCAATAGGGGGAAATAAGTAAAGCAAGCTGGTATGAGTACAGAAACTTGAAATTCGATGTATGTACAAGAAGTTAAGGCCTCAGATTTTTTTATAATATTTTTCAACCCCCCCCACCACCCCTACCCCATTAATGGGGTTGGCAAAATAAAGTTGAGATATTCATTTGAAATTTCGTACACGTACACGTTGTTTTTATTCAGTTGAGGAATATATGCAAACCCCCTTTGAAATTATATCCCCTGTTAATTAATTATATATTTATACATAATTATATACTGAGAAATGCTTACCGTCATCACACTTTTATAAATTGATAATTGTTTGAGTTTTTACAAATTGTTTGTAAATTGTTCTTGTAGTTACTTATTTTTAGTGTGTCTTTTCATATTTTAATGTGTTTACAACTGCATGCCTTCGCAGTATGCATTCGATAACTCTATATTGTTATACTTATTTTATTGTTTTTCTTTGACTTGCCAAAAATGTTGTATTATGTAATTTGGTTAAATAAAATATCTATCTATCTATCTATGTATTATAACGACGTCTGGAATTAGTTTATATTTTGAGATGATTCCGTTGAAGGGTTGGGGGTTAATTTGGGGTAAATAGAGGAATATAAGTAAAACGTTGGTAAGACTACAGAAACTTGAAATTCGGTGTATGTACTAGAAGCCACAGCGTCAGATTTTCTTATAATATTTTTCAACCCAACCACCCCTACTCCAATATGAAAAGGGTTGATAAAATAAAATTGAGATATTCATTTGAAATTTGGTACACGTATGTATTATAACGACGTCTGAAACTAGATCATAATTTGAGATGATGCCGTTGAAGGGTTGGGGGTTAAATAGGGGCAAATAGAAGAAAATAAGTAAAGCAAGCTGGTAAGACTACAGAAATTTGGGATTCGGTGTATATACTAGAAACCAAGGCCTCAGATTTCTTTCTAATATTTTTCAAACTCTACCACATCCGCTTCATTATTAATGGGATTGATAACATCAAATTGAGATATTCACTTGAAAGTTAGTACACGTATGTATTGTAGTGACATCTGATTGAGATGACTCCATTGAGGTGGTAGGTTGTAAATAGTGGAAAATAAATACGGTAAACTAGAAACTTCATTTTTAACGTATATGGTAGAAACCAACTCCTCAAACTTTTCTATGACATCTACCCCAAATATTACTAAAATTCTATGACCAATAATTTCCACATACTAGAGTGCAAATATAGTCAAGATGTTTCCTTTAAAGTGACTTGGACGAATAATCTGGATGTGGAAGTAGTGATTCCTTAGGCAGCGGTTTTTTTTATATTTTATGAACTTTATTTCAATAAATAAAATTATATTTTGAATTCGATTTCTTATTGATCCACTAATTATAGGATTGACGACCTGGGTGCGATTCTGTGGCGTGAGTCGGATAACTACTTACTACGGGTCACCTCTGATGCCGTCAAGTATGTGTAGAGATCCGAATACTCATAGAATCTATCGACGGTCTTAATTATTAAGAAGTGTTTCTAAGAAAGTGCTAGTTATAAGATATATTCATTAGCTCGACATCAGATTACAACGGAGAGAGCAGACTGTAGCAATCGCCGTAAGTATAACTTTGTCTATTTTCGTCTTGGATAGTCTTAAAGGGTAACTGGAATTCCCCTGTGAGTGTGAGTCGAGTTGATAGATATCGTTGCGACGGCATGGCCAGAGCCTGTCCAATATAAAAATCTTGTCGTGTCCATCAGACGCCCGATACCAAGTTCATTTACAGTTCCACTGAGATTAAATATACAACCAACGTAGTTTTTGTTTTTATTGTTCAAATGGGTATTTACGCTCGACAACGTCCGATTGCAACTTTCACTGGTTTTGTAATAACAGTCATATAAAAAATTCTTTAATAACATTCTAAAATAAAATTGATATGTACTACTTAGTCAGTTCGAATCTGAGAGACACTGTATAATTACAGTTTTCATATCTTGCACATTTCATATTTTTGTGTGCTTAATAAAAAACCTTAATAACATTTTGCTTCAAAATTATTAAAAGAAACGGTTTGTATAAAACACAACAGTTTATACACACCACTAGCGATCATCCTATATGTCAGATGTGACCCAATTTCAATTTTGAACTAACCTTCTATACACGTAGGTACATACACACATTTTTTATCGAGCTAAACTTATTTTTTTCCCTACAATGATTATTAAAAGTGAATATAATATGAATATACAGCAAATATCTATTTATTTTATCATATTAAATAAGCATACTAAGGTAAGGATAAAAGATCTAGAGGTCCATCGGTTTTAATCTGCACTGTAGAAGTGGAACAATCAATTCCATAACACTATGCTTCGTGAAGCAAAATCTGCTTGAAGTGGGGTCCATCACCCCATAAGACTTTTGCCGTAAGGGATAAACGATGTCGAGGTCAGGTCAATAGCAAAATGTTCAAGTATTTTCAATATTATTAATAAATATTGATGCGTGGACTTGCATAATTAAACGTAAATGTAAAAGCTACCGGGTATAAATGAATCTATTTGCTGGCATCGCAACATTATCACCCATTTTAAAGAATAGGATCAAAGGAGAAAGTACCTTGCTATAAAAATAGGCATCCGGGAGCATAGTCAATAGCGAATTAATAAATAAAAAGAAAGTCAATTTCATTAATGCAGAATGAAGGAAAATCAATAGTAGGCGTTGGGTGCGTTATGCAATCTAATTTTACATTTATTTACCTATTTTAGAAATATACTGATAACACGAAAGCCTTGTCTATTCATTTACCTTTGATTATATGTAGAAGAATAAAAATAAATTTACCCGCGCTACACAGTTACAAAAATTACAAGAATCCACAATTTGGTCACAAAAACCTAGGGAAAACGTGAACCCTGTCATATTGGATAGTAATAAATTATAAGCCTATCAAAATTGTTTATAATGCAATAAAATAATACTGCTAAAGAAAAACTTATCAATAAAACATTACAAAACATGTTCTCATAATAAACTAATATAAAGATAATTTCCTAATACTATAAATCAAAATATTTAATAATAGAGATCTAGATCGGATCTAGAATATAAAATCAAAATTTGTATTTGAATTTTTAATCCACATTTTGAGTTTCTCTTTGTATGGTGCCATTTTTGGGTTGTTGTTTTATGCGAAATAGGAAGAAAATATACATTTATGATTGTTTATGGTTCTAGTGTTATATTCGTGTTCAAACAGGATTACGGAATTTTCAGAGTCGGAATACTAACAATACAGATTGTGCTATAACAGAATTAGGTGTTATATAATACATACACTTATATACCCTTAAAACCTTAATTCTACGATAAAATCCGTAGTTCTACAATAACAGCAGTATTACAAATTATGTTCATATTATTCTATTATATTATATTCTACAATGAAAAATATCAATATTATTCATATATGATTATAATTACTGCATATGACATTAACAGGTGAATACATTAATAGAATGGTGCGTGAGGCTTTGATATGAAATGTTTGGTGAAGTCGATTTGATTTAGAAGGAACTCGTAGGTCAATGAGTTTTAATAGATCAGAGCAGTCGAGTGTATTGTTTAATATTTTAGACACAGTTACAGTTCCGTGTAATTCTCGACGAGTTTGAAGTGAGTTAAGTGAGAATCCAATTAACAAAATATCATTAGTAATTACAACAGGTGGATAAATATTGTCCTCGGTGTAGCTTTAGGTATTTTAAAAATTGTCTTTGCATATTCTCCAGTTCATTAATATGAACGATGTAGTGGGGACTCCAGATTACGTCAGCATACTCCAATTTACTTCTGACAAACGAGTTAAATAGATGCTTCATAGTTTCAACATTCGTGAAATCTTTGGAGTTTCTTTTATGAATCCCAATGATTTAAAAGCTGAAGATGCGATGTTATTTATGTGATAAATAAAAGTCATTTTGCTATCAAAAATGACACTTAGATCCTCAAATCTATCAACTCTTTGTATGACACTATCATTTATTTTATACTCAGTAATGAAAATATTATGCCCACATGAGTAGGTGACAACATTACATTTTTCAACATTTAGAAATAATTTATTTTTATTGCACCAGTTATCAATATTTTCGAAATCTAATTTTAGCAAATCTATATGATCATTGCAGTTAACGCTATGGTAAATTTTTAGGTCATCGACATAGAGTAACTGTGGGCACTGTAAGTTTATAACTATGTCATTGATAAAGACATTGAATAAAAGTGGACCAAGAACTGACTCTTGAGGGACTCCTGATTCGGCATTAAATTCGACAGGCTCGTGTCCACGGTAATAAACATATTGCTTAAGTATGAGGTAAAGAATGAAACAAACTCATATGATAATTCAAAATTTGTTAATTTATTGTTTTTTCATGGTTATTTTCTAGCAGATAAATGCTTTATCGGGATTCGTTATAAGTTCCACCTCAGGAAAAAATGCATACCTACGTTAACAACGGCAAAATCAAATCAAATGATTAGATCATCAGTCATGCATCGTTGACACTCATTATCATAACGAACAATCAAAATGATTTCATTGCTGTTTGACGTTCCTTCCTTGTTTAAATTCCATAAATTAATAAAAGGTATCGTTTTCAGCAAGCAAGGAAATCAAATCACAAAAATATTTGTTAACAAATATACAGGATGTTTCATAAGGAACTGTACATACTTCCAGCGGCGGTAGAGGGTCACTTAGGTATTCAGGAACGGCCACTGAAATTTTCTTGTCACTCTTAATTTCTCAGATACAAACATTGATTTTGGCCAGAACATCCGTATTATTGATCGGATTTTGTTTAAATTTCAGACACTTTATACACATCACAGTTGATATACAATTTTAATTTTTTTTTTAATTCCAGTGCCGGACTTTTTTAAGTTGATTTTTCCCATTCCTGTAAAAAAGATCATCCTGTAATATATTTTTTACATTCAGGTGCCAATTATAAAAGTGCATACTTTACTAAACATAAACATGTAATTAGATTTTTTGTCACACCTTTGTTGATTATTTTACAAGCGACTGAATGTGCCTAAAAGGAGAATTTGAAGAAAAACAGCTTTATTTGCTTATATTAATTGTCCTAATAATAAAAATGGTCACATTAATTATTTACAAAAAATATTACAAATACTTAGAGCGGATGTTCAAAATGGGAACGTCCAGCTTCCATACATTTTTGTTAGCGTTTATTTAAATTGCCAATAGATTTTCTAATTTGTGCAGGATTGTTTCTGATTTGGTCAGGAAAATTCGCTGAAGTAACTGATCTAGTCGGTTTGTGATCAATAATCCACTGGAAAAATTCTAACCTATTTACATTGCCACCCTACTGAAGCCTTTGCACTTGCTGAATGTGATACGAATATAATCTATTTTTATTTAGAGTCCTCCAAACCAGCACATGAGGAACTCCTAATTGGGCCCTTATTCGTCGGGTACTTACTTCAGAGTGTTCTTAAACAATATTAATGATATTTTCTTGATCCTCAACGTTTTGAGCAATATTTCGATCCACTTTTGAAGATGGCAAACTGTCGTGCTCCCTTGCAAAGCGATACACAGTTGTAAATGTCTATAATGATTTGGTGTTCTTCTGTTAAGAAAACGAATATTGTATTCCTCTGCAGCTTGTCTACCATTACCATCACAAAATCCACAAACAAAAATATTATCGGCAATTTCCTACGAGACTGATTCTAGCAGCGAAACTAGCAGCAAAAAAAATTATTTTCTTGTTTGCATTTTTGAATACATATGCTCGTAGGTAATAATATCAATATTTTTACCTACAAATTATGACCTAAGTGCTAATAAGAAGGCTATTAGCCTCAAATTTTCAAAATAATTTTGATTGCCAACGCGCATTTTTCAGGTAAAACTCGTATTACAAGAAAAACACTAACCTGGCCTTTTTCGGACCGATTTTATTCGAAAGATGGCCTCTTTCCCTTTAATTGAGAAAAAAATTAAATCCGTAGTACATCTAACATAGAAGTTAGGCCAGGAACGAGTGGACAGCGTTTTCGTTGCTAGAGCGTAATTTCTCAAGTAATATGTAATGACCCAAGTGCTAATGAAAAGGCTATTAGCCTCAAATTTTCAAAATAATTTTGACTGCCAACGCGCATTTTTCAGGTAAAACTCGTATAACAAGAAAAATACCAACCTGGCCTTTTTCGGACCCATTTTATTCGAAAGATGGCCTCTTTCCCTTTAATTGAAAAAAAAAAAATTAAATCCGTAGTACATCTAACATAGAAGTTAAGCCAGGAACGAGTGGACAGCGGTTTCGCTGCTAGAGCGTAATTTCTCAAGTAATACGTTAATAAAACAAAATTGAATAGCCTGGCCTATTTCAGACCACTTTTAGTCGTAAGGTTGGTTCGTTAGCTTTAATTAAAAAAAAAAATTAAGTCCCCAGTGCATCTAACATAGAAGTTAGCCGCGAAACAGAATACAGCGTTTTCCCTGCTAAAGCGGAATTTCTCAAGCAATATTTTAATTTCAAAAAAGTGAATAGCCTGGCCCATTTCAGAATACTTTTAATCAAAGGGAGGGTTCTTTAGCTTTAATTTAAAACGAAATTAAGTCCCCAGTGCATCTAACATAGAAGTTAATCGCAAAATAGGCGTTCACGCCGTTCTCGCTGCTAGCATATTTTTTAAGATATACTAAAATAAAATGAGAAGTATTAACCTGGCCCTTTTCAGACTTATTTTTATCGAAATGTGGGCCCCTTATCTTTAATTAAAACGAAAGATTAAGTCCCTAGTACATCTAACATAGAAGTTAGCCGCGAAACAGGATACAGCGTTTTCGGTGCTAAAGTGGAATTTCTCAAGTAATATGTTAATTAAAAAAAAGTGAATAGCCTGGCCCATTTCAGACCACTTTTAATCGAACGGTGGGTTTTTTTAGCTTTAATTAAAAAAAAAAAAGTCCCCAGTGCATCTAACATAGAAGTTAGGCGCGAAACTGAATACAGCGTTTTCGCTGCTAAAGTGGAATTTTACAATATGTTAATAAAAAAAAAAGTGAATAGCCTGGCCCATTTTAGACCACTTTTAATCGAAGGGTGGGTTCTTTAGCTTTAATTTTTAAAAAAAATTAAGTCCCCAGTGCATCTAACATAGAAGTTTCTTTATTAACATATTACTTGAGAAATTCCGCTTTAGCAGCGAAAACGCTCTATTCTCTTTCGCGGCTAACTTCTATGTTAGATGCACCGGGGACTTAATTTATTTTTTTAAATTAAAGCTAAAGAACCCACCCTTCGATTAAAAGTGGTCTAAAATGGGCCAGGCTATTCACTTTTTTTTAATTAAAATATTACTTGAGAAATTCCGCCTTAGCAGCGAGAACGCTGTATCCTGTTTCGCGGCTAACTTCTATGTTAGATACACTGGGGACTTAATTTTTGTTTTAAGTTAAAGCTAAAGAACCAACCCTTCGATTAAAAGTGGTCTGAAATGGGCCAGGCTATTCACTTTTTTTTTACTTAAAATATTACTTGAGAAATTCCGCTTTAGCAGCGAAAACGCTGTATTCTCTTTCGCTGCTAACTTCTATGTTAGATGTATTGGGGACTTAATTTTTTTTTTAAATTAAAGCTAAAGAAACCACCCTTCGATTAAAAGTGGTCTGAAATGGGCCAGGCTATTCACTTTTTTTTGTTAAAATATTATTTGAGAAATTCCGCTTTAACAGCGAAAATGCTGTATTCTGTTTCGCGGCTAATTTCTATGTTAGATGCACTAGGGACTTAATCTTTCTTTTTAATTAAAGGTAAGGAGCCCACGTTTCGATAAAAATAAGTCCGAAAAGGGCCAGGTTAATAGTTCTCATTTTATTTTAGTATATCATAAAAAATATGCTAGCAGCGAGAACGGCGTGAACGTCTATTTTGCGATAAACTTCTATGTTAGATGCACTGGGGACTTAATTTTTATTTTAAATTAAAGCTAAAGAACCCTCCCTTCGATTAAAAATGGTCTGAAATGGGCCAGGCTATTCACTTTTTTTTAATTAAAATATTACTTGAGAAATTCCGCTTTAGTAGGGAAAACGCTGTATTCTGTTTCGCGGCTAACTTCTATGTTAGATGCACTGGGGACTTAATTTTTTTTTTAATTAAAGCTAACGAACCAACCTTACGACTAAAAGTGGTCTGAAATAGGCCAGGCTATTCAATTTTGTTTTATTAACGTATTACTTGAGAAATTACGCTCTAGCAGCGAAACCGCTGTCCACTCGTTCCTGGCTTAACTTCTATGTTAGATGTACTACGGATTTATTTTTTTTTCGATTAAAGGGAAAGAGGCCATCTTTCGAATAAAATTGGTCCGAAAAAGTCCAGGTTAGTATTTTTCTTGTAATACGAGTTTTACCTGAAAAATGCGCGTTGGCAGTCAAAATTATTTTGAAAATTTGAGGCTAATAGCCTTCTCATTAGCACTTGGGTCATAATTTGTAGCTAAAAATGTTGATATTATCATTACCTACGAACATATGTATTCAAAAATGCAAACAAACAAATTTTTTTTTCGCTGCTAGTTTCGCTGCTAGAATCAGTCTCGTCAATTTCCTCATTTGTAAATTTATAAGGCATGATTATTTGCAGACTAAGTTAATCGAGTATACTAGTTTAACTGTTTATGACAACAAACAAGAAATGTCAAACTATCTAGGCCTACTAATAATTATGTAATAATAAAAAGAAAACTGTTAAATGATTCCTATTATAAAATGTACCTAGCTAAACTTTCTTTGGAATTAAAAAAAACTTTGGTTTTAAATTTTTTGTCAATATTGAACATTATTTATCGAGTTTAAATTGACCATTCTTTGGACAGTTAATGTAAGCAAATCAAGCTATTTTTCTTCAAATTCCCCTTTTTGCCAAATTCAATCGCTTGTAAAAAAATCAACAAAGGTGCGAGAAAAAATCTGTTTATGTTTACTGATGTATGACTTTTATATTTGGCACCTGAATGTTAAAAAAAATATTACAGGGTGATCTTCTTACAGGAATCGGAAACATGAAACTAAAAAAATCCGGTACTGAAATTAAAAAAAATATTATGGTAGCAATCTATCAACTATGATAAGTGTATAAAGCGTCTAAAATTAAAAGAAAATCCGATCAACAGTAAGTACATTCTGGCCAAAATCACCCTGTATATTAGAAATTAAGAGCGACAGGAAAATTTCAATGGCCGTTCCTGAATACCCAAGTAACCCTCTACCGCCCCTGGAAGTATGTACAGTTCCTCATGAAACACCCTGTATACTGATAACATAATAAAAATTTGAAACCATTTGGTTGCTCCGCTTGAGTTAGACGCCGAGTATAGGAGACACAGGCCAATTCAGTAATGGTTTAGTTAAAAATAAACACCCAGTAAAAAAATTA
The DNA here is from genome assembly GCA_963583905.1 of Stenurella melanura. Taxonomy (NCBI): domain Eukaryota; kingdom Metazoa; phylum Arthropoda; class Insecta; order Coleoptera; family Cerambycidae; genus Stenurella; species Stenurella melanura. Next base: position 117,561,852 of record OY757317.1, on the reverse strand, counting down.
ATTATAACGATATGCTAAAATAATTATTGATTTTGCTATTCTATATACGCCAATTTAACGGACCTGTTAAAGTTATAGTTTTTAACAACTGGTTATATCCTTGAAGCGAATGAAGTAAGACGCACGAATATGTTATTAGAACTAAAGAAGGCGAGTTAGTTTAGTAACGTATTTGACTTCTGTAATTATCAAATTCCCTTACACGTTTGAATACCGAAACATGAAAACCAAAAAATAATACAATCAGTCACAGATGACATATCGATGCATTGAATGCTGGTTCTACTACAATTACCTTAAATCATACGTACTTTTAAGTGAATTTTTAATACAGGTATTTCTCTGACTTTCTCTCATATGCATATGTGGTAATAAATTTTCATTCAGTCATAAACAAACTGGCTTTAATAGCCAGAATTGCTTTGTTGTCTGATAAATCAAAGGGTTAATTCTTCTAATCCCTGAGAAATATAAGATCAATTCTCAAACTTCATATAAAATATATCACCATATTTATTTATATGTATTGTAATCATAGTCTTATAAAGCCGTTCCAGCTGCTATCTCAATCAAAATATTATTGATGTGTAATGCCGTAATAAAGGTTCAATTTTAGTTGCAGGTCTGAAGTCGTCTCTAATTTTGAACGTTCTTGATTAAATCTAACCTTCAAAAAAAGAAACAGAATACCACTGACAGTTCCGATAATTATTTTTAACAGTGACCTTGCCGTTCAAAATTATGCAAAAGGTTACAGAATAGACCTGTAACAGTCTGCGAAAACAATATTAGGTAATTACTTTTGATCAATAAAATATTCGACAGATCATTATGAAATTCTATGGGATTCTATTCTGATAGCAGACGAATTAAGCGGATTCTTTAATCAATAATCATCTAAAAATGGCATCATCTTTTAAAGTAGTTTTCTTTTTCCAAAAAACTATATATAATAAGGACCGATTCATTGCAGATTTAAGCAATGAAAAATTACTTTATCAAGTTATCGGCGAAAGAGTGCTGGGGCGTTTACACATAATTGATCGATAATAGAACATAACCCGGCCCCGGCGGGTTGTACATTGTTCATAACTGGGATGTTACAACTTACATAAAAGTAATAATTGCGGATAAGAAAGATCTGCGATGCTACTCATACCTATAATAGCACAATCAATACGACCGTTTATTACGTACAATAAAAGTTTAATTCAAGGCTGCAATTAAAGGGAAGATACAATAAAAGTAAGACGGCATTAATTCCAATTTAATCCCGAAACGTCATCGTATAAAAACAGCGAGATATTCGAAGAGAACACATAAAAAGGTGGGGAATAATAAATAAAAGGGTTGTGAGCGGCGTGAGCTCATTAACCCGGCCCGAGGCCCGGTTATTTACGATCCCCCGTCCCCGTCCGACACCCCTCCTCGCCCGTGGTAATTATTTTACCTTATCGCGGTCAGGACGTCAGGAGCAGTGGGCAAATGCTAGCCGTCACCGCACCGGGACGCGCTGCTACCCATGGAAACTTGGCCGATATCTGTTTAGCTCCCAATAAATTCTCCGAGGTTCATTAAATGTGAGATTTTGTTACAGATACATTAGCTGTAAGAACAAACATAATTCGAACTCGCATTCGAGCCAACCCACGCTTTAACACCTCGCTACCGTTTCAGAATAAATGATGTTGCCGAGATTTGTCACCGATAGCCGTTGTCTTTCTGCAATATTGACTAACTGGTGTGACGTTGCTAGCGTTGGCTGACTAGCAGATTAACCGAATTATCGCACCTGCTTCAGTACGAATACCATCGAACGATTCTTTAGTATTGCCCTCCCGTGTTCAGTACAACAGATATGTTGATTACAATGATAATAACAGAAATATAAGAGAAACACGCCTAACGGTTATCAAAGTTAATAATATTTAAACGCTCTGAACTTAAACGGCACCAAGGATCAGTACTATATTAGAAGAAATACCATTACGTCTTCTAAAATGTTGTAAAGATACATTAGTCACTACGAATAATATATTAATGAGTTTTTTTCAATTTGAATAATTTTCCCCAACATTTTAAGTCAAAGTGATAAAATTTGATATGTATAACTAACTTTCACCACCTATTACTCTGGTTTAAATCGCGTTATTAGATTTCTGTAGGTGCGATTTTTAAAGCTTGAAATGTAGTCTAAGATGCTTCAAAGGAATTTACCTTAAACATTAAATTAACTCTCTTTATTATAAATAGTAAAGCCAAAATTCGTGAAACTAGGGGTAAAATAAACGCCAATAACTTTTATTTAAAAAATTATTTAGCATACATATCTATCGGATCTTTTTATACATTACCTCAAGAGTAATATGTGAAAGTTTCAGGTTTGTAATTGTAGAAATGGTAGAACTTTTACCGATTTAATCGGAAATCTCTTTATGTACCGGCTTCATAAATGTACTATTCCTACATACATTCATTTTATATTTGAAAATATGATAATCCAATAGCCATATGTTTCTTGTTTCATTCAAGCTTTGTTGAGCTCTATTTCATTAATAGTTCAAAGGTTACAACAAAAGTGAAGCGCGTCCGAGACCGCGCACGCTTCGCGCGCCGTACTTATGTGTCGCCGCGTTCCATTCTCGTGCGTTAAACGAAAAAAATCTGGAGCCTACATTTTGTTATCGTACAAAATAACTTCATATACGTTTTTGATGTCAAATCTCCCCCTTTATCGCCTAGTGCTATTAGTATGTAGAGTGTATAAAAATACAGTTTTTATTTGAAACATCAAAAAGCATTGTTTTTCCCTTTTCTAAAAATAATTATTAGTTTTTTGATGATTTTTTTTAATTTTTCGAGTTATTGGCCAAAAACCGGATTTCGGCCAATATCTTCGATTTTTACTTCCCTCGCATACCGAAGGGAAGTATTGTAACAAAAGTCAAATTAAGAGAGCCAAGTCCGGCCCTGTAGCAACAGAATAACCGTATTCAAATCTTGGTAACATTTTGCTCAAATTTAAAATTTCCAGTTTCAAGACATTCTAAACCTATTTCAGAAGAAAAAAAAAATTGAAAATTTTTTTACTAACATTTTTGAAAAATTGCAAAAAAATGAAATTTTTTAATCACCACTATACTTCCACTCCACTACGTGAATGTGGGATTGAAAATGTGACAGATGGCATGCACAAATAAAGAGGGAACTTCTGTGTAAGTACCTTTACCGATTTTTTTAGGAGTCGTCGGCACCTTACAGCTGCAAACTTTTTTATCGCATTCTACGCCAACAAAAATTCTTATTCTGAAAAATTCAGCCATATAACATTTGGTGACCAGATGTTATCAATTTTCTGTCTCTGGCAACCGGGCTATAAGGTTTTATGAAAATTAGAATGAAACATTACTATAAACGGTGAAAATAATAACTTTTATTCTATTCCCGTTTCTTCAGAATTTCAAAATGATACGATAGGTTTGTGACACGTAAAATATGATATAAAAACTTTAGACTGAAGTTGGTCGAGGTATCTTGAACATACTGTATTAATTTGTATTTTCAAATCTAGTTAGGGTTATCACTTCCACATCGAAGTAGTGGAGTGGAAGCATAGTAATCGTAAAAAAATCCAAAAATTTTTACAAATAAAAATAACGTAATTGTGTTCGTACCAGAAGTAAAATGGGCCAATTAATTGGAAGGGCACTGCTCGTCTTTTAGGCTAATAGCGGGAAAAAAATTATTTTGCAGGGGTACACTTCGCTCCGAAGACGAAAAAATCAAACAGAATTAGCCGGAGTTAGGTGGAAATCGAGCGTCGACCGACGTAAGGGACCAGGAACAATGGCACGTGGCCTGCCACAATCAGAATTCGACGAATGAGCGCACCATCGCGTGCCAACTCCGCAAAGGAATATATGCACAGGTCACGCAATGCCGAAATGTAGTTAGTTTATACCTGCCTAGTAAAGACAATAGTAAATGACAATTCGCTACCTCGCCCCCGACTTCGAACTCCCGACTGCCGGTAATGAAAACCTTACCTGGCAATTAGGAACAAGCAAACATAATAAAAACGGGTTCTTTATGGGTAGCGGCGATTTTATATCCGAATTCGTTATATATTCTAGGTGGGATCGTGGAATCAGATACTCTTATTTTAGGAGTTGAAACAAACACTACTACATGTGCAATAGTTGTTGATTTGTCGATTCTCTACTAAATGTACGCCAAATTCAATTCAAGAGATATTATAGCACTCAGTATGAATGAATTATATACAGGGTGGACCATTAATACTAGGCTATAGTGCAGGGGTAGATTCTTTGAGCCAAAATATGAGGATATAACCAAATATGTTTTAGTAAAATGTTGCTGTGGAAAAAGGTACAGGGTGTCAAGATTCAAATTATTTCTTCGTTTTTTGACTGATCTTCGCCAAATTAGCTAGAGAAACTTTTTTATTCTAAGAAACAATAATTTATGTATTACATCACATTAGATCATAGAGGGCGCCGCAGGACCTGTATCTGATGATGATCATATTTCTTTGGACGAAACGTTGTTGGTACTTCTGACCAGAAAATCTGATAAAAGGTATACTTGGTAGAACTTGATAACTCCTACCGTTTTCGAGGAAATTGCCGTTAAACATTTGAATCATTTTTACTTCCCTCGCATACCGAAGGGAAGTATTGTATTCGAGAAAAAATCACCCTCCGAGATATTTTCGGATTTTGACGTTTCAGAACACGTAGATTCCGAAAATATAGGTTTTTCAATTCCGTCAGTCTGTCTGTCTGTCTGTCTGTCTGTCGGTCTGTCTGTCTGTCTGTCTGTTGGTGTATTTACTAAAAAACTACTTGACGGAGAGCAGTCAAATTTGGTAGGTAGTTAACCCTACTGTCAGCGAAGAACTGGTAGAATTTTCACCGAAAAATATACAGGGTGGACCGTCTAAACGGAATAAATAGTGAAAAAAATTTTGTTTTGCTCAAATTTAAAATTTCCTCGTTTCATGACGCGCTAAACCTGTTTCAGGAAAAAAAATTTTTGAAAATTTTTTTCAAACATTTTTGAAAAAATTTTTACCAAGATGAAAAAATTTTTTTTTGCTCAAATTTAAAATTTCCACGTTTCATGACGCGCTAAACCTATTTCAGGAAAAAAAAAATTTTGAAAATTTTTTTCAAACATTTTTTAAAAAATTTTTACCAAGTTGAAAAAATTTTTTTTTTGCTCAAATTTAAAATTTCCACGTTTCATGACGCGCTAAACCTATTTCAGAAAAAAAAAAGTTTTGAAATTTTTTTTCACATTTTTGAAAAAATTTTTACCAAGATGAAAAAAATTTGTTTTTGCTCAAATTTAAAATTTCTACGTTTTATGACACGCTTAACCTATTTCAGGAAAAAAAATTTTGAAAATTTTTTTCACCAATATTTTTGAAAAAATTTTTACTACTAAAATGAATTCTTTTTTTCTTTCTTCAAATTTAAAATTTTCACGTTTCATGGCATTCTAAGTCTGATTAAAAAAAAATTTTTTGAAATTTTATCACTGAGATAGAGTTTTTCTTTCTTTGTTCAGAATTTAACTATCCACGTTTCCATGACATTCTAAAACTATTCAGACAAATTTAAAAATGTTTTTGAAGGATTTTAAAAAAAATTTGAAAACATTTTTAATCCATTTATGTATCACTACAATAGAACAGACGAAAAAATTTTTTTTGCTCAAATTTAAAATTTCCACGTTTCATGATATTCCAAACCAATTTCGGAAAAAAAAATTTGCAACATTTTGTTACCAGTTTGGAAAAAAATTTAACACCAGAATGCTCAAATTTAAATGACATTCTAACCTAGGTATTTCAGAAAAAAAATTTTGAAAATTTTTTTCACCAACATTTTTCAAAAAGTTTTTACCACTAAAATAGATCGAATTTTTTTTTATTTGCTCAAATTTAAAATTTTCACGTTTCATAGCATTCTAAACCTATTTTAAAAATACATCATTTTTAATTTTTAAACTTTTTTTAGCACTACTATAGAACAGAAGGAAACTTTTCTTTTTGCTCTAATTTAAAATTTCTACCTTTGACATTTCAAACCTATTTCAGAAGAAAAAAATTTGAAAATTATTTTACCATCTTTTGAAAAATTTTTAAAAAATGAAATTTTTTAACCACCACTATACTTCCACTCCATTACGTGAATGTTGGATTGAAAATGTGACAGATGGCAATAACATCTGGCATATGCACCTATTATACTTTTATTGAAAAATGTACAGGGTGGTCATCCCAAGAAATAATTCAGTCATGGTGGACATTTGTAAAGGTATTTGCGCAAGCCTGCCATATGTGGCACCTGCTATTTAGTATTGAACTTTTGCTGTTGGATGAGCAATCTGTATATTTTTTTGACCAAAACTTATCAAGTTGTTTGTAATAATAGCAATAACTCTACTCCGATTATTATTCTCAATGTCATTTCGTAATTATTATTTTTTTAGAGAGACTGCCATGAACGAGGGAAGTTCTGTGTAAATACCTTTACCGATTTTTTGAAAGACAAATTCAAATTTAATGAAACAAAGTGTATTTATTGAAAACAGTACAAAACGTAAGGGAACACAAAATCGTAATAACAGCGTAAACTTCTCAATTTCTTATGAACTATGGGGTATTTTCATGGTATTGAGATAAATACATACGTCAAAAGATTGTGTAAAATAAGGATCTAATCTTATTAGAAGAAAAAAATAATATAAAAGTTGACTTAATGACATTAGTATTTATTGTATAAACTTTCCCCCATGCAAAGACCCCATTGCTGCAACTTAGAGTAAATTTTCGATATCGTCTCCACCTACTTCTATGCCTTTTCTAATTTTTTTCATAAAAGTTTTTCTTACATTGAAAAATATATTTTCCTGGCATCTAATAAAATTGGCTGCGTTTTGTATTTTGTCCCACAATTCTTCTCTTGAATCGGTAGTATTTCCATAGGTAAATAAAATGTTCTTACAAAATTTCGATCCCTGTTGTGTTTATTTAGAGCAAATTGACAAAATTGTAGCCTTTGTGGAAGATCCCATTGAAGTAAGTTTTGTACCGGACTGAAGTGATATGGGTAGAAAGAAGCGTTCTTTGCGTAACACTCTTAGAACAGATTGTTTACTCACCCTTGAGGATTTTCCTGCTGTCATTCTCCACAGAATATAAATTCCTAAAATCTGTACTAGTTTTAATTAATATATAGTATTACCAAACATGCTCTGCTTTTGAGAGCTTTAAGTTATATCAAAAGTTTCGAAGAGATATGAAATTTAAATGTATTTCTTTGCCAGTAAAAGTTCAAGCTCCACATTTGTACTATCAAATTTCCGAAACTATTAATTCTACAATATTTTAAAAAACAACTTAATATATCGCTTGTTAAGCTTTATTTTTCTATGTTGTCATATTTTTCTTTAATGCAATTGTTTTGGAGTTGTTTGCAAAAAATGGATTTTTTTCAGCAAAATCGTAAAATTTCTCTTAATTTAAAGTAGACATATTTTTAAAAACGACTGCTTTAAAAATGCCAAAAAATTAGAGCATATTAGTAGTGCTATTAATACTGGTACAGATTTGTTGAATTTCCATTATATGGCTAGTGACTGCAAGAAAATCTTAATTTTTTTCTTAAAAAAAATTACAAAGCACTCATTGTTTTGCACATAACATTGTTATCTTTCAAGCTGTACGGATACAAAACTCACCGTATAGAAATATACAAAATAATAAAATAGTTGTAATTTCATAATCTTATCTTTTGTACCATACCATTTTTCCATAAATGCAAGACTTTTGAGTTATTTACGAAAAGCAGTGTTAAGGTAAATACCAATTTTTTAAAGCTAAAGTCGAAATCTTCAAATCGTTTTAACATGAAAAATATAAAGGTACACGAAAAACTGTATATCACCTTTTTCTCTTATAATATGATTCTATATCAGATTCGGTGGTTACTGTTTTACTTTTTTCCAACCCCCCTAGAGGGAGTGGGAACCTTCCCCAAGTAAAAAGCGGTAATTTTTAAAGGGTAAACTTTTTTGTACTCATTCATTACAACTGTATTCCGAGATAAAAACCAAATTGTACCCGTCCATAAAAACAGATGTTTTAATGTTTTAAAAGTGAGAAGGGTATCTATCTTAATCGATGCAAAAGATAGTTAAAAAAAAGTACAATGCGATTTTTTGACATTTTGTACACACTTTCAAGAGACTGGTTCATAATAACGAAACAAGTTGTTGTATATGGGTAAGTTTATGTTGCTTAGAACTAGAAATAATCGTACAAGGGATGGTTAATGCATCTGGAATAGGTTTATGACAGATGTACCGCTTTCGAATATTTTTATACGCAATTTACCACCATAATTCTCAAGAATCCGCGGTCGACGCCATATTAGAGACGTCGCGACGGAAGGAGGGGCTGGCGCCGTTACCAGGGTTACCGCAAACGCTCTATGCCCGCATACAAATTGAGGATGGGAGCGCATATCCATCGCCTTCATGATAATTTGCAACCAGAAATTCTGGTTGTGTAAACGTCTTGGTAAATCAATATTGGACAATGCCATTTTGAATACACGATTTATTTCGTATCCTATTAAATTCGCCGAAGCAAAGTTTACAAAATTGCTATAAAACAGCATCAAAATAATTCATGTAGCTTATCTGGTGAAAAGAGTGTTTAGATATTATGTTCGAGACGAGAAAAATCTGCGGATCAGCTGATGATCATATGACGGATTTGTGAAGACCACATAAATATACAAAGTCCACGCAATGGCGTGAGCTCAACAGTCGGGATCTCGGCTGCAATGAACACGCAAACTGCTACCGTGTGAGAATGAGAGCTGATTTCAGGGCAATGCATATTTTGGAATAAAATTATTGTCCGCATTAGGTGTAACAGTTCAAAGCTGTTATCCAAGTTAAAAAATAACCTACGGTTTAAATGAGTAAAATAAAAATAATGTAACGATCTTCTCTTTCCAGGTTTGACGATAACAATAATATGTCAACAGAGACCTAATACTCTCATTGAAATTAAGTTGTTTTTGAGCCACCAACTCATCAAAAAATGGGCAGCTACCGGAACCGGCTGGAACAATCTCACAAAATGCTTCGAAAAATTCCTCAATTTTGTTAATATCGAGCTGAGCTTGTTACCGCTGAGCTATGCGATGTAGCTTTCACTTTTCATGTTGGCCCTTGAATTTATTAATTCTTCCGTTATTTTTTGGTGGTATTGAACGTATGCATTTTTGCACCTAATACAAGAATTTTAAAAACTTATGGCCAATTTCATGCATTTCTCGCTTTGATACCATAACTGCTTTTTTTTCAACCGACCAGAAAATACCTTTTAATTACACTTCTTTTAAAACACCTTATTTTTCATCTACATCAGTAATAATGGAGGATGGACTTTTTCGGACTAGCGCAGAGAAACAGCGCACGGGAATACTTTTCCCGATCTACGATTTTTTCTGTGCGCTGAATACAAATACCGAATATATGGCTTTAAAATAGAAATATACAGCAAAGTAAACTAAATTTAGGAAAGTCTATATTATTATGCTATCTGACATTTACAATGTACCTATTTTGTATTTTAGTTCGTAAATGTTTGAATATTTGGATGAACTTCTATAATATTCTTTGACTTTTTGTCAACCTTATCTGAGATATAGACTAATTTAAAACAAATCACCTTTAATAATTGAGCGTAACTATCGAAACGCATCATATGTACACTGCATTGACAGCGTTGTTTATTATCTGTCAATTAAATTTATGTCGATAGAATGTACTCAGAAGAAAATCCCGAAATTCCCGATAACATCCTAGAGCAAGAGGCACAAGCGAACGCGAATTTATTACCAGTAAAATCCAGGCCATGATATGAATACGAAAATATTTACTGAATGGCGAAATCAGAACAAAATCAAAAGTGTAAGTGACGATATTCTTCTAGTTTACTTTGTCGAAAAAGCAAAGTCTATGAAATCTTCCACGTCATGGAGTCGATTCTCAATGCCAAAAAGTTGTTTGGCCATAAAAGAAAATGCTGACATCAACAAACATCCAAAAACTATTGTTTCCTTGCAGAGCCAAGCTGTAGGATATATACCGAAAACGTCAAGAGTTTTAACAGCAGAACAAGTAACAAAATTTTTATGTGAAGCCCCAGATGCACAATAATATCTACTAGCAAAAGCAATTTTAGTGCTTGGGATCTTTAGTGCATGTCGAAAAGATGATTTAATACGTTTACATTTGACGATGTGGTAGATAATGAGCGCTTTCTTGTCGTGTTTTTACGAGATGGAAAAACTCATACATCAAGAAATTTCACCATTGCCAATGAAGGATGTACGTTTGAGCCCTGCACACTTTATCGTAAATATACAGCTACGACCTAAAAATATGAACAGCAGAAGATATTATTTGTTGTACATCGAAACGACAGGTGTTACGCTCAACACGTTGGATGCCATACCATCAGTGGTGTTCCGAAAATTGTTGCAGAATACCTAAAACTAAAAAATCCCAGAGAATATACCGGGCATGGACTAAGACGTTCTTTGGCAAGCATGTTTGTGGAAAGCGGCGGTGATTTACTCACTCTGAAAAGGCACGGAGGATGGCTTTCTTCCAATGTAGCAGAAGGATATATAGAAGAATCCATACAAAGAAAAATTGAGGTATAACGAAAACTGTTTAACCCTTCTTACTGCAAAATATAACAAGTGTACGTTCAAAAAAATCAAAACATTTGCGAAGAGTCTGCTTCACTAATTGTAGTTTCAAAAAATGAAACTCCAAAAGAATATAACCTGTGCAATAATAGCAATTGCACAATAAACATAACATAATTAATAATAATAATTCAAACTAAAGACATTATTAATTGCAGTTGCAGCTGTTATTATTAATAGTTAGTTAGAGTTAATTTTCAACATTCGTACTCTGCATGTTTTTTTATTCCTATAACTTATGAAAATAGAAATATTCCAAGTTTCTTTCGTATATATTTTTTGGTATATTTTGTTTTTATGTTATCGCTGCCAATTTTTGGTATATGTAGGTGGATTTGCTTTCTTGATGCTATGGAAACGAACTGGTGTTAATTCTTGGGATAAGTATAAAATACTTTCAAAAGTCAATTCGCAAGTTTTTAAAAATATAGATTCAGATTTTGAAGCGTTACAAGCAGAAAATGGTTGAAAAAAATTGTACGTTACATGATCGAAAAACAGTGTTGTGCAGATCTCCCCAATTTGCTTGGGCTGACCTGCAAAACACCTCTTTCCGGTCTTGTAACGTGAATTACTATTTGTTTTTATTTTACCCTAATTAAACAACACATTTTTCATTTTAGCCTTTGAATTCAATAATTCTTCCGTTATTTTTTTTAAAGAGTGGTATCGAATATATGCACCTAATACAAAAATTTCACAACATATTGCGCAAATTTCATGCATTTCTTGCCTTGATAGCATAAATGCCTTTAGTTTTTTATTTTCACGTACTCTCCGGTTTGCCACTCTGGACTGTTTCACAATCAGGGTGACGATAATAAAGAAGAAACAAAACAAACTTAAACAATTACCTACTTATTATGAAAACACAACAATTAAATGGTACAACTAACGGATCTCTACACTCTGACATCGACTTTAACATTGACTAACTTGATAAAAATGTGCAAAATAATTGTAGTAAGAAATGCATGGCTGTCTGGACCTTCAAGGGGGAAAAAATAAGTAGAAAATACCAATCTGACTCCGTTCCTTTAAATTTTCCAATGCATATACACTGTACATACTTACAGACATTTCTTAAAAACCACTTTTTCTTGTTACTGGGGCCGCAAAACGCAAACATCTGGCCTTATTTCAATTTTGGACCAATTGCAGTAACTTCCTCTGTATAGGGTTGCTTTGTATGAAATTAACACATGAACACATATTGATTTAAAAAATAAGGCACTATAGTCTGTTTTTAAACCAGGAGGAGTAAACATGAAAGTTCCATACACACCATAAAAGTAACTATAAAATACACTAAAACCTTTTTGGAGTTTTGGGCAACCAACACTACACGACTACAGTGTTTTTGTGTGTATTTTATTACATTATAATGCATAGACCTCTATCTGACCTCTAGATATTGTATATAGCATCCATTTCATTTACGCAATATAAAGGCACCAAGTAATTAGCCACTTTTACCTTCAGGTTTATACAAAAGGGATTAAAAACTGATATATAATGTGCAAACGATAAAATAGAAATTAAAACCAAATAATTTATGACATGAAATTAAAATTTATATAATGTGTCTAAATTTACGACTATTTCCTTGTGTAAAACTGGCGAGGGCCTGTCCAATCGCAGATGTATTATCTAGCGCGTTAAATTTAAAACGTTCCTCCTGGTTTAAAAACAGACTATAGTTACTTTTTAGATATTCACTAACAGGTTAGCCAATACGTCAGAAACACTCTTGGGGATGGATATGCATGCCATCACAATCGCGACAAATTCTTTTAGTGCCTGTTCTATGTCCATATAGAATTCCGCTTTAAGTATCTAGATATTTCTATTTTTATCACAATCCAATTAATAGCGGAATAATTAAAAACAAGCACCGGACAAAGTAAGCACACAAAACTAAGGCCGATACAATAAAATATAAGATCAATCAGCAGAGACTGTATGCCTGTAATCGTGTCGATCTTTCGTGGAACAATTAAATTAATCGAATGGATCGGTGTGGGTATAAGTGAGATGGGATAAGAATCGCACGTTGCGCTCGGGAAAGTGTACGTACACCCCAGCCCAGCATACAACTCTTAAAAGTAATAATATCAGTCAAGTCTTTTGTATTGTATACCTCGTCAGTCGTCCGGAACATGGAGGGTTGACACGCAACCATCTCATAACGTAAGCGCATCTACTTAAATGCTATTGCCCGTTTTGCACTCCCCAGATATTTTTGCTTCATGTTTAATGGTGGCTTACAAGTGCATCTTGCGCTATTCCGTCGTTGCGGTGGCGTAAATGCGCCTGCAAATCATTAAATTAGGTACAGCAGGAAGGTAAATCAACAATTTGTCGATGAAATCGAGGCCATAAAAAAAATTGCGCACTTTCTCGAGTTCCGTTAACGAAAAATGCATTATTGATTTTTGAGGTTTACTTTTTAATCAAACAATACATAAGACACGGTGTAAATGTTAATGTTTTGATTTTCTCGGCCATTTCGAAAACATATTTGAAAATTTTTTATCAGAAAAGAAAGAGAACTACGAGAACTTTAATTAAAAAAGTTAATTTTTGTCCATCTGAACTCGAGATATTTAACTTTTAGCATCTTGTAAAAAGATAAATAGCAGTAAATACACACGCAAAGAAACAGAGTTGTCACTGAACAAAACAACTATTTGACATTAGTCAAGAAAAATAAGGTTATAATTTTATAAAGAGAAATTAGCAGAATATCTAATTCCCATAAATACACACGTTATCTACCAACTTAAATAAGCCGGAAACAATTGAGTACGTTGCAACGAGGTCCCAGGATTCCAAAAAAGTGGTTTTTAAAAAATGTCTGTGTGTGTGTATGTGTGTTAGCACGATAGCGGCGAAACTACTAAACAGATTTAGATGAAACTTTGCATGAGGGTTTCTTTAGTGCTCCAGAAGATTTGAAAAGGTTTTGGTTAAGATCGGATTAAGTTTAATGCTGTTTTGGCACAACAAGTTGTTCATTTTATAATTACTTACAATTTGGCATCGAACCATTAAAAAGCACTTAAAATTCCGATTACAACGATATATCACACTTGCACACTTTCGATTTGGTTTTCGTGAAACAAATTAAAAACAAAGCAAATGAGAAGTGCAACGGATCACTTTTTGTCCACCTGATAATAAGAGTAATTTAACTAGAATACTGTTTTTGTTTAATATTTTGTTCAAAAATTATCTTAAGCCTACCCTGTTAGTACGCAGAAATAGATCTATTGCACGGTAGATCAATTCTCACTTTGTAAACAACCAATCAAAACGATCCCGCCAAAAAAAGCATTCAGATAGTAGAAGAGCTCATAAGACGGACATTCAAGGTGAGACTTTCGTTGAAGACACTGGTCCGAAGAATTGTTAAGAGACTTTATAATATTGGTCATCCAGTCTATCTGTTTTGATAAATTGATACCTAGAATTAATTTTATCAATGTATCATAAATTGTAAAGTGAAGTAGTGTATAACCCTGTTACAGAAGAATCAAATTGAAAGTACTTTTATCGACTTTATTCTTGTCCGCATTTTTAAATGGCCGACGCCATGAGCAACGTCTGTAATATATTTAGTTGTCAAGTCATTACCCTGTAGTACCTGGATGCTGGGTAATCAGAATTATATATTCCGGACATTGAATTCTGTCATAAACATTTATTTTTCATCGATGGTTTCCCTGAGAAACTGATTAGTGAAAACATCGTAAGTGTCGAATTTAAACCTCAGCGATTCGGTAAGAAAATTTCACACCAAAGTAAATAAACTTTAATTTCAAACGACATTAAAATTATTCTAAAACATAACAAGGTATAAGATTAGTAGGCCATGAATAGGTCTTGTTGACAAAGTGACAGAAATACATCGGAATTAGTAAGTAGTGTTGTTGTGTCAAAAGATAAAATTATAACAGTTATTTGAAAATTTAATACGTATAATAGATAAATAATATCTCTTCCATTAATCCAAAATTACTGAAAATTATTTAGGACAACACTATTTGTGTGTTACGGAATAAGTTTTATTCGCTAAAGTAGGTGGAACATTGTTTTCTTTATATATTTGTTTCACAAAGCTCAATGATTTTTTTATAATAGTCTCGTTTAATTTAGAAAATAAAATTCCATTTATGTAATAGCAAATGTCAAATATGATCATATGTCAATCATTTGACAGAAAAATGTCCACTTATTAATTTCGTTCAGGGTACCCTGGAGGTTGAAAATTTCCGGAAATTTTTTGGGTTACCTTGGTAACGACACAAAAACACAACTTCTGATTGGCTAAAAGAGTGATGTGTGAAATTTTCTATAATATGTAAATATTATTTTATCCATTTTGAGATTATGTTTTCTTAAAATCCTAACCTTATAGAGCAAAATGGGTAACGGCATTGTGTTCAGCTCGTCAAAATCCTATGGAATAAGCTTTTTAGATCCGATTTAGTTGTATATAATATACTCACCACAAAAATTCTAGTGTTTCTTGCTAAATTCAAAAATAAAATAATGTTTGCGGTAGTTGTTTTTTTTTATTGTTACTAAGATTTTGGAGAGCCGAATAATATGGTCAGGTCCGTTTTACCCAATCTCGTGCCGTTGTCCAGTTATTAGGGCACGGATATAGGCAGAAGTGACTTTTTATCACGTTTAGACCAAGTTGTCTCAAAATTGTGACGCGATGGCGCAAAACGGTCAACGGCATCGATTTCAGCACGCCGAAAACCGTCGGAATCACCTATTTAGGTTTAAGAAAAAGAAAATTGTCTTTTTTGCAGGTCTGCGTTATTAGGGGTACAATGTTTCGAAAAATGTTCATCAACATTCGTTCGCCCTTCTTCCTTCTTATGTAAACAATAATCGTAGTAAGTATACCGAGAGTTTGCGGTACTCTGTAGATGAGGTTGCTGCGGGGCAACTTTATTACGTTGCAAAATCACCCGTTTAACAAATTTTACGATTCTAGAGTAACGGTCGCAAAAATGTTCTCGCTTTGTTATAGAAAATCGCTTGTTTTACGATTCCAAGGTAGCCCGCGATGTTCGCGTACAGCAATTAATGGCAGCTCGAAGCAAAAGATTCCAATTAGCGGGCCTTGTATAATTGAGAAGTTTATTAAGGGATCTATAAAACTGACGATGGCTTTAACGACGAAGACATACCAACGGACCGACAAATTTTATTACACGTAAGTTAGATTATAATTGAGACGTAGGTACGGTACACTCTCGGAATATAAATGAAATATTAGAGCCGGGGCCCATAAATAACAATTAGTTTGTTGTGTACTAAATTGGTATACACTACAATCCAGTTCTCAGCATCTCGACGATCTCTTCATTAAACTAGCTTTTTAATTTATTACATATTCCAGTTAATCGTTCGCTGGACGAGCCTTTTGTTTGGGAATAAGTCAAAATAACCTGGTAAATATTCATAATATCGATATATATCTTTAATTAATTACCGACTTTTCTTCGGGTTTAGATAAGTTTCTTATTATAATCAAGTTGATGCACATAAATTAGCCATTAAAAATCTGGTTTTAACACTTTTCTTTACGAGTTCATATAAATATTCATCGGATCGAAATTTGTCGGACTCATAAATCTCTCATTTTATCGAAATGAATATTTCTAAAGATACCTACATGGATCCATTATACGGAATGTCATCGGTAGTGGTTGTTTCGGTTACTCTTATTTACCTTAACGACCGTTTAAAAGCAATGTACTTATATTAGGTAGTTCTACGACGACTTTCTTTGTTATAATTCGAAGCAAAAAATCTTCTCTACACATTTAGAATGAAATCTTGATTAAAGAAATAAGTTAAATAGGTAATTATAATGCCTTAGTTATTGATAAAGCAGAAGATGGATTGCCAATAAGACATATTGCCCTGCGTTACAACATTAACAAAAATTCTATGTTAAACATTTTACAAAAGTGGAGAATAAACGGTACCATTAGTGGAAATCCTGGATGAGGGCAACAAAGGATATTCAACTTAACAAGAAACTAACTATTAATATTTCATTATTGCACCATTTCTATTTATAACTTCTATAAGTTTGGCATAGAATTAAATAAACTTATACAATAATCATTAATAATAATATTTTCCCATGCATTGTTTATTACTTCCAGTAATTCTTGGACATTCCGTGGTCTCACATTTCGTTTTTGGATACTTCTTACGTTAAGATCTGGACTATGACTGGGCCAGTTAAGAACATTAATGTTGTTATTTAGAAACCAGTTAGTCACGGTATGAGCAATATGAACTGAACAATGATCTAGTTGAAATATGAATTCATTATTAGGAAATAATTGTGACACAGAAGGGAGCATAATATTGTCTAAAATCCTAATATACGTTTCACTATTAAATCGGAATGTATAGGTGCACCGTCGTACTGAAACTACATAATATGTTCTTTTTTCTTCAAATGGACATTTTTTAAGAGTTTAGGCAACACATTCAGCAAGAACCGGAGATAAATGTAGCTGCCCAAACGAGGTGGCAGCAAGCACACGATCATATTCTTTCCCACCATACCAGCCTAAATATTATTAGAAAATTGTTGTATGACGTCTTTAGACGTCATAACGCCCAAGGTGTTATGAGCAAGAAAGTCTAAATTTCATAACGAGTGCCCATCACGCCTTTGGACGTCATGTTTTTTTGTTTATTTTTACTTCCATTTTTTTTAAGATTATATTTTTGGCAATATCTGGCCAAAACCAGTACACGTGCAACAAAAAAACAAACTTAATTAGGTTAGCCACCAGGTCATACAGGTCATATTACGTCAGCAGTGAAAGTCTAACCATTTCTTCGCTGGCAGTAGCGTTAACTATCTACCAAATTTGACTATTTTCCGTCAACTAGTTTTTTAGTTAATGCACCAACAGACAAACAACAGACCGACAGAAAGACAGACTGACGGAATAGATAAACCTTTATTTTAATCTCGGAGGGTGATCTTTTCTTGATTACAATCCTCCCTTCGGTATTGTAACGTTATAATTTCTTAAGTTGAAATAAAACGAATCAATTAAATTTAACTACTTTAATATTTCACAGAAAAATACACAAACAATAATAGAGCATGACACATCAGGGTGCATGTAAACTACAAAAAACTTTCGTCAGAATAACAAAGTCAAAATCACTGAAAGTCCATCTGACATATAGTAAAATACAATGCAAAATGGTACATAATAAGAATCCATATACAGTAAATAATGAAACTAAACTAAACGCGGTCCGGCCAGAGCGTTATAAACAAAAATTTTTACGATGACATAATTAAGCTCAACTAAATTACATATAGACACCCAAAAGGAAAATAATACAAACTGTACGTAATATTAATGACAAAAATATGGCCCGACAATTTGTAATTTCGACATAAACTTGTTCCTTAGTTGAACACTGCGATTTTATGCCCAAAACACACGGGAGATGTCTAAAAGACTGCACGGTAAAATTCAAACTAAATTACACACGCACTATAGTCTTCTCTTGGGGTACGAGAAGTCAACAGCAACATTGCCATCGCGAGAGGCGTACATAATAGAAAAGTCTGTTGTACTTACAGTTGATTCGGCGAAAACATTGCCTTGCTGTAGCTATGGGCAATGATACACCATAAACACATACCTATAAGATAACACAACTACTTTACTGATTCTATTAGCAGTTATTAATCACTATATACGGATATTTACAAATATATGGCGGCTTTAATTCTTACAGCTTACACGGCCAAACCGTTCGCTACGCCATGTGTCTCAGACTACTTCTTTTAGAGCTGGCGTATGCTTATGCTCGTCTACTATTGGTTAAACTTGGTCGTACAAGCTACCACGCTATTGGTCAAGCATTTGTCATTCAAACCGATACAATTTAAATAATAAATAGAATAATCGCGCACTTTATCGCATTGGCACACATAATTGAAATTTACAAATTGACTTATAGTGGGTTTCAAAACGTGAGCGTTACAGTAAGCGAGGGAAGCAATAAAAATGATATTCTGTGCTTAAACAATATTATATTAATTGTGTAGGTCCAAGCAGTCGAAGGGATGATTTAAAAATATCATCTGCTCTAGCGCCTTGATGACTTCTTAATATAAGTGGGTTTATTACCAAAACTCATTTGTTTTGGTGCCCTCTATAACCCTTCCAAATTCGTCGGTATTTTTTGACACATCCTGTATATATTACAGGTTGTCTTTTCGATACCATCCGTAATAGCCTCGGTGGTCGGTCGGTTGGCTAACTGAAAGCCCGATACATCGGATCAATACTCTGACAACAACAAGGTGAGGTAGGTAGAACGGACAACAGATACAATATGTTACCGTTCAAAGGAAAATTATCTTTATCCAACCATTTTCGCATGTATTTCCTTTTATGTTGCCCGAGGGAGCAAGGTTTAACTTGAACGGGATCATATAATTGAAAATAAATGGATACTTCTGTGGCTGCAGCGCTCTTCTGGATATTAACTTGTTCGAGGAGGAATGATAATGGTCCTTTTACTAAATATTGTCCTAATTAAGGCGAGTGGAGCCCTTGATTAAGGTTAAGCGAGTGTGAGTGCTTACTCGCATTATCCATTAGGAAACAAAAGCTCATACTAAATAAAATAACAAATTATGAAGTTTAGGAATAAAAAATAGAAGTTGTACTTTGTTTTTATTTCCATTTTTTAGAAGAATTCGAAAAATCATTATTGAAGAAATAAAAAATTGAAATTATAAAAATTAGAATAACGTTGAAGTACAAAATTACTGCGTTTAAATATAAACAAGCTAACCATTATAGTCTTCGCCGATTTACAGCACTTTTTACATAATTGTTACACATTCTATAGGATACTCTTCCCAATTTTTTTTGTAAATAATATTACTTTTAAACATTTTTTGTTTAATTACAAAACATAAAATTCTTTTTTTTTTTTTGTTTGAAAAACGAATAACGTTTTTATTTATTGGTCAATTTTGTTAAAAAATAACAGGGTTCTTCCTCTAGCTAACACTAACATATTGTCAATTTCAACACAATCTGACCATTCGTTCTTAAGTTATCGTGCTTACAAAAAACGTGACTGACGGACATTTTGAAAGTTGTTCAGAATTCGATCATCAACAGAGTGATATGAAATTTTTTTCTCTCCGAGCAATATGACCGGTTTTAGAAATATGCCGATCGAATGCAATATACTCTTCGTTTTATATTTGCGAAAAGTATAATAATAAGAGTTATGTTTGGTTCATTTTGTTTTAAAGCTTTAGGAGAATTGCAAAAAGTCCTTATTAAAAAAATTGGTAAAGGTGTTTCGACAGAACTATATTTTATACAGGGAGGTCACCCTAATAGATTATTATTAAAGAAACGACATATGACAATAACAATAACTCTTATTACAAGGTCAAAAAATATACAGAGTGGTCATCCACAGCAAAAATTAAATATTAAATAAAAGGTGCCAAATATGGAGGGATTGGGTAAATACCTTTACATTCCTCCATAGCTGAATTATTTCTTTGGATGACCAACATGTACATTTTTAAATAAAACTATAATAGATGTCTTCCTTGCCAACTATGTTAACTATTTGCAAAATATTGTTACCATCTGTCACATTTTTATTTACACATCCACGTAATGGAGTGGAATTTTCAATTTCATTTTAAGTAGGTTTAGAATGTCATGAATCGTGAAAATTTGAAATTTGGGCGAAAAATTTTTTTTCCGTTATCTATTCCCTTTAGACGGTCCACGGTCCACCCTGTATATTTTCCAGTGAAAGTCTAACCATTTCATCGATGGCAGTAACGTCAACTGCGTACCAAGTTTGACTGTTGTCCGTCAAGTAGTTCTTTAGTTAATGCACTAACAGACAGAGAACAGACCGACAGGCAGACAAACTGGCGGAATTGAAAAACCTATATTTTCGTAATCTAGATGACCTGAAACGTGGAAAGTTGAAGGTGATATTTTCTCGAATAAAATACTTCCCTTCGGTATGCGAGGAAAATCATATTTGGGAGATAAGTGCCTACCAATATGAGAATAATTTACCCCAAATGCCAGCTTGAGAAAAACATTTTTACAAAAGTTATGAAAGAATTTTGAAACATTTGAATTTCGCAAATGTGAATGAGCCAAATCTGGGAGCTAAAATATTTAACCCATTTAAAACCCATTTTGATTTTTCTTCCTTGCTTGCTTGGCTAAACGAAAATTCGTACGTATTAAAAATACAAATTTTGCAATTTTTTTCAATATCGATTTTCTCAAAAATCAT
The DNA here is from genome assembly GCA_963583905.1 of Stenurella melanura. Classification (NCBI taxonomy): domain Eukaryota; kingdom Metazoa; phylum Arthropoda; class Insecta; order Coleoptera; family Cerambycidae; genus Stenurella; species Stenurella melanura. Next base: position 117,540,658 of record OY757317.1, on the reverse strand, counting down.
GGAATAGGCAAGAAAATTACAAGAGGACTATTTTTTAGGAAATTAGTCCAGCTTTCTTTTTTATAATGAGCAATTTTTTATATCTTCAACGGTTAACGAGTTATCAGTAAAATAAGGCTTTTTCACCGAAGGGGTGGTTTTTGGGGGGGTTGCGGGGCACCCCCAGAACTGATTTTTGTGGTTTTGTGATGTATAATCTCTCCACTGACAGTTACCGAAGAAAAATGTCAGAAAACATTTTTTGTTATGGAAATCTTTATATTTATTGGACCATAAATGCAGTTTGAATGATTTATACGTATTATGCTGGTAAAATTTTATCTGTTAATAACATAAAGCAAACTTGTTTGTGTGCCAAAAAAATTAGCCAAAGTGATAATTTTTGTTCAATTTACGTTATTCTTAATGTTCATGATTTTTAAAATTGAGTGGAGTCAGCAACTTCAGAGTTGTTTCGGAGGTGTTAAAAAAATACGTGAAAAAAACACGCATGATATATTTTTGAATTCGTACTTTAACGAGTTTTAACTTTACACTCTACACGATGATCTTGACATTTTATCCTACGATACTAACCCCGAAGTCAAAATTCTACTTTTTATACTACACGTCTATAATTGGGCCACAACTTCCTACAACTGTATCAAGTTTCAACAAGGTGATTCCTAAGCATTCCATTTTATGAATTAATTTTGTTTCAAAATTTTAAGTTCCTAAATGAACAAGTTGTTACAAAGCGAGTGACAAAAATCATGTTCAAACATATTTTTTAGAAAAATGTTTGAAAAAAGTTATAACGTATTCGATTTTTTTAAAATGGCACCTCAATTTCTGATAGTGCTAGAGCAATGTTTGAAAGACTACATTTTTTACATATGTGAAAAAAATTGTTTTGATATTTATATCCAAAAAATTTGTAAGTTTGCCCCTACTGGCACCAAAAAAGACAATAATAATAGTGGCCTTCATGATGAATTTTCTATTAAATCTAGAATCCTCTAAGTCGTCTGAAGCCGCAAACCCTTCCAAAACTCGCAGTAATGAATCTCACCACGTGCCAAGATTTCCTTCATGTTTCAATAAACCAGCGTAGGATTATTTAATTGGATATAGGCAGTTCCCTTTCACTTAATAGTCTTTGCTTACGATTTGCCACAAGATGTTTGTAATATATTTTGAGTGTGAGAATATGGTGTTTTCTATTGGATCGCCCCCGGCTGATGTATCATTCAATTTGAAACTTCGTATATAATTTAAAAAAATATTCAGAGAAGTACAATTATAATTACGTTCAGATTTGAGTGTTAAACTTAATTAATATTAATTATAATTTCCGTGGTTCTATTCTATATACGTTTTCATGTGTAATTTAATTCTAAAGATTAGAGACATTATTTCTATGAAATGGCGTGAAAAAAATCGCACACCGCAATAGTTATGATGCACGACAAACCTTTAAACAAATAAATTAGGTTTAAAATTCAGCAAAATGATGGCGTAATGACTAACTTCTTGGCAAACTAGATATCTGTATTGTTACTAGGTATTTATATATATTTTATTTGGGTAATAAGTTAACTGCGATATGAATAATAAAGTTTGTATAAAATACAAATCGGAAATCGGTATGGGAAATCCTTATGGATTGAAAATATATACGAAACGACAACGCACTTCGGGGATATTGTCAATATATTCCTGTTTTGTTTTATTTTAATCCTCGTGCTTTCCTGGTCACGGAACCAGCCTACCGAGTTTTTCTAGATCTCGCAGATGATGCGATATTAAATAAGTCTTTATAAGTATTTGGATGATACTGAAGAGATTTGACCATATATACTTCAACAAAACATATTACCAAAATTGAATATTACGACTCTCACAATGGTGGCATTCGTTGTGATTCTACATTTAAACAATTGATAAAAATAACGACAGTAAATAAATCTACAGTAAACATTATGTACTCTTCGGTGATTTAATGGACATTTTACATAATTGTTGCACATTTTATGGAATACTCTTCGCACTTTTTTTGTAAATTGAATAATATTACTTCTAGATTTATTTTTAATTATAAAACATATATTTTTTTATATTTAAATAATTAATAACTTTTTTATTTATTGATCGATTTTCTCCCTCTAGCTAGTACTAATTTACAATCAAAATTTCAGTACAATCGTGCATCCAAGAAACATAAAGGACGGGCAGACGGACATTTTGAAAGTTGTTCAGAATTTTATCACCAACACAGTGATATGAAAATTTCTTTTCTCTACGATCGATATTACGTGCTTTAGAATGCCGCCGATCAAACGCGATATACTCTTCGTTTTGTATTTGCGAAGAGCATAACAAGAAGTTTTCATTCCAATTTAAAACAATAAACCAGACATTGGGTACGTATACTACCTATTTACACATTGTTTTTGAATAATAAATGAAAAATGCGGAACTAATTTACTACTAAAACATATCGAGTTAAGTAAGTCTAATTAACTGTACATACAGCGTACAATAAGTTGATGCATCAGAAGTGTAATTAAGGGTATATTTACAGCGAATAATGCAATTAGAAATTCTCTAATAAATTTAAAATATCTACTACGATCCCTTCCATAATAGTACAGCGGGCATTAATATACCGACCGGAAGTTGTACGGGCTGCGAATCAGGGTCTGTTGATTATCAGGGGTTGCGCTTAATTTATGTTCCGAACACAGACACATTATTTATAACATCGTAACTTTTTATTGATACATTCATATGGGATATTTTGTAATTATTAGCCGCTATGGAACAGGATGATAAATAATTGAGGTATAATGAAACAGAAAAATACAGTATTGTGCGAAAATTCTTCGTATTAAATATGACTATGATCTTTTCCACACTAATAAAAAGTTAGATTTGCATCAGGTGTTCAATTGCTCTAAAATCTGTTCGGCGAATCTTGATACTGTGAAAATGCCAGTTGCGACATAGTTTCTACAAATATATCACCTCAAGTTACTAACACCCTGCTCCAACCAAGATTGCATGTTCCGGAGATGGAGAAATAAATTTAAAGGTTTTTAAAAGCTTGCAATGTTAGTTTGTATAGGTCAAATCTTGCGATCAAAATTTCGACTAGTTCTAAAACCACTAAACCACTAAAACATCCGCTACCTTGAACCCGCAAGCATTGATTGTTTCGTCAACACTAAGCCAGATGTACTTCCCATTAAGCTCAGAAGAAATATAAAAATATTTTTAACATTGGAGATGTTTATGTTCGTATATGGGGGTCGAGTTACCAGTTTTCGTTCAAAGACAGCGGTGTCGCGGTCGAGCGAGACTCTTGTATATGCAACGGCTGATATATGCAAATGTAATATGGGTTGCATATATCACAGGGGGTCAAGTTACCAGTTTTCATTTAAGGTTAACCAAGAATTGCGAAATCTGTGAATTTTTTCTTAGTGTAGACTCCGAAGGCACCTTAATATTGCTATATTTACCACTAATACATTTTTCTAAAAATTGTCTGAAAAGTGGATTGTCTCGTTTCGACCACGGTATGTTACATCCTATCATAAATTCTACTAACTCTAAGTTAAAATTACGTTGCGTGTCACTGTTAGTAAAGCTACCTAGTTTATGGTTTTCTGAAGAAATAAGTGAATTAATATTTGTTTCGCCTGACCAAGAAGTTGCTTTGTCACATCTAGTGCAATACAGTTCTCTACCATCAAAATGTAAATCGGCAATATCGTGAATCCAAAAATTTACTGTTAGTACTTACGTCCGAATTAATCTACAGTAAGAAAGACACTGGGTAATCTTGGTAAATGTTAACTTACTCACCGCCTGGAATTGGGTTTCAGGTAAATACCTAGTGGTATACCTCCTGCAATTTTAAATAATCTATTACGGATTTAGTGTTTATTCAATATTGTGCGTTTCTTGATAAAACTAAGTTACGCATTGACAGTGTAAAATTAAATAAAATTAATTTGGTATATGGCAGTATTTTCTGTTTTTATACTTTGAGAATGACTCAGTACATATTTACAATATACATCTGTAAAAACCATCCCTGGAATTAGATAGGTATATAATTCCGAGCCTTGGGCATGACAGACAGAAAAATATCTTTTTTCCCAAATTCAAAGTCTCCACTTTAATGATACTAAACCTATTTCAACAAAAAAGAAGAATTAAAATGTTTTTTAACGATTACTATACGTACTACCACTCGACTATGTGGATGTGGAAGCAATAAAACTTAATCAGTATGAATTCTTTATTTCACAGTATTGCACGGTAGAGTATGTAAAACAATTTTTTCAACATTGTAAAGGAAATATTGATACATCACACGGACAATAAACATGTTAATTATTTCTTGTACTCGCTTTTATCGGCTACCATATAAAAGCAAAAATACGACGTATTTCGCTCCTCTAACGACATTTATAGATCTTATTATGCTATATACCTATCGCTTATAAGCCGTAACGCTCTACGTACAGTTTATTATTTTTAAGGCGCTTAGATCGACTTAACAGTATAATTACTTCTGACATTAAGTGTGCGGAAGATTTATGCGTCACATTTCAAGTACCCATTTCTTGACCAGAACCCGAACAGGGGAATCCTAATAGATTAAACAAGTCCCACAAATCTCCCGTTTCCATTGATATTCACTGGAACGTTAAAGCCATTAATACAGCATAAAGTCCGCAATTGCTTTATAATAGAACCCTGTGGCACTTGCGTTGATCCTGGCGCGTGTCCTTTGTTGTCCGGGTCGCCCAGCGAGAGGTACCAGCAATCCATATGCTCGCGGCCACCCCATGTTTACATTCCATATCCGTATCACTACATTAGTTGTCTATTAATCCTTGTCACACACATCCCTTCGATTTTGGCTAATGCCGTATTAATACGTTACTTATTAACGGATATTATATTCGTATTTGTATTTGCCCGTGTTAAATATTTGACCCTCCATGTAAAAATCAGCGCGAATTAGGCTTTCGTTATTTTCTTCAATTATTTTATAAGCACTCTTGGCTTATGACATTTGCTTATTTAGTAACGGAATGACATTATTTATCAATTTTAGCGAATTTGGAAAAATATCACCTGGTGTTGACCTATTTATCCAATAAACAAGCGATTTCAGGATATTGTTATACTCTTCGCAAATACGAAAATAAAGATTATGCAGTGTGTCACACATATCCCGCCTACACACCCTCGTATTTTTTTCAGTTTTTTCAGATTATCTTCATTTTTATTATCAGCATAGGTAATGCAATTTACGGAACTGATTATTTGTTTGCCTATAAAAAGTTACTTCGCCGATCATGGCTTACTGAGAATGGAATATTTAAAAAATATATATATATATACATTTTTTTCTTAAGAAAAAGCTTTTATTTTAAAAAACTGTACTAAAAAGCAAAATATATTTTTTTAAATTCATACACCTGGAAAACAAAATCTTTGGGGACGGTCATATGGCAATTTTGCATAGTTACTTTGACCGCCCCGAAAGCGTTTGGTTTCCAGGTGTATGAATTTAAAAAATATATGTTTTATACGTTTTAGTATGTACAGTTTTTTTAAATAAAATCTTTTTCTTCAAAATATTTTTTTATATAATTTTTGTTTCGACATGACCGCACTTTACTCTTGGACGATTTTCAAATTGTTTGCCCTACCCTGTACACTATTTAACTTGAAGCCATTCTAAGTGCACCTGAAATGGTTATCGGACATTTCCATTTGTTACACACTTAATCGATCACACTGTATATCTTGGGTGTAGCAGTAGGTCTTGTCTATCATAAACATGTATTGTCATCGAAACGGAATCAACTTGTAAAATTTCAACTCCGTAGAATAAGAGAAAGTGGTTCTAATTCAGCTTGCAAGATTTGACCCAAATAAACTAACACACTAGCAGGTCTATTCTGTAACATTTTTGTTAAGTTTTAACGGCAAGGTCACTGTTAAAATAATTAGCGAAATGAAGTTAACGGTCAGTGGTATTCTGTACACTTTTTTTAAGGTTAAATTTAACCAACATCGTTTAAAATTAGAGGCGACTTTGGACCTGCCACTAAAATTTAACGGTACCGTTAAAGAGGCAAAAACACCGTATTTTATTTTTGGTTCATAAAATTTTGTATAATATCATTCAGTAAATGGCACTTTATTTATGTTTGTCAATGAGTTTGAGATTCTTTTGACGACCCATTTCCTCATTTATATTCAGTAATTATTTTTCCGCCTTCAAATAATCGTAATCATAACCTCAAATAGGAGCGCGGCCGTTAAAAACTTATGACTTTAACAGGTCCGTTAAATGGTCGCATACAGAATAGAAAAATGAGTTATTATTTTTAGCATTCCGTTAAAATTAAAAATTTAGCAGGGCGTTTATTTTTAACCAAAAAGTTACAGAATAGACCTGTAACATTGCAAGTTAAACAAAAGTTTTTAAACAAGGTAATACGTAATACAGGTTCCGATTAATTAAAATATTTGATTAGGAAAAGATGATCAGATTTGCTTTAGCCTATACCGGCACCGGGTGTCCAGTTAATGCTCCCTGACCTTCCAATGTTTAATCCCTACTACGGCGTACAATAATTTTCAATTATACAAGATGTCACAAAAACGAATTACACAAAAAAGTATGTTTTTTTTGTCGCCAGTTAAGCCTCCAAGGGTCCTATATTACACACTAAAATGTTTTGCCAGCCGGTGTAGCGCTGCCAAATTATGATTTTTTTCTCGTGTCTCTTTTGACAATTTACAAACATTTTTTTGACTGCCATATCTCCCCGATTTATCAATTGTTTTTTCTAAAAATGAAGGATGTTATTTGATAATTATGTATTTACAGAAAAACATTTTTGACAGAAATTATTATTGTGCCGGATGTCTAAAATATATGTTTATATTTCATGATATTTACTTATTTTTCACAATTTTTTAAAATGGAATGCCTATAATTGTTTTACATGGACAAATAAAACATCCAATTCGTCACATTTTAATATCATATATTTAATTTTTATTTCAAACGGTTTTTGAGATATGATTATTTCAAATAATTTTTGCGTAAATTGAGATACCCTTTATTTCTATTTTTTACGGAAAGCGACATTTAAATAATTTCCTTATGCCCATAAGCTAAACTGCAACCTTCTACCCTTTCTCCTAATCTCCTAAGTGTATGAAAAATTTTCAAAATATTCATGTGTCTAACCGACCATCCGTCCATCACACTTCTTGTATGCACGATACCTCATGAAGGAAAAGTCCCATTTTATTCAAATTTGGACGGTAAGTAATTATTGGCTAGAGGACAGATCATTAAAAAATTACCAGTAAATTCAAAAGATGTTACAAGTACAAAAATGCTACAAAATAAACTATCTAGAGCTTCGCTGATCATAATGGCATCATCGGATTATGATTAAAATTACAATTATAGCAGCTACATCTAAAAAATAACTTAATTTTAAGGACGTTCAAGATATATTGTATAGAAAAGTCAATAATAATTTCTTGCAAGACATGTTTGAGTTAATGTCATACACGCAGAGGACGGGTAAATATCGGGAAAATCCTTCTCGAAAAATTACAAAAAAGTGAAAGTCCAATTTCCTCAAGTCAAGATTTGCAGCAAAATTTCACAAGTTCTAATCTCACAGAACGGCAATAATTGTAAATTCAAAAAGAAACAATTTGCAACAGTTAAAGCCAACACACGATGCCGTTGACGGAGACTAATAACCATAATAACAATTACACCGAAATTTGTTATTATTTGCCCGAGTCACGTGACGTAATTACCTCGCGGTGCACTCGCATGTATGTAAATGATCTCCGTACGTGTATGTAAATGTTTACATTTAATACGGCCTTTATAATTCAATTTAAATAATATCCAGATATTACGTAATGACGGGTCTATTTAATATTTTTTTTATTACCTCTTCTGAAAGAGATTGACGAGTATAATAGTAGTTATGCCAAAAATTAAAATTATCTGTATCATGTATAAATAAAATATTTAAATTTGCGGTCTCCGGAACGCTCGGGCTAGCAGATAACCGAGTTGTGACGTCACATAGCCCCACGCACCCAGAGAACAGGGTCGTCAAATATCAAATAATAGTATATTATTATAAGAAATTTTACAAATTCATTTTAGGATTTTAATTTGCTAGCATAACCAGTATTCAGGTTATCGAAAGAATGCAAAGATTTCATTAATATTTTTACACATAGTTTTTTTTTTAGTTATAGATAGTTATTTTTTCTGCTGTTTGCTAAATCCTATAAAGAATATGTTTCAATTATTATAAACAAACAAATAATAATTCGTGTAAAAAAAAACCTATAGGACAAAAAATCAAATACAAACAGAAACAAAAATCATTGATTTTACCAAAATTGCACACTCTGCAAATTGTTTTATGTAGTAAGTGCTACCCCTATGACATTAGTTCACCGGCTTATTCTAGAAAAAAGATTTAAATAAAAAATTTGTTTCATTCTTTATCTTTATTTGTTCTCGATATACTTGGTATGTATTTCGACAGATAAAAAAAATCTGGCTTGCTATATTTACCCCTGTAAATTTTAACGTTTTATCGACACAGCCTTGGACAAAATGTTCTACACTTATTATACTTTTCGCAAATACAAAACGAAGGGTATATTCCATTCGATCGGCTCAATTCTAAAACCAGTAATATTGCTCATAGAGAAAAGATTTACATATCACTGTGTTGGTGATCGAATTCTGAAAATTGTTCAAAATGTCCGTCCGTTTGTACGTCCATCTGTCCGTCCGTCTTGTAAGCACGGTTATATTGAAACTTGAACACTAAGATAGTGCTAGCTAGAGGAAGAACCCTATTGTATTTGAACAAAATCGATCAATAAATAAAAAGTTATTAATTTTTTAAATTTGAAAAAATTTGTTTTGTTTTGTATTTAAACAAAAAATGTCTAAAACTAATATTACTTACAAAAAAGAAAAATTGCAAATGTGCAACAATTATATATCTAGTTTAACATGTGCATAATGATAACACGATAAAAATTTGAGACAATTTAATTTTTCCGTTTTTGAGTTAGCGCCAGTTAAACAAAAAAAAATGTTTATTTTATTTTTAATTACTTATTCAAAAGACGCCGATAGAAATGGTGCACGAAAACGGTGGTCAATAATTGTTTATAAATATAATACTCGACGGATTTTTATGAAATTTAATAAGGATCTACTATGATACTAGACGAATGGGTTAAAAAAACCGCTACCTAAGGAATCACTACTTCCACATCCAGATTTCCCATGCAAGTCTCTGTAAGGGAAAACATCTTCACCATATTTGCACTCTAGTATGTGAAAATAATTGGTCATAGAATTTTAATAATATAATATGTGGGGCAGATGTCATAAAAAAAATTGAGCCGTTGGCTTCCAGCATATACGCTAAAGATGAAGTTTTTGGACTCTTATTAGCTTGCTTTACTTAAATTTCTGTATTTACCTCCCCCACTCCTTCAACGGAATCATCTTTATCAGATATCATTACAATACATACATGTACCAAATTTCAAAGTGAATATTTCAATTTTATTTTATTAACCCCCTTATAATGGAGTGGAGGTGATGGGGGGTTGAAAATATTATAAAGAAGTCTGAGGCATTATATTCTAGTATATACAAAATAAATCCCAAGTTTCTGTAGACTTACCAGTTTGCTTTACTTATTGTCTCATATTTACACCTACTTACCCCCACCCCTTCAACAAAATCATCTCAAAATATAACCTATTTAACCCCCAACCCTTCAATATAATCATATTTAAATATAATCTACTTCCAGATGTCGCTGTAACAAATGAATGTACCAAATTTCAAATGAACATTTCAATTTTATTTTATTAAACCCTTTAATAATGGAGAGGGGGTGGCGAGGTGAGTTGAAAATACTTTTAAAATGTATGAGGTCTTAGCTTCTCGATAGTATATGCACCATATCCCAAGTTACTGTACTGTTACCACCCTTGCTTTACTTATTTTCCCATATTTACCAATATTTAACCCCCAAGCCTTCACCGGAATTAGAGCAAAATCACTAAATATCACTATGTGATATCACTACCGGGCCTCGACTGGCGGGCCGTTTCTATTTAAATGTGAATATCTTTGCTATTGACCCAATTGAGCTGATCTCTTCCTGACGCTATTGGCATATTATTATACTTTATAATGAGAAAAAAATAATGGGAAACTGCTATATCGTTAAATGACCCTGCACCGGGAGGAGATAAATAAGAAAAAGACGCCTATGGCGAAGTAATGAAAGTCCACGTCCACCTAATTAAAACGCGGAAATTTGCATGAATTTCTTGTAAATTTTTGGAAACCGGAGAGATCGTTGATAGTGGCAACCGGGACCGTGGCCTGCAGGAGGGGCTGCAGAACCGCAGGTAATAGCGGAAACTTCGACAGCGCTCATTTTATCGCGGCGCCCGACCGGATGCCACGTTGAGTCACCCCTTCGTACTCCTGCGCCTTCGTCCTGCATAATTACACAGGAAGAATTGTATCTATCAGGATATAATGGATATTGCAGCCGACCTTTCGTAGGCTGACACTAATCTGATTTCGTACAGAAATTTTGGCTTCGCGTTGTGTTTCAGTTTAACTAGTACAACGTATAGGAAAAGTTATTTAAGGAAAACTGAATGTAACAAAGGATTAAATTTTGTTATTACGAGAGAAGATAATATTTCATCTTATATTTGGCAATGCACAATGGGTCAGAAATTGGAAAAAGTGACCGAAAATCTGATTTTTCTAGATTAACGTATATGATACCAAAAAAATAATTAAAAATGAATGATTTGGGATTCGATCGATTTTTGATCAGTTTCAAAATTCTCTCATCCACTGTGTTGTACGAATTTATAGCACAAGAATAATGTCTGGACTCAACTTTTATACATTTTTACTTTGTAAATATTTTGTAATATTCATGTTCCTAATGCCCTTGTATCCAATTATATAATGTCGGAGCATTCTTTATTGACGTTGACACTAAATGAAATACCGCAAAAATATTTTTGACACGATAATGGAACAAGGGCATTATTCTAATTTCCTATTGACAAAAATAACTGAAATACCTAATACCCTGTAATAATAATTGCTACTGTAATAATTCATGTTTCTACCGATCGTTATTCCCGTCTATCCTTCGATTCCAGTGAATTTTCTTAAACTTCAACCCTATTCGTAACACGCTAGTCATAATGTTATCGATGCAAACTTAAAATAATAATAAATTACGGAATGTTTCTTGATAAGCGTACCTATTCAGGTATATTTTGCAAGAAAATTTTATTTATATTTATGGAAGTAAAGAAATGTCGACTACGTATTAGAAAATTCTGCTTGCGATCTTCTAGAATTCAAGTAACCGCATTATAAATGATTTCATAATTAGTTCGACTAAATGAGTAGAATACTCCATATTCATTGTCAAAATGTTTTATTACAGGACTTGATCGACGAAAACGTATTTTAATGTAACGTATATAATTAGTGAATGTTAAACATTACCTTAGTTGCAGCAAGTGAAAACGGATTCATGTATCAGCTCGGCAGTAAGCTGAGTAAAGTTGTGTGCAAAATATAACATTCAAAGCGGCATTCCTTAAGAATTACATCGCAAAGAGAGCCGCCTGGCGCTTGCAAACGAACACAATGCTGCTTATATTTTGGATTTAAGTTTAAGAATAAAGCGTATAATGTATAAGTAGAGAGCCGACAGTATATAGATTTTCTATTAATAAAACACATGAAAAACTTTGTATGAGTGAGAGTAAGTACTACCACAGACCTATAGGGAGCCACTTTTCATATAAGCAAATTTGGCCCGCATCATGGAATTTTACTGGAAGTGACGTCAGAAAGGGAGGATGCGGGCAAATAAGAAGAGACAGCCTATTTTTTTAATAAGTAGAAGGCTTGTACTTTAACTTAAAAAAATAATTCACGTATTCGATGACTTAAGAACACAAAAAAACAACTTTAATCGAGGGTGACTCAGGGTTGCGGGCAAATTAAGCCTGACACCGCACTACAATCTCATTGTATACCTCAAAATTTACATTTTGACGGAAGTTTTATTCATGTATTCGATGACACAAAAAAATCGTGATCGGAAGTGACGTCAGAATTCCATGACGCGGGCAAAATTAGCAAAAATGAAAAGTGGCTCCCTGTATGTCTGTGGTAGTACTTACTCACTCACATAAAGATTTTCATGTATCTTATTCATAGGAAGTCTATACAGCCGGCTCTCCACCTATTATCCTTGTAGCTGCGAGCAGTATTGGAGAATGCGAGTATGAGATTCGACGAAGAATACAGATGGAGTGCCATACAGAAAAATAAGACTAAAATAATGCGTGGGTCATAAAATAAAAATATTAAAAATACCTTGCATAGAAAATGATGAAGAGTTTTCAGTTGGTTCTCAATAGCAATTTCGTCTCGAATTTCGTGCTACTGAACAATAGTTACTTAACAGTCTAATAGTTAGTCCAACAGAATGTCATTGCTGTTGGCGACAATGCACATTGGAATTAGGAAATAACAGAAATATCGTTCTCGAATATTTAATTACGAATACAACGATATGAAATAATTTTTTTTGTCGTTTGCTAATGTAGTTACAAAGACTGGGAAAATACAGGAGGAAATTTGAATAGAACTAAAATTAGCAGTTAATTCAATAGTAAAAAAAACGGCCAATGACTACAATTTACTCATTTTTTTTAGACATTCGAGGTGCACAATAATTGGAAAAAAGCATTTTGTATGTGAGAATATTCGAAGTTATGGCGAAGGCGCCGCAGCCACATTTTGGTTTAATTAAAGTAAAAATTAGGTGTTTCTTGGAGTATAGTAGCTCAAAATCGATATTAAGTAATAAGGTTCAATTAACCAAAGGACAGCGAAATTTTATTTCATAATTTTTAGTGACCGTGTTTTTAATGGAGTTGAATAAAAAAAATCCCTTAGATAATAAAATTGAATATGGATGCAATTAATTGTGCATTGCGTTTGCTTACATGGGCGATTAATAAAGAAATATATTCAATAGCAACAATAACAAAACAAAAATTAAACAAGTATATTTATTATACTCTTCGTAAATACAAAACGAAGAGTATATTCCATTCGATCAGCACATTTCTAAAACCGGTAATATTGCTAGTAGAGCAAAAATTTTCATATTGTGTTGGCGATCGAATTATGAACAACTTTCAAAATGTCCGTCCGTCCGTCTGTTCGTCCGTCCGTCACGTTTCTTGTAAGCACGATAACTTAAAAGAACGAAAAATCCGATTGTATTGAAATTTGGACAGTAAGTTAGTGCTACAGGAAGAACCCTATTGTTTTTGAACAAAATCGATTAATAAATATAAAAGGTATGGATTTTTTAAATAAAAAAATGTTTTCCTTGTTTTGTAATTAAATTAATTGTAATTAAATTAAAAATGTCTAAAACTAATTTTATTTACAAAAAAAACTGTAAAGAGTATCCTATAGAATGTACAACAATTATATAAAAAGAGCAGTAAATCGGCGGAGAGTATAATGGTTAGCTTGTTAATTCTAGAATTGGAATACACAAAAACTTATCTAAACATGGATCGTTCGAAGAATATTCAGTAATGTACGATTTATTAATGAACGAACCGATTAGCAGCTGGTTATAAATTCGGATCGAGCACGTGTGAGCATTCCATCAAAACGTACCCGAACCCATTTATTTCACCGATTGTTTTCTTTTTGTGCGCGGGAACCATCTGCCTAATATGAATCGTTTAGTTAAAATGAATAGATATTGTAATCATTACGTCTTGTATTATAAACAATAATCAGTACAAAATATGTGAGAATCGATCGATATAATTATGGAAAACTTACATTAGGCCTTTTTACTTTTTTGAATGTACAATTTTTTTAATAGAAATTCCCGATAACATCCTAGAGCAAGAGGCACAAACGAGCGCGATTTATTACCAGTAAAATCCAGGTCAAGATAAGAACATGAATATCAACTTTTTACTGAATGACGAAATCTGAGCAAAATCAAAACTATAAGTGACGATATTCTTCTAGTTTACTTTGTCGAAAATGCAAAGAGTCGATTCTCAATGCTACAAAGTTGTTTGGCCATAAAAGAAAATGCTGACATCTACAAATATCCAAAAATTATTGCTTTTTTGAAGCGTCAAGCTGTAGGATATATACTACTCTTGCCAGGTTTCTGATGACTGTGTTTTTTAATCAGTCGTGAACACATTACTTACATAATATAATACATGCAATGATTATAAAAATGTAAAAGGTTCAACTTCTTCTGTGTATTTAACAGTGATTATTATTTTACATAATTCTTACATCACCCAATACGACAAATTTAGTGAAGCATGAGAAATAACACAAAGAAATATTATATAACTAACCATGTAATTATTTAAAAACGTATCCCAAGTTGAAAAACCTCTGAAAGGGTTCCGGGTCGGCTCACAGTTTATCACACACTTCATAATACATATTTCCTTCTTGGAAATGGTCACTCAGTTTAAAATTTCACATGATGAACGTATGAGGCCCTCCCATATTTATTTAATTGTTGAGTTTTAGATATATGGGTTAATTGTAGTTTTCGTGTCCATATCATTCATAGTAAAACTAGAAAATAAATTGCTTCTCATCGAACATCAAAACAAATTAATTTACTAAGTTACAAAACTGAAAGAGGAACACCTATTTTATTCTACTAAAATGTTGTACAGTGAAGATCAATAACGAGTGGCTTATCTACTCTGGGTTTCAACATGAAATGAATTTTATTTTGATTTATGTAACGCAAGATGGCGTAACGTAACGCATGACATCGCAACATGATGTAAGGTAACGTAAGGTAAGGCGCAAAGTTCTGACAAATATTTTTACAGATCAAACTATTAAGGACAGTATCAATAATTTTTTCTGAAATTCAAAATAAATAGTGTCAAAATCTAACTACCTAATATATTGAATTGGCGATCCTTCCAGGTTAGGAGTATAACAGGAAATAATGTTTTTGCCCATTGTATTCCTTAATCACAAGTTCTTGCCAGATGTTTTGTGATCCATTATTCTAATTGAGCCCCCATTTATTTTGCATATGATTAATTTATTAATTAATTGTATTATGCGAACGTGTGACTAATTTCACATGGTATCAATTTATTAAATTAGTTGTCCTGTTCGCGATATTTTTATCACAATTAAAATAGCCAATAAATTATATTGACGATATATTTCTAGACAGTTCTGAAAGAATTTAATAGTCGGAAAATCATGATCCCTGCTCCGATATCTTCAGAAGACGACGAAAACGTTACATATCACCAGAGCTTGGAATTACCTACCGGATTCCAGGGATGGCTTTTACAGATATTATATATTGTAAACATGTACTGAATCATTCACAAAGTATAAATTGATTTTATTTAATTTTACAATGTTAATACGTAACTTAATTTGATCAAAAAACGCACTATATCAAATAAAAACGAAATGCGTAATAGATTATTTTAAGTTATATCTGGTATATTTACTGACTGTTTTCCTGAAACTTAATCACAAGCGTGGAGGGGAGTAATTTAACATTTAACATGATTACTCAGAGTCTCTCTTACTGTAGATTTATTCGGACGTAGGTACTAAAAACGCAAGTTACAGTAAATTTTTGGATTCGCGATATTGCCGATTTACACTTTGATGGTAGAGAACTGTATTGCACTAGATGTGATAGTGTTATTTCAAAGCTACTTCGTGGTCATGCAAAACAAATATTAATTCACATATTTCTTCGGAAAACCATAAACTTGATGGCTTTAAGTACTAACAGTAACATGCAACGTAATTTTAACTTAATAAAAATAATTTTAACTAAGTTCCTGTTCATTTTTTTTATAGAATCAATACTTTTGCCAAATTTTTTCCGTCGTCTTTTCTATAGCAGTTGGTAAAAAATTAACTTTTTTTTTTTGAAATATGATCAAAACGTCACGAAACGTGGAAATTTTAAATTTGAGTGGTAAAAATTTTTTTCATTATCTATTCCTTTTAGACGGTCCACCCTGTATATTTTCCAGTGAAAATCTAACCATTTCTTCGGTGGCAGTAGCGTCAGCTATCTACCAAATCTGAATGGTTTCCGTCAAGTAGTTTTGCCTATAATTTATGACGGTGATGTGTTATTTCAGTTAAACAAAAGGCCAAAAATGTATGTTTAATCACTCATTTGTACTTAACTCTAATGTTGGCATATAGACTGATAAATCACATTTTAAATTCGTGAATTATTTAAAGAGCTAATTGAAGAATAGAACACGGTCTAAATAATATGATATATAAATACAATGTAGCGTTGGTTGATTTATTTGCCAGCATAAAATGAGCATTGCTGTCGATTCCGGGCATGCAGTCTGGAGGTTCGTCGCAACACGCAGCTTGGTCGTCCGCCGAACACGCCCAACGGACGGCCAAACCGCGCGCCGGAACCAAACCTCGGATGTTTTATATACTACCAGACCGGCTGCATACGGCGGGTTGGACATTGGACATGCTTGTTGTCAGCAGCGAGAGCCACATGATGCATGGGGTAGAAATATAGATAGGATGGGAAGCGTAGGTGTTTGTGAGATGCTTCTTTTAAATTTCCATCTATCATCACCTCTTTATTTATTCTTCTTCTAAGTTTTCTGTTCCTTCTGTTTCTGAATCTAGCAGCTTTTGTTTTTAATTTTTATTTTTATTTATTAACCGTTCCACAGGTAAATGTCCATTTTCTGTGGAAGTGCTGGGAACAGCCCTATCTCGCGGTACAAAAATAAGAGCTGTTTATAGTGGGTTATGAGAAAGAGATTCGAGGGAATATTTTGTACACCCTGTATATTGTTTTTTTGAAGCTATCAGTTTTAATTTCTAGTTTCTAATTCCGCTTTTCAATTCCGGGTATTTTCCTATTTCATTACCTATAAATATTTAATACCTTTTCAATTTTACTTTTAAATTTTTTTCTCTATTGTGTAATAAACTAAAAATTAATAAACAAATACAATTAATAGACTAGACTAGATTTATCTTTTGGTCGCTTTATGTTTTTGTTAGATAGACGAAAATTAACTTTTTTTTTTCAAATTAAAGTTCTCGCAATTCTCCTTCTTTTCTGATAAAAATTTTTCAAAAATATTTTCAAAATGGCCGAGAAAATCTATTTGTAGTCATTCAGTTTATAGATAAATGCCAAGAAAGTGGGCAAAATGATTTTAAAATTATTTTTTTTAATGTCATCGGAAAACTGGCGTCTAGAACCACATTTAAGGAAAAATGAACCATTTTGGATTTAATGGCACAAAATGGCGGGCAATTCAAATTTCAGATAACAAATTCATTTGTGTCCGCAAGGTTCAATAGTTGAGCACCAAAAGGAGGAGGGTCGATTTGGACGTTTTTTCCCCAAATTATTTTTGGATGAAAAAATCAGAACACATTATTTTTAATGTCTACTAATAATAATAAGTCTATTTTAACCTAAACGGACGATCCCCCCCCCCTACATCCTGAATATGCCATCGTCCATTTTGGGTAAAATCGACTTATTATTAATGGACATTAAAAAAAAATGTTTTTTGATTTTTCATCCAAAAATAAATAGGGGCAAAAACCGCCCAAATCGACCCTCCTCCTTTCAGGCTGTATTGTTTTCAAGAAGTATATTTTCTGAAAGTGTGAAGCCGATCGGAACTCTTGACGTCCCTGGGCGTTAAAATGAAAAAAAAACGCATTTTTTCCAATTTATTCCATTTTGTACATTATATACGTACTCAAATGACTCAAAAACCAACGCAGATTTGTAAAAATTTTCATTGCAAAGGTTTTTGGTTTTTTGTTTGTCCCGATCGGAACTCTGGAACCGGAGATATTCACCTTTTTACCTAAAAACACGCTGTTCAAAAAACAAAATTATTCATAAAAAAAAACCGCAATAGGCTTTGGAAGTTCAAAACTCCTGGTGATACCCCAGAAGGTATGAAATCATAATATTGTTGTTACAAGACTAGCATATCTCATCGTTTATTTGGTCTTTTTTTATTGCACTATTAGGACACCAACACTACTTATTTGTGGTGGCACAATAATAAAATAAGTTAGAGTTGTTGTAATGTTGAATACACGATGCAGCTGTAGCAAAATTTCTCGACAAGAAGGGTATTATTAGTTATAGGGTTATTACCCATATCACGTGGTGTGATTCAGTAATTTATACTTAGGCAATTTATTAATGAAATTTTGTATTTATTACCTATAGGTTAAAACTACTAGCGTAGCTGCATGCAATGGTGACATTGACAAGGTATGATTGTATCAGTTTTGTGTGTGCAGTTAAACCCATTCTTATAAGCGCGTCCGAGTGCGCCTCTGATAAATTGTGAAATGGAGTGCCGACATCCGAATGCTTTTTATTACCCTCTGTCTTCTCCAAACAGAGTATAGGCACTATTCCGTATTTTTTACTGAATATCGGAACATAATTCGTTAGAGCGGTGGCGGGCGCGGGGTCCGCTGACTAATAAACGGCCCCAACGTCAGCGAGTCGTCGGAGATATATGGACATTGAAATGGAGAATATATATTGAGCCTGGAGGAAACCGGGCGTGATGAGAGAGAACAGCTGGGCAATTCCAGGTGAAAATAATGAAATCAACGAGCCGAAACAATGCAGCAACTAACCCCCTGTCCGATATTCGCCAGCCCCAAGCTGCCCATTTGCTTTAGATTATTAGCTCTACCAAATCTGCAACTTAAATTAGGTAGTTACTTTCTCACGATTCCGTACATTTTCGAGCGGACGCGGAGGGGACGTTTACAAGCACTCTTAGATTAAAATGACCGATTGTGTAACTTGGTGCCCCGAGTAATTTCTGCTGCAAGTTAAATTTTAAGAATAATAAGATAGTTAAACTGAGGATTGGGAAACGTGCATTAGTATCCTGATTGCAGTGCAATAAACACAAAAATAACACAATAATTTCTCAGGTAATGTGTCACTGGTGTTTCTATCATATGTTTTTAAATTATTACACTCTTCGCAAATACAAAACGAAGAGTATATTGCATTCGATCGGCTTGTTTCGAAAACTGGTAAAAAAAATCATATCACTGTGTTGGTGATCGAATTCTTAACAACTTGCAAAATTTTCGTCCGTCTGTCTGTTCGAATGTCTGTCCGTTCGTCCGTCACGTTTCTTGTAAGTACGATAACTTAACGAAAAGTCCGATTGTATTGAAAATTGGACAGTAAGTTAATGTTAGCTAGAGGACCTATTGCTTTTGAGCATCAGTCAATAAATAAAAAAGTTATACATTATTTAAATAAAAAAAAAATTATAATAAAAAAACTGCTGTGTAATTAAACCAGAAATGTCTAAAACTAATATTATTTACAAAAAAAACTGCGAAGACTGTCCTATAGAATGTGCAACAATTATATAAAAAGTGCAGTAAATCGGCGAAGAGTATAATGGTTAGCTTGTTTAATCTCCTTTCCAACAACGGAGTGGAAGTATAGTAGCTAGGCAATTGTAAAACAAAATTCAAATTATTTTTTTATGGAAATAGGTTTAGAAAACGTTGAGATTTTAAATGTTAGGAAAAAATGTCTGTTGGTCTGTGTAACTTTTTTGTGCGCGTGTTTTCTCTGGAACGGTTTAAGACATTGAATTCAAATTTGGTACGCGTATGATTATAACAAGATCTGAAACTAGTTTATATTTTTAGCTTACTCCGTTGAAGGGTTGGAGGTAAATAGAGGTAGTGTATATACTAGAAACCAAGGCCTCAATTTTTTTAATAAACTTTGCCACTCTCTCCCTAACACCCCACTCCATAATTAGCGGGGTTAATAAAATAAAATAGAGATATTCATTTAAAATTTCGTACACGTATGTATTATAACGACATCTCTGGAACTAGATTATATTTTGAAACGATTTTATTGAAGGGTTGAGGGTGAAATAGGGGCAAATACTAAAATCAATGGTCTCAAATTTGTTTATGACATTTTCCACTACCACTACACTACAATGAGCAAAGCAAGCTAGTAAAAGGTTAGAAACTTGGAATTTGGTTATACGCCACTAGAAACCAAGGTCTTACATTGTTTTATGACATCTGCCACTCCACCCTCACTCCATTATCAAAGGGGAGAAGAAAATATAATTGTGATTTAGTGTGTACGAGAGCAAAAGTTCTGAACTTTTTTTTTAACGTGGCATAAGCAACTCGGTCAGAATAATATAAAAATTTTCGAAAAATTCCCATGCAAAATTTAGTTCTTTGCTTAAAATTTGGTGGACTGTGGTTAATGGGTATGAAATATACATACAAAAAAATTAGTTCCAGTTTGGGTAAGGGTCCGGCTCATACAAGCCGATTGAAAAAAGAAAAACTAGGCCAATTTATTTATAAGTCGTAAATTATTTCACCTATACATTCCAGCTTTGGCATGCGTAATTTGCCTGTCGCAAAGAATAATTCCATGTAATATGAAGACGTTATATTAATAATATCTTACTTGTATTTGGTTTATTTGAAAATTAATGAAATAATGAGAACGCAAACGGTTTTTGCAAATTGCTCTTCATCTAACTAATATTTTCAAACGGTTGGTCTTGTAGATATATTGAAAACAAATAAAAAAGTATTGAATCATTTTTGTGTGGGACCAAAGGGAAAAAAATATAAGCGAAGAACGCTAAAATAGCTTTAAAATCAGATGTTTATTAGGTTTTAAACAATGACCTACCACGATTTGAAGTGTCAGAAAAAAGATGTTGTTGTTTGTGATTTTTACTAGTTGTACACAAAAATCAGCTTTCTTTTCGAAAAAAACCTTAAATCTCTATCTCAAGTGGACTAGTAATATTAGAGAGTTCAGGATATCGGTAAGTAAGTTCTTGAGCATTATTTTCTTGGTTTGGGGCTGAATAAACTTTTGTGCTTATAACCAAAGCTCGAGAATTTTATCTTGGTGGCGCGGCGTCAAAATCAGGGTTGGCTCTGCCACCACGGACAGATTTTTATGCAAGTATGACACAATATATCTTACTTTGTACTTTTTTTAGCCAATTTCGCAATATCCAAAGTTAATATGATCAGTTTATTAAAAAGACTCATTCGAAGAGCAGATATTGGGGGATTGGGGAATTAAATGCAGACGTAAATGCCAAGAATTGCCACAGTATTCCCAGGTAAAAAGGTATTTTGTCAAAGCAATGTTTCACAATTTCGGCGGCGTCGTCTAATAATTAAAAGAGATAATAAAACCGCATTAGTAAAAAACATGAAAGTACTGCCGTGCACTGGAATCTAATGCAATACCATTTTGAAATCAAATAAAATTCACTTTATCACATTGTATGTGTTTGTGATGCACACGGTATATAGCAGTTTTATGCCATAAATCCTTAACTTTGTTTGTTACGTATAATTTAATATTACATAAAAATTGTTTATTTTATTGGAAAAAAATTATATATGTTGATAGCAGTTAATTGGGTTTTTATAGTTAATTATTATGAAAATAAAGAAAATAAATACGCCACACATATTAAACAGAACAGGAAAATACGTGTTTGACTCAAAATTGTCTTTTAATTTGCTAGATATGTATTACATGTTTTTGTAAGAACCATTTAAGTTATATTACACAAAAATACATTATAGCCTGGTAATAATGAATATTTCACCACTTCGTAGTTTTTCTGATTGTTTCAGAGTGTTTGCAATATAATATTCTGTCTATATGAGAGCCATTCTAGCCCTGTTTATAACTTACCTAATATACTATTTAAAAATTACTGACGAGTTAAACAATAATTTAATTTGTTCAAACCATTTCGATACGTACCTATTATATAAAAAAAATAAATCTAAAAAATCCTAAAACGATCTCTTTAGGTCTTCAGGCCATTAAAGCCGAAAGCAAGCTCTAATGAGTTTAAAAAGCCATAAAATTATAGAGATTATATCATAAAAATGTAGTGGTCACGATTGCGCGCATCCCGCGGAAAATTTTATAGGACGATCGCCCAATTAATTAACAAAATTGATTTTTTGACAAATTTTTATCGGAAGAATAAATCAGTATCTTATCTTGATCATTGTCGCAGCTACCTGTGGGAGAACAACCCGGCGGATTGCATTAATTCAGTAGCGCAATTCTCCGTTAAGCGCCTTGCTACTCGCAATCTCAAACTCAAATCTTACACGAGATTTTGTATTATATTTCACCCTTCTGGAAAATAAACGAAACAGCCGAACGTGTACCTGTTTGAATATTGGGTTTCGTAAAACGAACAAAATCAAATCACAATTCTTTGACCAGCTCGGTTTCTTAAGCTAATTTTAAATATAACAATATGTTATATAAATGATTTATATTCTTCTGTTAATAAATATGAAACTTGGATAACTTTCGACACAAAAATCCATTTCTCTGCTTAATTTTAATTTCATACCTATCGGGAACACTTTTTTCTCAAAACGCCATCTCGCATAAAAAATGTCTTCTTTATGTGTGTGTCTGGCTATTTATCCAACGCTTTGATATACAGGGTGTTTCAAAGTTAAAGGTACATACGTTACTTGTGGATAAAGAGCACTTTGGCGGTTCCAAATTACCCGGCATGAATGCACCATCGTCCTTCCTTACTGAGATACAGGATGTTTTATTGATTTGGGGCAATCTTTCTTTGGTCATAACTATTTAACCACCCTGTATAATCGGTTCATACTTATTTTACTTGACAGAACTTCATAATAAACCGAAATAGAAATCCAGTTCCAGCTTAATAAACAACCTGACAATATGTCGTATGTCAAAATCAGCATCCTGTGTGACAAAATTTTGCAGATCCGTTTCAATATTCGAAAAGAGCGGAAACAATTGAATAAAGTAACCGATTTCATTAAAATGGTCGAAACAGTTAGAACTTGAATATTTATTTCAGGGTTTAATTAACAAAAAAATTAACTTGCATTCTTACACTTTTAGACTAGGTAAGTGAACTATTGTAAAATAATTCTAAAAATAAAGTAAGTTCACGCCCAATTCTTGATCATAAATCTTTTGCTACAGTTGTCAATTATTCTAAAAATCATGATCCGTATTCAACTGCTACCTTAAATGAGCATTACGTAAGGCAACCTTTAGCTGTAGAAGAGAATATACTAAATATTGTTGTAAATAATCCACAAATTAGCACAAGAAGAGTGGGTCCTGCTCTAGGTGTTCCACATGTCAGTGCTTGGAGAACACAAAAAAAAATCTATCCATTTCAAGTTCAACATGTTCAGAGGTTAGATGAAATTCAATGGTTAAATTTTAACTGGATTATTAGGAATCGAAGAATTCTTAACAGAAGAAGTACAATTTACAAAAGATGGTGTTTATAATTTAATAAATTCACATGTTTGGACAGAAGAGAATCTCACACGCTGTAAGAGAATAAATCCCAACATCGATTTGCTGTTAATATTGGGAGCGACATTTTCAACAATCATTTGATTTGACTTTTGCAAAAATTTTTACCCATGTTATTGGAAAATTAAAATATTGCGGGAATGTATTACCAGCATCATGTCGCTCCACCCCATTTTAGGAATATTGTGAGAAATTTCCTAAGTGATAATTTTCCAAATATGTGGTCGAAACGGACCTTATGATTGGCCTTCAAGGTCACCGGATTTCAATCCTGTTGATTATTATCTTTGGGAACATTTAAAAGCAAAGGTGTATGACGTAGCCATTAATAGTAGAGAGGAACTTTTGGAACCCTTTATACCGCTTGCGTAGAAGTTAGAAATAATCCAGATATGATTAGACATGCAATTAGAAATATTACTAGTAGAGAAATGTATTAAACGAAATGGTGGCCACTTTGAACAGTTATTGTAGTTATGTATTTATTACTTTCACTTATTTATTATTATTGTACATGCATACATTAAAAATAATATTTTTAAATGTAGACTAACAGAATTAAGCAGTATTTTGATTTGTGTGTGCAAATCTACACTGTTTTTAAAATTATTTTACAATAGTTTACTTACCTAGTAATGTAAGAATTGTCACTGCTGCAAGTTAAATTTTGTTGTTAATTAAACCCTGAAATAAATATTCAAGTTCCAACTTAAACCACCCTGTATAATCGGTTCAAATCATTTTAATGAAATTGGATTTACGGCAAGTAATCAAGGTTGATGAATGAAATGCGCAAACAAATTAAGTAAGCTACTCTATTAAATCTTTTCCCATCTTTTCGAATATCGAAACAGAACTACAAAATTTTGTCACACGGGATGTTGATTTTGACATGCAACATATTGTCAGTTTTTTATTAAACCGGACCTGGATTTCTATTTCGGTTTATGAAGTTCTGCCAAATAAAACAAATGAAACATATGTTCTAACTATGAACCGATAATACAGGGTGGTTCAATAGTTATGACCAAAGAAAGATTTGGCCTAAATCAATAAAACATCCTATATCTCAGTAAGGAAGGACGATGGATGCATTAATGCCGGGTAATTTGGAACCGCCAAAGTATCCTCTATCCACAAGTAACGTATGTACCTTTAACTTTGAAACACTCTGTATTTATTTTAAGATTTGAAATTTAAAGTTAAACAATAAATATTCTAGAATCTGAACGGTATGCGTTGTTTTAAGTCTTAATAAAACATTTCATAAAAGCTTTTCTTTAGTATGCTAGACACATTATGAAATTTTAACCCCAAATACATCTACAGTTAGTCATTTTCCAAACAGGTACGAACTTTGACAAAGCATAGTCGCTAGAGTTAAATTTCATGAACGGTGGTACACATATACATCAACTGAAATTAGATAAGAACATAATTACATATGCAGGGTTTTCGTTGAATGTTGTGCCCAGGGCAGTGACCACAGACAGTAATTAGTTAATTACATGTATATCATTTACGTATAAAACCCCACTGACATGGTGTAGTGGTTTTCCAGACACAGGGGATACCAGCTACGTACATTAATCGGCCAACTGACGTCCGGGCGCTCGGCGCTCAGGCAGCTGTCCGTCACCGAACGGCCTCTGATTGGGGCACCGCTCATTTATCTCTGCGGAGACAACCGTAATTATTTTTGGCATTTTTCTCTTCTTTTATGTCTACAAATTACTACGACTGAATGTTTCCTAAGGTCAGATGCTGTATTTTAAAATCCATTTTCGGATGCCAGAACAAATGTATACCTACTTGGTATAATGTTAGATTGTTTACAGAATATTCATTGCTATACGAATGACTATTTATTAGTATAGTAGTATTTTACTTAGTTTTCATCTCGGATCGTTACTTTTTGTAAATTGTATAAATTTGATCAACTAAAAAAAACAGCATTGGAATCTGTCACGGGATGTCCCAATATTTTAAGCCAAATAGTAGTAGTTGTGACAGTTAAGTTCTGGTACCGTTGTGAGCAAAAAAAAAAATAGGACAAGTCTTATAACGTACTTTTTGTTTGAAATTAAAATGAAACAGGGATTATCTTGTGGATACGGTAAAATATATCTATAAACGGCGACATAACTTGGACCATGTTTCCAATAGAAATAAATATTGTAAAATTTATTTAAAGACAACAAAAGCCAGAAAAGCTGCACTGTGTAATTTCATACTTTGAAATTGTATTAAATTGCTCCATAACCATTATTACGTCATCATATGTAATTTAACGAAAATTACACGTTGGTTAGCTTAAAACTTCCTACCTACCATTCTACAAAGTTTTATGAAAAGGTAACCATATGTTACCACGGCGAGTACAGTTCTCCGCAAGAGTAATAAAATAATGCGTTGAGGATTTTAGAAAATGTGAAGAATTGTTATAGGTCAACGAGCGCATTGTCCTTTTTTCTGAGAGAACACATTATTTTCCCCGTCAAATTAACTTTTTTTATTATCTTGATCTGTAACTTAGTATCTAAGAAAATCGAATTTGCATCCACTTCCAGATGTCGTAAGACTTGAAATTTTACACATGTACCTATATGGCTCACGTGACAATACAATTTGACATTTTTTATTGAAAAATCCAAGATGGCGGACAGTTCACTGTCATTTAATATCCTATTCTACTAAAAACTGGTATCTTGAGATTTTTGAGGTCGCAGATTGTGAACATGTGATCAAAACGCAAAAATTCCAAATGGAGGCACCAATATGGCAGATAAGTTATGCCGTTTATCGTCCGATTCGATTAAAAATCGGTATCTAAGAGTTATCGATGTTGTAGATTATAAATATTTGATCTAAATGTAACAATTCAAAATGCCTGCGGATAGATTGTAATTTATGGTCTGATTCGTCCGAAAAAGTATCTGGGAGAATTCTCAAGGCAACAGATTGTAAATATTTTATCAAACAAACACACTTAGTCTAATTGAGGTCCACACGGCCAACTTCCTAGCATGACATGAATATCAATAATAATAATAATAACCCAGACAATTTCACTTTTTCTAATTTTATTTTATTCCATTTTATTGACAAATATTCTAGGTGTAACGGCCCAAATAATTTTGGAAATTCTGTATGATAATATCTATTTCAAAAGTATGGAATACTTCCAGAATAAATTAGATCGACTAAATCTTTTTCAAGAAATCCTAAAATCCACTTGTAGTTTTTCTATTTAAACAGAAAAAATTGGATGATAGAGGTTCATATAAAAACAATTTACTTCTATTTTAATATTTCAAATAGTCTAGTTTTTAAACAGTGAAAATATATTTAATGTCAGTCTAGATTATTTCGTAAGGTAGAGGTACCTAATACGTTTTTTTGTTCCACTCATTACCAGAGATCGGAATTGCCTATGGGATATGTGGTAAAACCAGGGTTGGCTTTAGGTGGTTATGTATCAGCGCATCAATACTTGCTTGCATGTATGAAACAATGTCTTACCTCGAAATTTTTTTTGGCCAATTCCATATTATCCAAAGATGATAAAGTCAATTTATTTTAAACACTTACTCAAAGAGAACTGGAGATATAAGGGGACGTACTTAACACTGAATTAACATACACAAGTACTTTTCAATTCCGACTACAAGAATAAAAGTATATTACTAATATCTGTTCTAAATGTCAAAGTCACCACATGTAAAAATCACCACATTCATGTCCGGTGTGGCAAAGTCTACGTCTTTGCCGTTTAAAATGTGTATTACACCTGTCATCGTAACAAATCTGGGATTTTTTTAAAAACTGTCTGAAATTGTCTTTGTACCCTCGCAGCAAAAAATATATTGACGAGGATCGACTACAAAATACAACGTTTATTGAATCCACTGTAGTAAATTCTGATGTTGGCTGATATTGAAGGAATTTTTGAAAAACATCTCCAGATTTTCTCGAA
The DNA here is from genome assembly GCA_963583905.1 of Stenurella melanura. NCBI lineage: Eukaryota > Metazoa > Arthropoda > Insecta > Coleoptera > Cerambycidae > Stenurella > Stenurella melanura. The sequence goes on along the minus strand of OY757317.1, from coordinate 117,513,034 downwards.
CAGTTGGATCCATAAATGCCTGTTGGCTGTTGCGCCTGTGAAATAGCAACTGCGTCAATTTAACTGCTGTATTACGGATTTCACATTTTCAAAATGACAGGAATAATACGATGCTGCCTTTAGCTAAGTTCCCCATCGTGTTGTAATGGGTTCTGGAGGTAATTGTGTATTTGGTAGAATTTCGTGAAACAATCGTATACGCCTTGGTGCTTTAAGAAAAACTTTCTTTGCACTAGCTATTGATTTATCAACATTAATAGTTTCAGTAATTCAATGAAGCAAATGTGCCAAACATGCAGTATATTCCTATATGTTTCCTTCAAAATTCTTCCAGCAGCTTTCATATAATTTCACTAATTCTAAGTTAAAATTACGTTGCGTGTTACTGTAAGTAAAGCCACCCAGTTTATGGTTTTCCTAAGAAATATGTGAATTAATGTTTTGCACAACCACGAAATTGCTTTGTCACATCTACTGCAATACAGTTCTCTACCATCAAAATGTAAATCGGCAATATCGCTAATCTAAAAATCATTTTCACGTTTTTAGTACTTACATCCGAATAAATCTACAGTACGAGAGACACTGAGTGTGAGTAATCTTATTAATTTATTCCCCTCCCCGCCTGGGATTGGGCTTCAGGTAAACAGCCAGTACTATATACCGTAAGTATACCTGCTGCAATTTAAAATAATCTATTAAATATTTCGTTTTTATTTAATACAGTACGTTTCTCAATAAAACTAAGTTATGAATTAACATTGTAAAAAACCGCTGCCTAAGGAATCACTACTTCCACATCCAGATTTTTCATCCAAGTCACTTTAAAGGAAACATCTTCACTAGATTTGCACTCTAGTATGTGAAAATTATTGGTCATAGAATTTTAATAATATTTGGAGATGTCATAGAAAAGTTTGAGGCGTTGGTTTCTACCATATATGTTAAAAATTAAGTTTTTAGTTTACCCTATTTATTTTCCCCTATTCACAACCTACCACGCCTCACCCCTTCAATGGAATCATCTCAATCAGATGTCATTACAATACATACGTGTAGTAACTTTTAACTAAATATCTCAATTTTATGTTATCAAACCCATTAATAATGGAGCGGAGATGGTGGTGTTTGAAACATATTAGAAACAAATCTGAGGCCTTGGTTTCTAGTATATACACCAAATCCCACATTTCTGTACTCTTACCAGCTTGATTTACTTATTTTCCCCTAATTACTCCTATTTAACATTCAACTCCACAACGGAATCACCACAAAATATAATCTAGTTCCAGATGTCGTTATAATGCATACGTGTCCCAAATTTCAAGTAAATATCTCAATTTCATTTTATCAACCCCTTTAATAATGGATTAAGGGTGGTGGGGGGTTGAAAAATATTACTAAAAAATCTGAGGCCTTGGCTTCTAGGACATATACCGAATTTCAAGTTTCTCTACCCTTAGTAGATTTTTCCCTATTTACCAATTACCCCCACTCGTTCAACGCAATCATGTCAAAATATAATCCAAGATATCGTTAAACGTGTAACAAATTTCAAGTGAAAATCTAAATTAAATTTTATCAACTCTTTTAATAAGGGAGTGGGGGTGGTGGGGGGATGGAAAATGTTATAAAAAAACCTGAGGCCATCACTTCAAGTATATACACCAAATCCCAAATTTCTATACTCTTACCAGCTTGCTTTACTTATTTTCCCTATCTACCACTATTTAATCCCCAACCCTTCAACGGAATCATCTCAAAATATAATCTAGTTCCAGATGTCGTTATAATACATACGTGTACCAAATAAGTGAATATTTCAATTTTATTTTATCAACCTCTTCAATAATGGAGTAGGGGTGGTGGGGGTTGAAAGATATTATAAATAATCTGAGACCTTGGCTTCTAGTACATACACCGAATTTCAAGTTTCTGTACTCTTACCAGCTTGCTTTACTCTTTCCTCCTATTTATCCCTATTCAACTCCCAACCCTTCAACGAAATCATCTCAAAATATAATCTAGTTCCAGATGTCGTTATAAGACATACGTGTACCAAATTTCAAACGAATATCTCAATTCTATTTTATCAACCCCTTTAATAATGGAGTAAGGGTGGTGGGGGCTTGAAAAATATTATGAAAAAATCTGAGTCTTTAGCTTCTAGTACATACACCGAATTTCTAGTTTCTGTACTCTTACCAACTTGCTTTACTTATAGTCCTCTATTTACCCCTATTTAACCCCCAACCCTTCAACAGAATCATCTCAAAATATAATCTAGTTCTAGATGTCGTTATAGTACATACGTGTACCAAATTACAAATGAATATCTCAATTTTATTTTATCAACCCCTTTAATAATGGGGTAGGGGTAATGGGGGACTGAACAATATAAAAAAATGAGGCTTTGGCTTCTAGTATGTATACCGAATTTGAAGTTTCTGTATTAGTACCAGCTTGCTTTACTTATTTTCCCCTATTAACCCCTATTTAACCCTCAACCCTTCAACGGAATCATCTCAAAATAGAATCTAGTTAGAGATGCCGTTATAATACATATAGTGATAACTACATTCCGATTATTATACTCATATATCATTTCGTAATTAATAATTTTTTAGATTGCCCGCCCTGTATAAATAAAGAGAGAAATACCTTCAACGATTTTTTAAAATTATTCATTACTGCTTGTTTTTGGACTAGAACTAGGTACATATTTTCTTGATATAACAATATAGTAGAGTGCTCGCGTTGACAAAAGTCGCTTAGTTTTCGATCCCGTTGGCACTTTTAGAGTAAAATGTATGACCTTGTCAGATCTGTTGCTTATGCCCTGTGGATTACGAATCCACTTGTCGTCAAAGAATCGTCATGAATATAAGGGCGCAAATCAAAATTTTCTAATTAACTACACCACGCGATAGAGTCTATCATGAAGCGTATTTTATCCAAAAATCATTAAATTCTCTGTAGAATTTCTATTTTTAAAATAAATAAGGAAACGAACTTTTGCATAGGCTTATATGGCAGTAAAAATCAAAAATCCTCATTTTCTCTGTTCGACTACGGCTGAAAATTAATTATTTTTCGTCTACTTTTCCATTCCCACGACGATATCTCCCAAACTATTATATTTATCAAAAAAATATATTCTTTATAAAATATTTGCCAAATATTCCAGATTACAATGGTTTTTACAGATTTTTTGAGAATTTAATAACCAAAATATTTAATAATGTGTAGCGTGATATCAATTTTCGAAGCTTATCAGCGACATGCGTTCGTTGCAAATTCTCGCTCTCCCACTCTTTAAAACTGTTTCAACACATCCCACTTCGCACCCGCTCTGGCCTACCGTCAGATAGATTGGCGCATAGTAGCTCTCGTGGTTCATAATATTTTGAAATTTATATCTTGAAAATGATTATTACTACGAAATAAATGCAAGTACCTATATTTGTAGAATATTAATTCAGTGTTACATGGACTTACATAAAAATTATGGATTGCCTAAAATTATTGTGTAATAGATTAACATATTATAAAAAACTCCCTATAGTTCACTGTTTGCAACATACTTTCAGCTGGTATGTATTTTAAATTTTCTACCATATCGGTAACTGATGTATATGCTTTTTAGAAGAAATTAAAATGAAAAGTACTACTGATAGCACAAGTTCTGAAAGTGAGATTGAGAAAAATATACTGATTGTTTAAAAATCTATGAAAAAATAAGTAACCAAGGAGAAGATGATCTATATCCTAGCATTATGTCATTCAAAAAAACAAACAATTTTGACTGGTTTGGCACCGAAATTGCTATTCTAGTTTTACTAGCCAAAGAAATATAGAACATTTAAGAAGATAAATAGGGAAAGAAATTGAAAAGAGTTCAGATGGATCCAATGACTCTCCATCAACTTTTTCCTATGGGTATTTTCGTAAAATAATTTTTTTAAATAGAGAAATGTACTTTTGTCAGAAGTACAACAATAAAGCTTTCTCAAGTAATGACCACGGAACCAGAAAGAAAAGTAAGACTACTAGCCCACCAGAATTCCATAATTTTCGAAAAAATTTGTGCTAACGATTTAATACCTATGGAAATTGAATATCATATTTCATGTTTCTAAAGTCGCTATATAAAATGCAGAGGTCTATCTAACAATAAAAATAAAAGTGGAAAACGGACAGACAACGAACGGAGTTCTACTAAAATATGTAAAATTCTTGAGAAACTGTTTTTAAAGCAAAAAGGGTATGGTCAATTTATGATGAGCAGTATTTAGAATGGATAGATATAGGTCTAAAAGAGAGATCAGCAGACTACTTATAAATATATTTACCGGCAAAGGAGTCAAAATTGTTAAATCTACAAAGAGAAACGAAAAATATGTTAATTCAGAAAACGAGGCATGAAACTTTGCATTTTCTATTGTCACTTTAGAAATATTAAACATGATATTTAGTTTCTATAGCATTTAAATCGTTAGCACAAATTCTTTAGAAAATTATGGGATTTTGGTGGGCTAATAGTCTTATTTTTCTTTCTGTGTTCCTGGTCATTACTTGAGAAAGCTATTTTATTGAAAAAAAAAATTCATTTTACGCAAGGACACGCCTGAAGAAGTTATTGGACATGCACTCCATCCATCTGAACTGTTTTTAATTTTTTTCTCTTTCTCCATTTTTCTCCTTCAATGTTCCATATTTCTTTTGCCAGTAAAACTAGAACAGCAATTTCGGTGCCAAACCAAACAGCCAAAATGATTTGTTTTTCGAAATCGCATAGTTCTAGAATATACATCATCTTCTCTTTGGTTACTTATTTTTTCACGGAGTTTTAAACAATCAATAAATATTGCAAACGATTTATCAAAACCTTTGTTTACAGGGCCCGGTTTCATACAATTTAAGCATAATATTTTACGAATCTGTTTTTCTTTAAATTTTATTTATGTCTCAATCTCACTTTCCGAACTTGCGCTATCAGTAGTACTTTCCATTTTCATTTCTTCTTCAGTTACCTATATGGTAGAAAATTCTGTTAAAAAAATACGTACCAGCTAAAAATATCTTACTAATATCGAACTGCCGAGTTTCTTATAACGTGTTAATACATTACACAAAAATTTTATGTAAGGCGAAATAACACTGAATTAATTATTAATTAAACAAATATACCTACTTATATTATTCATTCCATAGTAATCATTTTCAAGATATAAATTTCATTAATATGAACCACGAGAGTTACCATGCACTAATCTATCTTACGATAGGCCATTGCGGGTGCGAAGTGGAGTGTGTTGAAACAGTTTTAAAGAGTGGGAGAGCGAGAATCTTTAACGAACGCATGCCGCTGATAAGCTTCGAAAATTGATATCACGCTACACATTATTAAATATCATGGTTATTAAATTCTCAGAAAAATTGATTTAAAATCCATTGTAATCTAGAAAATATGGCAAATATTTTATAAAGAATATATTTTTTGATAAACATAATAGTTTGGGAGATATCGTCGTGGGAATGGAAAAGTAGACGAAAAATAATTAATTTTCAGCCGTAGTCGAACAGAGAAAATGAGGATTTTTGATTTTTACTGCCATATAAGCCCATGTAAAAGTTCGTTTCTTTATTTATTTTAAAAATAGAAATTGTACAGAGAATTTAATGATTTTTGGATAAAATACGCTTCATGATTGACTCTATCGCGTGGTGTGGTTAGTTAGAAAATTTTGATTTGTGCCCTTATATTCGTGACGATTTTTTGACGACAAGTGCATTCATAATCTACAGAGCATAAGTAACATATCTGGTAAGGTCATATATTTTACTCTAAAAGTGCCAACGGGGGGAAAGATAGAAATTAATTTGCACTCTACTAATACTTTTCCCAGTCCATGCGGTTCTTCATGCAAGAGTTTAGGTTTTAGGGCTTCTATATATATTTTTAATTTTTACCGTATAGGAAATTTAATTTCCTGATTTTTAGTGACCGTTTTTTAAGAGACGCTCCAATTTTTTCTAATATTTTTCTCCGGCATTAAAATGAAATTAAAACATTATATTATAAAGCATTACTCACCCCTAGGTCCAGTTTCTACACAAATCGTTCACATTTAACATCACAAAGAAAGCTTTCAAAGATATAAAATGAATCCTAATTGTAGCTATTTATGTAGTTTTTAAAACCTAGAAGTTTATACTTAGCACAACAACACATTGCACTAATACTATTAAATAAAATACAATACTCCAAGTAGTAGTCTTCCAACGCAAATGATTCTTAAGATTGTTTAGACAATTATTTGTTAAATTGTCCCAAATTGATCACCGAGCCGCACCGTACTGCTAAATTGACATCTATATCTTCACTACACCTGTAAACAAAACCGGTCAATCACCCCCATGTGTGAAGGGATTCTGCGAATCCGCTCTGTCCAGCGTCAGAGCTTGTCGCCGCGCCGTTCTAAGAATTTTAACAGACAGAACACAGCGTCTCTGTTATTGTTATTGTTAAAGATTAGGGGTGGGGCGGAGCGTCCAAAGCGATATTTGATAATTCCAGACACCTAGATTAAAATGTAAGTTGGTAACGATAACAAACTGAATATTAATAAATGGGCCTATCTATACACTCAGGTCCGTCATTTAATACTCCCCAGACTCGTAACTTTCTTATTTTTTAAGCTACAACCATGTTCGGCACATCAAATTGTAGATATTTTTTGGGCCTTTAAATATGCATACAGGGTGATTAAAAAAAATTGTTTTTGAAAAAATTATTACGAAATGAAAGTTAATTTCCTTGAATATTATTTTCCCTCACCCTGTACATGAACTGTATTCAAGTTTTTTTTTATAAAGGATTTAAATAGCTTAAATTTATGTTATTACGTCATATTCGATATTTCTTTCGTTTTAGAGAAAAAAATTAAAAACTCTCTTTTTGACTCCAAACTGAATTCTCTTAAAATAAATTTGAAAAAAATGTAAATAATAATTTTAAGCTTTATTTGTAAAAGGCATATAATGAAAAATATTTAAAGTAACAAAACAGCAACAACAAATAAAAGGAAACAATTTTTTTTTTCTTTTTTGTGATATCACTTGATGCATTTATTAGCAATAGGTCCATCAAGCACTATCACAAAAGAGAAAAAAAATTCTTTCCTTATATTTGTTGTTGCTATTTTGTTACTTTAAATATTGTTTATTATATGCCTTTTACAAATAAAGCTTAAAATTATTATTTACATTTTTTTCAAATTTATTTTAAGAGAATTCAGTTTGGAATCAAAAAGAGGGTTTTTAATTTTTTTCTCATAAACATAAATTGAAGCTAATTAAAACCTTTATAAGAAAACATTAACATTAACATTGAGGGAAAATAATATTCAAGGAAAGCAAGTTTCATTTCGTAATAATTTTTTCATTTTATCACTATGTATGCATATTTAAAGGGGTTAAAAATATCTACAATTTGATGTCGAACATGGTCGTAGCTTAAGAAATAAGGAAGTTACGAGTCTGGGGAGTTTTAAGCGCCAGACCCTGTATATTTAAGCTTAGATACAATAAGTCTTTGTTTAGTATTTACTGTTAATTGTAATAAAGTAATAATCTAAAAAAACCGCGGCCTAAGGAATCACAACTTCCATATCCAGATTCTCCATCCAAGTCACTTTAAAGGAAACATTTTGACCATATTTGCACTCCAGTATGTCGAAATTATTGGTCATAGAATTTTTATAATATTTATTTCATACTGTCTGGTAAATGACTTTCCCAGACTCATTTCATTTTTAAAAAAATCACCCGGATGATTTCTTTAACCCGCCGCTTTCAAATATCTCGAATAATAAGCACTCGACGAAAAATTATTTGAAACAAAAGTTGTAAAATTGGATGGGGGCAGTTCGAACGTATATGTCACTTTGACTTTGGGTGGAAAGGTTAAGGTCATTCAAGGTCAAATTCGGTTTTTTTAAATGGAAACCCCTATGTTTCATTACAAATTAGGATTGTCTGGCTAAAAATAGACTACTTTTGTTCGGAACTTTTATTCTGAAACTGTCATTTTTATAGTTATTTGAGGAGAAAAAATCAAAATTTTAGAACTTAGCGATTTTTTACTCGAAAAAGAAGAGGTTAGGGCAAAAATTGCTGAAGGCAAAAAGAGTTTGGAATCCTCCTAGGAATGTACTCAATTTTTTTCAGAATTGTCCAATGCCCTTTTTGATACACTCGATCCATTTGCAGCGTCCTAACACCTCTCCAAAGAAGAGAAGTAGAAAAAATGAGTAGAGAAATTTGTTCGCAATAATATGGTGTAGAAGAAACATTTGATGTGTATTTTCAATAGAAAAAAAGTTAAAACCCTTAAATGATATTTTTTTTGAAAATTTTAGTCTATATTTAATTTTATAACTTTTTCATTTTCAATTTTACGGTAAAAAAAATCTAGACCAAGATTGTAGAAAATTCAATTATCTACAAAAAAAAGTCTTAATCTTTTTTGTGAGACTTACGGTTCTCAAGATATCGCGGAAAAACTGTTTACGCCACCTTTTTCAAGATGACCACCAAATGGGGGGAGGGTGGGTTCTCAACCCTGAAAATAGAGCTTTATACCCACACTTACCCCCCCCCCCCAAACATCAAAAGAAAAAATCTTGTCCTACTCAAAATGCAAGGTTTGGCCAAAATTTTGTAATATTTCAATAGGTTATGTAGCTTTTAAAATGTCTATTTCTTATATCTAACGTTATACATAGGTAATAGTGAAACATAAATACATTATTATCACGATTTTTTATGAAAGCTTGTCGTCAGAGGATGTGCAACCGTGCTGCGATGGTTCTAGCGAAATAATTTTCTCTTATCCTCTGTTGGGCTGTTAATCCATTACTATAATTATAAAGGGCGCGGTTGAATAATATATTATGCAGTCAACATTTTAAAAACATTGTTGTGCGTATAAAATTGCTTTCAGTTGAATTTGAAAAAAACTATTTTCTAGACTACACGAGTTGTTATTGTGAAAATTAAAGTCACTGATAAAATCAAAAAATCGTTGATAAAATGAAAAGTGCACACCTCGCAACATTAATTATTTAAAATATAAAGTATATTTCGATGGACCAAATAACATTGAGGACTAGAGTTCTTATATGTTAGAGAATTCGCCTGTTTTCGTCACAAAATCTTCAAAATGCCTAAGAAGAGATCGTGTAAATGGTGTCAAATAAACGTGTAAAAGTTTGAACATGTATTTCAAGAAAGAGCATAGTGATTAGGGCACAGAACTAGGTGTTTACTATTGCTACTAGGTTCAGGTCTTCAGGGTTCTGGAGTGACTTGTTGCGATGTTTTAGTGATGTGGAGTGAAAAGTAGACAATATAAATAGCCAAGTAGGTATAACAAATTAAGATATATTAGTTCAAGTAAGCCTTTTAGTCTTTTTCAAATCGTTAACGCTAATTTTGGCTTAGATTATGTCATTTCTTTCTCTCTTTTATAAAAATAGTCCTACATTTTTAACTTAGCAATTAGCATATTAGCAAAAAATTTTAAAATTATTTTACGATGTTTTAAAAAAATTGTAAAGTTGTTGTTGTAAAGTTATGAGACATATTTGATTATATTTTTAAAGTCTCCTTTTAAAACAACAACACTGCTTCCGTGTTACAATTTAAAATCTGTATATTCTTTGGTCGAAAGAGCTACATGGGAAATACTACTTCTTGCAAAAAACAAGCCTAGTTCTTCAAATTAAACCTGTATACAAATTAATTTTTTGTTCGAAAATCCTAATTTCAATGATTTAATGTAAAAATGAAAAATATTGTGCATTTTAACTGGAAACGACGAAAACTTTAAACACACAATAATCTTCTATTTCTGATTTACCTTAAGTCTCATAGTTGAAAGTTCAGAGAAATAAGTATAAAAAATAATTGCAACTCTAAGTTGGAAATCCTACATGTGAAAATGTACATTTTTCAGACTTGAAACTTACGATATGTAAACTATTCTACATGTCTTGTAGTCGCGTCATTTTGGCATGAAAAATCGGAAAACCTCTAAAATTGAAGATACACGATCAACTTCATTTTTGTTGGAAAGTGTTCAGAAAGGCATTTAGAAAGAAACAGTACCTTCTATTTTTTGGCGGAAATGTTTGATTTCATTTTTTGTCCAATAATTGGCCAATTTTAATGGCCAATTTAATTAAATTAATTGAAAAATTTGTTATCATACAGAATATGCCATAGAATTAGACGAAAATGGTTACTCGGAGGTTTTTGGGGTCGCTGACCACGAATATGAAGTCTAATTTGGGAAACTCAAAATGGCGGACCTGAAATCGGGATATTTTCCAGAAGAAATGAGAATGGATATCTTGACCTTGAAAATCTGTACTCGGGGGTTTTCGAGATCACTGATTACGAATCCGAGGTGTATTTGGTAAATTATTTTATATTTTCTATTTTCATATTTCTCTAATTAAGTATAGTTGACGAAATCTATGGCAAATAAATGTTTCTATTCTACTCTAAATTCAAAATGGCGGACCGGAAGTAGAGTCAATTTCTCAGAAAAAAATCGTATTTTTTTCGTTTTTGAGCTGGAAGTATGAAATATACGAGTATTTCCTGAAAAATATAGTACTCCGGTCAGCCTTTTTGAATTCTCCCTAATTGGACACCAGATTCGCTATCAGCGATAACGAAAACCCCCGAGTTTACACTTTCAGCCCAAAAGAGAAAAGAATACGAGTTTTCCGGAGAAACTGACTGTTATATCGGTCCGCCATTTTGAATTTCGTCTGTAATGCCTTCTATATAGATCAAACTGGTCGGTCCTTTGAAGCACGATACAAAGAACATCTACGCTCCTTCAGACTCCACTTTTTCAAACCATTTGTAGAATTAAATCATCATTTTCCAGATATAAATACTCATTATATATTACACGTACAAAATAAAGGTTTTAATTTAAATTTATTAGAATCATTAAAAATTTTCAAATCAAACAAAACCCCCCAGGTGATTACTTACTTAATGACCAGTTGGACCTATATAACAGACCCGTCTTTAATATATTTAATTCATGATTCTTTAATCCCTTTATTACTTTATCTGGTACTGTTAATTTTAGTTCTGTTAATTTCAAATCACCTACATCGTAGCAATAAAACTAGGTAAATAATGTAAATTATAAATAGTTTGTGTTCATTAATTTACTTCGCTTTGAAGATGATACGTTGAAGTATCGAAACTATAATAATAATAATAATAATAATTTATTTATTATCCAGTAAGCCATACAAATGGATTGGAATCGTCATACAAATGCATTTTAGTACAATAGTATACTTACATATATAGAAGTAACGACAATAAGCACATAACGTATTACATTAAACGATACACATAATAAAATAAATAAAATAGAATTAACAAGTACTAATTGACTAGATGGCGCAATTTAAGTATTCCTGGATGCTGTAAAAGCAATTCTGTTGTAGGACTTTTTTTATCTTATATTTGAAGGCATTGAAGTTGCTAGTATCAGTTATGTGCCTGGGCAACTTGTTATATAATGAAATGCCAGAGTGGGTAGGCGACCTTTCATATAGGGTCGTACTATGAGGGCTGCTTTTGAGCAGATGCCCGTGTCTTGTGGGATAACGATGTTGTTCAGAGGTAGTTGTGAATTTGGCTATGTTTTTCCTTATGTATAATAGTGATTTATAAATGTATACACAGGGTACAGTCATTAGTTTGTATTTAACAAAATATTGGCGGCAGGATTCCCTACAAGGGATATTGAACATTAGCCTCATGATCCTTTTTTGCAGGACTAATACTCGATTTGCGTTATGAGTTTTCCCCCATAGTACGATGTTGTATGAGATGTGTGCATAACAGAGGCTGTAGTAGGTGCTGATAAGTGTTTGTTCGTCAAAACTATCTTTTAAATTTAGAATGGCAAAGTAAGAAGACCTAAGCCTGTTGCATAAGATGTCGATACATGTATTCCAGGAGAGGTTTGAATCAATTGTTGTGCCTAAGTATTTAACACTATCAGAGAGAGGGATGTTAGAGCCATTTATTTCAATGTTTATATGCTCTATGGGACGTCTGTTATAAAAATTAACACATACAGTTTTTTCAGTATTTAGCAAGAGCCTTTTACCCTGGCACCATGTTATGAATTCTTGCATGATGGTATTTATTTGTTGTTGCAGTTGCGCAGGGTCGGGTGCTGTCACTAATATTGCCGTATCATCGGCAAACATTATGATTTGGCCCCAGGTAATATTATTTGGAAGATTATTTACGAAAAGTAAGAACAACAGTGGCCCTATAACCGAACCCTGAACAACTCCAAGATCGATGTTATATGGATTTGATTTTGAGCCGTTGGCACTTACTATGATTTTTCTGTTGGTAACATATGATAATATGAGGCGTGATATATTTCCTCTGATACCAGCTTCCTTGATAGTTTGATAGAGTAAGTTTGGATCTACACTGTCAAATGCAATGCTTAGATCAAAAAACAGTCCTACAACAAAATGGCCCTTATCAATTTCTTCATGTATAAAATCCAGACACTCGATGCAAGCAGATTCAGTCGATTTCTCCGACATAAAACCATGTTGAGCACTTGTTACAATTTTATATTTGTTAGCAAATTTCAATATTCGTTTACAAATAATTTTTTCAAATATTTTAGAGAATACACTCAGTATGGCTATAGGTCGGTAGTTTTCAATGTTACCTGAATCGTTTCGTTTGAACACTGGTATAACATTTGCAACTTTTAGTGTATCGGGAAATATGCCTTTTTCTATAGATAGGTTAAATAGGTACACTAGCGGGACCAAGATAGCACGAGATATATGTTTTACAATACGCACCGAAATTTCATCACAACCAGTTGATTTTTTGTTTTTCAATTCCCGTATGGCACTTTCTATTTCATCCTCGTCAATGGGAGCCATGAACATGGAGTTTGGTAGTGCGGGTGAGTTACTGTGTTTATTTTCTGTACAGTCAATACTTGTGTTACCATAAATCGAATTTAATCGTGTGGTAGCGTTAGTAGAGAAGTATTCTCCGAATGCATTTGCAACAGTTTTGGGATCGCTGGTTTGCACTCCTTTGTCGGATTTTATGCTGATTCTAACGTCCTTGTTTTTATTTCGTCCAAGCTTATCATTTACCAGTTGCCATATCATTTTTTGCTTGTTTGAAGAGTTTTGAATTTTACTTTTTACGTAGTCCTTTTTTGTGGTCGTGAGTAGTTTGTTGTATTCGGCTTTTTTAACTTTATATTCTTTTTTTAATTCATAACTAGATGAATATTTCAGTAGCCGATGCATGTTTTTTAGTTCCTCACTTTTATCCTTGATGGTTTGGTTAATCCATTTTTTGTAGCCGTTTGGTTTTCCTTTGGTTGTTTTAATTGTTGGACAGGTATTTTCTATGCATGTTTTGATTGTATCAAGGAAGTATGCGTAGGCCTCGTGTACGTCAGCGATAATTATCATGTTGTACCAATTTATTTGGTATACATTATGTAATAATTGTTCTAAGGTTTCCTCATTAATGATTTTTATTTCTCTTTTTGGCGGCGGTACTTTGTTTTGTGGTAACTTTCCTTTAATATTTAAGAACATCGCGGCATGATCGGAGATACCCGGATCATTTATCTCACATTCTGTTAGTTTTTCTGGAATATTTGTTGCCATGTAATCAATGGCTGTTGCCGTTGTCTTGCCGTGGATGTTTGTAAAAACTCTTGTTGCCTTGCTACTCTGGTACGTAATCTCGTAGGATTTGAACACGTCCTCTAGAATTTTTTGTCTGGGGCCATTTTGCAACCTATCGATATTTAGATCACCACAGACTATTATGTAACAGTTTGGTTTATATAGTTTATTGAGCACTAGTGTTAGCGTACTTATGAATATATCGAAATTGCCATCTGGGGATCGGTATATATTTAGAAGTGCGACGTTTTTGTTATTATAATCAAATCGTATTGCACAAGATTCAAAGTGTTTCTCTTGGTTATAGTTAATTAAGCACTTAATTTCTTCTACTTGTATATTCTCATTGCAGTATATGATAGTTCCTCCATGTTGATATCTCTCCCTACAATATGAGGATGCAATTTTATATCCAGGTATGTTGAAATGGTTTATTGCTATTTCATGTAGCCAATGTTCGCTTAAGCAGATTATGGTGGGATGATGTAAAGATGAGAAGACCTCAAGGTTACACACTTTGTTCTTGAGGCTTTGAATGTTCAGACTAATTATTTTAATTTGGCCTGCGATTTGAGTCCCGGTTAATTCTCTTGAATCGAAAAAAGTCAAAACGTTTTACAAGTATATTTTCTGGCCAGAAAGATTCTGAATAAAGAGTTGACATTAGATCAAAGTCAGCACTGACTTTAAATCCAGCACTGGTGTCGCATTTTACCAAATCGACTGTAAAATCTCGTTTCGGAATTTTTTTAATTAAATAACTTTTTATTTTTTCTGGCGTGATGGATGGTTTTATACGGCCCACGTATAGCCATAACTTTTTCGGAGCAGCTACGAGCTCCTCCTCGTCAGTTTGATTAGCGATGCCTTTTCCTACAATTACCTTGCTCGTTTTATTTAACTTCGTTTTTTCTGGTCTTTTATTTTTTGGCTTTACAGTTGTCCAGTTAACAACGGTGTCACCTGAGCAGTCTGAGCTAAATGATGAGTCAAGTTCGTCCTTTTTTGAGGATATGTCTACAGCTGTTCTACTGTGACTCGGTTTAACAAGGTCATCTGTGGAATTGTTTTTTGTTAGTAGTTTTATCATATCAATATTACTTTTTTTGAGATTGCTTACTTCTGTCTGCAACTCTTCGATTTTATCAAGTAGAGGTTTTGTGTGAGTCATAATTACATTATTTAGTAGGTTTGAGAGATCCTCTTTGGAAAGAGCTATCTGTGTAACTATGCGGTGTTTACTATCTAGCTCCGGTTCAGTGCTATTTCGGGTTAGAACCATTTTACAGATTTTACTTTAAGATTTCTTTTTAGATTCTAATAATTCACTACTAAGAAACACTATACTACACACATCTACACGTGGTTCACAGTTCCGATAAAACTCGCAGCGTTAAGTTACAATAAAATACAGTGGTAGAGACAAAATAAGCGTTTTAATAAGTCATTATAGAAACAAAATGCTTCGTGCATAGTGCTTACTGTTGAATGCTTGGTGCAGGATTTAAAGTAAAGTTTTAATATAAACAAAACCGTTTAAAAAATTTTAGTTCGCATACCTTTTACAACGATTGTTATTGTCACGAAGAACCTGTAATCATTTAATTGCCATATGGCAAACAGTTGCAAAAAAATGCGCCAACATTACGTTTCAAGTTCAAGTTAAAAGTAAAACGGTTCAACCGAGGGAAAGTCAACAAAGGGCTTATAAGAATCGAACTCACGTAGAGCAGCTAATAATAAATACCTACTAGAACAATGTATTCGTTTTACTGGCGTGTACGTAATTGTAAAATAATCGTGTATCATTCCGTTTATTGAATTTATTAATTTATGTCATTGACAAGACAACACAATATTTTGGGTAAAAAAGTGTTAAACGCTTTTACGCGCCCGGTCACGGGATAGAGCTCTCGGTGCGGGCAACGTGAACCGCGGGCCGCACGCAACAAATCCATTAATGTCGCTTAGAACCATTCCAATCACATTGCATAACTTATCGTGCACGACATGATGGATTGGCAATTTTTCCAATACAGATCTCTTAATTTAAACGCGCTATTTCGGTTCGCATACAAAACAAATCTGCGATTGTTCCTTCAAGAGCGCAAATATACTCGCAAATTGTTAAGATATCAAAGATTTCATTATTAATTTTTTCGCATAGTTTTTCTTTTAGTTCTCATAGATAGTTGTTTTTTTCTGCTGTTTGCAAAATCCTATAAAGAATATGTTTCAATGCAATAATAAGCAAACAAATAATAATTCACTTTTAAACAAAAAACTCATCTACAGTAGATCCACTGAGACTCCCAGAGCGTGTATTCTTGTTAAAGGTAAGCAAGCAGTAATGTCACTAACCAATTTCTGTTCCAGGGATTTAGTGGCAGTCAAAATCAGAGGATCATGTGGAGGTATGCCGAGAGAGTTAATTCTGGGCTCTGCGTACCTTCCATATGACGACCCTGAGCCACCACCAACCAAGGCCGTGGAGGAACTGGTGAGGAGCTGCAGAGGAAGAGGATCTCAGGTCATCATCGGGTGCGATGCAAACGCGCATCACACAGTCTGGGGGAGCACCAACACCAACTTAAGAGGTGAGTCACTTTTTGAATTTATTATGGAATACAATTTAGACATAGCAAATGTAGGCAATACTCCGACCTTTGTAACTAGACAAAGGCAAGAAGTGATAGATATAACAATAGGAACAACGCACGCGTGTAACCTAGTCAACAACTGGCATGTGTCTGAGGAAGAGAGCTGCTCAGACCACAGACACATTCGATTTAACATAACGGGACTGGACCGTGTAACTGAAATGTATCGTAATCCCCGCAAGACGGACTGGGAAGGATATAAAACAGACCTCGCCCGGGAACTTGAGAGGATAAAGACGAACATTAGCAAAGAAGAGGATGTAGAGATGGCTGCGGAACAAATACAGAACGCAATTATCTCTGCATATGAGGACAACTGCCCTCTAGTGGTAAGGAAATCCACCAGGAATGTGCCCTGGTGGAACAATGAACTTAGCAACATGAGGAAAGAAGTGAGAAGAAAATTCAATATCGCAAAAAGATCAGCCAACTGGGATGAATACAGGACCTCTTTGACTGAGTACAACCAAGCACTGAGAAGGGCCAAGAGAGAATCCTGGAGGAGACACTGCGAGAGTATTGACAGTATCCCGGAAAGTGCCAGACTCCAGAAAATTCTCTCGAAGGACAATCATTGCTCAATAAACTCCCTCCTAACGGAGACAGGAGAATACACCAAGACAGGAAAAGAAACCATGGAGGAACTGCTCCGTGTGCACTTTCCTGGATCTAACATTATTGAACAATCACTTGAGGAGTGGCTAAGAACAGGACTGGTGACAACTGGAATCAGGGCCACCAGGACAGACTGGTCAGTAACCAAAAAAGTGATAGATCAATCCAAAATCAAATGGGCAATAAACTCATTTGAGCCCTACAAATCTCCGGGTCCGGACGGAATTCTGCCAATAATGCTTCAACAGGGTATAGACCTGTTGGCATCTAAGCTCTGCACACTGTACAGAGCCAGCCTAGCGCTGGGATACATACCAATGAGGTGGAAACCAGTTAGGGTGGTATTTATACCAAAGGCAGGGCGGAACTCGTACACCCTAGCCAAGTCCCTAAGACCCATCAGTCTTATGTCATTTCAACTTAAGACGATGGAAAAAATGCTCGACAGGCATATTAGGGATGATGTTCTGGTTAGAAGTCCATTACATCAGAGCCAATTTGCATACAGAGCAGGCATGTCTACAGAAACAGCACTTCACCACCTAATTCAGAAGGTGGAGAAGGTTCTGGAACATAAGGAGGTGGCACTGGGTGCTTTCCTCGACATAGAGGGAGCATTTGATAACACCTCCTTTAACTCCATCATTAGAACTGCAAGAGAGCGTGGCATCGAGGACACCTGCTGCAGGTGGATCGATGGCATGCTCAGAGGCAGGATGGTATTCACCACTATGATGGGTGAAAACCTAGGCGCGTCAGTTGCAGGAGGCTGCCCGCAGGGGGGTGTTCTGTCCCCTCTGCTATGGAATCTTGTAGTTGACAGCCTACTACAGAAGCTCACAGTTGAGGGATTCGAAGCTCAAGGATATGCTGACGACATAGTCATCATAGTTAGGGGAAAGTTTAACACCACAGTCAGGGATCGATTACAGATGGCACTGAATATGGTTAAAAAATGGACCGATGATGAAGGGCTGAAAGTCAGCCCTTCAAAAACCCACATCGTCCCATTTACCAGAAGGAGAAGTCTGGAGGGCCTAGGTCCTTTAGTTCTTCAAAACACACAACTGCAGATGTCGGGAGAGGTTAAATACCTTGGAGTCACTATAGACTCCAAGCTTACCTGGAACCAACACCTAGACAGGATAATACATAGGTCGGTAGCCACATTGGCAACCTGCAGGCGATCATATGGCAAAACATGGGGGCTCAGGCCTAGTGTATTGCATTGGCTTTACACTAGTGTTGTAAGACCCACCATTACGTACTCTGCTCTAGTCTGGTGGTCAAAGACAACTCAGACTACTGCGGCGAATAAGCTGAGCCGGGTACAAAGACTGGCCTGCTTAGGAATCACAGGTGCTATGAAGAGCACCCCCACGGCAGCCTTGGAGACCCTATTAAACCTCCCCCCACTTAGCATAGTGATCCAGGGAGAGGCCAGAATGGGGGCATATAGGCTGCAAAACTCAAATACCCCGAATCTAAGATCGGGAGGACATTTGAGGATAATAAACACTGTAGAAGACCCTCTATTGAATATGAGGTCAGACTACATGGTACCAAAAATCACCTTTAACAAGCCCTTCAATATCACCATTGGAGATAGGAAGGACTGGTCAACAGAAGCTCCTGACATACTACGAAAGGGCCTAACCTGGTATACTGACGGGTCTAGGACAAACACAGGAGCTGGAGCTGGAATACATGGTGAAAGACCCAGGGCAAGTATAAGTCTTTCCCTTGGGCAACACGCCACTGTATTCCAGTCAGAAATTCTGGCTATACTCGAATGTGTACGCGAGAATGCAAACCGACAATATGTGAATCAGCAGATCTCCATTGCATCAGACAGTCAGGCAGCACTTAGAGCACTAGCCTCTAACAGAGTGTCATCCCGACTGGTATGGGACTGCCATGAAGAGCTGAAAATTCTGGGCGAGCAGAACAGAGTCAAACTACTCTGGGTGCCAGGACATTCCAGAATTGACGGCAATGAAAAAGCTGATGAACTTGCTAAACAAGGGGCAGCTAACATATTCTATGGCCCAGAACCCGTGCTGGGCATTTCTAAAAGCTCAGCCAGAGGGGTGATTAAAGACTGGGTCAAGAGTAAACACAAGAATCACTGGAGGAACATTCCAGGAAATCGACATGGAAAAACACTTATTAAAGGTCCATGTGCAAAACAAACTGCAGAACTGCTCACAATGAACAGGACGCAGTTAAGACTAATAACAGGACTTCTGACGGGACACTTTCCTGTAAAGAAGTACCTGAATACAATCGGCAAATTCGACGGCAACCTAGACTGCAGGCTATGCAGCAAGGAGCCGGAAACGGTCGACCACATCATTTTTTACTGCGAGGCATTGGCTCGCAGAAGATATGGCATCTACGGGCAAACACGAACAGACCCGGAACTTATCAGCACCCGTCCGACCATAGACCTGTATCATCTGATTAGAGGTACAGGGGTACTGGAGTGGGCGGAGTGAAGCATGGCAGGGAGAGCACAATAAGCCCAGGAGGCTGCAGTGCCCTCGGAGTTTTCTATTAACAGACGAGCCCTGGAGAGAGAAAAAAAAAAAAAAAAAAAACAAAAGACGTTAAATACATATACCAACAAATTTAAACAAACGGAGATTAAGTGGCATTGTTTTTGTCCCAATAAATTTTAATGGAATCTTTTAAAAATAAGAGTTAACTAATAGCTAGAGCGCTGGTGCCAAAATTTTTTATATGATTTTATTGTGTGAGTGAATTTGAACATTATAAAGATGTAATAATGGAAAGCCGGAAGAACCATTTCAGTCATTACGGCGTTGCTGATTTTTTAATTAACAGTAAATTAAACATGCAACAAAAAAACGCTTCTATATGATTTTACTATGTCAGCCACTTTTTAAATATTGCTTGCCAATATGACAATAATAGTCTAGATGCCTGCGTACAAAAATGAATTTATACATATCCTCTTGTAACTACTTGTATGGCTTAATTGCGCCTAGTCCGTAACTTTTTTCCTCTGCGGAAATTTTCGAAAACGCGGCGTTCCCCCACAACTTCTTCCGAAACATTTCCACGCGTCGTACAGGAAAATCGGGAAATGTATTTTGTCTGACAATTTTAAAATTAGATTTTACATATTACTATTAAGCAATCTTGAAAATATCAGCTGGTCATCAATATATTTGTAAAAGTTGTTAATTCGGAATTTTTATAAAAATAATTAATTCGGAATTTTTGGCTGAAGCCAATTTTGGTCAAAAAACAATTTTCTGTCGTGTCAGTTTCCCTCTACAACCCCCTTTATCTCCTAAGGGTGACATAGGTCAATTGAGACGATAGCAATTTTCTTTGCCAATAGTCGGGACATAAAATTTTATGATTTGAAAATTCATTAAAAAATGTTGGATTATATTAAAATAATAAAAAGTGTATAACTGTAAGTACCGTCTCTTGAGATATTTCATGTTCTACAGCCAATTCTTCTAAACACCTGTCATTAAATTTAATAACTTGTTTCCTATTTTCGAGGAATGATGTAAGTCATTGTAATACTATCACTTGTAATCTCCCAAGTGCTTGAATTATTGCTGGAAATTTTTCGAGTATATGAATTTTCTCAAGAAATTCATGTACTAATAAAATTTCCTGCACTTAATTCAAGCACCCGAGGGATTCGGTAAGAAAATTTCACACAAAAATGAATTAAATAAACACTAATTTCAACTGACATTATTATTATTCTAAGGCATAACAAGGTATAAGATTAGTAGGTCATGAATGGGACTAAACTTGATAAAGTGACAGAAACGCATCAGAATTAGTAAGTAGTGTTGTTGTATCAAAAGTTAATAGCATAAAAGTTATTTGAAAATGGAGTACCTATATACGTACCTACAATAGATAAATAATATCTTTTCCACCCATTTTAGTTTCAAAAAATTACAGAAAATTATTTAGGACAACTCTATTTACATTTAACTTGACAAAGATGGCTTTGAAACTAAATGTCATTAGTTATTTATCATTATTTCATTTACAGTTTAACCAGTTTAAGCTTAATATTTCTATTGTTGAAGTTGTTTTTAAAGAATAAGATTATAGAGTATGGAAAAAGAACGTAATATACAATATACGCATATTGCGAAGAACTTTGTGAAGTTAAAAAGCCATCCTAAATTGAAATACTTAATCATACCTAATTAAGAAGTGTAATATGGAGGAAACCTAAAATGAGAAGTTATTCATGATCATAATTAAACATGAAATAAAATGTTTTTTTCACAAAGCTTAATGATTTTTTTTATAATTATGTCGTTTAATATGAAAAATAAATTTCCATATTTATGTAAAGCAAATGTCAAATATAATCATATGTCAGTAATTTGACAGAAAAATTTCCACTTATTAATTTCGTTCAGGGTACCCTTGAGGATGAAAATTTCCGGAAATTTTTTCAGTTGCCATGGTAACGACACAAAAACCAAGTTCTGATTGGTTAACAAAGTGATGTGTCAAATTTTCCCGTTAATTTTTTTTCTTTTGTTTCAAGAGAAGTAGATCTTTGTTATGATAAAATATAGATAATATAAAATATTATATGTTAAGAATGTACAAAAAAACATTTTTTTTCTTAAATCCATCGTCTGACGTTGTCTGTACCTCTTTAAACATTAGACTTACAATAAAAATGTATATACAAAAAAATGTAGGAAATTTTATACTTTTGAACTCTGTCTGCATTATATTTCTCGTGGGATCGAGCGTTGCAGAATTTTCTTGAAAAACACAATTTGTTGCCCCTTTAATTCGAGATGGCGGTTCGCGCCTCACCCCACCCTCAAGGTCACAAACTTGTTTTTTATCAGGGCCTCGACTTAAACAATATATATCAAAATAATTACTACTCCACCTTTTGAAGGGCAAAAACCCCAGCTGATTGTACTTTTTTCTTTTTTTGGCAGTTTTTGGAGTAAATTGGGAATATTTCTGAAAAAAAATAGCAACGTACGTCGTACACGTCAGCCGATGTTGGGGTAAAGAGCTCAAGCTCCCCTAATCATCCGAGACCGTCAACAAAAGTCAAGAATATTGGCGTCAGCCACTGCACCATTATGCCGTGGATGTCTGGCTTGCTCCGGGCTGGGTGCAGCAAATACCTTGTATATGCCTGATTACTGATAAATTTCGCTAGGGATGAACATAGAACACTTATCGAATATATTATGTGGTTTTATGGAAGTCACAATACCTTGAAAGTAGCTCTTGGTGCGTAGGTAGCTGACTGAGAGGCGTAATATGGACAGTCTATCCAGTTTCGATAAAATATTTTGCTCGAAGGGTAGAAGGCTTGCGAGGGTATCCAATTCGGCGTTGAGTCTTTCTCGATGACGTTTACTTGGATTGCTTTTCGTGACACCGTCCTTGGGGGTTGGTTTCAAGCTGAAACAAAAACATCATCAACTAGTTAAAACATCCAGACATCGTTTTCTTATTTAAAGTTATTTAAATATTTTTAAATTATTCAAAAACATTACGATACAATGTATAAATCATGTATTTATGTTTTCATCCTGTATCGTAAGAGTAAGCCTCTCGAAAAAAAATACTATAATCTATTTGGAAATGACAGAGAGGAATAAATCATTCAGAGAGCTTTCATCCATGGGCGTACTATTTCTCTTGACGTCACTATAGAACTCATCATTATTAGTTTAGGAGCCGCAGGTAATTCGTCACAATATTCAGAGGAAGAATTTTAAAACGCTTTGTTATTTTACATATTTATACATTGTATTTCATATGTATATTTTATTATTGTAGAAACCGTGTTCTATTCTTCAAATCACTCTTTAAATTATTCACTAAACTAAAAATGCGATTTGCCAATCTATGTGCCAATATTAAAGTTAATGTACCTACTTTGTGGACTAAGAACTTTCACATGAAATAAACGCCTGGACTAACTCCCCAATCGATAACCGTTGCAGTTACGACGAAAGTCAAGAGAAGCAAAGTTTTAATGCTCGGAGCGCTCTCTACGCTGGTATCATCGCTTTTGTCGTAGCTTCAATAGAAGCCGAGATGATTGAAACACAATTTTGAACTTGTTAAGCCCTCCCCTTCCCCTACCGGACTTAAAAAATGAATTTTGTGCATTTGGAATACTTAAGGACAGGATCGAAATGTCAAAAACTCGTAAGCTAGTACTTATGTTAATCCTGGATGGCACAGTGTGTATCTTATCTTATTTTATTGGCAAGTTTCAATATTTGTCGGAATGTTGTCCGCATTGCCACATGTACAAAAATGTCTTTAGTATAAGATATAATAAATGTTACAAATTATAATTATAAATAATACCCAATTACATAGTCGTAAAATAGGTACTATCTGGTTAGGTAAATTCTAAAATGTAGGCGTGCATAATTTATGCCATGTACAACTATAATATCATATAGGGATATTGTTTAAATTTTAGAATGAAATGGTTAACCACATTATTAATTTCGAATTAAACAGCAAGAAACTTTTATCCAAATTATGGGAACATATCAAAGTTTTAATTGTTGAAAATGGCAAAGACAATATGTATTTAAATTTGGCAACTGTGCATCATCTAATTTTTATTTTACCTAACAGTTGTAAATATGTCCTTGAACGTAGTATTTGAGAGAAGCGTCTAGGTACACCAAAATCCCGAAGCTTCGACTTTGCGCAAAACGTGTATCATTTATCTGACTATTTAATATTTATTCCTTGTTCTAGCGTTCACCGTCAGCCGAGTGGCTAGCGCGTAGATAAAACCATGGAAGATCTCGGGTTCAAACTCCTACGTCCGCTGATTTTTTTTTCTTTAATTTTGTAATGATTAATATATTTTTTCACCAATTTTTTTCTATGATTTTTTTACGTTAGGTTAGAGGTTTTTATTCTGCTTAAAATAATGGGAGTGACTACGAAACCGCCGCGGCGGATCTTTTGCACGACTTATTGAACCGCCGCGCAGAGAAATTGAAATATTTTGTGCAATTTTCTGAAAAACAAGGCGGGGGGACACCCCCCGTTTTTGTCTGCAACGCTAATGCTGCCTGCGGCGCTAATAATTTATTGACAATTATTTAGCAATATAAAAATCAACTTAACTAACCCAACTACCATCACATGAAAGAGATAAATTATTATATGAAAAAAAAGAACATTATTTCTATCGTCAAATCCAACCAGAATTTGTGAAAAAGGATATTAATCGTTACAAAATATTAAAAAAAAAAAAAGTCAAGTGGGCAGTATTTGAACCCGGGACCTGTCGTTCCACAACGCAATTCAATTCAAATTTCTTTTATTCAATTTAGTAATAACATATTATATGTACGTACTCAGAGCCAGCCAGACATGCGTGGCGCGAAGCGCCGTGGCAATTGAATGGTTGGATGAGTGAGTGAATATAAAACTTAAAATAATTAACAATGAAACTAACTCCTATCTCTAAAATAAAAGATTTACAAAAGCTGATGGCAAAATTGAACATATAAAAGTGTATATTTAAAATAATTTGTAAAACATGTATATAAATATGGTTAAAAAGACAAGCTCAGTCGTTGGTGGTAGATGACATATACAGGTGAGTGCTAAGGCGTCTCACCTGCTCCATGCAATTCGTTCAAGACTTACATTGCTAACAGTCGACGATGCCGCAGAGTTTTTGGTTTAAAATAATTTATGTTTGGATACATTTTTGAAATTAATAAAGTTCTGGTTAAAATAGGATTTTCTGAAAAGGATTTTGAGAAATAAATGAATTTAAAACAAAAATGTACAAAAAGAAAAGAAGGGAAAGATAGAATTATACAATTTTGTAATGCAAGAATGTCCAGATGATATTGTGGCTAAAGTGGCTGCCAAAAGATGGGCAGCGTCTGATATGGTAATTTGTGTTTTATTCTAAAAGGTGCATTATGCTGTCTTATTCGCGTTATGTTGTTTGTTAGCGGACTATCGTTTAGTTTGAAAGCATAAAACTTTTGTGAAATTTCAGAAACGTAAGTATAGTGTATCATTATCCTATTTTCCAAAAAAATTAACATGCTTTTGCATATCTAAGAAAATAACATAACCAATATCCGAGTAAGTATATTGGGTTAATCATTCTTACACAATAAAAATTTGCGAAAACTGGCTGATTGAACCCGTAACTTTAGGGTTTAGGTTACACGTTGTTTCCTCTCGGTGAAGCAGTCATACAATAAAATATAAGATACTCTTTTCTGTGGAAGCATAAACGAGATAAAGTTATGGACAGTTGATTAAAACACCAATGCCATGAACCATATTCAGGGTTCGAACCTAATTTATATATTTACATTCATTGAAAATTCACCTAATTTTTGACAAAAATGAACAGAATTTATTGTATATATTGTATACTTGGAATATAGTGCCATTTTAGTGCTTGAATACAGTTGCAAACTGTTGACCATTTAATAATACTTTCATTGTTTAATTTATTTAACAAATTTAAATTTGTCACTTTTCATTTCATTCATAAATCAAAATCATTACCCCTTTTCATTCATACGGCTATTGGCGCCATCTTCTAGTTACATGATGAACTTATTCTAAATATTATTTACAATTATTCTGATGACTCATCGATTTGTGTTAAAAATCAGTTTCATACATTAAAATGTACAAAAGCAATTTTATGCAATTTTTTACACAGATAAGAGATAATGACTGTAATACGCATCAAAACGACCTAATTAAATGTACTTAAATAACTCTGATTATCTAATATAGCTACAAATGTAGTCTGATAATTAGGCAATTTTAAAAATTTATTCCGAATTTATCGTGCACTTAAAAAAGAAACAAACAGGTCAGTTGTCTTTGGCCGACTTCTGTTATAATACTGCCCACTTTAAAACTTCGTTTGAATTACTTATAAAAAAGTTATTTATGAAATACCAAGTGTCGATTTGACGCAATTTTAATGACTATTAGGCAACCACATATACATTTTTTGACATTTCGATCCTGACCTCAACGGGGGCTTAAAACGTATGCAAGAAATCAGCGAGGTAGGTGGCCTTGTCACAATAACATAGGGAAAATCTCTCTACCGCCTGGGCTATGTTGTTTATCTAAATATTTCCATAATAATAATAACCGGGCACACAAAAAAGTCATGCGCATTTGAGCAGAGCATGATTTCTTTTGTATTTTAAGCCGCTGACTACTACTAACTGAAATTAAGTAAAAATGGTTAGTCAAATAGTAATACAAAGCCTGGTTCATCTCTGAGACAGTAGTATGCTTTCTAGAAGTGTATAGAAAGAGATCGAGTTTTCTAGAGTGCGGTAGGAGAAGATTCTCGATTTGGCTTTGGAAGCGTCTTTAGAGTATATAAGGCGAAAACCTTAGTGGGAAGGGAGTTCGGAAGTGAAGGAGTTGAAAAGTGACAAGTGAAAGGTTAGAATTCCAAAGTAAACCAGAAAGTGACTGTTAACGATTATTTTTAATCAGTAAAAAGTGCATATTAGCTAAGAAAATAATTGTTAAGTGTCAGTAAGTTATTTATTAAAGCGTTAGTGTTTATCCCTTGTTAAATTATTTTGGAACCCACGGATCCTGAAGGGTGGCTTCAGGGGTGAAAATACGCGACAATATACCTCCATGTATTTTGATCCGCAGAATCTGAATATGACGTTGCGTTGGTGTTATTCAAGATTCCAACCCATCACCTCTAGATATCCCTAATTGTACTCAGTGTATACCTAACGTCTATAGCTTAAACAAGTTCGGAGGCATTGGTTAACGCACGGCGTAATGGCCAAAGTAGAAATTAATATTCGTGGCCCAAAAACCAGTGTGGTTAAAAATATTAAAAGCATATTAGGAAAATATATCTAAAATTATTTTTTTATGATTATTGAACCATCTTTAACATTTGTTATGAAATGGACTGACATATGTATATGGACAATACTTATACTTGTGTTTGCTTGCTTATTACTGTTCTAAGAACATGAATATAAATTCAACAATTTTAATAATTACGAGCTTGAGAACTATTCTCGGATGATATTCACAGTCATTACATAAAAGGGAAACAAACATTGTGGAACAATGTGGGTATAATATTATAATGTATCACTTTTACCTACGATCAGTCTTATATAAAATATATGAGTACAGAATACAATACAGCTTTTAAAACCTTCAATACGGTTAATTCGTTAAAATTACAAATAGGAAGTGCATGCATAGCAAGCAAATGGCTAATATTAAAAAAAAAATCAAATATAATACTAATATAAAACATATAAACAACAAAAATATATAGCATAATAAATATTTACATGAATATGTATACACTACAAATACAAAATGAAATTTAAGATCTGTTATGAACAATGAACACTAGTCAAGAAGAACTTGATAAGGTACAGATTTCATCTATTGTATAAAATGAGTTTCCTACTGAGTATTTTTTAAATCCTTTTCAAAATTAGTGAATAATTTATAATTTATTTATACAAATCACATTCTGTCCGGGTAACAGAAAACCTTTAACACGATTAAATGTTTTTCTTTATCGTGAAGGCACTGTGAGCCATAAGCAATGCGTTCGTTAATCGAGGTTAATTTCTCGGGCTAGCCGTTGGCAAAAGGAAATCAAAAACTTTAAGGATGATTTATTAGTCGTGTGGATTTACTATAATTATTTCGAGGAGTTTTGGGTTCTTAATTAATCTTAATCATTTGTAATGCTCCGCCCATCCTCGAATAAATGCATAATTCTCTTTTTAATCAATAAAATATTAACTGGTGGTTCACACCGAAATTGTTGTCGATTTCGGGATAAGAAACGCACATTGTTCTTTGTTTATTCAAGTTTATTTTCAAAAAATCAGCTCATCAAAATATGATAGTTTCTTAAGTTAAAAGTATTGTGGGCGGAAATTTTATTTCTTTTTGAGATGTTCACTGAAGTTTTTTTTATGATAAAATAAGTAGGTACTGATGTTAATAAATAAAATAACAAAATAATTTTGTCTTCAAATTTTTAGAAGAAAATAAACGTATTGTGCCTACATTTCAGGCAAAATAACTCTTGGGTACAATTTGATGATTCGTTTAAAGTGTTGCAAGTACTTTGAGAGTTTTGATTAATATTAAATTAAATGTATCACAACAGAACTGATAGTACAGCAATATTTGATTTTGTTCTCATTTTTTCTCTTGATTACTTTAATATGGAGAAAATACGTGTTTTAAAGGTTATGTACCAGTAAATAATATCAGTTTTAGACAGTTTCTGTTTCATTACAAAACATAAAAAAAATGTTTTTTTTTTTAAATTTAACTACTCAAGTAATAATTTAAATGCTTTTTATATTTATTTAGGTTTTATCGGTGTTTTATAATGGCCACCTCATGAACCACTGATTTATGTCAGCTTTATTAAATACCAAATGCGATAGTTTTGTCTTAAAGAAAGATTTAAAAAGACCTTCAAGAACTTACATTAAAACTAAATTATCTTTTAGTCCTTATTGGCATATGACTTACCAAGGTATTTGTCAAGCCTTCAATAAAACTTGATAGCTGTTAAGATCAAATTAGGAGGATCAAGTTTTATAGAGATTAAGCAAATTACGGATCGACTTTGTTTCAAAACAATAGGGCTCTTCCTCTAGCTAACACTAACTTACTATCCAAATGTCAATCAGTGGCGGCTCGTGATATTGTCTGCAGAGGAGGCTTGATATTCTGAAAGACAACTGATGTGCAATATGACTACAATTTGTACATTTCCCCACCACCCCTGAGGTAACGGCGCGTTACATTTTTTTGCCGTGGGTTGTTCGCCAGGATACCGATTCACGACTTGAGAGAATAGAACTAATAAAAGAATAGAATGAAAGGGAAATAGAAAATATGATGAGATGAAAAAATCATTCTCATGAAATTCTCGTTCCTACGACTTGAATATCGGTATCCAAAGGAGCCCTACTATCCCACTTGTAATTAAATTATATAACTTTTAACAAAAATACAAATAGTTTTGGTAAAAAAATTAAAGTGTTTTATTCTACAGACAAGAAATAGTATTCAATATCACTGCCAGGAGTGTAAAATTATAACGTTTATTAAAAATTAAAATAGTTTTGAGAATGAAGTTATATGAAAAAAATATAACCGTGGAACTCTATATTATGGAGAATTAAAAAATATTTCCTAAAAAATAAATAACACGAATAAATATTTTTTCTAAAATAACAACTACCTATATTAATCTCTGCTTTAAAGCCTAAATATTTTTATAAATGAGTGGTAACCTGCGATTTTCGGAACTAGCAAAATGGTTGATTACTTCATCATAAAATGAATCGCGTTTCTTCAATTCTGACAAAAGACGTTTTTCTATTGAAATAAGCGATGCATTTGAGAGGCGGTCTTGACTCATTTTGTTTCTAGTAAAAATGTTTTTATGCGTTTAAGTGCTGAAAATGATCATTCTACAGAAGCTGAGATTACCGGAATTGTCTCAAAAAATAGTGGCTTTATTCAAAAAGTTGTCTAATTTTGGGTCATAAGTTTTAAAAAAAATTAACAGCTCTTTGAAATTTCCTTTATTGCACGATTCTCGTTTTTCGTCATGTCCTCGGAAAGAATTTTCTTGTGAAGATAAATATATAACGGCATCTATTAACCTCTTTAATATTTCCCTATTCTCACGGACCTTTTCGTTAAAATTTTCTATTTCTCTCTTATGTGCAGAATCCAAGAATTTTACAATATTTTGTTTACCAAACATTTCGAATTTAATGCAAGATGAAATATGCTCCTGGGATTTTTCGTGCCTTTCTAAACGTCGCGACAAATTTTGCAAATTATTAAACCCGGCCCTGCCCCAATTGAGGATTGATCATTAGTAAATAATAAACATCTCCAACAATATATTTTGTTTCTAACTGTTGATGCCATTAACCACTCGACTTTTTTATAATTGCTATCACAAAACCCTCTGTTTTGTTTACCACTTTTAAAAATTAACGAAGGCATTGCTGGTGTAGGCCTAGCATTTCTTTTAATTCTTACCTTTTCGTCATAAGTAAGAGTAGTAAATCCATTTAATAACAAATAATCCACCACGTCTGGACAACAAGACATATTTTCACCTAGAGCACTTATTTTTAGCCCGCCTATCAAATGTTTTATGTATTTTTACGTCAACTTAACCGGCTAAAACGCAACTAACAGTTCGTTTTCTTTGTGAACCACCAGAACGACCTGTGCACAATGTGCACATGCGCTATAAAGAACTGACGTCGGAGGCTGGCTTCCTTTGGCTATTCGAAGTGCTCTATTTTACACAGCGCAAAGAAATTCAAGGTCATTCATGTTATAAGTAAATGCATTAAAGTTGGAAGCTATTTCGTATTAGCCTCCAGCTAACCGCAGTGTTCGTTCAGTAAAAGACCGGCCGACCGGGAAATATGCATACAAAGACTATCCGGACTGTAACGTTATAGGTATGTTTGTGGAAAGGAAATGCAAAACTTTTATATATACACTGAACATTAATTAATGAATTATAAACAATAAAAAATATTGAAAATTGAGATATACCTAATTGAAATTTCTTAAGATATTACTTTTGAAGATAAGGTGGTTCTTCCAAGGGGAGGCTCAGCCTCCCCTGACGAGCCGCCACTGATGTCAATACAATCAGTTATAGTGATCAACGAAGAACGTGACGAACGGACGGACGAACAGACAGACGAACGGACATTATTTTGAAAGTTGGTCAGAATTAGATCACCAACACAGACAGCCATATGAAATTTTTTCCTCTACGAGTCATACTACTGGTTTTAGAAATATGCCGACCAAATGCAATATAATCTCCGTTTTGTTTTTGCGAAGAGTATCTACATATGATACTGTCGGTAAACTAACTACTGAGAAGCAATCAACAAATGCGTTCCCAAAAATGTGCTACTCTCCTCCACCTTGTAATATTTATGAGATCCGTTCCCTTCATATGAACATTAATTTGCAAACTCCCTCCTACAAATTTATGGGAAAAAATTACACTAAAAAAAAACTCTGTTGATTAGTTAGCCATAAGAGAGCGAACTTCCCGTTTTATCGGTCCTTTAGTATATAGGGTGTCCCGGCACTATGGGGCAATACTTCGGGAACGTATAGTTTGGGTCGAAATAACATTAAAAGTATCTATACTTTTTTTGTTAAGGCGCCTCCCACGGAGATATTACCCTTTAAAGGTTACGTATTTAAGAAGGGTTTTTTTGCCATCACTTCTAAACCGTTCTATCGATTTTTATAAAATTTTGTGTACATATTAAATGAGTATCTTTACTCCAGAAATATGACGCCCTTCGTATATTGTCGAGGAAACCAGGGGTGGAACACCTCTAATGCATTTTACGCCTAAATATTGACATAAATTAATTTTTGAAAATTAAGGTCACATTTTCAAATTCCTTAAACAATTTTCAGAAAGAAAAAATTCTTGTTTCACATCGATAAAGCGATCCGTTTTTGAGAAAAAATGATTTTTCTGGTAAGGAACTAAGGAATACTAGTAATATAAACTACCGCGTGATACCTGTGTACTTTTAGTGTTATTTTGACCCAAACTATACGTTCCCGAAGTATTGCCCCATAGTACCGGAACATCCTGTATACAGTATTCGTCTGTGGCGTACGTAGAAAATAAAATTACTGTTTCACTTCATAATGTTTAAATGACAATGTTGAAGATGAATTCAATAAATGGTTAAAGGTTCCGTCCATATCTGTTGAAACATATCATAGCCACATAGCCAGCTATTATAATTTTCACATTATTCGTCTATCATTTGAATTGTTTATATGAATGTTCAAGTTTATGTAATGCTCGACAACACGCACACACGCCCGTGATTTCCACGATACATTATTATATTTTAATATTTGACTAAACTCGGTACGTTCGGTAAATGATTAGTACCTGGTCGCCCGAAAATCGATGTTAGGCCACGCTAAACGTATAATTAATTATCGAAAATTAAATATACATCGAGAAAGAAGTGAGCCGAGCAAATAAAGCGGACCAAGACAAAAAAAACCATCAATTATGCGGAGCGTCGTTACATAGATATTAATTAAAAATTGACACCGGTAGTCCTACAGTTATTCGGCGTGGAAAATTGATGAGCGCGGTAATATTTCGGCATTGTTGTTCAATTGGGGCTCCGTAAACACCATTTGTCATTTGTCTACAATTAATTGAGCCCTCACATGGAGCTATTTGACGGGTCCAAAGTTACACACATAATAGATACATGTTCTAAAACGTTGCCAGAACAGATCTAATTTTATTTAGATTGGCATTAAGTTAGTAAATTATCGCTTATTATTGTATACTTTTTAATTTACTGTATTTTAAGCATAAAAAGGTACTTTTAAGAGAAAGCTTTTATTTAAAAAAATTGTACTAAAGAGTACAATTTTTTTTTTTATTATTATTTTATATTCAAGATAATCCTAACGAAGAGATAATCTATATAATTTCTATAATTTATACGGTAATCTAGAGAAAAAGTACACGCCTATAATTCCTGGATGAAAAAACTAATTTATTATATTCATCTAATTGAGGGTTGTTGCTGAATACAATTTAATAACTACCTTGAAGAGTTCGGGGTAAAATGGGGTTGATTATTATTTTCATATTTGCAAAGTAAGTATTTTACGACCGGCACCGAACCACCACCATCACCACCACCACCGATGATGTAGAATGTGCTGCATTACATAAAAGGCGTATTAAAATATTCAAATGAAATTTTACTCTCCCGCCCCCAGGGTAATTATCGTAATTAATTTTTTAAATCGTCAAAGTGTAACATTAAAGATTTATCGCACGATCATAGAATATTGTCCGAATAATGCGCGGGGGTATTCTACAGTGAGGACCATAAGTAACGGCTAAAATCATTATCTACGTAATTTACAATTTATGAGTAAAATCCTAAAACACGTCAATTTTACTTCCACATCCACATAGTGGATTGGAAGTATAGTAATCGCAAAAAAAATAAGAATTTTTTTTTTTCTTGAAATGGGTTTAGAATGTCATGAAACGTCGAGATTTTAAATTTGAGGGAAAAAAAAATTTCTGTCTGTGTGTCAGTCTGTCTAACTTTTTTTTTGTCCGCACGTTTTCTCCGGAACGGTTTAAGATATTAACTTCAAATTTTGTACACGTATATATTATAACGAGATCTGGAACTGGATTGTTTTTTGAAGATATCCGGTGAAGGGTTGGGGGTAAATAGGGGTCAATACGGGGAAATATGTAAAGCAAGCTGGTAAGAGTACAGAAACTTAAAATTTGATGTATCTACTACAAGCCAAGGCCTCAAAATTTTTTATAATATTTTTCATCCCCCTACCCCCTCCAATTCATTATTAAAGGGGTTGATAAAATAAAATTGATATATTCACTTGAAATTTGGTACACGTATATATAATAATAATATCAGGAACTAGATTATATTTTGGGATTATTCTGATGAAGGGTTGGGGGTTAAATAGGGGTAAATATGAAAAAATAAGCAAGCAAGCTGGTAAGGGTACAGAGACTTGAAATTCGGTGTATGTACTAGAAGCCAAGATCTCAAATTATTTATAACATTTTTCTACCCTCACGACGCCTACGTCATTATTAAAGGGGTTGATAAAGTAAAATTGAGATATTCACTTGAATTTTGGTACACGTAGGTATTATAAAGACATCTGGAACTTGATTGTATTTTGAGATGATTCCGTTGAAGGGTTGAGGGTTAAATAGAGGTAGATAGGGGAAAATAAGTAGAGCAAGCTGGTAAGACTACAGAAATTTGGGACTTGGTGTATATACTAGAAGCGAAGGTCTCGGGTTTTTATAATAGTTCCCATCCCCCACCATCACCACTCCCTTATTAAAATAGTTGAAAAAATTAAATTTAGATTTTCACTTGAAATTTGGTATTGTATTATAACGATATCTGAAACTAAATTATATTTTGACATGATTGCGTTGAAGGAGTGGGGGGGTAAGTGAAGGTAAATTGGGAAAAAAGTAAAGCGAGCTGGTAAGAGTACAGAAACTTGATATTCGGTGTATGTCCTAGAAGCCAAGGTCTCACATTTCTTAATAATATTTTTCAACCACCCACCATCCTTACTCCATTATTAAAAGGGTTGATAAAATAAAATTGAGATATTAACTTGAAATAGGGTAGACGTATATATTATAACGACATCTGGAACTAGATTATATTTTGAGATGATTCCGTTGAGTGTTGGGGGTTAAATAGGAGTATATAGGGGAAAATAAGTAAATCAAGCTGGTAAGAGTACAGAAATTTGGGATTTGGTGTTTATACTAGAAATCAAGGCCTCAGATTTCTTTCTAATACTTTTCAAACCCCACCATCTCCGCTCCATTATTGATGGGATTGATAACATAGAATTGAGATATTCACTTGAAAGTTAGGACAATTATTATGTACTGTAATGACATCAGATTGAGATGATTCCACTGAAGGGGTGGGAGGTGGCAGATTGTGAATAGAGGAAAATAAGTATTGTAAACTAGAAACTTCATTTTTATCGTATATAGTGGAAACCAGCGACTCAAACTTTTCTATAATATCTGCCCCAAATATTATTAAAATTCTATGACTAATAATTTCCATGTACTAGAGTGCAGGTCTAGTCAAGATGTTTCCTTTAAAGTGTCTTGAATGAATAATTTGGATGTGGAAGTAGTGATTCCTTAGGCAGCGGTTTTTTATTCTAAAATGACACTTTTTTGGCATAATTTTATACTTCCCCCTTCAAACCCTTGGAGTGACTGCTACCCCTTTAAAAATTTTAAATGGAACGAGGTGAGTGTGATAGCTTATTTAAAAGAGATTTTAATTCTCTATCCAGCAATATAAGGTTTTTTGAATTGCGTATATTCTTCATCAAGAAAATTAACTTTGAAAATTTTAAAATCTATTTGTAATGTCATTGTATCCTAAACTATTTATGCCTATGTACCAAATATCTGTCATATCTGACTTTTCTAATTAATTTTGTGTCATGTCATAGCCATAACATTTTTTTTCTAGTACGTAGGTGACAAATTGCCGAACAAAAAGAAAGAAGCAAAAACGGTTTCTTTTTTCATATCAGAAAAAATTATAACGTTTGGACTAGTATTATAAATTCTCAAAATATCGACCATATTTCTTTGATAGCACATTAACTGGCGTGCGTTACTTGGATTTCTTGCAAAATTTCTTAATTCCAGAGTTAAGAATGCTTTTCTCAGATAATGACAACCCTAATAAAATTGATAAAAATATTTGGTATCAGCAGGACCGAGCTACACCACATTTTGCATTGGAAGTAAAAGAATATCTCAATCTAGTTTTTCCCAATAGATGAATCAGTAGACGCGGTGAAATTGAGTGGCCTCCCCGTTCTCCCGATTTGGTCCCGCTTGACTATTTTTATGGAGTTACTTAAAATCGAAAATCTACTTCAACAGACCAAATAACGTCGATGATTTAAAAGACAGAATAAGGCACTCCGGAAACGATACAAAATGTTTTATGATTTCAGCAAGGCCTCCATTATTGTCAAGAAGCAACTGGCGCCCAGTTTGAACATTTTTCAAAAAAGAAATTAGAAAAATTCAAAAAATCTTATATTGCTGGATAGAGAAATAAAAACCCTTTGAAATGAGCTATATACTGTATATATGTATTCGGTATATAACAGTTACCAATTAGTCCCTTCCGAGTTGCAGTTAAAGAAATTACCCTTGAAAGTGTAGTACCGGATTAACCTGACAAGAAATATTGTAGAGAGTGCAGCTGCATATGTTGTATTTAGTAGCAAATTTCTTAAGTGTTAAGTGTTTCAATGGATCCAGTGACTATAGGTATATCTCCATTATTATAATCTTCGCAAATACAAAACGAAGAGTTTATTGCATTCGATCGGCACATTTCTGAAACCAGAATATTGCTCGTAGAGAAAAAAATTTCATATCACTGCACTGTGTTGATTATGAAATTCTGCACAACTTTCAAAATGTCCGTCCGTCTATCTGTCCGTCACGTTTCCTGTACGCACGATAACTTAAGAACGAAATGTCAGATTGTATTGTTAGCTAGAAGAAGAACCCTATTGCTTTTGAACACAATTTATCAATAAACAAAAAAGTTATTATTTTGCTAAATATTGTTATTAAACTAAAAATGCCTAAAACTAATATTATTTACAAAAAATACCGCGAAGAATATCCTGTAGAATGTGCAACAATTATATAAAAAGTGCAGTAAATTGGCGAAGAGTATAATGGTTAGCTTGTTTACAATATATAATAATCTAAAAACATTTTCTACTGATTGAGGTTTAGAGACTTTGTATACTAATTATTTTTCATAAAATAATAAACGTTTGTAATTTCTGTCGACTGAATTTACATAAAGGCCAAAAAGTGCTAGGCTACTGTTCAACTTATTTTGTAGGACAATGTTCCTACATTTTAAATATATTTGAGATTCTTTGCGATGTTTTGCTTTAAGGCTGTTTCTCTATTATTACGTAGGAATGAACTTTTGAAATTTGTAACTAGTATATATGAGATTAATGATTGATGAACCGATGAAGGTATAAAAAATATCAAAACCGTTATAAAAGATTTTTGGAAGCAAATTTCTGAACGATAGGTTTTTTTAAATCAATATAAGGACTGGCTAGATGGTAGCGACATAGATTTTGTGACAATTATCTACAACATACAGCCAACAATCTCTGCTGGGATACCAGCTAGGTGACCTATATAAAAGTTTGAGGAGTGTAGCCAAAGATCCAAGAGCAAGAAAGTTCAGAATCTGTAGGAATTAAGTACTTCTGCCGAGTTAACTTATTCAGCTGAAGTTTCTCTACGTTCAGAAGGTAAAGGAGATGCTGCTAGTATTATCAAGGAATTATCTCCAGCTTCTCTTAAAAGAGCAACTACACGTAAAAAGTTTCGACGACAACAAAATTTGTTGAAACTTTCTTACATAGTTTTAAAGTATATTTAATTTTCAATCCTCTCAAATTCAACCCCGTATTGCTTCGAATTTTTCCACTATTTTTAGCGAATTTACGAACATAATATTATCATGTCCACAAAGTTTCAGAATTTTATAGAATTTTAAAATAAAATTTATTTTTCAATCCCCTCAAAAACAACGCCTCTACTATTTACAATTTTTTAACTATTTTTGATATATCATATTCACAGTGTTTCGATACTTTGGAAGCAAATTTATTTTTCAACCCTCAAAAACCACCCTCTTAATTCCTAGATTTTTTCCGGTCGCTAAGAACTATTTTAGGCTCATTTAGAAATTTGCAGTACTTTGTCCACCTAGAAGTTGCAAATGGCCCACTGTGCGACATGCAGAATTTTTCCCCCTTCAAATCTCAACATTTCATGACATTCTATTATCTCAACAAAACAAAAAAAGATTTTCATTTTAAAAATTATTATATTTCCACTCCACTACGTGAATGTGGAAGTAATTAAAAAGGCCATTGATGAACATCATTTACTCACAAGCCTAGTTAGTTCAGATAGTTTACTCAATACCTAGGCTATAATATTTCTATGGCCACCCTGGTAATAAAGTCGTTGGTGAGCGTCTAATGTATGCTAGCAAAGGAATAATACCTTGTTTATAGTGAGCCAAAGACATTAACGGTGGGTCGAAGCCCTAGTCATTATAGAGAAAAAAGTACATTAGATTTCATCAGATTGAAATCAGGGTAACTTTCAGAAATAACTTTTGATGGATGTGTTTCTTCTTCTACGATTTTTTTTTTTATAAATTCATGAATATTTATTAATAAATAATAATAGGGTTTTATCAATTATATAGAAATTATGAGTCATGCGAATCTTAAATGCCTCGAAGAAATAACTTTCGGTTCGAATGGAATTAAGTTATTTTAAATTACAGTTAATTGTAGGTTCATTTCAACATCGCGAATCCTAGAGCATTTTGGGAGTATTGGGCAATATCACAGAGCTTGTGATTAAACTTAGTAATTATCATTTGCCGTTGCCAAATTGTTTCTTAATTCTTGAATTTTTTAAAAATTATGTCTAATCTGTAGTGTCTTACATATAAAGAAATGATATATTTTCAATTTTATTCCTGTTCATATGGTGTATGATCAAGATACCTTAGATATTTCTGGTTATCTGTCACCATATGTGTATATAGTTTCTATCCTAGCTCACAAATTTTACTCCGTCTTATGAGAAATAATAAAATGTTCGAAATGATAAGAAATATAGATCGGATACAATAACTTGGTTTAAATTTGTCAAAGTCTAAGCTGTAAAATTCAGTATTATGGCTGGCAAATCTCATTGTTAACAATTGAAACAAAAGGCGATCGGTTGTTAATAATATAATATTTTGCATAAATACTGGACTTAGCTGATACCCGTAGTGTACTATTTCTGGGGAGAATTTAAAGATAACACTCTTAGAACCTCTATGATTTTTTCCTAAAGTGCACTCTCTCCAAGTTTTTCCCGAAAAATACGACAACAAAAAATCCTGACCTGATGGAGCAAAACTGACATCGGGATCGTGTTCATCAGCAGTCAAAAATACACATCAATGGTCTACTTACTTAAAATATTTAATTTCTATTTTAAACTCTATTCAGGCCTGTATTTTTACCAGTTTTTTGTGATTAACACAAAATCCTGAGCTAATTTTGTAAAACTGACATCGGGATCGTATTCCGCGATCAAAAATACATGGGAGTATACTTATATGTGAAACCTCACAAAATTTACTTCTTTCTTGTGTGCCTGTGTTAACAATAATAAAACAATAGGCATCTAACTGAAAAACGTGATAAACCCGTCTATGGGCTAATTATTGTCACCAACAACGTTCAATTATTTATTCCACAGGATAGATATAAGAACCGCACTTTTTTCCGTTGTTTAGTTCCACATTATGAATCATCAGCTGGTAGTGGTAATACTACCTTATCTTATATACTCTTCTAGATTTTAAACATTTCCAGTAACTTTTATACGCGCAAGGCTGTAGAACTAAAACTAGTAATCGCACCAGGATAATATACAGTAGGTAATTTCTAATATTTAAGATGTGGTTTACCTTATCATTAGAGAAGCGATCTCAAATTATACGGACAAATTATAAACAAATTTGGAGGCTATTTTAAAAAATGTTAAAACGTCTTCCTAACTCTTTTGTAATGACAGGCTGTAATATACAGGCTGCTATTAGTACGGCGAGCCGTTAGCCTTTCTTGATTGTAGTCTATATGATCTATCTATGTAATGCAATGAATTTATATTAAAACTTGCTTTAAACGCGTCTCGACAGCTTTTGATTTCACAATTTTAACGATCAAACAAATTCCGCGCGGTTTTGTTTTATTTCTAAAGCTCTAATGAAGCCTTTCTATATCTCGCAAGAAATTATACCTTTCAAATTATACGGTTTGTCTTTATTTTTTTGTGGGAAAACAGATCTCGATGAGACTCAAATTTAATGCTCCTCTCGAAAAAAGCACAGGTACTTTCTAGGTTACGGTACTAGCCGCTAATTGATGTCTCCGTGTATCAGGCAGCGAATTAGCGCTAATGGCAGCTGAAATTATTATCATTAACCGACATTAATATAGTAGTTTAATAAGTTTTATAATAAAAAAATGTCTTGCACAGTTCTTTTTATAAGCGATTTATGACTATACAGTTGCTCATAAGCGTTTCTATACCTATGTTAATCTCCGATTATGATTTTAACTTTAAGAATTTGGTATATTGAGACTGTTTTTCATAAATGACTCAAAAGTGATACATTTATGGAAAAAGTGGTATAGTACTTACAAATAAATAAGATTATCAAATTACAAGTATTTTATTTTGTTTATTTCTATTCGATGAATAGTTCTAAAACTATCAGTCGAGATATAATGTTTAAATTTCAAATATATCAGAAAAAATCAGATGTTAAAAATACATATAATAGGAATTAAAGGGCTTGAAGTACTCTTTTATAGGATTCTGTTATATCC
Organism: Stenurella melanura; assembly: GCA_963583905.1. Taxonomy (NCBI): domain Eukaryota; kingdom Metazoa; phylum Arthropoda; class Insecta; order Coleoptera; family Cerambycidae; genus Stenurella; species Stenurella melanura. The sequence continues at coordinate 117,472,770 of OY757317.1, read as the reverse complement.
GTACGGCTTGAAAGATAACAATGTTATGTGCAAAACAATGAGTGCTTTATAATTTTATTTTGTAAGAAAATATTTAGGATTTTTATTAATATATAGCATTACTAATATGCTCTAATTTTTTGGCATTTTTAAAACAATCATTTTTAAAAATATACTTACCTACTTTAAGTTAAGAAACATTTTAGGATTTTGCTGAAAAAATTCCTTTGCATTAAAAGAAAATATGACAATATATAAAAATAAACCTTAACGAGCGATATATTAACTTGTTTTTTAAAATATGTGTAGAATTAATAGTTTCAGAAATATGACATTACTAATGTGAGGCTTGAACTTTTAGTGGCAAAGAAATACATATAATTCTCATATTTCTTTAAAACTTTTGATAAATTGAAGCTCCCAAAATCAGAGCATGTTTGTAATACTATATACAGGGTGTAATTAGTTTCATGTTATTAAAAAAACTGGTGGTAGGGAACGACAAGACAAACAAGAGAACCTTATATAACATGGGGTCTCAAGCTCATAGTTTTGGAGAAAAAAAAGAAACAAAAATTTCGCAAATTTTCAATAAATTTTTTTTAGAACTGCTGGAATATTCAGGTAGGTTTCGATTTAGATCTAATCTGAAGAAAACTATACTCTAACTCTCCCTTGTGCAATATTTTAGTTACTGTCGGTGTTTCGTTATGTACACACGTTCGTTGTTTTTGTTATTTTTGAATTTCGCGTCATTGTGTATTTATAGTTAAGATTTATTTTATTGACTTACCGTTCAAGTTGTCAAAGTCTTGATTACGTACAGACACAACTTACTTGTTCGTTCTTTTTGTATTCCTTTTTGGCTTTTGTAGCAAGTTTTTATTTTATTTTTCTTTATTGACAACGTTAGTTTAGTGTTTAGTGTTGAACGAAGTGCGTATGTACTTAATTCGACGTACCGAACTGTGTATTGATACAGATGCAGAGATTTTGAATCATTTAGGTAGGTAGTAAGCTTTTAACCCAAGACACTCATTTATGTTACAAATGTTAATAAACCACATTTAATTTTTGTAAATTATAAACAATCCAATATTTTGTTCCAAATTAGAAAACACACATGTAAAGAAATGCTCTGTTTAAACCTCTATGGAAATTATTTGCTTGCAATTGTGCACGAAAAGAAAACGAATTATTTACCTCTTTATACTTGCCTCAGTTCAGTTGACGCGGTCCATCAAAAGCGGTCGATGATCCTTTGACACCGCGTGTGCTGGCGAGCACTTTTTTATGACAATTTAAAAGTTGTATAATTGGGAAGTACAAGTCCATCGACCAAGAAAAGCAGTGGTTCTCAATAGTTGTCTACCATAATATTAAATATGTTAACCCAGATCAGTTTTTTTCAAAGTGCCCCTAGAGGGAAAAGTCATAATGGTTTTTTGTTTGTCTAGTCGATCACCATTACCAGTTTTTTTAATGACATAAAACTAATTACACCCTGTATAACAAATTGGATACTAGCAACTTCAATGCCTTCAAACATAAGATAAAAAAAGTCCTACAACAGAATTTATTCCACAGCATCAAGGAGTACCTAAATTGTGCCATTTAGTCTATTAGTACCTGTTGATTCTATTTTATTTATTTTATTATGTGTATCTATTAATGTAATACGTGATGTTATTTTATCTAAATGCTTATTGTCGTTACATCTATATATGTACGTATACTATCGTACCAAAATGCATATTATGTATGACAATTCAAATCCGTTTGTATGACTGGATAATAACAAAATTATTATTACTGTTATTAAGTATGAAAGTTTTTTTTTCTAGGTAGTTTTCGGGAAAATCGCATGTGAAAATAATATCCACCCTTAAAGAACTTAGTCCTAAAAGTCACTAGCAATGAACTAAATTTTTTTAATTGTTTTTCTCGACTGTAGTGGAGTTTTTCGCGTTTAGACATTTAGACAAAAACAATGAATTTTTTATATTTTTGTTTTGTTTTCGGACCACACTACAATGTAGCCCATGATAAAATTACCGACGTAGGACATTTTTTGCGAATTTGAAAATTACGTCTTTTTACTGATTTGTTTGTTTTCCATATTAGAATTATTACAAGTTACTGGGGTGTCAATTGATTATAAACTTCCCCCATATAGATAACTTTTTTACTTCGAATAAAAATCATTATTGTAATTTTATGTAAAAATTCCACACCGGCTAGAAAAGATGAAATCGTTATCTAATTCAGTCAGGTCGAAGTGGACGGGCCGAGAACATTAAACATTTCCTCCGGAATGTCCGTTGAAATTTATTGGCATCGAAGAAATGTCCGAAAAACAATTAGATGTGTCGCTGCCGAGTGGAACTGATGTAGCAGCGTGAGGCGATTAGCATACTGAGTGCCGGATTCGGTCCCAGACGAGACCGTTAATGGCCTGGCTGATGTCTTCATCTCGGCTACTGGTCCGGTAGCTGCTATCTCAAACATCGAATACCTCTTCACCTCTGATGTCTCGTGTAGGATGTGTACCGCAGTCCGCAAACATTGCTGTTTTGCATATCTCTATCGTATCGTAATCACTCAAACGTGGATTTATGGCCGGGTTACGATTCTGTCGTCCGCAAGGCCTATTAATGCGTTTTAATGCGAGGGATGCGGTTTGTAACGCTTCTTTGTTAATGAAGTTTGAGCTAACCGTAGAGCTGTAATAATTAATCTAAGTTCGACCCATCATTCTTTTTATTTCTTAATTTTAAATTAAATTACAAATTTAAACATCCATGTTCTCAAGATTCTCGCGTGAATAGGTCACAGATTGGTGTTTCAAACATTACCATATCAGCGACAAAAAAGAAGCAGATATTAATTGGTATTTCTTTCAGTATATTTTACTCTTAACAAATTTGAACTGAATCTCTTACAAGGTAAAGTTAACTAATAGCTAGGTTGTTGCAGTTTGTTTTGCAAAACTGGATATCATTTTGAAGCCTGTTTAAAAACAATATAAAAAAATAGCATTTTATGAACCAGACTATGGTTTTCTTATGTACTTTTGCGTTCTGATACCGAATCCGACGTCAGTTTTTAAGGTTATGTTAATTTTTTTGGGGGGGGGGGTGCTTATTTCTTGTCGATATGATATTTCTCTCGAGCTCCCGATCAAAAGTTCTATGGGAATAAGGTCAGAAAATGGACCAGTTTTCCAGATATCAGGGGTTGAAAAGTCGACTTTACACTCCCGATATCTGAAAAACTGTGCATTTTCCGACCTTGTGTCCATGAGAGATTTTGATCGGGAGGTCGAGAGGAATAACATGTATATCCATTCCAGCGAATTTCACCGGGAGTGGAGCCGCTTCCTACAAGAAATGAGCACCCCCAAAAAAATGAACATAACCTAAAATCCTGACGTATAGGGGCAAAACTGAAGTCGGATTCGGATTCATAAGAAAACTATAATAGTCTGGTTCATAGTGCAGAATTTTTTATTTTTTTGTGGCCCTGTGTAATTATTTGCAATAAATATCAATCTACAAGATTTAAATGTGACATATAGCAAAAGATATTGTGGACATGTGAACCGTCGCCATTGGCAAAACCAGAAATGTAATTTTAGAAGACAGTCGGTTTGTAAATACTTCTGTAGATGCGAAAACTAAAAAAAATATTGAGATATTTACCTATCTGAAATTTGCTAGATTTATAGGTAATGATCTGAGTATCTTCAAACCAAATAAATTATTTCTTTGCAAATTTTAAAATAAACTGTGACATACACAATTTCCTTATTTCAATTATTAAGCCATTGTTTTCAATCAAATTATGCAACAATTATATAAGTACGACACATATAATAAAACAAAATTATACGATATTTAACACATCGAAAACAAGTAGAGGTACCGTCAAATATTAATTTCATATTTTCATTTTCTTGCAATTCCGTGCAATAATTACAGTCTACTCGTGATCAAACATTCATCACAGATTTCTCTAATTAGGTTAATTAAATTGCCATAACGTAAAAAAAAACACTGTTTCTAGCGAAAAAAAAAATTGTGTCCACCTCCTCCACTCCATTATTAGATTAACGAAATAAAATAAAGATCTTGACTTGTAATTTCGTATTATAACGAGATTTGGAACAAGATTGTATTAAATTATATTTTGACCTTGTTCTGTTGAAGGGTTGTGGGGTAAATAAGTAAATCAAGCTAGTAAGAGTCCATAAACTTGAGGTTTGGGGTATATGTTAGAAGCCAAATTTTTTTATAACATCTGCCACCCCCGCCGCCGCCTCCTCTCCGTTATTAAAGGGACGAACAAAATAAAATTGTGGTCTAGTGTGTACTGTAGTGAGGAAAAAATAGGACAACTATTTTTTTCTAATGTAAATCCGAGTGTAAATATGTCTCTATTTGAATATGTAATGAGTAGCCGAAATAAAACAGTTAGCACTTTTATTATATTTTTTATTGCAATGCTGTACTTACTGCTAAAGCAAAAGATGGATTGTCAATGAGACATATTGCACTGTGTTATAACATGAACAAAAATTCTCTGTGTAAGATTTTAAAAAAGTGGAGAATAAACGGCACGCTTAGTAGAAATCCTGTATCGGGGCAATAAAGGATATCCAAGTTAACAAGAAACTGTTATTGCACCATTTCTATTTATAACTTCTATAAGTCTGTTTGGGATAGAATCAATAGTATATTATTCAATGAGCATATAATGATGGCTATTATTCACGAGGGTGAAGTTTAAGACAGGAGCCGTAGGCGAGTGTCGTAAATCACCAGAGTGAATAATAGCCATTATATGCGAGTAGAATACTATACTTTGTCCACGACTATTAAATATTTAATATTTATTTATTGCTTCATTTCATTTCTCATATTTAAGAAAAATTCATGTCATTATATATATAAATATTTAGATTTTTCGGCAACAAGTTTAATGAGGCGATTTCTGCAGCTTTCTTTATCTCTGGCGGTGTCAAAGAAATCCCGTTTTCATTGTCAGCATCCATTTATTTATTATATTACTCTTTTCGAGTACCTAATATGTAAAAGTATTGTAAATAATGTTGGCGTTGAAATCGCTCAAATTTTGACGTTAGAAATTCATTACAGAATTACGCTTTCACACATTCTCATGGCTTACTAATAAGAAAATACAGTTTGCAAGTAGGTAGGTAAATGGTTTTAAAAACAATGTTGGGGTTTGCCGCGTATTGCTAGTAGATGATGTTTTGAAAAAAACTTACTAATGTACTTTTTGAGTGTTCATTAAAGTGCTTCCTCGGCATGTACCATTTGAGTGCTTCCTAGAAAACTTAGAGAGACAACCCTTCTCTTTTGGTTGCTGTAATTTTGACATTTGAAACTTTTAGTAAAAAGTCACTAATGTCATTTCCTATAAACAAGTGACTGTCCTCATTATTCACTGCAATCAGTGAATAATGAAATCATTATTCACTGCAGGGAATAATGGATAGCATTATCCTTGAAGAAACACATAAATAATGAGTACATTATTTAATACTCGTGGACAAATAAACTTATACAATAGATAGACAGATCTTTATTTGACCACTATACATATTTAATACATACAATAACAGGGTGTCTACTAAATCTTAATCTTAAAATTCCCTGACTTTTCCAGATATTATTTTATCTAAATTCCAGGTTTTTAACTTCCTACATTCGAACAAATATGAAAGTATGTATTCACCCCAAAAAAATTATAAATAAATTCTACGAAACAATAAGAAAAAATTCTTGCATTTTATTACTAAAACATTTATTTTCGAGAATCCAATTACAAGCTGAATTATTTCTACAAAGATTATCATTATTTTTTAGTCTTTAAAGAAGTCTGTCTTTTTTAAATTAATCAGAATTAACAATAAAAAAATATATAGAAATAGTGAAATATACAAATAAAAAATCTATCTATTCATATATTATATTTTCACGTAAACTATAATTAGTTATGCAGAAACAGAGCCGCAGACATTACCAACACGGTGTCGGCGCTGATTGCGGCCAGACTATCTGAACTACCAGACAATCAACTCTGAAACTACCAGCAATAAATAATAACTGGAGAAGTGCGCTCGCGCTTTCATATAGCTATGTAAAATTTGTATCAAGAAGTGTTCATAATCTTCATCTGCGAAACATATTCAATAGTTTGTATTAATAACACAGCCACACAAAAATAAAAAAGTGGGGTATATTTTTGATGCGATATATCATATCCAGTGTATTTTTGCCTGCTCATCACGATCCGATGTCAGAATTGGTCCATCACATCCTCATTTTTTTGTAACCTCAAAAAATAGGTGAAAATTAGTAAAAATCGAGAAAAATCCACTCGTAAAAATGCAAAAAAAAAACAATTTTCATATCTAAATCTATGTTCTTATGGTTTTGAATCCGCTTAACTCAAATCCACCGTCAGAATTGGGTCAGATCATCTTGTTTTCTTCCTAACCTCAAAAAGTTAGCTGGATGTCATGATTTTTGAAAATTCAACCCATTGCCACCATATTCGGTATACTGAGGTTTTTGGGGTCGCTGAACATGAATCTGAGGTCAGATTTGCAAAATTCAAGATGGAAGATCCAAAAGTTATAAAATTCCAAATATTCGGACTAAATCCATTTTTCCAATGTTTCAACTTTTATTCTAGATCTTGGGTATTTTTTGTATAAGTTGGTATAGGTATAGGTTTTCCCTGATTTAAATAAATCCCAGGTTTTCCAGATTAGTAGACATACTGAATAATCATTAGTAACAATATTTTCCCATGCATATATTTACTACTTCCAGTAATTCTTGGGCATTCCGTGGTCTCACATTTCGTTTTTGGATACTTCTTACGAGTAGTCCCCATACGTTTTCCACGAGGTTAAGATCTGGACTATGACTGGGCCAGTCAAGAACATTAATGTTGTTATCTTGAAAACCAGTACATTATGAGCAGTATGAACTAAACAATTATCTTGTTGAAATATGAATTCATTATTAGGAAATAATTGTGACACAGAAGGGAGCATAATACTGTCTAAAATCCTAATATACGTTACACTTTTAAATCGTTCCTCAATATGCAATAAAACACCAGGACCACGTGCCGATATCCAAGCCCACATGTTAACGGAAAATCTACTACTTTTGTCAATGTTAGATATATACTTCTCATCGAATCGAGTATTCGGAGGTCGATAAACACGAATACGACCGCTGTGTGTAGACTGGAAAGTTTCTTCATCTGTAAAGATTACATTGTTCCAAGAATTTACATCGTGCACTAAAAATTCAAGAGCAAATCCCAGTCAGCTTTAAGTAGGTATTTCTGTGCGCTGGATGACAGCGGAACTCCACAGAATTTTTGTTAATATTATAACGCAATAAGTGCAATTTGTCTCATTGACCATCCATCTTCTGCTTTAGCAATAACTCCAGCTTTGACTAAATCGCTTCTATGGGGCATATTAGTTTTGGCATACTTGCAATGAATTTTGACAACTAACTGACAATGTCAAAAAAATTAAAAGTTAGATGTAACACAACTAGATTTTAGAAAAAAATACGTTTTAAGACTAGTCCTTTTTACTTCCCTCGCATACCGAAGGGAAGTATTGTATTCGAGAAAAAATCACCCTCCGAGATTTTTTCGGATTCTGACGTTTCAGATCACGTAGATTTCGAAAATATAGGTTTTTCAATTCCGTCAGTCTGTCTGTCTGTTGGTGCATTAACTAAAAAACTACTTGACGGAGAGCAGTCAAATTTTGTAGGTAGTTGACCCTACTGTCAGCGAAGAAATGGTAGAACTATCACTGGAAAATATACAGAGTGGATCGTCTAAAGGGAATAAATAATGAAAAAATTTTTTTTTTGCTCAAATTTAAAATTTCCACGTTTCATGACACGCTAAACCTATTTCAGAAAAAAAAAAATTAAAAATTATTTTCACAATTTTTGAGAAAATTTTTAACACTAAAAAATTTCCACGTTTCATGGCATTCTAAACCTATTAAAAAAAAAATTGAAATTTTTACCAATTTTGAAAAAATTTTTACCACTTTTTTGCGAAAAATTTTAAAATTTTCACGTTTGACATGACTTGACATTCTAAACCTATGTGAGAAAAAAAAATTTGAAAATTTTTTCCACCAACATTTTTTAAAAAAATTTTACCACTAAAACAGATGGAAATTTTTTTTTCTTTGCTCAAATTTAAAATTTTCACGTTTCATGGCATTCTAAACCAATTTCAAAGAAAAAAAATACCACTGTAGAATAGAAGGAAACTTTCCTTTTTGCTCAAATTTAAAATTTCCACGTGTCATGGCATTCTAAACCTATTTCAGAAGAAAATATTTTGAAAATTTTTTAAAAACATTTTTGAAAAATTGAAAAAAAAAAGAATGACATGTTTTAACCACCATTATACTTCCACTCCACTACGTGTATGTGGAATTGAAAATGTGACAGATGGCAATAATATTAGGCATATGCACCTATTACACTATTATTGAAAAATGTACAGGGTGGTCATCCCAAGAAATAATTTAGTCATGGTGGACATTTATAAAGGTATTTGCCCAAGCCTTCCATATTTGGCACCTGTTATTTAGTATTGAACTTTTGCTATTGAATGAGCACTCTGTATATTTTTTTGACCAAAACTTATCAGGTGTTCTTTGTAATAATAGTGTAATTATTAATTACTTCCACATCCACGTAGTGGATTGGAAGTATAGTAATCGCAAAAAAATTTTCAAAAATTTTTATTCGTGAAATAGGTTTAGAATGTCATGAAACGTCGAGATTTTAAATTTGAGCGAAAAAAAATTTTCTGTCTGTCTGTCTGTAACTTTTTTTGTCCGCACGCTTTCTCCGGAACGGTTTAAGATATTGACCTGAAATTTTGTACACGTATATATTATAACGAGATCTGGAACTGGATTGTTTTTTGACTAAATCCGGTGAAGGGTTGGGGGTTAAATAGGGGTAAATAGGGGGAAATAAGTAAAGCAAGCTTGTAAGAGTACAGAAACTTGAAATTCGGTGTATGTACTAGAAGTTAAGGCCTCAGATGTTTTTATAATATTTTTCAACCCCCCACCACCCCTACCCCATTAAAGGGGTTGATAAAATAAAGTTGAGATATTCATTTGAAATTTCGTACACGTATGTATTATAACGATGTCTAGAATTAGATTATATTTTGGGATGATTCCGTTGAAGGGTTGGGGGTTAATTTGGGGTAAATAGAGGAATATAAGTAAAACAAGTTGGTAAGAGTACAGAAACTTGAAATTCGGTGTATGTACTAGAAGCCAAAGCGTCAGATTTTTTAATAATATTTTTCAACCCCCACCACCCCTACTCCAATTTGAAAAGGGTTGATAAAATAAAATTGAGATATTCATTTGAAATTTTCTACACGTATGTATTATAACGACATCCGGAACTAGATTATATTTTGAGATAATTCCGTTGAAGGGTTGGGGGTTAAATAGGGGTAAATAGGGGAAAATAAATAAAGCAAGCTGGTAAGACTACAGAAACTTGAAATTCGGTGTATGTACTAGAAGCCAAGGTCTCAGATTATTTATAATATTTTTCAACCCCCACCACCCCTACTTCATTATTAAAAAGGTTGATAAAATAAAATCGAGATATTCATTTGAAATTTGGTACACGTATGAATTATAACGACATCTGGAACTAGATTATACTTTGAGATGATTCCGTTGAAGGGTTGGGGGTTATTTAGGGGTCAATAGGGGGAAATAAGTAAAGCAATCTGGTATGAGTACAGAAACTTGAAATTCGGTGTATGTACAAGAAGTTAAGGCCTCAGATTTTTTTATAATATTTTTCAACCCCCCCACCACCCCTACCCCATTAATGGGGTTGACAAAATAAAGTTGAGATATTTATTTGAAATTTCGTACACGTATGTATTATAACGACGTCTGGAATTACTTCCACATCCACGTAGTGGATTGGAAGTATAGTAATCGCAAAAAAATTTTCAAAAATTTTTATTCGTGAAATAGGTTTAGAATATCATGAAACGTCGAGATTTTAAATTTGAGCGAAAAAAATTTTTCTGTCTGTCTGTCTGTCGGTCTGTCTGTCTGTAACTTTTTTTTTGTCCGCACGCTTTCTCCGGAACGGTTTAAGATATTGACCTGAAATTTTGTACACGTATATATTATAACGAGATCTGGAACTGGATTGTTTTTTGAGGAAATCCGGTGAAGGGTTGGGGGTTAAATAGGGGGAAATAAGTAAAGCAAGCTTGTAAGAGTACAGAAACTTGAAATTCGGTGTATGTACTAGAAGTTAAGGCCTCAGATTTTTTTATAATATTTTTCAACCCCCCACCACCCCTACCCCATTAAAAGGGTTGATAAAATAAAGTTGAGATATTCATTTGAAATTTCGTACACGTATGTATTATAACGATGTCTAGAATTAGATTATATTTTGGGATGATTCCGTTGAAGGGTTGGGGGTTAATTTGGGGTAAATAGAGGAATATAAGTAAAAAAAGTTGGTAAGAGCACAAAAACTTGAAATTCGGTGTATGTACTAGAAGCCAAAGCGTCAGATTTTTTAATAATATTTTTCAACCCCCACCACCCCTACTCCAATTTGAAAAGGGTTGATAAAATAAAATTGAGATATTCATTTGAAATTTTATACACGTATGTATTATAACGACATCTGGAACTAGATTATATTTTGAGATAATTCCGTTGAAGGGTTGGGGGTTAAATAGGGGTAAATAGGGGAAAATAAATAAAGCAAGCTGGTAAGACTACAGAAACTTGAAATTCGGTGTATGTACTAGAAGCCAAGGTCTCAGATTATTTTTAATATTTTTCAACCCCCACCACCCCTACTTCATTATTAAAAGGGTTGATAAAATAAAATCGAGATATTCATTTGAAATTTGGTACACGTATGAATTATAACGACATCTGGAACTAGATTATACTTTGAGATGATTCCGTTGAAGGGTTGGGGGTTATTTAGGGGTCAATAGGGGGAAATAAGTAAAGCAAGCTGGTATGAGTACAGAAACTTGAAATTCGGTGTATGTACAAGAAGTTAAGGCCTCAGATTTTTTTATAATATTTTTCAACCCCCCCACCACCCCTACCCCATTAATGGGGCTGACAAAATAAAGTTGAGATATTCATTTGAAATTTGGTACACGTATGTATTATAACGACGTCTGAAACTAGATCATAATTTGAGATGATGCCGTTGAAGGGTTGGGGGTTAAATAGGGGCAAATAGGGGAAAATAAGTAAAGCAAGCTGGTAAGACTATAGAAATTTGGGATTCGGTGTATATACTAGAAACCAAGGCCTCAGATTTCTTTCTAATATTTTTCAAACTCTACCACCTCCGCTTCATTATTAATTGGATTGATAACATCAAATTGAGATATTCACTTGAAAGTTAGTACACGTATGTATTGTAGTGACATCTGATTGAGATGACTCCATTGAGGTGGTAGGTTGTAAATAGTGGAAAATAAGTACGGTAAACTAGAAACTTCATTTTTAACGTATATGGTAGAAACCAACTCCTCAAACTTTTTTTTAGAGTGACCGCCATGCACAAATAAACAGGGAAGTTCTGTGTAAATACTTTTACCGATTTTTTTGCTCACGGCAGTACTAGAGCAAATAATTTTTTTGGCGTCATCCACTCACAATCCCATTAAATGTCGGTCAGCCGAAAAGGTACTGAAGTGGCCCATTGTTTTATGGGTTTTTGAGTCGGACGATTCCAAACATATTGTTAAAATTCTATGAGCAATTACTTCCGTACCGCACTGAGTGCAAATATAATATCATGACGCTTTCGTTTAAAGAGACTTGGATGGGAAATCAGAATGTGGAGGTAGTGATCCTTTAGGCAGCGGTTTTTCTTTATCGTCGCAGGTAGAATCCATAATGGTGTCGGTTGCGTCGTCGCTATCGGCTGTCGAAATAGATGTCTGGGTCACCTGAAGATTATGTAAACAAATCCACGTGGCTGCGTGAGTGCAAGACATGCACCGTATTTTATAGTGTGCGAAGATTTCATTGAGACAAGCGCCGGAGGCCGGGGCGTCGCACGCCACATTCCCTGTCGCTCATTTCTCATGTAGACCGCCGTTCCGCCCCACAACACGAAACGAGAAATTAAAATTTAACACCTTATATACTTACTTTTCTCAACGCGAATAATTCGTATATACATTGAAATTTCATTTGCCGGCTTCCACGGGAACGTGCCCCGAAAGTGCGACGTGCAAAAAACTAAAAATGCAAATCGTACATTAGTTCTCATAAATAGTTTTTTCTGCTGTTTGCAAAATCCTATAAAGAACATGTTTCATTACAAATACAAGCAAAGAAAAAATAATTCACTTTTAAACATCAAATCTAAGTTTCGATACTCTTACCAGCTTGTTTTACTCATTTTCCCCTATTTACCTCTACCTATCCCCCCACCCTTTCATCGGAATCATCTCAAAATTTAATCTAGTTCCATATGTCGCGTAGTTCGTGTACCAAACAAGTGAATGAATATGTTAATTTAATTTTATCGGCCCCTTTAATAATAGAGTGGGAGTGATGGAGGGGTTGAAAAATATGATACAAAATCTGAGGCTTAGTCATCTAGTATATACAACGAGCTCAAAGTTTCTGTATCCTTACCAGCTGGCTTGATTTATTTTTCCCTATTTACTTCTCCATCGGATATGTTGAAAAAACAATCCAGTTTCAGATCTCGCTATAATACACACGCGTACAAAAATCTTAAAGCGTTCTAGAGAAAACGTGCGTACAAGAAAAGTTAGTCAAACCAACGGACAGAGAGAACTTTTTTCCCCTTAAATTTAAAATCTCAACGTTTCATCATATTCTAAATCTATTTCAGCAAGAAAAATGTTTGTTTTTTTTTTTACAATAATTACTATACTTCCATTCCACTAAGTGGATGTAAGTAAGTAATTATTAAAAAATACATTTTTAATAATATTTAGTAATGCAAAAAAAATTGTAATTTGACACCTTACAGAGTCGACACGCTTTTGCTGGGACGGCCGCTTAAAACCCTATTTTTAACATTAAATATCACCTACAAACAATTAAGATAGAGTTTCGGGAGTCGAGACTTTCTTCACGAGAATTTCATGCTGTTTAAACATTTTTTTCAAAATGTACGCTATCTAGAACTCCCATTTTTGTTTACTTAAATTGTTTATAACTTTTACAATTGTGAATGGGCCGTTTTTTAATTTACTGTACCGTCCAAGAATTTTCATTCCGAATCGAATGAAGCATCTCCCATTTTTTATTCTTGTCGAATAAAAATCGTTCGTCTTAACTTCTTGCTTAGACTAGTAGGAAGCAGTTGACATGTTCTCGTCCACGATTTACAAGCAATTAGCTGTAGAGGAACAGCAAGGCTCGTTAACGCGTTAACTGTATGAACCGCCGATATCTGTCAAGTCCCAGGGGCCTGGACCGGTCCGCAGTGGGTTGACAACAGCCACACATCGACTATCAAACATCGAGGCCATATCCAAACAGTGTGGGTTCGATTTACGAGGTAGACGATAACTTTCCTAAAAAATGCCCACCGCTCATTGGTAATGGCTTTTTAAGTGAAATCGGGATTTCTAATCTGTCATATTATCTCGCGCTGTATCACGGCGCGGAGCACCGGTACCTACGGTAGCGTATCTCGCTCGTTTCTTGATGAATGGTCGCACGGATGTGACTATTTATTACGGTACGGGCGCGAACGGTCTAGCTGGCTGCTAAATGGCCAGATTTCAGTTCGATAATCACTATTATTGAGAGAGTTGATTGATTTCAACGCTCGCTCATTTATACACATACAGGGTTCTCCGAAAACCTGGAAACGGACAATTCTCTCGAAAACTATACGGTTCAGAAACAATGATTCGTATAAAAGTTTCACAGGTTTTGGAAATAAATAACGACGTTAAAAATTATTTGGGTCATTCATTTCAAAGTCACCAGTTCACCACTTTGTTTTAATGGAATGACGAAGAATAACTGTGAGTTAATGCACGATGACCATTCATCAGAAACACGGATTAGGACTCTGGTTTATCACTTTCAAAGTATTTAAAAAGTTTAAGCCCTCTCAGCTATGATAAACACTTGCGTATATGCATTCTCCAAGCAGATATTAGAAATTTGTGGCTCGTCACTTTCATTTAATATTTAAGGCATCCAAATCATCCCCTCTCTGTAATGCACACGTCGACGTGACAGTAGAAAACTAAATTAATTGATGCTTAACTTAAATAGGCTACACTAAGAACTCTAATTGGCGTATATACTGGGCACTGCAGATTAAATCATCACCTACGCAGAACTGGACTGACGGAAAACGTCAAATGCTGTCTGTGTCTGGAGGATGATGAAACGGCAGAGCAAGATTTATGTATCTGTCCTGCTGCAGAACGATTCAAGTTTTCACAGTTTGAAAAAGGGCAACTGGAGCTAGAGGACTTGGATGATTTCCCATCCAATTTATTAACATGCTGAACCTATTAGCAATTATTTTTCTTCTCTGATAAAAAATTTAAAAAATGTTTTCAAAATGGCCAAAAATTCATTTGTTGCTATTTGGTTTATAAATAAATGCAAAAAAGTGGCCAAATTGACTTAAAAATGCCTTTTTTTAATGCCATCAAGATCTACACTTTGAAAAAGAAATGATCCATTTTGTACTTAATGGCATAAAATGGCGGACAATTCAAATTTTAGATAACAAATTCATTTGTGTGCACGGGGTTCAAGATTAGGACACCAAGATTTCAGGCTGTTTTGTGTTCCACAAAAAGTATATTTTCTGAAAGTTTGAAGCCGATCGGAGTTCCTTAAATTCCTGGAGGTCAAAATAAAAGAAAAGCGCTTTTTAGTCAGTTTATTTAATTTTGTATGTTATATATGTACTTAAATGACCTAAAACCAACGCAGATTTCAATTACGAAGACTTTGGTTTTTGTTTATCCCGATCGAACCTCTAGAACCGGAGATATTCACCTTTTTACCTAAATAAACGCTGCCGCTGTTCAAAAAACTAAATTGTTTATAAAATAAAAACGCAATAGGCTTTGGAAGTCCAAAACTCAGATATACTCTCCTGGTGATACCCCAGAAGGTATAAAATCATAATTCTGCTGTTACAAAACATGCATAGTCCTTGTTTTACTCCACTATAAATGTGGTTATAAACCGATAAATTTACAATTTTTTAAATTTGGTTTATAATAATAATTATTATTATCACTATATTATTAGTTTGAAATATTCATATGAACCTAAGCGTACGAAAAATTGTTTTCTAGTATTATTACTTTGCACTGTAAGTTGTTAATTTTGTTTCGATTCACACTAGGTTTCGCAAAGTCAACTTTGCTACAAACCACTACCATGATCAACTTTCAAACGTACTTCTTATTCAATCGCATATTTTACATAACATTGAATATCTCCGTAACTATCGTTTACAAAAATGTAATGTTTCAATAACAATATACACGCAGAATTTGATGCGGAAATAAAAAATACACCATTTCATTTAAAAAACACAAGGTGACCTTGAAACAATTATCTAATGAAAATTTTATATCGTAGATCTAGCAGATTTCAAAAAATTGAAACATTTACCAAACCATATTCTTCCAAAACGTGCAATTGTCGAGAAAATCAGCCGTTCCCAGACTATTGGAGGACCCTGTATTATACAACTCTGCAGTACTACGAACGTGTGTATGTATGACTAAATCGAAAAACCTGTCCTATTAATGATAATTGGTCCATTTGTACTATATCATCGCTTTATTATGCTATAAATCAAAGTTAACAGATTCTTTGTTGATTTACTGTTTCCTTGTTCTACCTGTTCGAGCCTCAGAAAAAAAATGTGTGTGGTTGTTATACGCGACGAAAAAATTACCATTGGAGTATTAAAGCAAGATGAATTTTACTGGACAACATCTCAATCTATCAATTTTATTTACGACATAATGATTTTTAAGATGAATAGTTGCTTTATTTGTCAAATAAAATGCATAATTCCTTCTATCATCGTCATGTCATTATAAAAGTAGAAATGAAATAAATACAATATAAAGTTAAGTAGATCATTTAAGTATTTTTATTGGAAGTATACTCCGAAATTACTCTGGGTAGAATATATTTTAACCGCCCCAAAAAAAACTTTTGTGGAGGTTACTAAAATTGGTTCAAAATCGAACATTGAAATAATATCAAATCTTTACATTTTGAGGTCCCAGAAACTAAAAAAAGTGGTTTTAAAAAAACGCGTGTATGTGTATTAGCACGACAGCGGCGAAACTACTGAGCAGAAGATTTGGATAAAACTTTGCATGGAGGTATCTTTGGTGCTCCAGAAAATTTGAAAAGGTTTTGGTTGAGATCGGATTACGTTTAGTGCCGTTATAGTATACGATTTAGTGCTCTTTTCGGCTTCAAACATCCAACGGGTGGGGAGGTTCCAGCCGCTGCTAGTAGCTGCCGATTTTTTGTTATTAACTACAATCCCTTTCTACATCGCGGAAGTTTAGATACTAGTGTGCACTAAAGTAAACGGAGGAATCTCAAGATGACAACTTACGAATGTGTTTTTTACAATGATCTTAAAAATAATAGTAGGGGCCGTTTTACTTATAAAATTAGTTGTCTGTGCAATTGTACAATAATTTTTAGTCACCACCAAGAAGTACATAAAATGTCCTAAACGATTGACGCTGCCGCGAATCGTTTCCACACACATCAAGACACTTGAACACAACACTCGAGATAATTCAAACTGAACTCTTCACCATCTCCTGATAATGCCAATGTAGTTGTCGAAAAGCGCGTCGATTGCTACTACTCGAGTCTTTTGCTATTTGAGGAAACTATATAAAATGTAATGGCTATTTCAGGTACCAATAAAAATGAGCAGCTGCTGAAAGTGGTTGGAACCTCCCCACCAAGTATTTACGAGTATCTGCTGAATTATTCGACGCAGGCCTCCGTTCTGAGGATGCAAGACTTAATGTCTAAAGTTAATATGGTCAGTTTATTATAAACACTCACTCGAAGAGGAGGTATTGGGGGACGTAATATTGAACTGAAGCACACAGATGTATTTTCCACTACCTTAAAGTAACACACACATTCGTAATTTTTCACGGCCTACAACGAATATAAAAGTATAATATCAACATTTGTTCTAAATGTTCTGAAGTTAACCTTCGCCGCCTGTCATTAAACATCCATTGAGAAAAGGGCCGCTCAACGTCAACAGATGTCATCGGGGTTTACTTAAATTATGTGAAGTTTCTTAAAGTCGCCCTATTGACGCTTGATGTAGAAAAGTCTACTTCTTTATCGTTTAAAAGGTCTAATACAGATGACATCGTTACAAATCCGGGATTGGTTTTTAAAACTCTTTGGAATTTTGTTTGAAACCTCTCAGCGATTTCTCCAGGTAATTGAAAAATATATTGAAGTAGATCGAACACGATATTTACTGCATCACCTGCAGTAAATTTTGATGTTGTTGGCATATGTTGAAGGTCCTGTATGGCTGGAGGAATTCGCGAGAAACTTACATGGTCTTCAGATATTCTTGTTGGATCTATAAATGCCAGTTGAGCCTGTAAAATAACAATTGCGTCATCTGGATTCAACTGCAGTACTACTAGTTTGATGTTTTCAAAATGGCAAAAATAGTATGATGCCGCCTCTAGCCAAGTTTCCACCGTGTTATAATGGGCATTGGAGGTAACTGTGTATTTGGAAGCATTTCTTTAAATAACCGTACACGATTTGGTGCTTTCAGGAAAACTTTCTTTACACTAGATATTAAGTTATCAACATTGGCGTACCACCCTCCAATAGTTTCAGCAATTCTATAGAGTCCATGTGCTAGGCATGTTACATGCAGCATGTTGCGATATGTTTTCTTCATAATTTGTCCTGCAACTTTCATAAAATTCACTCCATCAGTAAGAAATAATAAGTCCTGGTCCTTATTTTCTACATACTTGTCACCCCATAACTCTTGTAGACTTGAATTCACTGCCTTCACTATAATGCGACAATTTGGCGCTTCTACAACTTTAGATGCGATCAAGTGTCCACGCGCTGAACAATTTTCCTTCAATGCGCCCACTAAAACATTAGCTACCTGCCCACCACAAGCATGGTGGTATCGTCCACACTAACCCGGATGTATTTCCCATTAAGCTCAGAAGAAATTTTTTGTCTAATATTATCGCACTCCGTTGATAAATATTTTCTTCTGAGTGTACTTAGTTTCCGACGGCAATTGAACATTGTTATATTTGCCACTAATACACGTTTCCTAAAACGGTCTAAAAAGTGGATTATCTAGTTTTGACCATTGTATGTTACATCCCACCATCACTTCCACGAGATCTAAATTAAAACTACGTTGACAGTTGAGCCACTAGCACTAACATGCTTTTGTGAGGAAATATGTCTATTAACATTGTTTCAGATGTCCAAGAATTTGTTTTTTTGCTACTACTACAATAAAGATCTGTTCCATCAAATTGCAGCCTGAAAAGCACTAGACATTTTTGTATACCGCCGGCTCTGTATAGGTCATTGAATGAAGGTACTTTCAAGAGCAAACTGAAACTAGCCAAAATAATACCGACTTACAAATCTGGTAATAGGAGTAAATTGGAAAACTATAGGCCCATATCTATTTTAAGTCCTTTTGCTAAAATTTTTGAAAAAATTGTTGCAAAAAGGATAGTAACCTTTTTTGATAAATAT
This sequence comes from Stenurella melanura, assembly GCA_963583905.1. Taxonomy (NCBI): domain Eukaryota; kingdom Metazoa; phylum Arthropoda; class Insecta; order Coleoptera; family Cerambycidae; genus Stenurella; species Stenurella melanura. The sequence goes on along the minus strand of OY757317.1, from coordinate 117,453,869 downwards.
AACTAATTTATTTAATGTAAAATAGTTTGGTTTTCGAAAGGGTGTATCTACAAATACAGCTTTTTTAATTTTTTTAAATCTACTCTATAAAAACTTAGATCAACATCATAAATGCGTTGGCATCTTTCTAGATCTAGTAAACCATGAAATACTTATAAATAAGTTAGAATACTATGGTATTAGAGGTGTGACATTAGAGTGGTTTAAAAGTTACTTGAATAGCAGAAGGCATTATGTATATGTGAACAACTGCAAGTCTGATCATTTGGAATCCAAGATAGGTGTGCCTCAAGGTTCAATCCTTGGTCCACTTCTATATATAATATATGTGAATGACTTCGGTTTTAATAACTCGGTAATGTATGCTGATGATACATCTCTATTGATTTGTCAACCTAGAGTAGAGGAAGTAACTAGTAATGCTAACTCACAGCTGCAAGAAGCTCATGACTGGTACAAAAGTAACAAATTAGTATTGAATATAAAAAAATCCAGCTTTCTTAGATTCAATGTTTCTAATAAAAAAGTTGACAACAGTCTGTTAATAAAAACAGAGGCTGTATCATTGGAACAAAAGAATAATATAAAATTTCTGGGGTTATGGATATCTAATAACTGTTCTTGGCATTCACATGTTGAATCTGTGTGTAACAAGGTTGCTTCAGTATGTTACTGCATAAATCAATTACGTAAACTTGTAGAGCTGCCTGTACTCTTAATGTATTATTATGCCCATTTCAACTCTGTTATCTCATACAGTATTATTGCCTGGGGTGGATCACCTGAAAGCGAGAGAGTATTTAAAACGCAAAAAAGAGCAATCAGACACATAGTAGGAGTAAATCCAAGAACCAGCTGCAAACTACTCTTTATAAAGTTAGGCATCCTAACGTTACCTTGCATATACAGATTCAGAAAGTATTCGTTTTGGTATGGCAATAATTGGCAATAAGTGGAAGCGAGAGCGAAGCAACTAGGCTATTCTTTTCTATCGTATGTATAACACATCGTACAAAGCGCCACCTGCTATCTCCACCACATGTGTGTGGACATCCCTAGAGTTTAAATTTGTTTCCGTCTTACACACGTCAGTTCTCGTTTTGCCCTATACGATAGAAAAGAATAACCTAGTTGCTTCGCTCTCGCTTGCTCTTATTGCCAAATATTACCATGCCAAAACGAACACTTTCTGAATCTGTATATACTACAGTTACTAACATATGCAAAAGCTGAATTTAATAAGCTGAATCGTTTAAGTATGAACCACAATTATAATACAAGAAATAATCTAATATTAGAAGTCTCCCAACATAATCTATCTCTTTTTGAAAAAAGCAACGAATATCTCGCAATCAAGGTCTTTAACAAGTTGCCTAATGATTACAAGAATTTAAATGATAAATTATTTAAACAACAAATAAAAAGACTATTGACAGAAAAATGTTATTATGCAGTTGGTGAATTTTTAAATGACAATCTGTAAGATTCTTATCACTACCCTGTAATCATTTTAATTAGATATATATGTAAATATGTATGTATACAATATAGTTGTGATTGTTATAATTTGTTATTTGACTTTCTGTATGATCTTTATACTATTAATGTTATTTGTAATGACGTACCATATATACACATCTTATGTGTCAGAAATAGCCAATAAAGATTATTATTATTATAATTTCACACTAGGTTTGTACATACATATGGCTAGATTTATACTACGGTTTGCAAAACTGCGATCTGGGGAGGTCTATCCTTTCCCTTTATTAAATGTTGACCTAAATGCCAGTAATTGTCACAGTGTAGGAAGAGCGTTTTTGAAATGTTTCACAATTTCGGCGGCGTCGTATAATTAAAGGAGATAAAATCGCATAAGTAAAAAACATTACAGTAACTCCGTACACTGGAATTTAATGTATCTCTGGCACCTAGATGAAATTCCCGATCGATGGATATAACGTTGAAATCAAAACAACATTTATACTTTCGAATTGTGTAATAAAAAAACCGAGAGTATTAGGCACGTGACATACATTTATATGATTTGGCCGGTGTTAATTAGGGGTTGTAAATACATAATTAACAATTTCTTCCTTTTATCTTAGATATTACGTACCTAGGTATAATATTGTATACATGATTGCACATTCTATTTATTATGATTTTATTCCGAAAATATCAATTACACATTAAAGTAAAGTAAATGATCTCTTCTTATGCATTGAATAAAATAAAAGTTTTCTATATCCTCGAGCATTATGAAGTTAGTTTCTTTTGCATATATTTAAATAGTAAGTGGCAACTAAAGCGGGGATCTTCCACGACCCTTTAGATCTTGAGGTGATTTTGCACTTAGAATTTGCAATTCTTATGTATCTATTATCTTGATTTTTAAGTCATACTAACCACTATATTCAACGGTTCGTATTCTTTGTAATAATGATTTACCTTGAGGTTAAAATTTTGCTTCTACGCTTTTCCTCATTGCTGTCGATGAAAAATAAACTACCGTCTAAAATGGAAAGTGAATTTGCAACAAAGTGTTATAAATTATAAGACAGTAGTGATATGCGAGTGTAAACATTAATTAACTTCAAAGACTACAATCATGTTCTAATATATATATTAAACATATGCAATTAATGTGCTCTCCACTAATTGAATTAATCGTATGCTAACTAAAAAAGGAAAATTTTCTTATTTTTTATTGGGTATTTTGCCACTGAAAAATATTTAAAAATTAAATTAAAGAGAGCAACGGAACAAAAAGAAAACTTAAAGAATCCACGATTATTTTGTTAAACGAAGATAGATGCGTTTCGAATTATTCAATAGATTTTTGTACTAGTTGGTTGCCCATCCTTAGAGACGAAGTAAGTAAAAATAAGATAAATATAATTTAATGTCTCACGTGACTATGGAAATACATAAACAAAGAACTGTCATGGTTGACGGCCAAAAAAGTTTTGAGAACGGAAGTAGATTCTCTTCCGAAACGTTAACTACCTATAGCTTTCATTTTCAGTTTTTAGTTTATTACATTGTTCTAGTTTATATATTTTTAGGTGTGAGACTTCTTGAAACAGTCAAGTATTCAAGAACCAACCTCTGTCTGATCCGTTTGGCGCAGAGGTTTTTTCATTAAAATTTTTAAATATTTTTCAGTGGCAAAATACCCAATAAAAAATAAGAAAATCTGAATATGCCACAAATAAACAATTACAGACAATATAAAATAGAAAAACTTTATGAAAATGCTAATTGCTACGCCATCCAGTGGTCTGCAGGGGAACTTTGATACGTTTAAAATAGTACTAGTCTGTACTCATTAGAAGCCTGTACACCGGAAGTTCGGCAATAATATCATAGATGGAGCTGGGTTTTAGAAAGGAGTACAATATTCGAGAAAGACTTTCTGTTGGTATTCAGCCACAGAGAGTGCTTAAATTTCAATCAATATTCCGTGGCCTCGGCGTAAAACTTGGCACTAAACTTTTAATTGACACATAAACACCATCACTAATGAAAGTTTTAAAACATTGTCAAACTACGGTGTTCTCGCGATTTTAACGATATTAACACACTGAAGCTACTATATCAATCTTTTGTTTTATCCAATCTGAAATATTCGTCAAGTATTTAGTCGTCTCATACATATATAAAACAGAAAGAAATCGGAAGCATTTCTTAAAAGTAAATCATAAGAAAGATGCTGTTTATCCTATAATTTGTTTTCCTCAGACTGAACTGTTAAACAGATTTTCGACTTTGGAGACTCGCAGGTTTACAGCAAATATTTCTTTTTAAAATAATACATAATATAACATATTGCTACGATATCGTAAGTTTACTAAAATTTCGGAGATCTAGACTAGGTGCTAAACAAATACTATTTGTCAACATCCAGAAATTTTCTCCACTATATAAAATGCATTAAAATGACCAGTTTGATATCTTCACCTGCAAAATTCTCTATTATAGATTTCAGCCATTTCTTCGCAAAACTCAAGTCTTCTGGCAAAACCGTCTTCAGAGAGCCAAATGGATTTTGTAGGGAAATAATTTTTCTTTTTTCAAAATCCTACCTACACTGCCACGACTTAAATTTTCATCTAATGCTCGCTGCGTGGTCGATGTTTGTGGATTTTCTTCGAGCCTTAACAGAATATTCAATGTGATATCATCATCGGTTACCGATTTTGGTCGTCCAGTTCTAGGAGCAATTTTAACAGAACCGATTTTGTTACATTTTATTTAAACTTTGCTCGATGCAGATTGGGTCAATGAAATTCGATTTGTATATCTCTGCTTAAATAAGTTGCATACCTCTAGTTGTGTTCTACTACGATCTCCAAAGCCGATAATCATTTATATTTTTGTTCTTTGTCGTAGCGAAAGTTGCACCATTTTGCACTTGACCAATACACGGAAAAAAATACTGAAAGAATGAACATCAATGCTGATATTTGTCGTTGTTTTTTTCACAAACATATAAACTGTGAAATCTGATAAAAATGACGAACATAAGCATTAATAAAAAAAAAATCGGTAAAGGTATTTACACAAAATTTCCCTCTTTATTTGTGCATGGCGGTCACTCTAAAAAATTAATAATTACGAAATGACATTGAAAATAATCATTGGAATACAGTTATCACTATTTTTACAAAGAAAACCTGATAAGTTTTGGTAAAAAAATATACAGAGTGCTCATCCAACAGCAAAAATTCAATACTAAATGACAGGTGCCAAATATGGAAGACTTGCGCAAATACCTTTACAAATGTTCACCATGGTTGAATTATTTCTTGGGATGGCCACCCTGTACATTTTTCGTAGTAGAGTGGAAAGTATAGTGGTGGTTAAAAAATAAAAAATTTCATTTTTCAAAAATGTTGGTAAAAAAAAATTTCAAAATTTTCTTCTGAAATAGGTTTAGAATGCCATGAAACGTGAAAATTTTAAATTTGAGCAAAACCTTTTTTTTTTTACATCTATTCTAGTGGTAAACTTTTTTCCAAATTGGTAAAAAAACTATTCCATCTATTTTAATGGTAAAATTTTTTAAGAAATGGTTAAAAAAAAATTTTAAAAATGTTTTTTAATAGGTAGAATGCCATGAAACGTGGAAATTTTAAATTTGAACAAAAATCTTTTTTCTTTCTATTTTACTGGTAAAAAATTTTTCAAAAATTTCAGAAAAAAAATTCAGAATTTTTTTTTTCTGAAATTAGTTTAGATTGTCAAGAAAAGTAAAAATTTTCAATTTGACAAAAAAAAAATTTCATCTATTCTAGTGGTAAAAATGTCCAAATTGGTAAAAAAAATTTGCAAATTTTTTTTCCGAAATAGGTTTCGAATGTCATGAAACGTTTAAATTTGAGAAAAAAAAAATGTTCATCTATTCTACAGTAAGTAGTGATAAAAGATTAAAAAATTAAAAAAATAAATGAATTTGTTTTTGTTGAAATAGGGTTAGAATGCCATGAAATGTGGAAATTTTAAATTCAAACAAAGAAAACATTTTTTCCATCTATTTTAGTGGTAAATTTTTTCAAAAACGGTTAAAAAAATTTCATTTTTTTTAATAGGTTTAGAATGCCATGAAACGTGGAAATGTTAAATTTGAACACATTTTTTTTCCTTTTATTTTAGCCGTAAAAATTTTTTAAAAAATTTGAGAAAAAAAATCACTTTTTTTTTTTCTGAAATTGGCTTAGAATGTCATGAAACGTGAAAATTTTCGATCTGAGCGAAAAAACCTTCCATCTATTCTAGTGGTAAAATTTGTTTCAAAATTGGTAAGTAAAAAGATGCTGGAATTTTTTTTTCCGAAATAGGTTTAGAATGTCATGAAACGTGGAAATTTTAAATTTGAGCAAAAAAAAATGTTCATCTATTTTATGGCAGTGATAAAAGATTAAACATTTTTTCAAAAAATGTTTTAAATCTTTCAAAAAAATGTTTAAATTTGTTTTTGTTGAAATAGGTTTAGAATGCCACGAAACGTGGAAATTTTAAATTTAAAAGAAATTAATTTTTTCCTTCTATTTTAGTGGTAAATAATTTTTCAATTTTTTTTCTGAAATAGGTTTAGAATGCCATGAAACGTGGAAATTTTAAATTTGAGCAAAAAAAAATGTTTTTCATTATTTCCCTTTACACGGACGATGCTGTATATTTTCCAGTGAAAGTTTAACCATTTCTTCGCTGACAGTAGCGTCAACTACCTACCAAATTTGACTGTTCTCCGTCAAGTAGTTTTTAAGTTAATGCACCAACAGACAGACAGACAGACAGACATAGCGACATACAGACGGACGGACGGACGGACAGACAGACAGAAAACTTGTACAGGCAGATTTATAGCGAATATTCCATACTTTTGCCCAACCCTGTATATTAAGTAAGTACTTATCTCCAGTCCTGTAATTGGAATGCTCTGGGTTAAAACATACACACCGGATTTTTTTTACTGCATAACTCTTTTTCTAACAACTTTGCAGGTCTAGAGAGCTTGAATAAATATCTTACTACAATTTGTGTATGTTTATAAAATTCTTATAACAATGACTTGTTTACCACCCGGCCGGGTACTAGTTCGTTACCTGGCTAAACCGAGTTGCCTTAAAATGGGCGGGTTACCCGGCTTACCAGGTACATACGGGGTACCCGGTGCATCCCTACTCTGTTGGGTAGTGTACTAACTGTTAGACAAATAAATAAATGTACATTTAGTCGACGTAAACTATATGGAAATAATCAAATTACTTTAAACTTTTTACAATTTCGCTAGACAATCAACCGAAGACTGGTCGAGATGCCGAAAAGGAGAAGAATTTTCTGTCGAGTCCAACTATGATTGCTATTGCAGAGGCTGTCGATGGCTACACAGGTGGGCATCTAGTGTCGTGATCGGCGGTCATAGTGATCACGTTATCTGGTGTCATGTGTATGTAATCCATAGTATCCATGACCTATCCCTATAGTAGTTCGTGTTTGATTGTTTCGCGTGCCGCGTACAATCGCTCAGTTTCCACGCACCATCCTCCCACGACACACTCGCTACCTTCCCTCTAACACTCTTTGCTTTGCTACCAGACTTACTACTACAGCTAGCATACCCACTACCGGGCCCGTTATTCTTTGTTAACACACCTTTCACGTGTAACGCACACTACTCCACTCCATTCATGAAATTCATTTTCATGACTGGCAACTATTTTCTAATCATGAGTTATCCTGTCGCACGAGATGGAAAAGTGATCGGCTTCATGAAAACTTTTGCTCGGATTCGATTCGCCGGCCAGCCGGCCGCAATGAAAATGAACAGTTCAAAACGGCACGAGGCCAGAAGACGAGATTATGCAATACATTTTTCCAATGTCTAATAATCGTATAAAATAGAAAAGTTCAAGTAGCACTTCTGATGTTCCTACATCAAATTTAATCAATCAAATGCATGCACAACGCATCTTTTAAACATTGAATTTAACTACTTTCCTATTACATTTTCTGTTTTTTTTTTAGTATAAAATCATGTAACCTTTATGTTGTAATGAAAATCAGCGGATCATTACAGTACAATTTTATAGATGTTTATGCTTTAAGCTACCCCCCTCTTACCTTTCTTGAGATGTGACTGTATTTATGTTTTTGAAAGTGGTATTTGCAATATGGTCTTGAAATACAGTGAGGTCCATAAGTAACGAATAAATTCATTATCTACCTAATCTACAATTTGTGAGTAAAATCCTTAAACACGTCAATTTTTAATTCTAAAATGACAATATTTGAGCATAATTTTATACCTCCCCCTTCAACCCCCTTGGACTGACAGCTACCCCTTTAAAAATTTTAAATGGAACGAGGGTGCGTGTGAAAGCTCAGTTGAAATGGTCTTTAATTCTCTAGCCAACAATATAAGGTTTTTTGAATGTTGTTTATTCTTCATCGAGAAAATTAAATTTGAAAATTTCAAAATGTATTTGAAATGTATCTTAAACTATTTATGCCTATGTGCCAAATATCTGTCGAATCTGACTTTTCTAATTAATTCTGTCATGTCATAACATTCAATTTAAACGTGTGGTTTTTTCTGACACGCAGGTGGCAAAATACCCAATGAAAAGAAATAAGTAAAAAGGGTTTCTTTTTACATATCAGAAAATAATTATAATTTCCTTATTTGCTACATATGTGCAAACTTATGATTCTAGTTATTTATTGCTGCTTGTCAAGTTGATCAGCATTTTAACAATGAGTCTTTCGGTTACTCAAAGTATTGAAATTTTAATATTAGTAGGATGTGGTGATAAAACAAAAACGCAGAAGCAGGTATGCGAAATCTTCAATACTAAGTATGCTGATCGTCGCATTTCTCACTGTACGGTTAGTAGAGTAAAAAACAAATTTCGTGAATTTGGAAATGTCACAGATATACGTAAATCTGGTAGGAAACAGATTTTAGACGATGAAAGGAAATTGGATATATTATTAGATATTCAAGATAATCCACATAAACCTACAAGACAAGTTGCCGTCGATAACGATGTTGGTAAAACGTCAATATTGCGTCTTCTAACAAATGAAAAATACTGCCCATATAAAATTCATTTGGTTCAAGAACTTAATGACGATAACCCTGATCGCCGATTGGAATTTTGTGAAATCATGACAAATAGATGCCAAGATGATCCGTTATTCACAAAAACCATTTTTTTTCTCTGATGAGGAAACATTCGTCTTAAACGGAACAGTCAACAAACAGAACTGTAGATACTGGAATACAGAAAATCCACATTGGATGGTGAAAGCCAGTAGTTTAGCCTAGCTATACTACTGAGGCCAATATTCAATATCCGGAGAAGATGAAAGTTTGGGCTTGAATTATAAATTCTCAAATTATCGGACCATATTTCTTTGATAGCACATTAACTGGCGCGCTCGTTACTTGGATGTCTTGTAAAATTTCTTAGTTCCATAGTTAAAAATACTTTTCCCAGATGATGACAAATTGATAGAAATATTTGGTATCAGCAGGACGGAACTATAGCACATTCTGCATCGGAAGTAAGAGCCTATCTCAAACAAGTCTTTCCAAATAGGTGGATCGGTAGACGCGGTGAAATTGAGTGACCTCCCCGTTCTCAGGATTTGATCCCGCTTGATTATTTTTTTTGAAGTTACTTAAAATCGAAAGTCTACTTGAAAAGACCAAATAACGTCGACGATTTAAAAGACAGATTAAAGCAAGAAATTTATCAAATCATCCCGGAAACGATAGAAAATGTTTAGAAAAATTTCAGCAACGCCTCCATTATTATCAAGAAGCAACGGGCGCCCAGATTGAACATTTGATTTAAACTGTTTCATATTCTTTTGTTTACTAAGTAAAATTAAAAATGTAATATTTTTCAATAAAATAATTAGAGAAATTCAAAAAATCTTCTATTGCTGGATAGAGATTTAAAAAGCCTAGAAAATGAATTTATCCGTATCCTCGAAATTCGTCTGATATTAATTCACTAAACAACTCGAAATGTCTTTTATAGACCAAGAGCCGTATGATATTCATGTCCGTGAAACCCCCCATCTCCTTGGAGAAAGAGCACTTTTAGGCCTCACAAGCCATTTAATAGAAATTGTGGAATCACGACTAACTTCCTTGGATGTTAAAAAGTAAAAAGTTTGGGTAAGAAAGAGCACGAAAATCTTGGTACAAGGATTTTCTAAGGGCGCCTCGGCCGGTAATAGTTTGATTTAGTAAAAAAGTTCCTAAACGTTAGAGCGATGTGGAACCATTCATATCGTGATTTTTCTGATGTATTTTTAAGCAAAAATAAGTAATTAAAATGTCCAAGGAATAACTCCGAGGGCCGCAAAATGTTATTCGACGAATACTTATTATAAAAAATTTGAATTAAAATCAGCGCAAATTAAAAAATGCATAAAAACAACCAAAATTAATCAATTGATGTAAAATCTGTGACAAATCGTCCTTTGGACCTCAAGTAAGGATTTTCCGATGCTTCAAACCGCTTTTGAGTTTTTAAGAGCAGTTGAAAAAGTTATAAATTTGGCGTACAATTATTCTCGACTCGGTTAAAAATTAGGGGTTCGTAGAAGCGGTTACGAAAAAAAAATCCTTGGCCGCACAATTTGTAATTGATATTTTCAGAAAAGCCGATACTGAAGTTGATGTTAAAAGACAAAAATTCAAAATGATGGGTCCAATAGGCTTGCCATAATTGCATAACTTTTGCAGATTTACATGAACCTAGGCCACTAAAAGAAATTATTTTTTAAACAAATTACATTGTATCATTTTCTATTGTATTTTTTCAAATTGTTGTTTCTGAAAATGAACAAATTTTTATATTCATTTTTAGAAAATATCGAAAAATCACCTATTTACAAGTATATTGAGAAGAACATCTTTTTTTGCTCTTGTAACAAAACTGGACCGGACTGGTGCTGATGTTTTCCCAGGCCGATGCTGATATATATTGCCGGGCTCGTTTACTCTACCCCATCCGCCTCTGCAGGCAAGATAGTCATACAAAGCATAAAACACTATAACAGAAATACATTGTCATTTTTTTTGTATTTTGAGATTTATTAACGAAATAATCTAAGCTTTGAGGGTATTCCCAAGTTCTCCATCCCTTTAAAACATTAATAATTAAATTAAGTAGTGCTTAAATGGCCGAAATAATACGCTAAGCAGGTATAATATTTGTCAGTAACCGGAATAACAAACACTTAACTGCAATAACACTAATTCATTATTACATTAAGTGCTGTATAATCAACAATTAAAATTCCTGTGTTCATTTAAAGCCGAAATCATCGAAATTTACAATTATACGGTCGGCTACAGTACTCTGAAATTAAAAACTGCTATTTCGAAATTGGTCTTTAACTCGCTGTCTACTATAATTTGCGTTTCTGTAGAACATATTGAAAGTAGGTACTCTAATACTTAACTTTTTATGTTTTCTATTGTAAGCCCGAAAAACTGGTATATCAATCCCTAATTCGGGCTGGTTCAGAACTCCGGTATTATAATTTGGTGTCTTGGCAGGAGTGGTAGGACTCTATAATACACAAATTATGTTAAATGCCAGTTTAGAGTTGACTGAACCGATAATTTGGCAAAAATAGCAATGCCTTGTAATGATACAGTAGCAAGGGTATAAAGGAACCATCCGATTTTTGTCTACAGATATCCGAATAATAATGCGCTGCCGTCTTCGCCGTGAGAATAATGCAAACATAAACAACGTTTTACCAGTGAGGTGCTCCAATAATAACGGACATGTTCGGGACGTCAAAGATGTTATGTTAATAATAGTCGCAAACGCTTATGTTCAAGATACAGGGGTCGTGGGCTTGGAATGATGAACGTAAGCAACCCATTTCGTCTAATATACAACACCAAGCCACTTCTTGGCCAATTCTAACTTTGGTTATAATTTATCATTACCACACACTTTATCTATTTATAATAATAAGTCCTATTTTTATGAGGTATCCAAAACTGAGCTCTTTGATGCTATCAGAGAATTGAAAAATAAGAAATCGGCTGGCAGAGATGGATTAATTGTGAGTATATTAAAAGTACATCTTCAAATATAAATGATCAATTATTACACGTCATCAATAAATCAATATTAGGTTTCTTTCCGTCAGAATTTAAACTATGCTCCGTAATTCCTGTATTTAAACAAGGAAATGAAAATCATATAAAAAATTATCGTCAAATAACATTAGTATGTGTCCTGTTCAAAGGAATTGAAAAGATTATATCTAACAGAATTATGGCATATCTAGAAAAGTATGCTACTGACTAATTCAGTATGGTTTCAGGTTGGGAAGATCTATAGAAAATGCAACCGCAAAATTATTTGACAACGGTAAGAATGTTGTATCGGTACTATTTGATCTTTCTAGGGCTCTTGACTCAGTAAACAAGAATATACTTGTTAGAAAGTTACAAAATATTGGTATACGAGGGAATTTGCTAAATTGGTTGATTGTATACATGAACAACAGAAAATTTATAGTGAAATGTAATGAGGCGGCATCTAATGTACATGATGTAGCTCTAGGTGCCCCCCAAGGGTCAATTCTGGAACCCTTATTATTTGCCATATATATAAATGATCTTCCTTGCCATATAACAAAAGGTCTCACTGTTATGTACGCGGATGAAAATGGTGATAATTTACTTAAGGCTATTAGTACTGTTGTTGATGAAATAAATAATTGGTGCAACCGAAATAAATTAATTTTAAAGGAGTAAAAGACGTTATTTCTGCATTTCAGTCTAAGAAAACAAATATCATTAAATTCATTAGCAACTGCTCAAAATTCTTAGGTGTCTATATAGACCACTCACTATCCTGGGAATCTCAAGGCAATGATGTATGCAATAAATTAAACAAAGCATGCTTTGCTATACTGCAACTAAAAGGCACTCTAAGTGAGGAGGGAATTATTGATGTTTACTATTCCCTGGCTTACTCTCATTTATCACTAACATCTATGTTTGGGGCAGGTCAAGCCAAACGTATATTTGTTATGGAAAAAAGAATTATGATATTTAACCTGAATTACAGGGAAAGCCGTAAGGACATTATTACTGCAAAGAAAGTTGTACTGCTCCTTGTATTTTTATATTTAAATGTTTAATATACATTAAAGCCAACCTGCAGGAGTTTAAAACACTGAATGATAATCACGCATACAAAACGACACACGCAAAGCTTTTATCAATTCTACAACATAGAACAGCCAAATTTAAAGAATCTCTTCATTACAATTGTATCATACTGTATAATAGTCTCTATGAAAAATCATCACCTATCAAAATATAAGATTGAAGTTTTTGGGTTGGCTAATGACAGTAATGTTTATTTGGTGTAGACTATAAGTTTGTTTGTTTTTTTGTATTTATTTTCATATTCCTTGTATTTATCTTTTATATTCAGTGTAATTATTATTATTATGCTATTATTTATATATACGCTTTATCTCTCTTTATTTTATTACTTGCCATATATACAGATTATATCATTGAGGATGGTAAATAAATATTATTATTATTATTATTATTTTTTCGCGTTAGCGATGCTGGACAGTTCTCCCGTGTCTCCGATATTCTCACAGGGGAAGCGCCAGCGAATTATCTACAACCACTCCCCACATCCCGCAGGGTTAGTGGTTGTAGATTCCAGAATCGTGTGCCCTAAGTAGACGCAGGGACCCTAAGACGACTGCCTTCTGCATTTGGCCTGCCAACCATTCGGCTGATTTTTGGCAGGCCGGTATGGTCTTCAATGCTGAGAGCAGCGTAGGCCTCATCCCACCGAGAACGCCGATTATCAGGACGACCATCTTGACCGAGTAGTCTGGGTATAGCGCTCGGAGCTCATACCGGAGATCTCGGTATTTGGTCCGTTTCTCCTCCTCCTTCAAGGTGATGTTTGTCTCGGCAGGTGCCGAGAACTCGATGACATACATCACCTTGGTGTGGTGGTCGAGGAGGACCATGTCAGGCTTGTTGGCTTGAATCAGCCTGACGGTCGGGAACGAGTAGTTCCAATAAACTCGGCACTTCTCGTTCTCGACAACGGACTCGATCTCTCCGGGAACATAAGGCAGCACTGGTGTTTGGTCTACCTCGTACGAGTATTATTATTATTATTATTATTATTCGGATACGCGTTGCTCACCTTGCATCCCTTCGAAGGTTGATATATTCAATTGTTTGTAACTCGGCAACCCTTTGAGCTCTCACGTTCGTTTTAGTATTGATTAAAAATGTTCATTTGTGATAGTACTGAAGATGGTTTTGTTTTGAAGTAAATTATTTTTTGTTTGCATATCATTGTAATAAAACATATTCTTTATAGGATTTGCCAAACAGCATAAAAAATAATCTAAGAAAAATTAAAAGAAAAACTATCTATAAAAACATTAATTTCCATCATTGCATTCTATCGATAATTTGCACTCTTTATGCTAGCAGTTAAAAAATTCTAAACTGAATTTATCTATTCTCTATTCGACAATTTTCATTGTAGCACTAGTATTCACAGTCCCTTACGACCATGAAAAGTAAACTAGTATCTATATAGCCCCTTATGATCATGAAGATTAAGCTAACAGTGAAAACAAAAAGTAGGCTTTTTGTATAAAAAATTAAAATGTACCTAAATGTCAAAATTTAATTTTGTATTGGCATCTACATCTGGTTGTGTTGGAAAACAGAAATGCCCTAAACCGAACTTATTTACAACCTTTGTCTGAAAAAATTATATTCAAAGATACTTAAAAAAAACGTTTTTAAAAATGTAATTTTAGAATTGCTGGCATAACCGGAAGTTTGCAATTGTGAACATGTTTTCTTAATGAAAATGTTCGCTTAAACAACGCCTATGTTTTACTTCCCTCGCATACCGAAGGGAAGTATTGTATTCGAGAAAAAAGCACCCTCCGAGAGTTTTTCGAATTTTCACGTTTCAGATCATGTAGATTACGAAAATATAGGTTTTCAATTCCGTCAGTCTGTCTGGCTGTCTGTCTGTCGGTGCACCAACTAAAAAAACTACTTGATGGAGAAGAGTCAAATTTGATAGGTAGCTGACGCGACGCTACTGTCAGCGAAGAAATGGTTAGACTTTCACTGGAAAATATGCAGGGTGGACTGTCTAAAGGAAATAGATAATGCATTTTTTTTTCAAATTTAAATTTTCCACGTTTCGTGACATTCTAAACCTATTTCAAAAGAAAAAAAAATTGAAAATTTAAAATAGAAAATGTTTGTATAAACTGGGCGATGGAAAAAAAATCTTTTTGCTCAAACTTAAAATTTCCGCGTTCATGACATTCTAAATATATTTCAAAAAAGCAATTTGATTTGAAAATAAAAAAATATATATGTATTATTTTTTAATTTTTTTAACACAATAGAGATGATGGAAAAAAATGTGTTTTTTCAATTTTAAAATTTCCACGTTCCATTACATTCTAAACCTATTTCAACTAAAAAATTTTTTGAAAAAAAAAGTTGTTTTTTTCTCCCACCACTATACAGAAGATAATGGAAAAAGTTATCAGGTTTTCTTTGTAATAATAGGGGTAAATACATGGCGATTATAATTCTCATATGTCATTTCTTAAATAATAATTTTTTAGAGTGGGAAGTTCTGTGTAAATACCTTTACCGATTTTTTTAGATGTTCATGTTCTTTAATTGTTTTCATTTTTGCAAAAATAGTGATCAATTCTGTTGATCAATTGAAGTTGATCTGAATAAGACACGAGGGTGTGCATGTAGCCGCGGGATGACACACTAGAAAAGAGTATAAACATACAATTTTGGCAAAATATTTTCTGGACCGATCACATTCCTGTTCGATGTGTTCTAAATTTATTAAAGCCTAATAAATACGACATAAAAAGTGAAATTAAACTAAATAGCTCGAATGTTTTAACGAAATTTAAAACACCATAGTTGTGTATCAATTCTTCATGGTCTGGTGGATGCATTGGAGCCAACAGTGTTCATCTTAAGTCAGTGGCGGAGTTTCAAATATAGAAAATAAATTGATAAAACTGCTGTTATTTTTCACGTGACAAAACAATAGGTTTTTGGTTGAAACAAAGACATTCCTTTCTCAAAGTAAGAATAAAGTTCATATGAAGATGGATTTGATAACATTCTTCCATTTTGACAATAATTCGATTTTAACGCAATCTTAAATATTTTTAATTTAAACATTAGTAATAGAGGAATGCGAACATGTGTTGCTTTCACAGACCATAAAAAACTAGAAATTAATTTTTGTTTGCTCTATAAAGAGACTTTTACCCAAATTATTCTACTCCTCTAATAATTTAACTTTCTAAAAATGCTACCAATCTGAAGAGAAGTATTGACAATTGGCGTTGGTCAGGTGACGTATATATTCAAAGATGAACTGATTTCTCGTTCTTTTTCGAGTGGAATATAGTACTTCTAAACACACTGTTAAACTGCGAAAAATCGTCGACCGATGATGCTCATGATTTTTCGAAACTCTATATAACTACGTCCCTCAAACAGACAGAAAAAATCACGATCCTATAAAGATTTGATATTCGAAAATACTGAGCACCAGTGCTGCAAAACACTGTCAACGGTTGTTGATATGTTTTAAAATTTCACTCTTTCAATGGCTGTTTCTCGAATTTTAGAATTCTTATGCTTAAAAGATGTGTAAACAATGTAACTCCTAAAATTGTTGACTCATTTAATTATATATACACAAATAGAAGTCCAATTATTGCATAAAGTTAATTAAAATGCAAGCAAATAAAACAACATACATAATTTGACAATATAGTAGGTAATTAAAGTTTAGTACGCCATACGCTATGGCAGAACTTACGGTAGCTACCATTTTATTTCTGAAATAAATCAATTTTCAGCTGAAACTGTATTGTAGCATTAAGTTAGATTTAATGTATTCACCCCACCGCATCGCATCGGATTTAAACAAATAATCAATAAAGTGAAAGATAGGCAGGCAGAGCCTATAAGACGGCTGGCATAAATAGCAGGCAGCATAAAATACAAATAAAACGATGGAAAATGCTGAAAAATGAGGTGACTGGCGCAAGATGTCACTGAGCTATATTATGAGTCGTTCCTATAGTTATATGACCTGTCGACAGAACTACGAAACGAAAAATATAAACTAAAATGTACGTATTTCCATATAAGTCCATCAATAACACGTTAATAATTCGGTAAATCAAAACTATGGAATATGCATTACAATTTGAAGTAGCACTTATTCAACCGTTCAAAGAGTACTCACTTAACTTAATAAAAACAACTCACTTTAAAATTAAAGAATAAACAGTAGTACATATACAATAACGTATATTAATTTTATTATTCACCGACATACACACTAGGATTTCTAAATCCCGGCACCAAAAATGCTTTCAAACTTCGGGACCAAAGTTTGACCCCTGGGACTAGTCCCGAGGGTCCCAAACATGATCCCGAAACCGAAATGGTGGTCAACTGTAACTTTTAAATGTAATTTCAAAAGGATATATTAAAAGTAAATTTAGATTAAATATAAACGAGAATATAAGTATGTTTATTTAAATATTGTTAAAAAATTTCATGTATTGTAAACTGAACATAAACAAATGCAGGTGTGAATAAAAAATAGACAACTGACTCTATTTTGAAATTAAATGAATCTTTAGAACTATAGGCGCATTTAAGAGCAAGCAAGGCCTAAGATCACTGGGGACGATGGCCAAGTGAAGAGAGATCTTCCTAATAAGCAAATTTTAGCCAATAATATTCTTCAACAATCCTGCAGTATTTATTTATGTACTTACATTTATTTTCAATTAAATAGTATCACCCAATTTTCCAAAAACAGCTTATTGTTAATATTAATTTTAGTACAATTTAAAATTTAAGATGACGCGTTCAAGCATTACTTCATTTGCACTAACTTTATTCGTAATATAAAACAAACTTTGATATTTTACACTTTTTGAATGTACTTATAAGACTAGATAACCATAGCAGACGCTAGCGCCATCTAGGTGCAAAATTTAGGATTCATCTTGTCAGCTTGCTCACTTTTAAGGATATATCCTGTAATTTCGAGCAGTCTTTCAAAGAAAAAACTTTGGGCTGAAAAAGTTTTCTCTAAATCAATCCTGATGTTGATTATTAAATAGTTGTGATATCAGAGTATCTATTTTCGGATTTAGCAAAGCGAAATTAATAAAAAAATGCTTGTTGCTCAAGTGTTTTTGGAAATGCTTCTAGGATGTAAAAATAGATGCTTTGCGCTAATCTACTTGTTGAATGCATTTAATAGGTAAATATATCAAATTAGCCATCACTATTCTATGCTAAGATATTGAATACTATGGACAACGGTCTTATCTACCTCGAGTGTACCCCAAGGTTCTGTGTTAGACCCATTATTCTTCAATATCGTTATTATTAACATTACAGTGGAATTGCAATTTTTCATTTTCATTTCGAATTTACAACATGTTATTGAATCTCGTGATATATATGTTTGCTGGTGACATTTCATTCAAAACTAGTTTTACACTTGATAATGAACAACAGTTGTTTCTGAAATTAACGCGGATTTAAATAGTATTAAACAGTGGTCTTATTACAATACGCTACAGCTAAACGCGGGAAAAGGTCAACATATCATTACTGGTTCATGTCAAAATATTAGTAAACTTGAGAACTTTTTGATTAAAATTCACGACGAGCATAGACCAACGGTTGATCACGTAAGAAGCTTAGGAGTCATGTTTGATCAGCAGCTCAAATTTACAAAACACATATGATATGTCGTAGGGTTTACTTAAGTCTAAAACAACTGTTTCCCTTTAAAGACTATTTAGATGTTGGGACAAAATAGTATATTCTATAACAAGTTGTGGAATATGCCATTCCAAACGTGTTGTAGACTATACTTTCTCTAACAAGATTTTAGAAATCATGCAAAAAAACTTTAAAATTGTTCAAAACGTCAAATGAGAAGCTACCTTTTGTTCGACGTAACCATAGCAACCGAACCACTAACAGCTTCTGATTCGCCGTGCGGTATTATACCATAATAATGTGTTGGAATGATACGTGTTCCCACACAATGGGATTGTTCTGCATTTTTTTTTATTTCATAAATCGAAAGTGCAAGTATAAAATAATGGATCTGCAAAAAATCAGAATCTTATTCGAACGTTTAGTATCTTGAGAACTATTACAAATCTCCACCTCGGGAAAATGGGGCGTGGCCAAGTACTACGTTACTATACGCATAGACTCGGCGATCTCAATAGACTTGATGCTCCTTAGTTGTTATGATTATAAGCGTTTTCGAAGTATTGTTTGTTTTGCTCACTTCTTGACAGTAGGAGAGTACAATTTGGTGAAATGTCAAAAATTTACAATTTTCTCTCGCTCCTGTCGGGACGAATTTTCGATTTTGACCCTGCAATTTACGATTAGGATTCATCGCCGACCTTCTCCTTTTCGTACAGACATAGAACGAACTTCCACTCGACGTATTTATTTAGTTACCAGCGTTTGAAAATTCCATGTTTTTCGACTTTTCAGGTTAAATTTGAAAGGTCCCAGAAAGCCACTTTTCTTACGTCACTTGCGTATAGTGACGTCACGAATAAGCGCTCGGTTTTTGCAACTATTACTAATTTCAACTCCTTATATCTCGAGAACGGAAAAAGTTAATAATACGAAATTTTAAGTGCATAATGAGAATATCGAGGACTATAGGAAAAAGTATAAAAACCATATAAAAAGAATATCATGGAACAAGCTCATTATTAGTTGTGGAATTAGTAATTTCTGAAATGGTGTTAGAGAAAGGATGTTAGTTAATAATTTAGTAATATCACATATGAACTATGCTGATATAGTAAGTATATAGTTCTCTCCATATATTTAAGTCACATAAAAAGTGTCGGCGCCTTTGATTTTGTGGTAAAGATCAAACACCCCGACATTTTTTATTTGCCTTAATTATATGAAGGGAACTACACTGTCCTTGCCTGCCATTGGAAAATAAAGCTCGCATTCAAAAAATATAAAATAACTGTATACGCTTTATAACTGGCGTGACACGTTATGCCCACATTACTCCGTACATAAGTGAGTTGGGGTTACTTAAACAAGATGAAGCTAGATTTGTTCACTTCTTTTGTTTCCTTAATAGAATTTTATCAGCTGGGCTGCCTGAATATCTGGCTGCCAAAATTGTTCCAAGTTTATGAGAGGAACTTAAGAAATATTACTGGTAGACTCACGTTTCCTTGCAAGTTTTTCATATCTTGCGGCCTATACTCAAAATAATTTACCAACTAGTTTTCAAAATTTCACAGTGTATGCATTAAAGCAGAAACTCAAAGAAGCTATTTCTGACAATAGACTAAATAATAATGAATTTACTCAATTTTAATAATCAACAAATGTTACGCATCTGTTTTAAAATGTATTTATTTCTTTGTATTGTATTTGTTTTTTACCTTCAAATTGTTAATTCTTAGGGTTAGGTTAAAATCATTAATATGTTCCTAGTCCCTTTGTGTGTTTTTGTTTTTTTTTACATTATGCAAAATAAAGCATATTATTATTATTACTTTTCTACTCTTGTTATAACATTTCTAAGTACTTTTTACCTCCCACCTTGTAATTAGAATGCTCTGTTTAGGTAGTGTATTATTAAAGAAAACTAAATATCTCCCTACATATTCGCGATGACAACAAAATCAGAGATATGACTAGCTAACTATCGAGTGAGCGAAATATGTAAAATGAAGGGAATAAAAATTGGCTCAACTCAATAAACCACATCTGAGAATAGCGCATGAACCGCGTGAAATTTGTTAGTTTGATGCATCGATACGGCACGGCGCTCTGGTGGGTGTGTCCGGATTTCAGGAATTATTCAGGGGAAAGTCGTCCTGGCAACGCCTGAAACGGCTGAAAAATATATGAGCTAAATATTTTAGGGTGGGCCACATTCAAAGAACAGAGCATTAACTTTAATTGTGTACGGGCGTCTTAACGTCTGCTTTTCCAAAATAAAATATACCTTTCTTTGCGGAAAATTGTATGAATTTTGTTCTCTCTTCCTCAGGCTGACCTAAAAATGTAAAATACACTAACCGATATGAATTTAACTTGCGCTGTTGGTTATACTGTTCCGAATGATTCCATATCACTATTCATAATAAAAAGAATTATCTACAGGGTGAATCGAAAATGCACTGCATCATTCCAAGAGCTTATCTCTGTTATGAAATTAAGAAAAAAGATCATATTAACACTGGGTGCGTACACATTTCTTTATCGAAATGTAGAGTGCCGAAACTTGAAAAAAAAGTAATATATATTTTTTATTAATTATTCGAAAATTATCGAGAATTCAAGTTTTCTGTACGAACGGTATCTAGCGGGCTCCACGCTAAGATCGGTTTTATAGAAAACCAAACCTCTAAATGTTGTTCAAAATTCTGAAAATTGTATTTATAGTGTTCCGTGTGAGTGCAGAAAACATTACAAAGGTGAGTCACCTAGACTTTTCAACGTACGGCTTGGTGAACATAGAAATTACGCTAGAAAGGGAAAATTTGAAAAATCCAAAATTTGTGAACACCTGCCGGGTATCGAATAATAATCACAGGATCCAAAGGGACTCGGCGAAGATTTTGTAAAAAGAAAACAACGGTACTTAAAGAAAACGTAAGGAATTTGCGATGATTTTATTAAAGGAGGATACATGCGTTTCAAATTATTCAATAGATTTTTGTACTAGTTGGCTGTCCATCCTTAGAGACGAAGTAAGTAAAAATAAGATAAATATAATCTAACGTCTCACGTGACTACGGAAATACATAAACAACAAACTGTCATGGTTGACGGCCAAAAAGAGTACAAAAGTAGATAATCTTCTGGCACGTTAATTGTCTTTAGTTTTCATTTTCAGTTTTTAGTTTATAACATTGTTCTAGTTTACATTAGGTATTCTTAGATGTGAGGTATTTCAAGTATTCAAGAACCAACCGCTGTCTGGTCCATTTGGCGCAAAGGTTTTTTGAATAATAAAAATGCCCAATAAAAAGTAAGAAAATCTGAATATGCTACAAATAAACAATTATGGACAATATAATAGCGATCATTTTGAACACGTATGCTTTATGAATATACAGTGTAAATTTCAAAACTTAATTCCAATCATTCCAAATAACTGACAAAGAAACATTTTTTAACATATATCCACGTATACTACAAACTTCAAAAAATTGTTTGCTGTTTGATACAGTAAAACCAATTTACCTAAACAAATAGTAAAATACTCGGTAAAATATGAACTTATATACCGAAATCGAACAATAAAAAGACCTTTCCCAAACGAAAGTACACAGATTTTATAACAGGGCCAATTTTAAATGGCTGTTATTTTTTATTTAAAGGATGCAATTGTGGTAATTTCGCGTATACGGTTATTAGTTATGTTAAAAGTGAATACATTAAATATAGTGTGTTTATGTGCTGTGTTCCATAAAAAATAAAGTATAAACAATATAATGTAGGTCGGTACAGTTATTTTTCCGCAATATGATGATAAGAAGGATAGACGGCGATGTTCAGGTGCATAAAGCTAAATTAAAATTTATAATTAAAAAGCATATCTTAATTACAGTTTATAGTTGGTAAATTACTAATTTCATATTATCTCGCGTTATTGCTACGTGAGACGGTTCTTAAATAATAAATTTTGCAAATTTTGTCTCTATATGCAAATTACTTTATAATTTCGGATAAGGCTATTTTTAATCGTCACAAAATTGAAATTGAATTCGAACGGTCGATAATATTATCATACGAGTATACCGCACAAGTTACTTAAAATTTTAACGCAACGATTGTTATTTAGTTTTTCAAAAAACATACAAGATTCCACGGATGGGAAAACTTTGAAATAATAAATATATAATTTACTGCAATTTATTGTCCGTATAAAAAATGTCGGGGTCTTTGATCTTTACCGTAAAGTCAAAGGCGCCGACACTTTTTATGCCGCCTAGATGACTGAGAAGCATACCCGAATTCTGTCACCCGTTAAGCATATTGGCATCATCTTTTGATGTTTATTGATTTTTTGATTATCTGCGGTTGAAGAAACACTTTTCGAGTATTAGTATTCTGGTGAGGTGTTCAAATGCTTCGGTATTTATGGAAATTACTTCCTAGGTATATCGTACCATAGGTTCCACCTCCTCCATAAATAAATTCTCGTAGCAAAACGATTATTTTAATCTCGATTTCAGTTCAATAAAGCTAAAAAATCGCCTTTATACAGTGAGGTAGCGGATAAACTCATTATCTAGGTAATTTATAATGAGTAAAATCCTAAAACACGTCAATTCTTTCTTAATTCTAAAATGACATTTTTACTTCCCTCGCATACCGAAGGGAAGTATTGTATTCGAAAAAATCACCCTTCGAGATTTTTTCGGATTTACACGTTTCAGAACATGTAGATTACGAAAATATAGATTTTTCAATTCCGTCAGTCTGTCTGTCTGTTGGTGCATTAACTAAAAAAACTACTTGACGGAGAACAGTCAAATTTGGTAGGTAGCTGACGCTACTGTCAGCGAAGAAATGGTTAAACTTTCACTTAAAAATATACAGGGTTAGCCGTCTAAAGGGAACAAACAATGAAGACATTTTTTTTTGCTCAACTTTAAATTTTCCACGTTTCATGATGTTCTAAATCGATTTCAGCAAAAAAATTATTTTTACCAACATTTTTGAAAACATTTTTACCACTAGAACAGATGGAGAAAATTTTTTTTCTGAAATTTAAAATGTCCACGTTTCATGACATTCTAAACCTACTTCAGAAAAAAAAAAATTTCAAAATTTTTTTTCAATAAGTATTTTGGATTTTTTTTTTACATTAGAATAGATGAAAAAAAACGTTTTTGCACAAATTTAAATTTTCCATGATTCATGACATTCTAAGCCTATTACAAAACTTTTGAAATAAAAAAATGCCCACTACAAAATACTAAAGAGATGACGGAAAAAAATTGTTTTTGCTCAAATTTAAAATTTCCACGTTAAATGACATTCTAAGCCTATTCCAAAAACTTTGAAAAAAAAAAATTGCAAATATTTGCCCACTACAAAATATAAAATAGATGACGGAAAAAAATTGCTTTTGCTCATATTTAAAATTTCCGCGTTTCATGAGATTCTAAACCTATTTAAAAAAAAATAATTAAAAAAGAATTACTACTATAGACCAGACGATAAAAACTTTTTTTACCACTAGAATATATTTCATAATATTCTAAACCTATTTAAAAAAAATATATATTCTTTAAAAAAAAAAAAAAAATTCTTCTTTATTCTTTATTTCTTCTTATTCTTTTATTCTTTAACCACTACTATACTTCCACTCCACTACGTGACTGTGGAACTGAAAATGTGACAGATAGCAATAATGTTTGGCATATGCACCTATTACAGTTTTATTGAAAAATGTACAGGATGGCCATTCCAAGAAATAATTCAACCATGGTCTACATTTGTAAAGGTATTTGCGCAAGCCTTCTATATTTAGCACCTATTATTTAGTGTCATCGGCGTCGGCGTCGCGAACAAGTTATGACTTGTCTAGCGCGCTGTGCTCATGTTTTAGTCTTCTGCCGAAACAGAAGTCATTTGAGCACAAAAAAAGTCTATATAAGAAAACACTTTTTCTCAGCGAGCAAGTAGTGATCGATCCTTCAAGTAGTAATGTTCCAGCCTTCAGCAACTAATAGTCTTCTGCCGAAACAGAAGTCAGTTGAGCACAGAAGCCAACGCCAATGCTGACGAGGTCATCCCTTCCTCTTGTGTTGTAACCAGACAGTGTGTTTTATTTGAGTTTTATTGTGTTGAGTGTCAAGTGGCAATGCATACCCGGAGTGGCAAGGCAGTAGGCACTGGGGTCGAGAGCGACGTCTCCACGTCGGCCCCCCCTCACTGCACGACGCCCCTCACAGCATCTGACCACGAAGTGCTCCGCCAACACGACGCCCTGACAAGGGGTACGGGGGTCACGCCCGACGTCTCCACGACGGTGGCCCCACACTGCACAGCAAGCAACACAGCAACCCGGCTCGGCGAGGTAAGCATGTCCTCTGATTTTTCCACAGGCACAAGTGCTACGCATGGCGTCGCGACGACGGCGCCCCACTACTGTGCGTCGCCGGGCTCCGCGCCTAGGCATAGCGAGGCAGGACTCGCCACCAACATAGGACACGACACTGGGGTCACGCACGACGTCATCACGACGGTGCCCCCTCGCTGCATGGCACGCAGCGCAGCCACCTGGCATGGAACCCAGGCAACAAATATGGAATGGAGTAGCAACGATTCCCAGGCGATGCCCCCCTACTGCATGGAGCGCAACGCAGCATCGTGGCATGGAAACTCGGCGATGGAACAGAGATTGGGTGGTGATGATGATATGGTGATGCCCCCTCGCTGTATGGTGGACCCAACAGCATCCCGGGCCAACGACGATTCCTCGACGCTGGGAGATCGCCGCTTCGCTGGATTCGCTTCCACACATGGGGAAGCCTCCCACTCAGGCTCAGGGCTGCCCAGCGGTCAGTACACCATCGCTGCCACACCCGACTGGCCCCAACTCTTCAGCGACGCCTCGCTGACACCTCGCCGCCAGCTGGCCACCCCTCACTGCATGGTACCACCAACAGCAACCAGCCCAAGTCCAAGCACGCCGCCCAACGCACAGTACTTCGTCACGCCTACCTCGTCGGCCGGTGCCTACCACGTCACCCCGCCGTACCAGACGGCAAGACCTAGTGCTACGCCCCAAAGACAAATAGTGCTCCAAAACCAAACGACTGGAACGATCCCAGTCCCCTCTGCCGCCATAACGGACCAACCCCAACCGAGCTTGGGACTACCCAGCTATGAACAATTAGCGCAACTCCTGGCTCTGACCACTTCAAACCTAGCCTCCATTACCCGGCAGCAAGAAAATTGCCGGCCACCCATTACTGCACGTAACGAATCACAGCCGTACGCCACGGAAAAGGCTAACTTACGTGGACATTAGTATTACATTTTTGCTGTCGGATGACCACTCTGTATATTTTTTTGACCAAAAGTTATCAGGTTTTCTTTGTAATAATAGTGATAACTATATTCCGATTATTATTTTCAATGTCATTTCGTAATTAATAATTTTTTAGAGTGACCGCCATGCACAAATAAAGAGGGAAGTTCTGTGTAAATACTTTTATCGAGTTTTTGAGCATAATTTTATACTTCTACCTTCAGCCCACTTGGAGTGACAGTTACCTCTTTAAAATTTTTAAATGGAACGAGGGTGCGTGTGATAACTCATTTGCAAGGGTTTTTAATTCTCTATCCCGAAATACGACGTTTTTTGAATTTTGTATATACTTCATCAAGAAAATTTAATTTGAAAATTTTAAAATTTATTTGAAATCTTCCCTTACGAAGTCTAGGTCTACCGCGATGATTGCGGCAAAGAGCTCCAGCTCGACCCCTAATCATCCGAGACCGTCATCTTTAGTAAATAAATATTGGCGTATACTGGACTATTTTTTATGCCTATGTGCCAAATATCTGTCAAATTTGACTTTTCTAATTAACTTTGTGTCATGTCATAACATTCAAACGTAAATGTATCGTTTTTGCTGATACGCAGGTGGTAAAATACCCAACAAAAAGAAAGTAGTAAAAAGTGTTACATATTAGAAAAAACTATAATTTTTTTATTTGCTACATTTGTGCAAACTTATGATTTTCGTTATTTATCGCTGATTGTCAAGTTGATCATTATTATAACAATTGCCTTTCGGTTACCCAAAGAATTGACATTTTTATATTATTAGGGTGTGGTGATAAACAAGAACACAGGAGCAGGTATGCGAAATCTTTAATACTAAGTATCCTGACCATCGCATTCCTAAATCTGGTAGGAAACGCATTTTAGACGATGAAAAGAAATTGGATATATTGTTGGATATTTTCACTTGTAATCTCCCAAGTGCTTGAATTATTTCGAGTACATGAATTTTCTTAAAAAATTCATGTACGAGAAGAATTTCCTGCAAATAATTCAAGCACGCGGGGGATCCGGTAAGAAAATTTCACACGAAAATGAACTAAATAAACACTAATTTCAACTGACATTAAGATTATTCTAAGACATAACAAGGTATAAGATTAGTAGGCCATGAATGGGTCTTGTTGACAAAGTGACAAAAACGCATCGGAATTAGTACGTAGTGTTGTTGTGTCAAAAGTTAAATATAAGTTATTTGAAAATGGAATACCAATATATGTATAATAGATTAATAATATCTTTTCCACCCATTTTAGTTTCAAAAAATTACCGAAAATTGTTTAGGACAACTCTATGTGTGTGTATTTGCTAATTTGTTAATTAGCAAAATTGAGATAAATTAATAAACAAAATGTATTTGCAAAGTTTATACCTACACATGATCATATAATTTTGAAAACTAATAAAATTTTGAATACAATATTTATTTCATAATTTTACTTGCTTTATCTCAAATCGATCACTCACGAATAATTTCTATTCCGAGACAGGGTTGGCAAAAATTGTGTTTTTTTTATTTTAATCAAAAAACACGTTTTTTTTAATTTAAAACAATTCAATGTGTTTTAGACATGGATTTTTAATTGTTGAAAAAAAACATGTTTTAAACAATAAAAAATGTTTTTAAACTTAAATTCATACGGGCGCGTCGACCCAATACATTGTTTATTCTATAAGCCATACCCATATTTCATCATAACAAGACGAGGACGATACTTGACAACGGCTCGGCCAATTCGGTGTAATAAATACGTCAAGTTGTGCAATAGTGCAATAATTGTTTGGTGATTGGTTATTGACTACACAGGCACATAAAAAAAAGTCGAGTGGGAGAAGGCAGACGTAAGTATTTCAGTGAACTCTATATAGAGTTCACTGAAGTATTCCCATGAAATCTGACCTGCTGAACACGAGCCCGATGTCCATTTTGCCCGATTGGCTCTTGCATTCTTTCTAATTTCAAAAAACACCGTAAGAATGCCCGAAAAAATAAAAATGTAGCTAAAAATCTGAAAAATTCAGGGATACATAAGATGGCGATAGAAATTGAATGGCGCAAACCAAACATCCCTGCGGTTCTTCGTTTTCAAGATAGAGCAGCCCAAAGTCACCGGAAGGAAAAAAATTGTTTTTTTCGCACTCCTCGAGGCTCTATATTGGAAACCAAAAAAAGCTATAGAATTCTAGTTTGCGCCATTCGATTTCTCTCGCCATTCTACGTACCTCTGAATTTTTTTCAGATTTTTAGCTACACTTTCATTTTCTCGGGCATTCTTACGGTGTTTTTTTTGAGGTTAGGAAAAATACAAGGGCCAATCGGGCAAAAGGAACATCGGATTCGTGTTCAGCAGGTCAAAATGCATGGGAATATATAGGTCTACCTTCCCGTACTCGACTTTTTTGTGAGTATCTGTGCTATTAATCGCTTTAAAATTAACACTTAAGAAAATAAATAATAACAGGTATATCTTCTATACAATAGTAATATGTTTCGTTCGTTGTACTTATACTACTATATTATTATAACTAGTTTTATTGCATTACATAAAAGTTCATATTTTTTTATTTTATTATTTTTTTTTTACCTTATCAAATACAACCATGTTCCAAAAATTGTCCATCAAACACGCTGAAAAAACGCATAGAAAAAAATAATGTTTAAAACAATTGTTTTAAACGTGTTTAAAACAAATGTGTTTAAAACAGGTTACTGTGTTTTAAACACTTAAAAAACATTTGTTTAAAACATTTTGTTTTAAAACTGCCAACCCTGTTCCGAGAGCACTAACTTTTTCCACAATATAACGGTACAAGAAGTCGTCCATTGTTTTCAATTAACTCTGGTAGGCATTGCAAAGGCAAAGCGATATGTATGAATATACATATACAAGAGTTATTAAAACATTTAAGGCAATTAAACATTAAGTGTATATTTATAATTATTTGCAATTACTAATTGGCAAGTCGAGAATATATCTGGGCGGCAGGTGTCATTGTGAGGTAGCAGTTGCCGAAATAATGAGTCCAGCAGCTGATACCTTAAATTAGGTAATTCAAGAAATCTATATTTAGTATATCAGTTAAACTGATCCGGGCAATTTGATGTAAACTCCATCACAGATCGGCTGATAAAGTGATAAGTGACACTTTTTAATAACATGCGTATGCTTCATATTTACGAATTACGCACTTTTTTGTTGCCCTATCGCTTACGTTACTACAAATACTTATTTCAGTCGAAACCTAAGTAGCAGCTTAAGCAGTTCGTACTATTTTAGACCCATTTGACTCCAAAACGATAAATACAGAGAAATTGTTTTGGTTGAGGATACAGAATAAAAGTTCAAATTTAGCGATGAGTAATTATTGAAAAAACGTATTACTCCTAGTAGTAATTGTATATAAATATGTAAAAACCCATTAATGCTTGGTGGGTATTATTAGCGATTTTTTTAGCCAATATTTAAATAGCCATGTATTCGCCTCTTCTCAGGCTATATTGCCTATAGAAAGGTGAGAGCTTAGTTTTAAAATTGCTGTGATAAATACAAATACTACTTGAATGCAAAAGAGTTTTTAAAGAAAGTTCTATGAATTTCTTCAAGGCTTAGTTAAAAGACCTGTTTGTTTACAAGTACCAGAAATTTTTCACGATAGGCATATCGTGCAAATAGTGACATGTATAGTTATTTTCCATTGAATTCATGAACCCCAAGGTAACAACATTTTTTCCTGGTATCATTTATTAAAGAAAGTGCTCTTAGAAATACTTTAGTCAGTAACCAGTACTAGCTTTATAAGGTTAATAAATGATCTTAAAACACCCTTAAATGTATACTTCACGATGTCCTAAGATTTTCCGTATTATTACCTTCATGCTTAGTTTTAAAACGTCCTTTTAGTAACTTTTTATCCCAATAATAGGGAAGCCACATAACTGTAATATCTTTTATTTCCGCAGCAACATTCTTTGGGTATTTTGCAGATAGCTTGGATACATATTCAATTTGAGAAACATAAAATTACTTATTCATTATGTACCGGGTGATTTTTTAAAAACGAGCGACGAAGAGTAGTCAAATTTGGTAGGTAGTTGACGCTACTGTTAGCGAAGAAATGGTAAAACTTTCACTGGAAAATATACAGGGTGGACCGTCTAAAGGGAATAAATAACGAAAAAAATGTTTTTTGCACAAATTTAAAATTTTCACGTTTCATGACACGCTAAACCTATTTCAGAAAAAAAAAATTGAAAAATTTTTTACTACTAAAATAGATGAAAAAATGTTTTTCTTTGTTCAAATTTAAAATTTCCACGTTTCATGGCATTCTAAACCTATTTCAAAAAATAAAAAATTTTAAATTGTTTTTACCATTTTTTAAAAAAAATTTACCATTAAAATAGATGGAAATTTTTTTTTCTTTGTTCAAATTTAATATTTCTACGTTTCATAGCGTTCTAAACCTAAAAAAAATTAGAGAATTTTTCTACCATTTTTGAAAAAATGTTACCACTAAAACAGATGGAAAAAATTTTTTTCTTTCTTCAGATTTAAAATTTCCACGTTTCCATGGCAACCTAAACCTATTCAAACAAATTTAAAAATGTTTTTGAAAAGTTTTAAAATTTTTTTGAAATTTGTTTTATTTATCACTACTATAGAATAGATGAAAAAATGTTTTTTCTCAAATTTAAAATTTCCACGTTTCATGACATTCCAAACCTATTTCGGAAAAAAAATTGCAACATTTTTTTACCATTTTGAAAAAAAATTTACCACTGGAATAGATGGAAAAAATTTTTTTGCTCAAATTTTAAATTTTCACGTTTCATGACATTTCAGATATTTCAGAAAAAAAAAAAAAGAAAATTTTTTCACCAACATTTTTGAAAAAATTTTTACCACTAAAATAGATGGAATTTTTTTTTCAAAAAATTCAAAATAAAGATTATAAAATAAGTAAGTTGAAATACCGTATCTTTTTTAACCGTCTTCTCGACTAAACGAAATTTCATTTTTTTGTCGCCCTAACTTCGACGGCCGCTATTGGAAAATTATGTTTTTTCGTCACTCTCGTTATGCCCCACTGTATTTGTCAGACACTTATACCACAAATTCAATACCTATTTTCTGCATATAATTTTCCAATGTCTGAAGGTTATGAATAAATTTTTTGCTGTCATGAAACCGACAACTTTGACGCGTCAGACTGGGAAATCGGAAAATAATTTTCGTCAGACAATATGAAAACTTGTTTTCGTATGTTTTAATAAATTAATACAGCGAAAATCAGCTGGTTATTAATAAATTTTCTTATAGTCGTTTTTCCGACATGTTCGATATAGCGGACACGCCTAATGACCCACATTTATTGTCAGACAATTATTTTTTCACGTTTCAATTCACGTTTTTAAGCTATTCTACTTGGAAAAATAACAGTATCTATAAATTTTTTATATGCCGTCAAAATGACATGTTTCGGAAAATCTAGCGGGAAAACGTCCCAAAAACAAAAAAAATGATAGAGGAAAATGCTGTCAGACTAGGTCCAATGAAGCCATACACGAAGTTTGGGGAGAGTATGTATCAGGAAAAATTTTCCCGGCGGGCACCTTAACTATTACATTTGGAAGGCGCACACTGGCAATTGCCGGCATGTTAAATAAATCCCCATTGCCCCAAACTACCCCCACTTCAAAATTGTAATATCACATTACTTAGATTTTTATGGCTTTTATCACTTTTTTATAATAATTCAGTTTTTTGCATTTCTCTAAAAAAATTTCCTCTTCA
Source organism: Stenurella melanura (assembly GCA_963583905.1). NCBI lineage: Eukaryota > Metazoa > Arthropoda > Insecta > Coleoptera > Cerambycidae > Stenurella > Stenurella melanura. Next base: position 117,422,317 of record OY757317.1, on the reverse strand, counting down.
AGGTCACACCATATTTTACGATTGCATTCCAAAAAAATCTTATATTTGAAATCAACAAAAAAAATTAGGGGTGCCATTTGAAACTATAATCTTGAGGTGTCTGGAGGTGAGTTTTGGATCACACCTTTTCTCGTTAAAATGTGTCCTCCTTGACATTCAAGAAAATGCCATTTTCTGCAAAAAAAATCTTTACCGGTTCTCGAGTTATTAAGGGTGGTTCGTTTTCAAAAAATCGCCCGGTATATTGTTATCATTCTGACCATACAAGTACATTACATATGTCAACCAATGATATCATTCTGAAATAATAGTGATACATTTTTTATTGAAAGACAACAATGAAATACCTGCCCCGTACGACGACCAGCTCTAACTAGAGAATACTTGATTGTGTGGCACACTACATCATAAACAAAACATCTGGTTCATTTGAAACGTTTCAGATATCTTGTAATAGTTATGTTTTCTTGAATACTCTGTATACCGTCCTGGAGATTTCAAATAAGAATGAATTTATATAAATTTTAGGAAGTTCAGTGAACGAGTATTTTATTGGATATAAGCGACTTTATTTTTACAGTCTCATTTTTAATAATTCCTTACTTAAAGTTTTCGTAAACTTTTAAAGTTGAGTATTGTAAGGCGGTTGGATGAATCGCATCTAAATTTGCTCTTTACTGTCTTAATAACATTGTGTCTATTCAGATAGACTCTGGATTTGAGGTAACCGCACAAGAAATACTATAGAGGGGTTAGATCAGGAGGTCTAGCTGGCCACTCTATTAATCCCTGTCACCCAATGAAACAGAAATTGAACATTAATAGATAAATGTATGTAGAAATTGACCTATCTGCACAAGAAATAATCTAGAGGAGTCAGCATGTCCAGCTGACCACTTTATTAGTCCAGATACACCAACAACATTATAATAGAGAAATTAATTTAAAAATCGACCTATCTGAGCGATTTTTTGACACTCGCCTTATAACAATTATATCGAATATATTTATTTTCGTGAACTCACTGTACAACCAAGTAAATACTTCATTATCCTAACATACATATCATTATAACACGAGACTTACAACTATTGGCGTTCCTAAAATTAATTATCCAATCCAATTGACGTATAATTATCTTTGTTCTTTGAAACACGTTGGAATAAATGTAAGTACAAGCAGTTAATTGGTGGATATCAAATAAATAAGTAATTATGTGTGTATATCATTTTAATGTTTCTATAAATAATAAAACTTGCATGTCGAACACCTTGCCTGCGGAATTTAATTAATAATAATTAACAACACACGAAATTGTCGTTATTATTTTTGCGATCGCTGCAAGTCCATTTAAGGGGAAACCACACTCTGTCGAGAATATTTGTTACGAAATATTTTTAAAGAATTACTGTACAAAAGACACATGAATTAAATAATGGTGAACAGATTTTTTTAAATAAATTTTATACTCTTAGATCTGTTACTCTAAAAATGGATACGTTTTAGATAATACCTTGCTTTCGGTTGATGACGTCAGTTTTCGTAAATATCGCCTTGGGATAATCTAGTTATTATTTACAGAATATGCCAACTTGGTAGGCAAAATCTGCATAGGGTATAGTGTCAGTGAAAATGATTTTGGTGTGAATAAACATTTAAAATATTATTTGTATAAAACCATAAACTATACGATTTGTGATACAAAATCGCAAATAAACGTTAAAAATACATAATAATCTGCTTTTGCTCATAGAGTTATTTTGAGGTGTTATAAAAGGATATGTGTTTAATTTAAAAAGAATTATTAAAAAATTAATTATATTATTTTTAGTTCACTACATTTTAACGTAAATCGTAAAAGAAGCAAATATCTTTTATACCCATAAGAACTACATGTGAAACTTCATGGTCTCGGAGGTACGTGTTAACATTACCTGATTTTGTTTAAATTTGGAGATCATGTTGCTGAAAATTTAAACTTTATAAACGGACAGATAAATTCTTGGAAAATACAAATCCAGGGTGGTAAGTTCGTAGCAACTGAAATCTCGTCAAATCATCATTGAATAAGCACCACAAAGATGTGTTGCCGCGAGTTATTTTTTAAATAAGCCATATACATAAATTTAGAA